>JADMNL010000023.1:547182500-548382500 GCA_016271365.2 Neoceratodus forsteri
CGGATTACTGACTGTCGTTGCATATACTTACTGTACTGTTATTTTTGTCATGTAATTCAGGTATTTCTTGTTAGTATTGTTTACTGCTATCGCACTCAATATGTATGTATTGTATTGCTCTTTCCTCTGTTGCGTCCATCCAGGACCACTTTGTAAATGAGTCTGCTCAATGGTGTTATTCCTGGTAAAATAAAAATTGATTGATTGAAATAATTCTAAATATGCCCTGGATCCCACATATCCATTACACACACACATGCAGACACACACACACACACACACACACACACACCCCTCTGCTTCACAAATCCTTTGGCCAGCAGTATTATGAGGCGTAGCGTAGCAGTGTCAAGTGATAACAAGGCAACCTTATTTTTTGGGGGACAAAGGTTGCAACTGTGACCTCCTAATGGACTCAAGTGTCATATGCCACCCCCCCACACACACACACACATGCACCTCATATTTTCTCTGAAACTGCTGTTACATTAAGGCTAGGAGGCCAGGGCAGCTTAAATAGTTTTCAAAAACTCAACATACATGAAAATGCAGAATATTCAGTCAGCTGCACTCAGCCGTCTGCCACTCCCCCAGTTCATAGGCACATAATCAGTGCAGGTTATATCTGTTTTAAAAATAGAACCACATTTAAATGCTAACTATGGAACGTGACCTGGCGTTGAGCAGGAAAAGAAATTTGTAGTTAAAAGAAAAAAGCCCTAATTGGCCTTGAGGGTGGCTGAAAGCATCCATTTATGTGCATGTTATATATAGGCCTGACTCTGAATATACAATTTATTCCCAGGGCTGAGGGGGCTGGACATAACTCACAAGTAGAGCGAGGGCCCTGCCCCCTTGCAGTTAGAATAAATTGCGTATTTTGAGTCAGGCCAGTGTCGGTTTTGATTTATGAGTATTTTAAATGTAGAAATCAAAAGAACATAAAACTGTTACAAACTCAAATGCTTTTATGATATGGGGAGCAGTTCTGTAATGTGTAGGGTGGCCCTTCTGTGGGATTTATGCCATTTACAGGGATGGGTTCTGTAATCTGAAGGGTGTTCTCTCTGTGGGACTTAAAAAGCCTTTTATGTCGGGGAGGAATGGTTCTATAAAGTGTGAATGGTGGCCTCTGTGGGACCTGAGCCTTTTATTTTTGGGGGGGGGGGCGATTCTGTAATGTGTAGGGTGGCACCTTGGTGGGACTTGAGCCTTTAATGGGGGGTAGTTCTGTAACGTGTAGGGTGTCCTTCTTTGAGATTTAAAAAGCCTTTTATGGGGGGCACAGTTCTGTAATGTGTAGGGTGGCCCCTCTGTGGGACTTAACACTGTTATGGGGATTGGTTCTGTAATGTGTAGGGTGGCACCTCGTTGAGACTTAAGCCTTTTATGTGAAGGGGTCTGTTCTGTAATGTGTAGGATGGCCCCTCTTTCGGACATAAGCCTTTTATGGGGGTCAGTTCTGTACTGTGTAGGGTGGCCCCTACTTGGGATGTAAGTCTTTTACTGCAGTTGTTTTGTTTTTCTTTTTAAAACAAGTGCCCCCACTTGGAGCGTTTTCCCTTCATTTCTTTTTCTGTAGGAGGAGGGCACATAGCAGAAAAGGTATTTTTAAACTCCTCTAGGCACAGACCTACCATCTCAGTCCAGATGCCAATGTTGTCACCAATCTGGGGGGAGGGAGGGGGCAGATTTTTGGACTCACCAACCCCTTTTTCTTTTTTTTTAAACACTGCTAAGAAAGCAAGATCGAGACAGTCTAAACAGCCAGTTTCACAGTAATACCAAGATCTTCCAAGAATCGGTCTTCACTATTCATTCCCACTTAAAGGTCAGGGCCAGGAACTGATGATCTTACTTAGAGAGGGCTTTTGCAGTAGGTAATTACAAATAGGACTGAAGCCAGCAGGTGTCAGGACCCCATGGAAAAATTTCTAGCTAGCAGTCTCTGGCGGGGGACCTCCCCTATGTCAGGTGACCGTCAGGCGACGTCAATATAAAGGGGCTGTCCCCCACGCCCGCCTTCCAGTTCTTTCCTGACGTTAGCTCATGCAGTGCCTCACGGTAAAGTTCACTGCTTTGCAGTCAATCGTCAGTAGTTTGTACCGTCTATTTTCATCTTTTTTCCTGATTATCATCAGCCTTACCTACAGCTGCCATGTATGTCATCCCCAACTCCCTCCGAGCACAAAAACAAGTGCGATTCTTGCGGCGCCCAGCTCCTGCACAAGGACAGACATTCCCAGTGCCCTTTTTGTCTAGGCCCCGATCATCCTGTCAAGAAGTGCCAGATCTGCCAACAGTTTAACGTGGCAACCCAAAAACAAAGGCAGCAGTCCCTGGAGGCCCACGTTCTCAAGCTCAAAATTACCTCCATGGAAAAGGAGCTGAAAAAACTCAGGTGGGCATCTACTTCTCTGGAGGGCCACCACAAGAAGAAGCACCAGGATTGGGACTCCTCTTCAAAGGTCACCACAGCCTTGGCTGAGGTCGTGGTGCCACAGGTAACGCCTCCCCCGGGAGGCAGTTCACTGGTGGCCATCTTGGAGGCTTCCAAGGCGACGTCAACCCTCCCATCGGGCTTGCACTCGGGCCCTTCGGGAGCCTCTGGGTTTAAGGAGGCAGCTGCTCCCAGTAAGACCGCCGGTGTGTGGCCTTCTGGTTTGAGCAGGCCCGACAAGTTGGACGTTGGCACCTTCGATGCCCGCTTGGGTAAGGCTGTTAAGACACCCGACCCTCTGGAGCAGCGCACGGCCTCCAAAGCGCCCACCAAGGCAGCCCTTCCTTCGCGGCCTTCGTCGGGCACTGGGCCCAATAAGTCGGACGCCGGCTCCTCCGACGTCGCCCGGATCCCGCCAATAAGTCAGACGTTGGCTCCTCCGACATCCGCTCGGCATTAGAGCCGATGCTGGAACATTCGGGCCTCTCCGTCATCCCGTGCTCGCTGCAACGCTTGTTGCATTCCAAGGCGCCAATGTCTCCTTTGTTGGACCCTGGGGATGGTAATCCTTCTTCCCCGGGTGACACGCAGGAGGTGGGTACGCTGCCATCAGGTCTCCCTCCTGCTGGGTCGGACGACCCGACGCCAGATCCTCGGATGCCGACGCCGGCCTATCCGATGCCGGACAATATTCCATTCCTGGATGCCACCCCTATGCCAGGCTTGCTGCTTGCCAGGCCCCCCTTTCCGGGTCCGCCCACTGGGCCATTTCTGGGGCCCTCTGCTCCTGCAGACCCCCCGGTACCTGGGTATCCAACCCTGTCTTATCCAACGCCATCCTACCCAGGCCCGCAGTATCCGGCACCCAGTACCCGACGCCCCAGTACCCGACGCCGGGCTTCCTGCCGTCGGGATATGGATACGCGCCTTACGAATACCCTCAGTATACGTACCCCCCTCCTCCTCCACCACCCTCTCAGTTGCCAGTGGACCTGAAGGAGACTCTGGCTTCCTGGTGGGCTGAGGCCAAGGCTCAGCTCACCAGGGAGGTGGAGAGCTGTCTTCTGACGCCGGTCCCGGTTCCAGACCCCCTACTTCAGAGATGAGAGACCCCCTCCAGATACCACAGGCGAGCCCTCCGGTTCCAGGGCAGGGCAGGATACACTTCCCCGTGGGCTTCCCAAGGGGTCTGTTCCTTCCCCGCACCGGAAGGGGAGTCTTCTTCTTCTTCCTCCTCTTCTTCCTTCTTGGAGACCTCGGATGACTCCGACGGTCGTTCCAATCCAGACGACGAACCATGCACTCCGAACAATCCCAGGCCAAGGACTCCTCCAAAGTCTCCTTGGGAGGATCCTTCCTTTACAGAGATGCTGCATAAAATCCAGGCAGTTCATCAGTGGCACTCCTTAGAGCCGGATCCACAGTGTAAGAAACTCACTGCGCACCTGGATCTGCCTGAGAAAACTCCTACCCTGGTGCCACCCTGGATTGAGTCTCATGCCGACCTTGTCTCCACTATTTGGAAGCAACTATTGGCATTAGCCCCCCTTCCTAGGAAGTTGGACAGGCTTTATCAGGCTTCAGAGGGTGTTGACTCTTTAAATTCACACTCTCGAGCTGATTTGATCGTGATTAGTGCTGGTCATGGCCGGACGGCTAACCCTAAGCACTTTAGCTTGTCCCCACCGACAAGGAATCCCGCCTTCTGGACCAGTATGGGAAGAAGGTCTATGCTTCTTCCACTCTGGGTATACAGGCCCTGAATTACATTGCTCATATGGGGATTACCAGAAGGCAATCCTTAGCGAGGTGGAGGCTAAATTGGACTCCCTTCCTGAGTCTCAGACGAAGCAGGAAGTGGATGATCTAGTCCGGTCTGTGCATTCGGCCAGTCGGCACATGCTTTGTGCCACGTACGATGCAGTGGACGCTGCTGGTCAGAGCTCGGCTTTCGCCGTGGGTGTGTGGCATCATGGGTTTCAGGTTTGGTCCCGGAGGTGCAGTCTGATATCCAGGATGCGCCCTTCAGGGGTTCAGTGCTTTTCAGTGGCGATGTCAAGGACATCATCACCGATCTGCAGGAGAAGGGTACTGCACTTAAGTCTGTCATCTCCTTGTACAGACCTCCTCAGGCTCAACATCATCCCTTTTGCAGACGTCCTTGGCAAAAGGCGAAGCCTCAAGGAAAGTGGGCCAACAAACGTCGGGCCCCTCTGGCTGCCAAGCCCCTCCAGCCCAAAAAAGCGGCAGGGGCTTCAGCCACGACACTGCCCCACACCTCCTGACTCCTCTTCTCTCCCACAGCCTCTGGGCTTTCCAGAGGAACCGGTAGGAGGGAGATTCTCCTTCCATCTACTGGGTTGGGAGAGGATCACTTCAGACACTTGGGTGCTCCAGCTGATCGCGGAAGGACACTCAGTAGAGTTTCTTCGGAAACCTCCTCAAAAACCCTCCCCCCCAGGTCATCTTACTCCCCAGAACACCTTCTTCTCGTCCGGGAAGAAGTATCTTCTCTTCCTCAGAAGGAGGCAATAGAGCCCATCCCACCCCATCTTCGGGGGATGGGTTACTACTCCCATTTCTTCTTGGTCCTGAAGAAGTCAGGAGATGTGAGGCCGATCCTTGACCTCAGCTCCCTGAACTTGTTCGTGGAGTACAAAAGGTTCAGGATGCTCTCTCTGCAGAGTCTTCTGCCCCTTCTTCGGCCGGGACAGTGGCTGTGCATTCTGGATATGCAGGATGCTTACCTGCATATCCTTATTTGCCCTTCCCACCGCAAATACCTGCGTTTTTCGTTCCAGGGGACCACTACCAGTTCAAGGCCCTCCCATTTGGTCTTTCCTCAGTGCCCAGTGTTCACCAAATGCCTCTCGGTGGTAGCGGCTACCTGCGTACCCAGGAGGCTCGGATTTTCCCGTACCTGGATGACTGGCTCCTAGCAGCCTCATCCAGGGAAGAGCTCCTGCGCTTCCTTTGCCTTACCCTGCAGGTTTTCACCAGCCTGGGTATTACCGTCAACCAGGCCAAGTCCCATCTGATCCCATCCAAGAGGCTCCAGTTTATCGGGGCAATCCTGGACACGACCTCCGGCATGGCATTCCTGTCACTGGACTGGGTGGCCACACTCCAGGCTCAGGTCAGCCTGTTGTCCAGCCACAGGCAGGTCAGCACCAGGTCAGTCCTTTGCCTCCTCGGGCTCATGGCGGCTGCTCTTCCGACAGTCCCTCGCGCCTGGCTCCACATGAGAATGTCTCAGTGGACGCTTTGGTCACAGTGGGATCAATTGGTGGATGACCTAGATCAGTTAGTTCTGGTCTCCAATTCCATGGCTCGGGACTTGCTTTGGTGGATGGTTCAGGAGAACCTTTGCCAGTAAGTTCCCTTCTGCCTTGCTCCCCCCTCCCAGATGCTGACTACAGATGCCTCGGGTGAGGGTTGGGGAGCCCATTTGGGGTCTCACAGGACCCAGGGCTCCTGGTCCAGGCTCGAACAAGCACTCCACATCAATGTGCCCGAGCTTCGTGCCGTGCTGTATGCCCTTCAGGCTCTGCATCTGTATCTGCTCCCCGGGCATCTGGCAGTCCAGACGGACAACGTGTGTGGTCTGGTATATCAACAAACAGGGAGGAACTCGTTCCTACCCTCTCTGCAGGGAGGCGATGCGAGTTTGGGATTGGGCAGTGCAGCACAACCTTCACCTCACGGCAGTTCATGTCCTGGGGGTCGAGAACACATTGGCAGACCACCTTATTCGGTCGTCTGCTCACGCTCACGAGTGGGAACTCGATCAGGGGGTAGCAGACGATCTCTTCCTACATTGGGGAACACCACAGGTAGACCTGTTTGCGTCTCCTCACAACGCAAAACTTCCCGACTTCAGCTCGCTCTCTCCAGGACGCGGCATTTTTTGGAGAGACGCTCTGTCTCTAGACTGGAAGGGCAGATTCATCTATGCTTTCCCCCTGATCCCATTGATTCCGAGGGTCTTAAAGAAAGTCAGCTCAGAAGGAGTTTGCATAATCCTAATCGCTCCTTTCTGGCCCAGGCAAGTTTGGTTCTCTCTTCTGCAACAGTTTTCAGAGGAACCTCCGCCTTCTCTTCCTCTGTCTCATCTTTTGCTGACCCAGGATCAGGGGACCCTGGTCCATCCAGGCCTCAAGTCCGTTCAGTTGCACGCATGGCTCCTGCAGACATAGCTCAAGCCTGATTCGGTGTTTCCCCGCTGGTGGCTGAGATTTTGGTGGAGGCCAGGAAGCCCTCCACTAGATCTATCTAAGCCATGAAATGGAAAAGGTTCTCTATTTGGGCCGCTTCCATAGAAACATAGACTTTGATGGCAGATAAGGACCGCTTGGCCCATCTAGTCTGCCCATTTCCCTACCTACAGGATAGGCCGCAGATCCTAGTTAACCAACAGCCTATTTCTTCCTACCCCCCACAAGAATTGCCTTATGTCTGTCCCATGCATTCTTGAATTCTCCCACAGTTTTAGACCCCACAACCTCCTCAGGAAGGCTGTTCTATGCATCCACTACCCTCTCTGTGCAATAATACTTCCTCCATTGCCCCTAGGCGCCCCCTCTATCTTTAAATTGTGTCCCCTTGTTCTTGCATGTCTCTTTTCTGAAAGATGCTACCCTCTTGGACTTTGTTGATTCCACTGAGGTACTTAAAGTTTCTATCATGTCCCCTCTCCTTCTTTCCTCAAGGGTATACATATTAAGCTCCTTTAGTCTCTCCTCATACGGCTTCTCTTGCAGACCCTGCACCATTTTAGTTGCCCTCCTCTGGACTGCCTCTATCCTGTCTATGTCCTTGCGGAGATGGGGTCTCCAGAACTGGACATAGTAATCCAGATGGGGTCTCACCAACTGTCTGTACAGAGGGATAACAACTTCCTGTTTTCTGCTGCTGATGCCTCTCCCTATGCATCCCAGTATACCCCCAGCCCTCCCTACTGCCTTTCACACTGCTTGCTAACCTTAAGGTCATCTGATATGATTATCCCCAGGTCCCTTTCCTTTTTGTTGTTGTTACTACCTCCCTCCATTGTGTATTTTTCCCTGAGTTCTTGTTTCCCAGGTGCATTATTTTGCACGCCTTGCATTGGAACCCTAGCTGCCATACTCTGACCATTCCTCCAACCTGCTGTTCCTCTTCTCATCCTTTCCACACCTCCTTATGTATCAACCTTGTTGCAGATCTTTGTGTCATCTGCAAGAGGCATACTTTTCCTTCCAGTCCCTCTGCAATGTCACTTATGAAGACATTAAAAAGGACTGGACCCAATACTGAACCCTGCGGTACCCCACTAGTAACCCCTCTTTCTTCAGAGTGGACTCCATTTACAATTACCTTCTGTGTCCTGTTGTCCAGCCAATGTTTTACCCAGGCTACCACCCTGGGACCCACTCCCAGGCTGGTTAATTTAACTATTAATCTTTTGTGTGGGACTGTGTCAGATGCCTTGCTAAAGTCTAGGTAGGCCATGTCCACAGCCCCTCCCTGGTCTACTACTTTGGTCACCCAGTCAAAGAAATCTATTAGATTCGTCTGACATGACCTTCCCGCTCATGAACCCATGCTGCCTTGGGTCCTGTGCCCCACTGGCCTCTAGGTACTCAACTATTCTTTCCTTCAGAAGTGACTCCATCACTTTCCTACCACAGAGGTCAGACTGACAGTTCTGTAGTTTCCTGCCTCTGTCCTGGTCCCACTTTTGTGAAGGGGAATCACATCCGCCTTCTTCCAGTCCTCGGGTACCACACCATCCTCCCATGATTTATTAAAAAGAGTAGCCAGTGGTTTCACTAGTTCCCCCCTTAATTCTTTTAGAATTCTGGGGTGAATTCCATCAGGCCCCATTGCTTTGTCCACCTTCAGTTTTAGGAGTTCTTGCAGAACCCTTTCTTCTGTGAAAGGACTGGAATCGACCCCCCATCAAGAGTGCTTCTGTTAATTGGATTAGGCACTTCCCCCTCCTCTTTTGTGAATACTGAGCAGAAATATTCATTCAGTATCCCTGATTTTTCACTGTCCCCTCTGCCCACCCACTGTTCAGTCTATTCAGCCTCACTATCCCTCCTTTGACTTTCTACACTCGCTGATGTACCTATAAAGGGTTTTATTCCCTTCTTAACCGAGTTATTTATTTATTTATTGAATTTTGATGACCGGGTAGGCCTGCTGGGCCCCGAAAGTCCCTTTTTCAGGGGCGACCCAGGAATACTAATACAGACATATATGAACTTCGTGCAGTAACACAACATAGGTAATCATGGGTATACAGTATTCGGCTGTTTACACATATCAGTAGTAATTAGGCTATTGTAGATCATTATGATAAGTTGTAATTACAGCATTAAACAATTGTCAAGCAGGTATGCGAACAACATTAGGGTTGGCTATCCTTTCCTCAGTTTGGGCCTTTGCTATTCTGACTTCCCTCCCTGCTTCCTTCTGCCTTAACTGGTACAGCTCTCTGTCCTGCTCCTTCTGTGTTTCCTTATACTTCCGGAATGCTATCTTTTTCTTCCTGACTTTCACAGCCACCTCTTTTGAGAACCATAGTGGCTTTTCTTTCATTCTGATTTGTTTATTTGCTTCACAAAAGGCTTGTTGCCTCTGTGATGGCAGTTTTGATGATTCCCCATTGTTGCTCCACACCTCCTTCTAGCCTGTTTACTAGTGTTTTTCTGAGGCACTCTCCCATCTTGCCAAAGTCAGCCCTTCTGAAGTCCAGTACCCTCACTTTTGTATGGCTTGACTCTGTAGCTGAGTTTAATGTGAACCACACTGTTTGATGGTCACTTGTTCCCAGATGGCACCCCACTTCTAGATCTGAGATCGTCTCACTGCCCCCGTTTGAGAGTACGAGGTCTAAGATTGCTCCCTCACGAGTGGGTTCCGAAACTAGCTGTCTGAGGCCTGCCACCTGTAGGGCATCAAGAATGGCCCTGCTCTTGATGTGGCTGCGCAATTGCTCCAGCTAACATCTGGCACATTTCAGGTCTCCCATCAACAGTATCTCCTTTCTCTGCCATTCTAAAATGCCTTCTATCATATCCTTGTCCATTCCCTCCCCTGACATGGGGGTCTGTATACAACCCTGTACGGATTGTGGTGCCCTTTCCAGTCTCCAAAGTGACCCACAGTGCCTCCTCTCCTCCCTGTTTACTCTTTTGTTCAGTTGCTTTTATGCCTTCCTTTACATAGAGAGCTACTCCTCCCCCTCTTCTCCCCGCCTGTCTCTCCTGCAGGTTATGTACCTTGGTATGTTAACATCCCAGTCCAAAGATTTTGAGCCTTTCTCATGCGCTGTTGGGCGGTTTTTGGATTACTTGCGACACCTCTTTGATTTGGGTCTCAGTCATTTTTCTCTGAAGGTTCACATGGCGGCCATCTCGGCTTACCATGTTCCTTTTGGGAACAGGACTTTTGAGCAACTGGAAGTCTCTAAGTCTTTTCTTAGAGGGGTCCTCCACTTGAGACCCCCAATTTGGGTTCCTGCCCCTCCTTGGGATTTGAATTTTGCCCTTGAGAAGCTTACTCTGCCCCCTTTCGAGCTGGCAGCCTCAGCAGACCTAAAGTTCCTTTCATGGAAGACTCTCTTCCTTGTGGCCATTACTTCTGCTTGGAGGATTTCCGAGCTCCAGGCCCTGATGTGCAAAATCCCATATTTGATTTTTCACAAGGAACATGTGGCTCTGCGTACCAACCCTAAGTTTCTCCCCAAGGTGGTAGCGGAATCTGCGCTGAATCAATCCACGGAACTGCCTGCTTTCTTTACGCAGCACTCCAATCAAGTGGAGTACCTCTTGCATACTTTGGATGTTCACCGAATCCTGAGATACTACACCACCAGGACGAAGGATCTCAGAAAGACTGATCAACTCTTTGTCTCTTTTGCTCATAAAAGAGAAGGCAGTGCTGTTTCTAAGTAATGCCTATCTAAATGATTGGCTCATTGTATCACTTTCTGTTACGACAAGTACAGCAAGATTCTGCCAGGTCAAGTTAGAGGCCACTCCACCAGAGGGGTCGCTGCCTCCACTGCTTGTTTCAAGAGTGTGTCAGCGGCAGACATCTCTGCAGCCGCTACTTGGACTTCTGTCCATATCTTTATGAAACACTACAGTTTGGACATTGCCTCTCGCCGTAGAGCGGGCTTCAGGTTGGCTGTTCTGCAAGGCCTTCTTTCCTAAAACCTTCACAGCCAGAGGGTCTACTTTTGGATAGTTTTCCTCCTCCCGTTTGCTTCTACTTGTTTCAGACTGCTTGGGACTCAGTCCTATTTGTAATTACCTACTGAAAGAGCCCTTTCAAAGTAAGATAGTACAGTTACGTAAGAACTTACTGTAACAGATGATCTTCGAGAGAGGTTCTTGCAGTAGGTAATACCTTCCCGCCCTCCATCCCCCTAAGCTTTTTCAGCTCCTCTTCCAGTGAAGGAAACATCCGCTTCTCTCTTGTGTTGCCTTTTTTGGCCTTTGGCGGGAAAGAACTGGAACCTAGTTAGAACTTTTTCTGTGGGGTCCTGACGCCTGCCGGCTTCAGTCCTATTTGTAATTACGTACTGCAAGAGCTTCTCTCGAAGATCTACTGTTACAGTAAGTTCTTACGTAACTGTACTATACTGGGAGTAAATAAAAAAATAAAAAAAGTAAACTGGGCAACTCGTAGCACAAGCCCAACAAAATGCTCGGATACTAAATCATCAGTTGCAAGGCTTTATTCAGCAATATGGCACAGGGTACACAAAAATATGCGTTTCACTTTCCTACCGAAATCTTTGTGCTGCGAGTTGCCCGGTTTACTTTTTTTATTCATTCCTGCTTACCCTGGTGCATTGCCTTCATTGAGCTACCTCTTCCTTATCTGGTACTGGGACTACTCAGCATCAGAGAATGGATGGATCAGAAAGTCCTCTTCCTCAGAGGCGGAAGTGGGAGAAGAGGAGTTGGATTCAGATAGCAGCATTGCAGAGACCGCAGGCCTACAAATAGCCTGGTAAGCACTGAAGTGAAATGGTGGAACACACCAGTCCCTGACCTGAACTGGTCCCAGGTCATGGGCCCCAAAGGACCAGAAATATATGGGAGACAAGGGGGGGCAGAGGAGAGGAAGGTTGTGGATGACCAGGCCAGGTCCTCTGCCGGGGCTGTGAGAAAGCCACGGGGACCTCGCCCGGAGGGAGGGCCTGGCAAACTCACCCACCTGTAAACGATCAACATCAGTGGACCAGTCCAGATGGTGCCCTTGAAGGGAGACTGCCAGGTGGGGAGAGTGGAGCCACATGCATCCCATGGGGCAGCCCTGATCCCCACCAGTGACAGGACCAGACGGTTCGGGAGAGAAGCTGGGCCCAGACTAGTTCTACGACCCATGTCACAGTTTCCACCACCTGTGGACAGGGGTGAGGCACAAGCCCAGTGCCGTGCCTCATCACCTCACCAATACTGACTCTGATCCCTGGGCCAATCCCAGACTCTAGTCCAGGGCTTCCACTAGAGTCAGCCCCAGATCTGGCATAGGCTGACAGACTGGGAGGGGTACTCAGCCGGGACCTTGGAGGAGACCAACTGTCCACCCAGCCCTAACCCCAGGGACTTTGATGTCTCAGTGAGTTGAGTGCGGGGAGTACCCTGGTCTTCCTCAGTACGTGTAGTACTGGGTAGGGCCTCGGGGGAAGGACCCAGGGACCTTACCTTGCCATCACTTGTGCGATGCCTGCCTCCAAAGGTTAGGACAGCTTGCGACACTTTAGCCAGAGGAGTTCGAGGGTGCGGTAGTCCATTGAGAAGCAGGTGTCGCACCTGTTCAAATCATGGTCAGTGCCAAGGCAGGCCCAATACCTTCTTGCTGCCCCCAGATGGCAATATGGCCTCCACAGAGACACTGAAACATCGGGGCCACCCGCAATGCTGTCTTCTTTTAACTTCTTGCCCTTATGCTCCTCAGTACTGGACATGGCGACATGGAAAAAACAATGAAAACTGGAAAAGAAAAGAATCTGGCACTGAACTAGACATTCACAACAATAAAAACAAGCACAGAGGATACCTAGTGTGTTCAAAAAATGGTGCCAAAATAGGCATTGACGAACTGAGGAAAACTGTGACACAATAAGACGAACACAGCTCCTATGGTGTGCACTTGATAGTGGGAAGAACAGAACTGAGGAAAGTAGCAGGCCGACATCAGTTACTGGCCAGCCCACGAGCATGACATCACTACATCTGTTTTGTGGGCAATGATGGCACCAATGTCGGTCTCCTAGGCTGCAAAAAACTTTGCTCCCACTGGGTCCTAGTGCCTGCACAAAGACTCATCAGTGTGAATGAATGGTGAAGATATTCTGGAAGATCCACAGTTATGGCGCGTACATAATTTTCATTTCTTGGGTGGGGTGGGGATGGAGAGCCCAGCTTAAAAGGAAGCAGCTGAACTTTAAGGGACAACAATCCAGTGCAGAATTTTCAAAAGGATCCACCCAAGCTGCATTGGCCATTAGTTTCAAAACAGAAATGTGTTCAAACCTGCTAGGCCTTATTAGCTGGTATAATAGCATCCGAAGTTTGCATCCAGCACGTGTGTGTCCAGCTGGATGCAACTCACAATTGCATCCATTTTCTACCACACTTCAGGGCTTTTTTTTGTAAATGGACACAACCTCTGAAACTAGTAGCAGGGCTGCCTGACCACAAGTGGGTGGATGCAACCACAGCATGCAGTTATGTCCGCAGGCAACCTTTCTGAAAACCTCCATGCCAGTGCTCCTTCAGATTTCCTCAATGACGTAAAACAGGGGGAGAAATATAAGATGAATTCTTCTTAAATTCTGTTTTTCAGAGTTTTCCCAGTGTCCACATCTTGAAAAGCCCCACTGACAGATGGGATAGGGAGATGATGGGCATGCAGAGCTAGCTGGTTAGTTTTTTCTCCCATCTAGCTTCCCCCACATCACACCTTCAGGCTTTGTCTGTGTCCCACTCCCACCGGGTACTGTGTCTTAGGGCTGCTGTACCCCCATGTAGCATTGCAAGGGAATAGGGATGTGAACTGTGTGATCACTGGTAGTTTGTCATCTGAGTGTGGATGGGAGGTCTTGAAAAACACATGCCCAATTGATGTCATCTGATGAGGGTACCACCTGTTTCCTCATTTTCTGTTCTTTTCTTTGGTGCAGCAGAGTGATGACAGTGTACTCTCCTGAGCATAGGATGTTCCTGTACGTCACTCCCCCGTTAACAGCCAAAGCATTTCTGCATGCTGCCTAGTGCTTGTAGGCAGCAGGGTAGCTGGATAACCCCCCCCCCCCACAAGAGGCTAGTGTCTGATCAGATGCTGTGTCCTTCCCCTTTCTGGCCACTGCTCCTTACTTACCCCAATTCAGTGTGTGAACCTGGTGGCCAACGTGCAGAGCAGCCCCCAAGGGAGCAATGCTTGGACACTGGAGTGGGGGTTTCCCAGCTCGGGGTATGTGGTGCAACAGTCCACCATCTCGGTGGCCCCTGAAGTGAGCCAGGTTACTAGGTACTCCATAGGCCATGTTGCAAAATGTACAGCTGAGAAAGAGCTTGCAGCCGCCAGGTGGGTGGTGCGGGGGAAGGAAAAAGGGTACAGCCAGCAGCATAATGCACTGGTACTCTTCAGCCCCGTCCCTCTATCTGCACTGTGCCATGGGAAACGGGCACAGCCAGAAGCATAATGCACCAGTATCTTGAGCCCTGTTCCCATATCTACACTGCGGCATGGGAAATGGGCATGGCCAGCATTATAATGCACCAGTACTCTTGGGCCCCATTTCCACATCTGTGCTGTAGCATGGGTAACGGGCACAGTCAACAGCATAATGCACTGGTACTCTTGGGCCCCGTTCCCACATCTGCACTGCGGCATGGGAAATGGGCACAGCCAGCAGTATAATACACTGGTACTCTTGGGCCCCATTCCCAGATCTGCTCTCCAGCATGGGAAATGGGCACAGCCAGCAGCATAATGCACCGGTACTCCCGGGCCCTGATCCCACATCTGCACTGTGACATTGGAAACAGGCACAGCCAGTAGCATGATGTACTGGAACTCTTGGGCCCCGTTCCCACATCTACCCTGGGATGGGAAACAGGCACAGCCAGCAGCATAATGCACAGATACTCTTGGACCTCGTCCCCACATCTGCACTGCGGCATGGGAAACGGGTACAGCCAGCAGCATGATTTACCTGTACTCTTGGACCTTGTCCCTACAGCTGCACTGCTGCATGGGAAACGGACACAGCCAGCAGCACAATGCACCAGTAGGGCCCCATTACCCACATCTGTACTCGGGGATGGGAAACTGACACAGCCACAGCATTATTCACCAGTACTCTTGGGCTCCATTCCCAGATCTGCTCTCCAGCATGGGAAATGGGCACAGCCAACAGCATAATGCACCGGTACTCCTGGGCCCCGATCCCACATCTGCACTGTGACATTGGAAACAGGCACAGCCAGTAGCATGATGCACTGGTACTCTTGGGCCCCATTCCCACATCTGTGCTGTGGCATTGAAAACAGGTACAGCCAGCAGCATAATGCACCAGTATTTTCGGTCCCCATTCCCACATCTACACTGCAGAATGAGAAATGGGCACTGCCAGCAGCATGATGAACTGGTACTATTGAGCCCCATTGCCACATCTGGAGTGGGTGATGGGAAACGGGAGCCAGCAACATAATGCACTTGTGGTCTTGGGCCCCATTCCCACATCTGCACTGTGACATGGGAAACAGGCACAGCCAGCACCATGATGCATCGGTACTCTTGGGCCCCATTCCCACATCTGCACTGCAGCATGGGAAATGGGCACAGCCAGCAGCGTACTGCACATATACTCTTATGTCCCCATTCCCACAGCTGCACTGCGACATGGGAAACAGGCAAAGCCAGCAGCATAATGCACCGGTAGTCTTGGGCCCCATTCCCAGATCTGTACTGCAGCATGGGAAACGGGCACAGCCAGCAGCATAATGCACCGGTAGTCTTGGGCCCTATTCCCACATCTGTACTGCAGCATGGGAAACGGGCACAGCCAGCAGCATAATGCACCGGTAGGCTTGGGCCCTATTCCCACATCTGTACTGCAGCATGGGAAACGGGCACAGCCAGCAAAATAATGCACCGGTACTCTTGGGCCCCATTCCCACATCTGTACTGCATCATGGGAAATGGGCACAGCCAGCAGCATAATGCACCGGTAGTCTTGGGCCCCATTCCCACATCTGTACTGCAGCATGGGAAACGGGCACAGCCAGCAGCATAATGCACCGGTAGTCTTGGGCCCCATTCCTGCATCTGTACTGCTGCATGGGAAACGGGCACAGCCAGCAGCATAATGCACCGGTAGTCTTGGGCCCTATTCCCACATCTGTACTGCAGCATGGGAAACGGGCACAGCCAGCAGCATAATGCACCGGTAGTCTTGGGCCCCATTCCCACACCTGTACTGCAGCATGGGAAACAGGCACAGCCAGCAGCATAATGCACTGGAACTCTTGGGTCCCGTTCCCACATCTACCCTGGGATGGGAAACAGGCACAGCCAGCAGCATAATGCACCGGTACTCTTGGACCCCATTTTCACATATGCGCTGCAGGATGAGAGACAGGTACAGCCAGCAGCATAATGCACTGGTACTCTTGGACCCCATTTTCACATATGCGCTGCAGGATGAGAGACGGGTACAGCCAGCAGCATAATGCACTGGTACTCTTGGGCCCCGTTCCCACATCTGCATTGGGGATGAGAAATGGGCACAGCCAGCAGCATCATGCACCAGTACTCTTGAGCTGCATTCCTACATCTGCAGTGGGTGATGGGAAACTGGCACAGCCAGCAGCATCGTGCACTAGTACTCCTGGGCCCTGTCCCCCCATCAGCACTGGGGGATAAGAAATGGGCACAGCCAGCAGCATAATGCACCGATACACTTGGACCCCATTCCCACATCTGCACTGCAGCATGGGAAATGGGCACAACCAGCAGCGTAATGCCCTAGTACTCTTGGGCGCCGTTCCCACATCTGCACTGGGAATGGGAAATGGGCACAGCCAGCAGCGTAATGCACTGGTACTCTTGGGCCCCATTCCCACATCTGCAGTGGGTGATGGGAAACTGGCACAGCCAGCAGCGTAATGCACCGGTACTCTTCAGTCCCATTCCCACATTTGCACTGGGGATGGGAAACTGACACAGCCAGCAGCATAATGTACTGGGAGTCTCAGGCCCCATCCCCCACATCTGCACTGGGGGGTGGGAGAAGGCAAAGCCAGCTGCATAATGTACCGCTACTCTCAGGCCCCCTTCCCTGCATCTGCACTGGGGATAGGAAGCAGCATGATGTATTGGTACCCTCGGGCCCGGTCCCCCACATCTGCACTTGGGGATGAGAAATGGCACAGCCAGCAGCATAATGCACAGATACTCTTGGACCTCGTCCCCACATCTGTACTGCAGCATGGGAAACGGGTACAGCCAGCAGCATGATTTACCTGTACTCTTGGACCTTGTCCCTACAGCTGCACTGCTGCATGGGAAACGGACACAGCCAGCAGCACAATGCACCAGTACTCTTGGGCTCCATTCCCACATCTGCACTGCGACATGGGAAACAGGCACAGCCTGCAGCACAGTGCATTGGTACTTTTGGGCCCCACTTCCCACATCTGCACTCGGGGACGGGAAATGGGCGCAACTAGCAGCATAATGCACTGTTACTCTCAGGCCCCATTCCCCACAACTGCACTGGTGGAAAAGCTTCATTGAAAGAAAATAACATGTTGTTTTCATGTTCGATATGTCATGACCCAAAACAGCACACCATTTATTTGCCAAATGTGCATAATGAAATCCTGCCCACTGACTGGTCGCGCCATGGTTACATCACAGTGGGATATTGGTACTTGGCTGAGATAGTGCTGGCACTGCACTGAGAAATCCCAGCAGCACAAAATAAGTGGCTTTAGTTTGTCATTCTTAGTCTTGGTTACAACATTGTAAAAGCCTCCATAGAAGGTGACTCTTGTTCTGTTGAAGCCTTGTCAGCATAAGGATGTTCATACCCCTGATGCTTTGCACTGGGTTTGAGGCATTACTGTGTGTTTGTAGTTTGGAGATATGTACAGAAACCATGCACTTTGGAAATTGTTCTCTCCTTGTACTCTTTATGCCTCCTGTATCCTGCTGTTCTTCCACACTGTCTTGCTGGCATGCCACCTCCAACTCTACCAAATTGTAGAATATCCCTGCAACGTGGAGAAAGCAGAGCTGTGAAGACTGTGTGTGTGTTTTGTTTGCAAAAGTAAAGCAGTTTTATAAACAGAATGATACACTCCAATGTTTGTGAATTTTATTTTATTTTAGCAGGTGGAGAATCGCAAAAAATTGGGAAGCCTCTTTAACAAGAGTTTCCAGGGTGCAGGGCCCTAGCTACATGGTGGCAATCAGAGGCACTGAAACAGCCACATTTTATGACCATCCCACCAATGGAGAAACATGCAGCCAAGACAGAGCCACACTCTATGTAATTAAATAAGCCCACTGCCTCTTGCCCTACAACTATCACCCCATACTATCTCAGCTGGCTACAGGCTTGCCTCTAGGGTGGAGAAGTACATAAGTTCAGCTTACACAATAAACATTACACTTAAGTATCTGTACATACCGTACAGTATATGTCGCTATAGAAATAGCCACTCAATATACATTGTTTACAAGTCAGCTGTACTCTGGAATCAAGGGCCCTCAACAAAGATCCCCTTGATCGAAGCACCTGTATGGGGTTCTTGTGATGGACTGTACTCACCCACTGCTATGCGCCAACTTTGATGCTTCTTTGCACCTGCAGTAAACTTCAGCTTTGCTGATTTTGGAGTGGATATCCATTTGTGTATTTGTAAATGAGTTCCTCCTTGGGACTGCACAGTCCCCTTGTGTGTCTGGCATTGGTAGGGATTGGTATCCCGACTGTGCACCTAGGCCCTGCATTATGTAGCGTGCACAGTTCCTTGTCTGCATGTCTATTAGAGCTCTGTGCACATGGCAGTACATTTTAGTGCAGGGA
Organism: Neoceratodus forsteri; assembly: GCA_016271365.2. Classification (NCBI taxonomy): domain Eukaryota; kingdom Metazoa; phylum Chordata; order Ceratodontiformes; family Ceratodontidae; genus Neoceratodus; species Neoceratodus forsteri. Next base: position 547,201,046 of record JADMNL010000023.1, read on the forward strand.
GATATGTGCACATGGAAGTACAGGTATATTACTGAATATAGGGAGCAATGTGTACGTGGCAGTATGGATATATGACAGAATGTAGGGAGCTATGTTTACATGTCAGTACAGGTATATTACTTGAGTGTAGAGATCTTACTTCGAGTAAGTTCTTTCAGTAGGTCATTACATATAGGACTAGCGCCACCTGGCATCTGGGCCTCACGGCAGACTTTTCTAGCAATACCTGACGGGGGACCGCTCACCCGATGTCACGTGACTGATGTCAGCATGACCGTATATAATGGGCGGTCCCCATGCCCACCTTCCAGTTCTTTCCCACCATCACCTCATGTCAGTGGCATTGCAGACTTCCATCGATCGTCGTGAAAAGTTCTTGCATCAGATTCTTCCCTCGCTTTTCTAACCATTTTCTCAAATATTTTCTCGCTTATGGCTTCACCCAAGAAGTGCTCGTTCTGCGGCACACAAATATCCCACAAGGATGGCCACCTTAAGTGCATGATCTGCCTGGGCCCACACCACCTGTCTCATCCTGCCTGGAGTGCCAGCCTTTCAGCCAGGCCACCAGAAAAAGGAGGCAGCAGGCTTTGGAGGCCCATCTTTTAAAAGTCCATCTTGCTTCGTTGGAAAAGCAACTGGACCAGATCCGCAAGTCATCTTCAGAAAAATCTTCTCCTTCCAAAAAAGAGCACTGAAAGGAGAAATCTTGGGAGCAGGAGCACTACGCGGAGGCCCAGCCTGAGGTCTCTTGGCCCTCGATGAGCAAGGCCACTTCTCAGCCGCCGCCTAAAGTGAAGACTTCTGGCGGTAAGTCAGACAAAACTTCCGCAGGTTAGTTGGCTACCGGCTCCTCTGACAGCCGCACCGCCACTGCCATTAAGTTGGCCCCTGGCTCCTCCGGGGACTGCCCGGCCACCGGTAAGTTGGCTCCCCAGGCCTTGGGGACCTGCCCAGCTGTAGCCAATAAGTCAGTTGGGGCTCCGTCTGGTAAGACGCCCATCTCTGACAGCTGCTCAGGCATGGTTCTCCCATCAGGGCCTAACAGCACCTCACCTGACATCTGGAAGAGCCAGAGGGAGACTGCCCCTCTCCCCCCTTCTCCCCACGCCGGTACCCTCCTCTTCCCAGGTGAGGACAGTGCAGAGCCCCTCGACATTCAAGACCATTCCTCAGGGTCAGTTTCGCACTCCCCTGATGGGGTCACTGGGAAGGAGGCCCCTTCTCAGCCATCCGGCCTAGTTGTGGAGGCCTCTCCTCTCCCATCGGGTGGGATCTCTCCAGATCCGGCAACTATCCTGGCCCCAATCCCACCATCGGATCCAGCTTGCACTCACCCGATGCTGGAACCTCAGATGGCGACTTCAGAGCCCGGGCCCAGTCGTCTGCCCCAGCCTTCGGCTCTGGTGCCAGACATGGTCTCTCCGTCGGGCCCCCTTCATCTGGTCCTGACACCGGCCGCTCCGACGCTGGATCCTTCTCCGGCGCCGGATTGGGTGGTGCTGGTCCCAACGTCAGTACCCCAGATGTTGGCCATCCCAATGCCAGATCTGCTGCCGATCTATACGACAGCAGGCCCGACGTGGGTCCCCACTCCGTCAGACCCCCCTGACATTGAGGATTTATTCCAGACCCCAGACTGTCCCTCATTACCCCCCGGGGTATACTGGGAACCACTACCTGGCTGCTCCTCCTCCTGATTGGAGTACTTCAGGATGGTACTACCCTGGGTACAACTCCTACCAGGGCTACCATTTCCCGGGTTACCAGGGGTAACACTACCCACCTCCCCCAGTAATCCCCCCCTCCTCCCTCCCAACCTATACCTCCTCTCCCATCCCCTCCACAGACTCCAGTCACGCCGGACTTCAAGACCCTAATTCAGTCTTGGTGGCAGGGGGCACGCTCGGAGTTGGTGTCAGATCTGGAAAGCAGGCTCCCACACCCACGCTCTCCTTGATGTCCATCCTTGAGGAGTTCTTCTTCATCCATGGTTCACGTCTCAGGGATGGTCTGCAAAACCGTAGTTCTCCCGGACCTTAGAGACCTTCCGGACCAGTGGGTGGATGATGATGTTAATGAGGAGGAGGAGGATGGCGATGAGTCACCGGAGGAGCCCTCAGATGAACCCGAGGTTCCAAAGGGCAAGGTTTCCTTGAAGTCCCCCCCCCTCCGCAGGACCTTGCCTTTTTGGATAGCTTGAGATCCATGCAAGAATTTTTTGACTGGGAGTTGGAAGAACAGGACCCCATGCGACAGAGACTCGCTGAACATCTGGACTTGGTCTCTGTCCCCGGTGCTGATTCCTCCTTGGATTGAATCTCACCAGGACCTCACCTCTACGGTCTGGCAGATGCCTCATTCCATCCCGGCTGTCCCCAAGAGGGCGGACAGAGTGTACGGGGCGCCTAAGGAGGCTCCATTTCTCAATGTGCATCTGATGGCAGACTCCGTCATTATTTCGGCTGCTCATGATCGCTTGTCTGCACCCAAGCACATGAGCACATCTCCTCCAGACAAGGAGTCGAGGCAGATAGACCAGTTCGGTAGGAAAGTTTACTTTTCGGCCACATGTGCTGTCCAATCCCTAAACTATGTGGCCCATGTCGTGTCACACCAGAAAGCTACCTTGGCCAGGCTGGAGGCCCGAGTCCAGGTTATGGACCCCTCGAGCCTCACGGAGGAGGAGCTCACCAAGGATCTCCGCCTCTCACCTGTTTCCTGTAGGCATGCCCTGTGGGCTACGAATGACTCCGTCGACTCTATAGCCCACGCCTCATCGACGGCTGTCGCCTTAAGACGGCATGACTGAAACATAGAAACATAGAAGTTGACGGCAGATAAGGACCGCAAGGCCCATCCAGTCTGCCCATTTCTTTTTCTACCTTATAAATGTGCCATCGGCCTTTGCTCTGTCAGTGACATATCTATTCATAGTCATTTGTATTGCTCCCTTATGCCTATCCCATGCCTGTTTGAAGCCCTGCACTGTATTCATAGCCACCACTTCTTGTGGTAAGCCATTCCATGCATCTACCACCCTTTCTGTGAAAAAGAATTTCCTCACATTCCCCTTAATCGCCTCCTCTAATCTCATGCTGTGTCCTCTTGTCCTGCTATTTTTCTTATATTTAAACATGTTAGACTCTTTCACCTTGTTTATGCCCTTAAGGTGTTTAAATGTCTCGATCATATCACCTCTCTCTCCTCCTTTGCTCAAGGGTATACATATTGAGCTCCGTTAATCTGTCCTCATATGTCTTCTGATGCAGTCCCTGCACCATTTGTTGCCCTTCTCTGGACTGCCTCAATTTGATTAATGTCCTTGTGAAGGTGTGGCCTCCAATACTGCACGCAGTACTCCAGATGGGGCCTAACCAATGTCTTGTACAGAGGATTATTACCTCCCTCTTAACGACTTGTGATACCCTACTAATACACCCTAACACCCCCTAGCCTTACCTACTGCTTTAGGGTCTGCTTGGATGATTTTAGGTCATCAGTGATGATGATGCCCAAGTCTCTTTCTTCCTTTGTGACTGCTAGCAACTCCTCCCAGCCTATAAGTGGCTTCAGGGTTTCTCTTCCCTATGTGCATGATTTTGCACTTCTTTGCATTAAATCCCAGTTGCCACTCTTCTGACCATTTGCTAGTTTATCCAGATCTCTTCTCATTCTGCCCACCCCATCTGGATCATCTACTCTGTTGCAGATCTTGGTGTCATCTGCAAACAGACAAGCCTTACCCTCAGTCCATCTCTGAGGTCACTAATGAAGATGTTGAATAGGACTGGCCCCAGGACTGATCCCTGAGGTACCCCACTTGTGACTTGCATCTCTTCTGACTGTATACCATTTACCACCACTCTCTGTTTTCTGCCAGTCAACCAGTTTGCCACCCAGTTGACCAACTTCTGACCCACCCCGAGCCTACCTAGCTTATTTATCAATCTTCTATGTGGAACAGTGTCAAAAGCTTTGCTGAAGTCAAGGTAGGCGACATCAACTGCTCCCCCTTGGTCCACCTGGCTTTGCATTTCTGGCTTTGACAATGAGGTACAGTCTGCGATTCATGAGGCTCGGTGCTTTTTGGTGCTGACACCAAAGACATCATCACTGACCTCCGGGATAGAGGTCTCGCCCTGAGGTCAGTGTGGTCCATGTACCGATTGGGCACTCAACAGCAGCAGCAGCCCTTTCAGAAAAGGACCTGGAGGCAGAGGAAGCAGACCCCGGCTCAATGCCAGGGGAAACGCAAGTTCACAGGTTCTGTCACCCTCCTGCCTCCAAGAGCCAGAGACTCTCAGGAGGTCCTCCTCCTGACCGCCCTGCCACCTCCTGACTCCCTAGCCCCACCACCACCTCCTCAGCCTCACAGCGAGGAGCCAGTTGGGGGAGGTTCACCTGCCACATGCAGGAATGGCAGGATGTAACCTCCGACACATGGGTCCTGCAACCAGTGTCCGCCAGACACACTACAGAGTTTCTGGAGATCCCACCAGACTCTCCGCCAAAAAGGTCTTCCTACTCCAGGGATCAGGCTCTTCTTGTTCGAGAAGAAATTCAAAGCCTCTTGCTCAAAGAAGCGATAAAGTGCATTCCCCGGCAAAGGGAAAGGGGGTTTTACTCACATTTTTTCCTGGTTCCAAAACGACAGGAGACTTGAGACCCATCCTCGACCTGGGCAGTCTCAATCTGTTCGTCGAGTACAAAAAGTTCTGGATGGTGACACTCCAGAGTCTTCTCCCACTTCTTCTAGAGAACCATTGGCTTTGTGCTCCAGGATGCTTATCTGCACATTCCGATCTTCCCCAGCCACTACCGATTGCTGTTCCAGGGGGAGCACTTCCAGTTTCAGGCCCTCCCCTTTGGTCTGTCCTCGGCACATTGGGTGTTTACCACATGCCTGGTGGTGGTGGCTGCCTTTTTGCTCCACCAGGGTATTGTGGTTTTCCCTTACCTGGATGATGGGCTGATTTCAGCCCCCTCCAGGGTTTCTTTACTGGAGGCTCTGTCCTTTATTCTGGACCTTTTCGACAAACCAGGGATTACTGTCACTATCCCCAAATCATCCTTGATCCCATCCCAGAGACTTCAGTTCATTGGAACAGTTTTGGATACGGTCCAATGCAGAGCCTTCCTTCCTCCAGACAGGGTGGAGACCCTGGTTCGTCAGGCTTCTTTGGTGGCTTCGTACAGGACCATCCTGGCCCGGGAGGTCCTCCACCTGCTTGGTCTGATGTCAGTCTCCATCACTACTGTTCCTCTTGCGAGGCTCCACATGAGAGTTACTCAGTGGTCCTTGCAGGTGCAGTGGGATCAACTCCTGGATGACCTGGACCATCCAGTCCTAGTGTCGTCAGCAGTTCAGAAAGAATTGCTCTGGTGGAGGGACCCCTGCAACCTTTCCTTGGGTCTCCCTTTCAGGAGCCCAGTCCCCTCTGCATCCCTGACTATGGATGCATTGAACATGGGATGAGGAGCACACCTAGGGGAGCACCAAGCTCAAGGACTGTGGTCCAGCTTGGAAGCATCGTTACACATCAGTGTTCTGGAAATGAGAGCGGTCTTGTATGCCTTACAGGCCTTCCAGACCCTCCTTCCCAAGGGATCACTGCTTGTCCAGACAGACAGTATGTCAATAGTTTGGTACCTCAACAAACAAGGAGGAACTCACTCGTACCCCCTTTGCAGGGAGGCGATGCGGGTGTGGAACTGGGCAGTCCAGCACAATCTGGCCCTAGTGGCCATGCATGTTCCAGGCTTTCAAAATGTTCTGGCGGACAGTCTCAGTAGGTCTCAGACCCTAAGTCACAAATGGGAACTAAATCAGGATGTGGCAGAGTCTCTCTTCCTAAAGTGGGGGCATCCAGAACTCGACCTCTTCACCTCCCACTCCAATGCAAAACTTCCTAGTTTTTGCTCGCTTATTCCAGGGCATGGTGCTTTCTGGCATGATGCACTGTCTCTGTCTTGGACAGGGAAATTTTTGTACGCCTTCTCTCCATTTCCCATTCTCCAGAGGGTTCTTCTCAAGTTTCAGGAAGAGAAGGCGCGGATGATTCTCATTGACCCTCTCTGGCCGAGACAGATTTGGTTCCCGCTGCTGCAACAGTTAGCGAGAGAACCACTGGTTCCACTTCCAGTGACTCATGACCTCTTAAGCCAGGATCAAGGTCATCTTGTTCATCCGGGGCTCAGGACACTGCATCTTCATGTGCGGCTCTTACAGACATAGCGGTTTCTAGCTTTGAGGTCTCCTCTTGAGTTGCTCAAGTCTTAGTAAAGGTACGAAAACTCTCTACTCGTTCCACTTATTTCATGAAGTGGAAACGTTTTTCCATTTGGGCGGCTTTCAAAGATTGGAACCCATTTTCTTGTTCTGACCCGCAAGTCATGGAATACCTCCTCCATCTTTCAGACTCGGGTCTGTCGTATTCTTCTTTGAAAGGTCCACCTTCGGCAATTCCCATTTTCCACGAGGCTGGTGGATGGTAAACCCGTGACTCAGTTGAAAGTTTCGAAAACCTTTGTGAAAGGGATTCTCCATCTGAAACCCCCCATCCGCAGCCCTACACCCCCTTGGGATTTGAATTTCACGTTGGAGAAGCTTACTTTCCCTCCCTTTAAACCAGCGATGAACTGTGATTTACGCTTCCTCTCTCGGAAGACGTTATTTTTGGTTGCTGTTACTTCAGCTCGAAGGATTTCGGAGCTTCAGGCTCTAGTATGTAAAGAGCCTTGTCTAATTTTCCACAGGGACCGGGCAGTCCTTAGGACAAATTCTAAGTTTTTACCCAAGGTGGTGTCGGAAGTCACACTGAACCAATCAGTGGAGCTTCCAGTTTTCTTTCCGTCCCCTGCGAACAGAGGTGAGGCACTCCTGCACACCATGGACGTCCATCGGTTCCTTCGGTGTTACACACACCGAACAAAGGATATCCATAACAGTGATCAGCTTTTTGTTTTCTTTGCCCCCAGGTCGTCGGGGAAAGCTGTTTCTAAGCAGTGCCTTTCCAGTTGGTTAGGTAACTGCATTCGCTACTGTTACCAAAAATACGACAAACCTCAAACCTCCCATCAGAGGTCACTCTGCCAGGGGCATGGCTGCTTCCGCTGCTTTTTTGCGGAACATTTCCGCGGCTCATAGCTGCACCACAGCAACTTGGAGTTCTGTCCAACTCCATACCTTTACCAAACACTACAGTCTGAACATTGCTTCTAGGCAGAGGGCAGGTTTTGGCCTATCTATTTTGCAGGGCCTTCTATCCTAGGCTGGGTCCATTCTGGTTCTCAGTTTTGTTGGAGTTTGTTTCTCTCCTCCTCCCTTGTTTCTCCCGGTCTCTTCTCTGAGGGACTGCTTGGGATTCAGTCCTATATGTAATGACCTACTGAAGGAACCTTCTCGAAGTAAGATAGTACAGTTATGTAGGAACTTACCATAACAGTAGATCTTCGAGAGAGGTTCCTTCAGTAGGTCATATTTTTCCCTCCCTCTTTCCCCCTTTTATTTTATATACAGGGACTCCAAATCCTGTTTACTTCTGCTGTCAGGCCTCTTCCAGGCTCTGGAGGGTGTGCATGGGGACTGCCCATTATATACGGTCACGCTGACGTCAGTCACATGATGTGGGGTGGGCGGTCCCCCATCAGGTATTGCTAGAAACGTCTGTCGTGCAGCCCAGACACCAGGTGGCGTAAGTCCTATATGTAATGACCTACTTAAGGAACCTCTCTGGAAGACCTACTGTTACGGTAAGTTCCTACGTAACTGTACTTTACATGTACATGGCAGTACAGGTATATTACTTGTGTGTAAAGAGTTACGTGTACATGGCAGTACAGGTATATTACTTAAGTGTAGTTACGTGTACATGGCAGTTCAGGTATATTACTTGTGTGTAAATAGTTACGTGTATATGGCAGTACAGGTATATTACTTGAGTGTAGTTACGTGTACATGGCAGTACAGGTATATTACTTGAGTGTAGAGAGTTATGTGTATATGGCAGTACAGGTATATTACTTGTGTGTAAAGAGTTACGTGTACATGGCAGTACAGGTATATTACTTGAGTGTAGTTACGTGTACATGGCAGTTCAGGTATATTACTTGAGTGCAGAGAGTTATGTGTACATGGCAGCACAGGTATATTACTTGAGTGTAGAGAGTTATGTGTATATGGCAGTACAGGTATATTACTTGTGTATAAAGAGTTATGTGTACATGGCAGCACAGGTATATTACTTGTGTGTAAAGAGTTACGTGTACATGGCAGTACAGGTATATTACTTGAGTGTAGAGAGTTATGTGTATATGGCAGTACAGGTATATTACTTGTGTATAAAGAGTAACGTGTACATCGCAGCACAGGTATATTACTTGTGTGTAAAGAGTTACGTGTACATGGCAGTACAGGTATATTACTTGAGTGTAGTTACGTGTACATGGCAGTTCAGGTCTATTACTTGAGTGCAGAGAGTTATGTGTACATGGCAGCACAGGTATATTACTTGAGTGTAGAGAGTTACGTGTACAGTGACGTCCCCATGATGAAACCCACTTTTAAAGCACTCTGCAGTATGCTGCAGCAGACCTATTGAATAAAGCAATGTCATTTCAATGGCAGTTAGTCCCTTTTGTCATGCAGGAAACTGTGGCATTTACTTCATCCTGGCAGTGTCACATTTTCCTGAATGACAAAAGGGACTAATTGCCATTGAAATTACATTGCTTTATTCAGTAGGTCTGCTGCAGCATTCTGCAGAACACTGCAAAATGCTGCAGAATTGGGTTTCATCCTGGGGGACGCCACTGTACATGGCAGTACAGGTATATTACTTGTGTATAGAGAGTTACGTGTGCATATCAGTGGCATGGGGTCATTATGTCACAAGACATAATGCCACATGGCACTATCGCGCTGCATGATTAATGCCATGAGGCATCATGTCTTTGTTCTATGGGGGGCTCCACCCCCCGTTACGGGGGGCTGTGCCCCCAGACCACCCCCACTAAAGATTCTCAACTCCGGGGGGGTCCAACTCGGGGAGTGCACAGGTCCGGGTTTCGCCATAATGCCGTATGCTATTAAGTGTGTGACATTATGACCCGGTACACATATCAATACAGGTACATTACTTGAGTCCAGGGAGTTATGTGTACATGGCAGCACAGGTATATTACTTGAGTGCAGAGAGTTATGTGTACATGGCAGCACAGGTATATTACTTGAGTGTAGAGAGTTGCGTGTACATGGCAGCACAGGTATATTACTTGAGTGCAGGGAGTTACATGTACATGGCAGCACAGGTATATTACTTGTGTGTAGAGAGTTGCGTGTACATGGCAGCACAGGTATATTACTTGTGTGTAGAGAGTTATGTGTACATGGCAGTATGTGTATATTACTTGAATGTAGAGAGTTACGTGTACATGGCAGTATGTGTATATTACTTGTGTGTAGAGAGTTACGTGTACATGGCAGTACAGGTATATTACTTGAGTGTAGAGAGTTACATGTACATGGCAGTATGGGTATATTACTTGAATGTAGAGAGTTACGTGTACATGGCAGTATGTGTATATTACTTGTGTGTAGAGAGTTACGTGTACATGGCAGTACAGGTATATTACTTGAGTGTAGAGAGTTACATGTACATGGCAGTATGGGTATATTACTTGAATGTAGAGAGTTACGTGTACATGGCAGTATGTGTATATTACTTGTGTGCAGAGAGCTATGTGTACATGGCAGTATAGTAGATCACTGAATGTTGGGAGCTAAGTGTACATGGCAGTACAGATATGTTGCTTGAACGAAGAGAGCTGTGTGTACATGGCAGTGCAGGTATATTACTCGAGTATAGAGAGCTATGTGTCTATGGCAGTACAGGTATATTACTTGAATGTAGGGAGCTCTGCGTGCATAGCAGTGCAGGTATATTACTTGAATGTAGGGAGCTATGTATATGTACATGGCAGTAGAGATGTATTACTTGATTGTAGAGAGTTATGTGTATGTGGCAGTACAGATATATTATTTGAGTGTAGAGAGCTAGGTGTACATGGCAGTACATGTATATTACTTGAATGTAGAGTTACGTGTACATGGCAGTACAGGTATATTACTTGAATGTAGAGAGTTACATGTACATGGCAGTATGTGTATATTACTTGAGTGCAGAGAGCTGTGTGTACATGGCAGTACAGGTATATTATTGAATGGAGGGAGCTCTGTTTCTGCTTATTTATTTGCTTACTTACCGAAAGTTAATAACTGGGAGAGGCACACTGAGACAAAGCTTGTTTCCAGGTGTGATCTGGGGATGTTGAAGGGTAGTATGGACAGCATAACTTACTAACTTAACGTATTAACTTTAAAATATCTGGGAGTTATCCTGGACCCTTCCCTCTCCTTTTCTGATCATATCTTCTCTGTTATCCGCTGTATTAACCAGAAACTTGGTGCGGCCTGTCGGATAAGGTCACTTCTGACCAGGGAAGCCTGTTTAGCCATTGCCCAAGTTAACCTGCTGCCCTTGACTGACTACTGCTCCCCTATTTACTCACACACATCTTCAGCCTTGCATGCGCGCCTCTGCTTCATGTTCAACAACAGATATCATTTCACTCTCCTGGCACCATATTCCACTCACCACTGACACCTCTACCAGACTCTTGGCTGGCTCCCACTACACTGCAGATTTGATTATGGGTTTGACTGCCTCCTGGACAGTGTTAGAAATATCACTTTCTCTCAGTGCAGTTTAACCCCTGCAAGGTATACATATTTTTAAATCAAGGATGGAAATGAGAAAGGAAAAGTGTGGCCTACTGGGATTCGAACCTCAGATCTCTGGTATGCCGTTCCAGCACTCTAACCATTAAGCTACAGGCTCACTGATCAAAGCGTCTGAGGAATTTCCTTACAGCCACACACACATTCCTTTCTCTAGTGTTGCGCAATTATGCAACTAGGAACCAATGTTAGAAATATCACTTTCTCTCAGTGCAGTTTAACTCCTGCAAGGTATACATATTTTTTAAATCAAGGATGGAAATGAGAAAGGAAAAGTGTGGCCTACTGGGATTCGAACCTCAGATCTCTGGTATGCCGTTCCAGCACTCTAACCATTAAGCTACAGGCTCACTGATCAAAGCGTCTGAGGAATTTCCTTACAGCCACACACATTCCTTTCTCTAGTGTTAGCTAATTATGCAACTAGGAACCAATGTTAGAAATATCACTTTCTCTCAGTGCAGTTTAACCCTGCAAGGTATACATATTTTTAAATCAAGGATGGAAATGAGAAAGGAAAAGTGTGGCCTACACAGGATTCGAACCTCAGATCTCTGGTATGCCGTTCCAGCACTCTAACCATTAAAGCTGCAGGCTCACTGATCAAAGCGTCTGAGGAATTTCCTTACAGCCACACACATTCCTTTTCTAGTGTTGCTAATTATGCAACTAGGAACCAATGTTAGAAATATCACTTTCTCTCAGTGCAGTTAAACCCCTGCAAAGGTATACATATTTTTAAATCAAGGATGGAAATGAGAAAGGAAAAGTGTGGCCTACTGGGATTCGAACCTCAGATCTCTGGTATGCCGTTCCAGCACTCTAACCATTAAGCTATAGGCTCACTGATCAAAGCGTCTGAGGAATTTCCTTACAGCCACACACACATTCCTTTCTCTAGTGTTGCTCAATTATGCAACTAGGAACCAATGTTAGAAATATCACTTTCTCTCGGTGCAGTTTAACCCCTGCAAGGTATACATATTTTTAAATCAAGGATGGAAATGAGAAAGGAAAAGTGTGGCCTACTGGGATTCGAACCTCAGATCTCTGGTATGCCGTTCCAGCACTCTAACCATTAAGCTACAGGCTCACTGATCACAGCGTCTGAGGAATTTCCTGGACAGTGACATCAGACATGGTAAAGCCTTCCCTTATACGTCTTTCCCCTAGACCAGAACTCCCTCGAGGTGTCTGCGTGCATCCTCAGTCCCCCAACCCCAGATATCCCGAAAGTCTCCTCAGCTATGGGTAGCAGAGCATTATCTGTAGCTGCTCCCACTCTGTGGAACAGAATCCCCGTGCCCATCAGCTCTCTGGACTACCATGCCACTTTCAAGACACATCTCAAATCCTGGCTGCTTGATGAGGCCACTTGCCATTGCTAGCGTGGATAACCCCACCCCCACCTTTCTGACTTTTTCCTCTTGGGTTGCTTTGGCCTCCCCTGCCCTCTCTTATTTCTTTGGACTCCTTTCTCACATCTCTCACTACTAGCTTCTCAGGCTTTCCCACTTGGATATTGTCTTGTATGGTTTTTTTTTTTTTTTTACATCATGGATTAATTTGCACTTATCCTTTGTAAATAATTGTATAATAATTGTTGCTTATCATGATGTACTGATTCTTTTTTTCATGCTCTAATTAATTTTCTTTCCTATGTTACTTTTTGTTCACCAGTGATGTCTGTATTTCCACTTTGTGCACCAATGATGTCTGTCTATCCACATGGCTTGTACTCATTGGCCTGGATATTCAAAGCAGTTGCACAAGGTGCAACCACTCATCTTGTCAACTATGAATCTTGTAAAGCGATATTCAGAGGAGCGCATTCATGATCTTTGTCAATGCACAACAATAATCGAATGCATGCACAAGGGCAGGAGGCGGACCCATGAATATGCAGCACAGCGCAATATTCAACCGCCAAGCAATGGCACAAGCGAGGAGCAACTGCCAGTTGTGCGGAGCAGTCTTGAGCCTATAAAAACAGGGAGCAAGTAGGAGGAGAGCACTTGTGCCAGAGGGGAGCAGGATGGAGGGTGACAGGCCGTCTGAGGGAGGAAGAGGGAGACAGGGACAGGAGGAGAGAGAGAGAGAGAGTGTGAGAGTGCCACTCATGGAGGCCCACTGAGGAAGGGGGAGAGAGTGAGTGCCGAAGGGAGCCACCGGACCCAAGGAGTGCGACACAGGCACCCACAGGGGTGGGTGACAGAGCCAGCAAGCAACTCCAGCCAGGGGCAGAGTACGCGGGGGACCCACCAAGTGATAGGCACTGCCCCACGGAGCCAGGTGGGGCCAGTGGAGCCGGATGCCCAGAGGGTGGCAGGACAACAGGGGCCACAGCCAGTGTGGCATTCCAGATGGAGGCAGTAATGAGAAGTGTAAGAAGGCAGGAGGCAGAGCAACGTACCATGGAAGGGCCCGTCGGTAGTATGCCCAGAACAGGCGGTATCAGCCCTGCATCGGCTTCGAGACCCACGTCGACACAGAGATCGTGGGCTGGTATCACTAGAACCATGCATTTCTGAGGCAGCTCTGTGAGCTGTGCAGTGTGGGTATGCAGGCACCCACTAGACGGAGCCACGCCCTGACAGTGGAGACAAAGGTAACAGCTGTCATGTGCCTGCTCGCCACTGGCACCTTCCAGAGACCAACAGGGGACACCACAGGCATAACCCAGTCGGCCACGTCACGGCTCCTCACACAATTCCTCAATGCCCTACTGCCACATGCTGTGGAACACATCCACTTCCCCAGCACACAGGTGGAGCATACAGCAACCATGCAGGAGTTCCACCGGGTAGCACGTATGTCTGGAGTGCTAGGGGGCCATAGACTGCACCCATGTGGGCATCCGCATGCCACCTGGCACAGAGGGGGTAGCCTACATCAACAGAAAAGGCTACCCCAGCATCAACTGCCAGGTGGTGTGCGATGCCAGGGGGTGCATAGCCGATGTCTGTGCCACACACCCTGGGGGAGCACATGACGCCTACATCTGGCACAGCTCGGCACTGTGCCACAGGTTCAAGAGTGGGGACATCCTTACTGGTCATCTAGTGGCTGAGTATGGTGAGACCACGGGCAGTGGGGTGTGGAAGAGGAGGCAGACAGGGTGGGGGAACTGCTATGTGTGACTGGGAGAGGCATGGAGCACAGTGATAGGGGTCACCAGGCTAACCTATTCACACTCTCTCCCACTCTTTTCACACACAGGTGACAGTGACTACCCATTCAGGCCCTGGCTGCTCACCCCCTACCGGCGCCCAGCATCCCCAGTGGAAGAGCGGTACAGTGAGGCACACACCAGCACGCAGAACATCATTGAGCGTGTGTTTGGGATGCTGAAGGCATGGTTCCGTTGCCTGAACAGGTCTGGTGGTGCCCTACAATACAGTCCCTCGAAGGCCTGCGGCCTATTCCTGGCCTGCTGCATGCTGCACAGCATGGCCAGTGACCGTGGAATAGCTGTCGAGGCCGATGAGGGGAACAGCAGTGGGGACGACATGGGGGAAGGGCCAGGAGGTGGTGGGCAGCCGCCCCCGGGTGGAGGGATCCCCAGCTCATGTGGTTGGCACACCACCTGTGAGACACGATAGCGCAGGAGCACTACGGTGCACGCAGGTATGTGGACAGACATGTGCACAGAACCGACACAGTGGCAGGGCACACAGCCATGTGTGGCCATGGCCAGGGCAATGCACACACAGGCACGGTGCGGTTGCGGATCGGTGCCACATAGCCACGCGCAACACCTCACCACACCTCATTGCACAGCAACACACACACACACACTGGCACTTGCATGCAGGTGACCGGGTGCCAGCGTGTTGTGTGGATCAGACGCAGGGCACCGGTGCTCATGTGCAACCTGTACCATGAAGGTATCATCACGCACATGCCACACAGGCCAGCGGCCGGGCAGGTGTGCACACAGGCTGCGTGTAGCACACTACATGGCTGCCATGACCATGCCATGCACACACACACACAACGTCCATGTGTACATGGAACATTGGCTGCAGACAGCTGACAGGGGAGCGTGAACATCAGATCCGCCGCACAGACACATGGCCGCCATGGACACGGCTGCGCCACGGCTGCCCAGTCGACGCAGGCTGCACAATGGCCACGGGGGGGTCTGTGGGACTGTGGGACTGAAACCTTGCAGGTGTCTGCAGGCCCCCAAACAGGCCCGCTTCAGGCGTGCTAGGGATGCCCACAACAGAGCAAGGCGTTGAAACAGATGGGGTCGCCCACGACGCTGGGGCTGTGGGGAGGACAATGCACTCCGCAGTGTCTGTGGCGGGCGGCCACGCCCTGTGGTAGCCAGTGGGGCAAGGCTGACCGTGATTGCACTGGCAGTGTGGTCCAGGGCTGCGGTCATGTCCTCCCGCAGGTTTTGACTGGCCTCCAGGACCTGTATGGTGCCCCTCTAGCGCTGCTCGACTGCCTGGTGCACCTCTGCACGGAGTGCCCGCACTCCGGCCACGAGCAGCACCTGTTGCTCCATGGAGGTCCGCAGCAATCAGGTGTGCTCAGACAAGGGATTGGTGCCCTGGGGTGAAGGGGCATTGTGCTGTCCCACCGGTGACATATGACCGCGCTGCATGGCTCCCCTGCTCTGGTGGGTGCCACACAGCATGGCTCTCATTGGGTTGGGCAATGTCAGGAGCCCCGGCAGCGGAAACACGGTGCCCAGCTTCCCCATGTGTCCAGCTGTCTGCTGCTACCACCCCTCCTGCCCCTTTGCACTAGCCAGCGCCTGTGCGGGTGCACCGCCACCCTGCGCCACTGTGCCTGCCCACACAGTAGGTCCAGGGGCAGTGGTGGGCAGCTGTTCCGCAGCCAGCAGGTCACCGGCTGTGCAGCCGGTTCAGGTGCATGGTATGGGTGACTCCGACAAGCCCCCCCGGCGTCCAGGGCAATGGTCTGTTGGTCATCAGTGTCGGACCCCGCCCCGATCTGTGTCTCTGCATGGAGCATGCTGTGGTTGGTGTCTCGCTGAAACACAGCCAGGGCCTCGTCCACCACCATGCCCCGGGACATCCGTCTGGACAGCAGTGGTGTTCTGCAGCCTATCGGGCCCCCGGATGCCGGAGGAGATGGATGGCTGGTCCTCCGGGGCTGGGCGGGCCACCATGACTGCCGTAGGTGCCCCTACCACCACATGTTGGTGGGCTGGTGCTATAAGGGAACACAGATCCATTAGGGCTGCTGTCCCACCTGCCCCCCCGCCTGCCATACCTACCATGCAGCGAAGGGCTCCCTCCAGTCTGGAAGCCACCGCCCGGCACACCCTCCCCCACACTACGCCGCATGGTGGCCGCCACCATCTCCTCCTGCGGCGTAAGCAGTGGCACGGTGGCCTGGCCCCCACCAGTGGCCAACTGTGCGGCCCGGATATCCGCTACCTTCTCCTTTATCCGACATTTGTCAGTCCCCACCTTCTTCCTGCACTCCTATACAGACCGCTGGTGGCTGACCTGCTGGTTCACAGCCTCCGCCAACTCCTCCCAGGCCACGGCCCTGGCCTAGGGTGTGCCTGTGGCGCCACTCAGCAACTGCTCTCTGTCGAGGTACGCCTTGAACAGGGCATCTACCACCACTCTCGTAAAGTTGGGCCTGTGCTTCCAGGCAGGCCCCGCTCCTCACCCTTCTCGTGCTCGGATATGATGCTACCTGTGGACATGGACATGTGGTTAGTGGCCCCAGCGGGCCTCTCCAGCCATCTGGCACCCTGTGCCAGCCCTCCCCTCGGCAAGCGCAACCTACCTCAGTTGGTTGCAATACCGGTCCATAGCCTGTGATGTTGTGCGGCGCCTTTATAGCGCATCACATGAAAATGAGCCGATGCGCAACCGTGATGACATGCAAATGTCCCCATTGCACCCCGGATAGACTGATGAGCTGATTTGCATATGTCAGCTGATTATCGCGCTGTTGCGCATTGCACAATGGACTTGCTCCAGCGCATGGCGTTGCGCAATGGCATGACATGCACAATGCGTGCCTGCAAATGCGCATGTGCAAGGGCATGTGCTGTTGCCTATTGCACGGCATGCGCTGGGTGTGCTATAGGGGCCATCGTGTCCATGCGACATGGGCCCTATGGCACTCGGCGCCATAGGCCCTATGTCACTCGAGCGACATTGGGCCTATGGCGCTTGTGCACTATCGGGACAATGGCACTTGGGTGACATTGGGGCACCGGTGCTCGGGCACCATTGGGCCTATGGCGTTTGGGCGCTACTGGGGCACTGGCACTCGGCTGTCGTTCAGCCAATAGCGCTCGGGCGCTATTGGTCCCATGGGGCTTGCCACCTTCATGGCCCTATTGCACATTGTATGATGTGGGCTCAATTGAGCTCCTATGCACATTGCACATGCTGACCCCTGACCCCCGCTGTGCACCCAATGCCCTCTGCCTCACGTGCCGGTGTGGCCATGCCCATGCTGCGCATCTCCGGAGATGGGCGATTGCCGCGGACAGCGCATTTCCATGCGAGGCACGCATCCCATGCATGTTGTGCATGTGCACTACCGGGTGCCATTTTGGCATTCTACAGTGCTGCATGAAGATGCCCCATTGTGCAGTGCCTCAAGCCCGCAACTGGAGCGAGGTGGAGCTAGTGTACCTGGTGGCCCAGGTGGAGCCCCATGCTGCCGGCCTGTTCGGCCAGCAGGCCCTCGTGAGGCCCAGGACCGACGATTGGCAGAAGATAGCCGATGGTCTTGTCCAGGCCACCGGTGTGCTGCATACTAGGGAGCAGTGTAGCCACCAGTATGGGGACCTGGTCCGGAGGACCCCGGAGCATCTGAGGGCACTGCAGGCATGCATCTGGCAGGGGGCGGTGCCACGGCCAGGTGAGTGCGCCCTGACTGCATCTGTGCAAGGCCACTGTTCCATGGGGCTGGCAGAGGTGCATGCCATGGGGGGGCTGTTGTAGCGCACCCATGGCAGGGCGTTGCCAGTCACTGTGTGTGCTGCGCATATGCCCAGTGGCCCCGACGTGCCGGGGTGCACTCTGTGCATGCGTGGCGGGGCAGTGGGCCCATGTTGTGGCTGTGTTCTGATGTGTGGCTGTCTGTGTTCCCGTCCTGGGATCTGAAGACCAGAGGACAGCCAGGTCGTCCGGAGCACCTAGCGGCCCACAGCAAGCCGCTGTGAACCCATCGGTGGTGGGAGGAGGCCCAGCCGGGTGTGCAGTGCCAGGACCAGCGCACGGAGTGCCACGAGGAGCAGGTAGGCATTGTAAGGTTCCACATTGTTGTGCAGGGTGGGTGGCGGGGGGGCGGCCATGGTCCCTTGTACCTTGTGCCATGGCAGCTGTGGTTGGCACATGGTGCGGTGTGCGTGGCAGTGTGGGGTGGTCACTGCACATGTGTGGCAGCTGTTGGTGGTCCAGGTATGCATCCGGCCACCACTTGTGCCGCTGTGGTTCTACTGCAGCACCATGCCACCTTTCTGCCGCAGTGCTGTCGGGTGGTTCATGGGCAGTGGATTCCAGCGCTGTGTACCGCTGTGGCTTGCCATGTTGGTGGCAGGCGTAGGCCCGCCCACTGTGGGTGGCCAGGGTGCCACTCAAGGGGCATGTGCACCCACTGCCGCTGCGCACGGGGGTTGCTTTGGACGTGCACTGATAACCTGTCCCTTCCTCTGTCATAGGTGTCCGGAGGGGTTCCAGGTTCCCACTCTACTGCTGTCTGGTGCAGCAGATCATTTTGATTACTTCACACACGATGGAGTTGGAGGACGAGACCCTGCAGATCCTGCTCCGGAAACAGTGCAGGGGGAGGCACCAGGCACAGGCAGGCCATGGCTGGCCTTGAGGATCATCAGCCACCATCCCGCCTCAGGCCTCCCTTCCCCCTTCCATCTGTACAGACCCGGGCCCCTGCCCCTTCTCACCTCCACCTCCCCCCCTCCCCTCCATTACCTGTGTTTTGTTTAGCTGTGTTGCTTTCTTCCAATACATTTTATACCTGTTTACCCATCTGTGTCCATGTCTGCTTTGTAGCTGGCAAGTGGGTCCATACTGCAGTCGTGTGGTGGATGGCCGTGTGGTGCGCCTGTGTCGTTGGGAGGTGTGTGCATGGTGTTGGCATGCCCCTCGGTCTGTGGCTGTGCCGTGGTGCAGTCCTGGGTTGGCAGTTTGGGATGTGTGGCATGTGTGTGTGTGGTGGGTGCTGTGTGTTGGGGTGTGGCTTGTCATTGGCCGGGTGGCCGCATGCCCACCGGTGTGTGGTCTAGAGTTCCTGCCCCTGTACATCAGTGCCTCCTGCGCCCTGCGTCCTCCGGGGGGAGCACCACTGCATGCTTCACTCCATGTGCAATGGTGTCCTGTGTGCTGGCTGTGTCCCTGCCAGTGTTTCTGGCCTGGTGCACCTGCTGTGCTGCACTGTCTCCCCCCCCTTGCCTTTCTCCCTGCTGTGCCTGTGGCTGTTCCTGCTGTGCCTTGGCACATCTTCCTCTGCCCCTTGCGCATCCCTGGTTGCACTATGGCACATTTCAGGTTGCTCCCTGGTGCACCTCTCACTGCACCATGGCGCAGTGCCTGTGATATTCAGCCGTGTTGCACTGGCACATGTTGCTGTGCGCAACAGTTGAATATCGCAGTCACTGTACCATTGTGCAGTTGACTTGCGCTGCGCTGGGGTTGCGCATGCCTGTGGCACATTTCTAAATATCCCACCCATTATATTACTTGTCACTACCTCTGTAACTGCTGCCTGTGTGGCCCGGGTCGTGCCTGAAAATGGTCTCCTGGATCAGTGTACTTACCGGTTACCAAAGACTTAAATAAATAAATAAATAAAATTTACAAAGCTTCAGATTGTGTTTACTTAGGCAACATTCATTAGAGAACATCACAGATGCTGGAGCAGTTGTGGTGAGTCAAGTGGATTAACAGTAGCACAGACAGATGAGCAGGAAATAGTAAAGTGTGCATGGCCTTTTGGGGAGGGTAACAGTGCTACTGGGGAAACAGAAACAGAACATGGCAGTACAGATATATTGCTTGAATTTAGGGTGCTGTGTGTATATGGAAGTACAGGTATATTACCTGAAAGTAGAGAGTTGTGTGTACATGTCAGTAGGGGTATAATACTGTATGTAGGGAGCTATGTGTACATGGTAATACAGGTATATTACTTGAGTGTAGAGACTTATGTGCACATGGCAGTACAGGTGTGTTACCTGAGTGTTGAGAGTTATGTGTACATGGCAGTACATGTATATTACTTGAGTGCAGAGAGCTGTGTGTACATGGCAGTACAGGTATATTATTGAATGGAGTGAGCTCTGTTTCTACTTATTTATCTATTTACCTACTTACTGAAATTCAGAACTGGGAGAGGCACACTGAGCTGAAGCTCATTCCCAGGTGTGACCCAGGGGATGGGGAAGGGGAGTACAGACAGCATAAAGTTTACAAAGCATCAGATTGTGTTTACCTAGGTAACATTCATTAGACAACATCACAGATGCCGTAGCAGTTGTGGTGAGTCAAGTGGATTGACAGTAGCAAGGACAGATGAGCAGGAAACAGTAAAGTGCACAGGGCCAGTTGGGGAGGGTGACAGTACTGTTGGGGAAACAGAACATGGCAGTACAGGTATATTGCTTGAATGTAGGGCACTATGTGTATATGGAAGTGCAAGTATATTACCTGAAAGTACAGTGTTGTGTGTACATGTCAATACAAGTATAATACTATATGTAGGGAGCAATGTGTACATGGTAGCACAGGTATATTACTTGAGTGTAGAGACTTGTGTGTACATGGCAGTACAGGTATATTACTTGGGATATAGGGAACTATGTGTACATTGAAGTACAGGTGTATTACTTGAATGTAGAGAGCTATGTGTACATGGCAGTAATGTAGAGAGTTATATGTACATGGCAGTATGGGTATATTACTTGAATGCAGACAGTCATGTGTACATGGAAGTACAGTATATTATTTGAATGCAGGGAGCTAGGTGAAGGTGGCAGTATGGGTATATTACTGGAGTGTAGATAACTATGGATACATATAAGTGCAGGATATTACTTGAGTGTAGAGAGCTATGTGTAAATGGCAGTATGGGATGTTACTTGAATGTAGGGAGCTGTGTATACATGAAAATACAGGTATATTACATGAATGTAGCTAGGTATGTATACATGGCAGTACAGGTATATTACTTGTATGTAGAGAGATATGTGTACATGGAAATACGGGATATTACTTGAGTGTAGAGAACTATCTGTTAATGGAAGTACGGGATGTTACTTGACTGTAGAGAGATATATGTACGTGGAATTATAGGATATTAATTGGATATTACTTGAATGTCGAGAGCAATGTGAACATGGAAGTACAGGCATATTGCTTGAGTGTGGAGAGCTATGTGTACATGAAGGTACAGAATATTATTTGAGTGTAGAGAGCTATGTGTACATAGCAGTACGGGTATATTGCTTGAGTGTAGAGAGCTATGTGTACATGGAAGTACAGAATGTTACTTGAGTGTAGACAGTTGTGTGTACATTACAGTATAGATATATTACTGAATGTAGGGAGCTATGTGTACATGGCAGTACAGGTATATTATTTGAGTGCAGGGAGTATGTGTTTGTGGAAGTACAGGATATTTCTTTAGTGTAGAGAGCTATGTGTACATGGAAGTACAGGATATTACTTGAATGTAGGCAGCTTTGTGTACATAGAAGTACAAGTATATTGCTTGATTGAAGAGAGCTATGTGTACATGAAAGTACAGGATATTACTTGTGTGTAGAGAGCTATGTGTACATAGCAGAACAGGTATATTACTTATATTACTTGAATGTAGGGAGCTATGTGTAATTGGAAGTACAGGTATATTATTTTAATGCTGAGCGCTACATGAACATGGCAATAGAGGTATATTAGCTAAGTGTAGAATGCCATGTGTATATGGCAGTACAGGTATATTACTTGAATGTAGAGCGCTATGTGTATATAGCAGTAGAGTATATTAGTTGGGTGCATGGTTCTATGTAAGTAATAATACCCGACAGGGTGGGCGTTATTGGGATATAACAGACTGCCCAGGGACGTAATGAGGCCAGCAGTACAGGCGGAGAGACCTTATAACCCCTGGAAGGTCCGATATATCCTATAATGCCATCTGAATATTACTAGAAAAAATGGGTAGGGTGAAAAAAAAAAATAGTTTAATAAAAAATAGTTAAAGAAAAATTAATTTAAAGTAACTGTTGTGATAAAATAGTTCCTCCACCTGCATTGCTATTATGATGGACTTTTATGTTAACAGAAACTGTAGTTTACAAACAGGGGAGGAGGGAGCCAGAGTTTCTTTTATTAGTGGGGCTGCAGTATGTGCTTTTGTGTGCGTTTGGGACAGTGAACGTGGTCGGGGAGGCAGTCGATTTATTTTGGTTTCAGGTGAGAGTGAGGAAATTTTTGTGCTATTTAGAGACTTTTAAATATATCTGGAGAGATATCTGAATAGTGTGGTGCTTCTTTAGTCTAAGGTACTGTGGAGTACCGAGAGAGGAGTAAGTATTGTACTGCTATTGCACTTGAAAGGAGCGCGACTTTGTTGGCTTTCCGTCCAGAGATGGCCATCCATCTGCGGTATGGAAAATCAGGAAAGTCTCTGGTTGCTTTCATACATAGTGTGTGTCGAAAAGCGGTCGCTGTTTGTTTTGGCACGAATTTGTTTAGCTCGTAGTTGAGCTGTTTTTTTAAATAAGCGCAGCATTTGAAGATGATGAGCGGGAAAATGGAGAAAGATCGATGTAGGTATCAATTATGGGAATGGCTCGCTTAGCGAGTGAGAAAACAAATGGTGGTGGCAAGTTTTAGAAATGGGGGAGCCAAAGGATACCCTTGGTCATAGGGCACCCAAATTGGCACTTGTTTTCACACGGGCCGTTGTTAAGAAATAACAGCCCGGGTGCCAGGTTGTTTCAGCCAATCAGGAGGCTAGTTTTCTTTTGCCCATTTTCTAAGTGTATATAGTAGTGCAGATATATTATTTATGTATAGAAAATACAGGTATATTACTTGAATGTAGAGAGTGTGGGTATATTACTTGAGTGTAGACAGAGAGCTATATGGCAGTACAGGTATATTAGTTGACTGTAGGGTACTATGTGTATATGACAGTGTGGGTATATTTGCTGAGTGTGGAGAGTGTGGGTACATTACTTGAATGTAGAATACGGGTATATTACTTGAGAGCAGACAGAGAGCTGTGTGCACATGGCAGTTTATGTGCACGCGGAAGTTTATGTGCATGTGGCAGTTTATGTGCATGTGGCAGTAGAAGGTACATTACTCCACTATAGGGGGGATAAAGGAGCTCAACGTGCAGAATTTCTGAGGAGACATTTCCTTTCAGTTATTTCATTTATTATACTGGGTGGCAAGATGAGCTAGAAAGCCCATTTTCCCAAGCAACCAGTTAATAACAAGGAACATAAAACACAGATTATCCTGGACATAGGTGCCAGCTGGTTACAATAGTTCCCAACAGATATAACACTTTACAATATAATAATAATCATCACATTGTATGGGTAGAGGTTAAGTTAAGCAGAATATGTTTACTACAATCACATACAGCACAGGTAATTTAGTCTAGCTGGGAAACAGTTACATTGCATTTTGTCTAAAAGAATTGGTGGAGATTAGTGGTGAAGATTGGCACACTGTTTCCTAGGCTGAGGGGGGCAGGTAGAAGGTTGTAGGGTCCGATTGCTATGTAGGAAAAGACCCCTTTGTCCTGTCATAGTGAGCCTCAAGGAGAGTGAGAAACTGAATTTGGCCTGGGTACAAGTCCCCAACGTGTTTGTGGAATGGGGGAAGAGGGAGGAGATACAAGGGAGCACTATGCCAAGTGCCGCCTTATGTAGGAACACTGCCGACCTATGGGTGAGGCGGTCATCCAGAGAAAGGCAGACAGCAGATTTATAGAGGTGGCAATGATGATTGCGGGAAGGGAAGTTAGTTAAGAAGTGACAGATGCTGTGTATGCAGTGTGCACTTTGGTGAGGGCCTCAGGAGGGGCAGCTGTGTATACAAGGGAACCATAGCCAACTATTGGCAGCAGCAAGCTGTGGGAGAGCAGCCTTTTAGTCTCAGTAGTCAAGAACCTTTTGGCCCTGTGCAGAGCACCAAGTCTCTAGTGAACTGTCTTTACTAGGCTATTGATGTGGGCATCAAAGGATAGTGTATTGTCTAGGAATATGCCCAGGTATTTGAACTGAAGAGTGAGCCATCTAAATCATGGATGGAGAACAGAGAGTATGGTCCTTTCCTGCATGTCCCCCTAGAAGACCATGGCCCTTGTGTTTTTTGGTGTTGAGAAACATTTTTTTGTACGAAACCAAGACTGGACAAAGTTGAAGTCTTTCTGGGCAGTTCTACCTAAGGTTGCCAGGTCTGTCCCCTTTCTGAAGACATGTAGTAAGTAGTAGTAATAATATCTTGTATTCGTAAAACATGAACAGGGTTAAAATTCAGTTGAGCAGAGCTCTTTTCTAATGAGGTCCCATTGCATTTGTTCCAGTTACCATTTACAGAAAAAAAACACACTCTATTAAACATCTGTATAAAATAAAATTAAAAAAAATAATCCCGATCAGACATGGTATTAAATGCTTTAGCACATTTTATTCTATAACTGTATGATGATACTGTATCATCAGCATACAGATGTATATTGGTGGATGAGCATGTGCATGAGATGGATTTTTGACTGGTGTATCTCAAGTGTTTGGCTACTTGTCCTACGGTCCGGTGCCTTAAGTAAGATTTAGGAGGCAGGGAGCTGCAAGATGAGACTGGAGGCACCAGAGGTGTAGGGCTGAGGGAAGGATTGCGGTATTATCCAGGTCACAAAATAAAAGTTGATGAACAGGGAGGCAATAGTCTTGGGGTCACAGGTGAGCCCATCCTTGCTCTCGGTGGCCCAGGACTGGGAATCCTTAGATCTGCCCAAGACATTGTTAAGTTCCGCCACAGTTTCTTGGGGTTCCCATGGTTGGAGGTCGGGCTGGATTTCAAGTGGCTGCTTATGGCTTTGCGAACAGCAGCTTTGCATTTATTTTGCAGAGTTTTGTAGTTCTGAAGGTGGGCAGGGTCTTTTGCTTTCTTATATTTGGCCTATAGTTTGCCCTGGCTTTAAAGACTCATGCATGTTGCTCAGTATGCCCTGAAGTTTGTTACTGTATGGTGGGTTTCTCATTTCTCTACTCATTTATTCATATATTTGTTTTATAAATCATACCTCTGTTTCTGTCTGGGGGAATCCTTCAAAGAGACCAGTACTGCTGAGCACAGTCTCCCACATTCTGGAAAAGGGGTGACTCCGATGGTCCCAGATGCAGAGAAGGGACAGGGTCACTGTTAAGTATGCTTTGTCTTCCTCAGAAGGGATGAAGGATTTGGTTAGTCCTAATGCTCACATAGCCAAGTCAGGAATCGGAAGACCCAAGTTTCAGGCAGTGGGTCAGGTTCACAGTGGCAAAGGACCACTGCAAAATTGTTGCAGAAACAATTTTACGGTGGTTCCTTCATAGGATTTTCCTGAGCCATCCACAAAGGGTGTTTCAGCCCTTCCTGATGGGAATACAAGCACGCTGGGAAGGGGGTGCAGTTCGCTATACAAGTGGCCCAATGGGTCATACACAAAGCATGGTGGCCCTCACAAGGCAATTTGCATTTTAGTGACACCTCTCATCTGTAGAACTGTTACCCTTTTTGTGCATGCTACATCTTTAGGTGCTAATTTGCATTGTGGCATGGATGTTAACTAAATGATAGAGAATATAAAAAGGCAGCAGGAAAAGGACTTGCAGTACTCGATTTATTTATTTTATTTATTTATGTCTTTGGTAACCGGGTAAGTGAACTGATCCAAAGGACAGTTTTCAGCTGCGACCCGGGCCACAGTATGGTGGACAAAAAACAACAACGACAGAGGTATAATACAGTATTACAGGAAGACAAACACACCTCAGTATGAGGTCAGCACATGGTATCTACAATATGAATCAGTACATACAACATTAATCAAATACAGGGTTACAGAAATTATAAAAGGGCTTAACATAGTATGATTTATACAGACTAAACTGACAGGCACAAAAGTTTAGACTGTATGATGCAACAACAAAAGTTAATGTTATCGGTTGACTAGGTAAGCTATGGCTTCCTGAAGGCTAACCTAATGTTTGGTAACCACTAAATACGAAACAACAGTTTAAAACAAAGGGAAAGGGGGCTGATATTCTTTATAGACTTTTAGAAGATCAGGACCAGAATAAGAAGCATATGCACAGGAAAGTAAACTGTAATAGGGAGTGAGGTGAGGGCCGGAAAGGGGCAGCAGCAGGCGGCCTTCAATACATCCTAGGGCAGCTTGTGATCTCCAGAGATACCTTGAGGACAGTTCCAAGTGTACTCCATCCGGAGCCAGGCTTTGAGGTTTGTTTTGAAAGATTGCTGGGAGGAGGAAGAGTGGATAGATAACAGGAGTCTGTTCCAAAAGGAGGGGGCAGAGGCAGAGAAGGCTTTGCTACCCATGACAGAGGATGTGCACGGAACTTCCAGTGGAGGAATGGAGGAAACCCCGAGGCTCCGAGAGGCCACACTGTCGGTGAGTAGAGAGGAGAAGAGGGACAGTTGGTAGGTCCTGAGTGAGTTGTCAACTAGGCATCCCATGGCGTAGTCGAAGTGACTCTGTAGTGTGAGCCACCCTAAGGACTGGTAGAGTGTGCAGTGGTGAGTGGAGAAAGTGACAGATGGAGTTATATGTTGAGGTTTGACGACAATGTAGAGAGGAGGACACTGAGGAGTAGACAGGAGCAATAGTCGAATAGAGGCAGCAGGTTTCCTTGGGCGATAGCTAGTCAGGCCTCAGGGGACAGGTATTGATTGAGGCAGTAGGCTGCAACTAGCTTTTGATGGATTTTCTTCACTGTAATGTTTATGTGTTCATTAAAGGTGAGGGAGGGATCAAGTGTCACGCCTAGATATTTGAAGCAGGGAACAGTTTTTAGGGGGGACCTGCAGGGGTGCATGTGAGGAGGGAGGAGTTAGATTTGGTGACCTTTGCAAGAAAAGGCTTAGAGCTGAAGAGCATGTCCTTTGTTTTCTTCTTGTTCACGAGGAGTTTCCTGGAGAGGAACCATTTCTGCACCATATCGTAGTTTAGTGAGAGGGTGGAGGAGATAGATTCCAGAGATATTTCACTATGTTAGATGACAAGGTCATCCACATAGAGGAGAGCCTTACAGCTGATGCTTTTGATGGGGAGAGCATTTGTGAACAAATAAAAAAGTAGCAGTCCAAATATGGACCCCTGAGGTACACCGGAGTGGATAGACACTGAGACAGACGAGTCCTTACCTATAAAGACGGACTGGGATCTGTTGGAGAGATAGCTGCAGAACCATGCAGCAGTGTCCAGGGAGCAGCCAAAATTCAGTAGAGTTGAGTGGAGAAGGCGGTGGTTAACGAGATCGAAGGCCTTCGATAGATCCACAAATACTGTGCCTGTCGCTTTGCCCACATCCATGTTTCTAAGGACATGGTTGAAGAAAAGGGCCAAAGCGGAGGAGGTGCTATGGCATTTGCGGAAACCATGCTGACGGGGACACAGAAGGTTATATTTTTCAAGGTGTTCAGATAGTTAGTAGTGTCAAAAACACACTCAGCAGGTCAGGCCCTCTGCTCTCACAGTACCAACCTCCAAGCGCAAGAGTGTGAACAGATAACAGACAGGGTAACCCTCCTGGCTGCTTGTGGGTCGGAATCACCTTTAGTCTCAAGTTCTGGGGGGATTCACACTGTAAAACTTATGCTAGCATACCCAATGTACAGGCGCAGATTTGTACCCTCTTCAGGGACTGCAGTACAATCTTATGCCAGGGGGTACCCAGCCAGGCTTCCAAAATGAACCCTTAAAACTCTATAAAAGACCTTAGGTATATTCTTACCTTTTTACTCAAGCTCAGTAACACCATCAGGCTTTTCAGAACAGCTGTCAAACTTAACCATCTATATTTCACATGCAAAAAAAGGACTTGCAGACACCCAGGCAGTCTTTTAAATAAAAGGTTTACTAAAATGGATAAAAATATGTAAAATGTAAACACAGAACAATATATTGAAGAACCTATAGTCACTTAAAATAACAAGGGCAAAATACAAACAAAAACTCCTGCCACAATACAGTTAGACTTTTCCTATCTAATGTATTACTTCTTTAGTGTTTTTTAAAGTTAGAGATCAGGGAGCTGTGTCTTCTACAGTCCCAAGATGGAATATATCACCCAACAGCTCAGACACAGTATAGTTTAAACTGTCTCTCTCCATACCCCTTCTATGAGTCCTCTAGCACCTCCTTTTTAGAATACAAATAAAATACAAACATGATGTCCTATCAGAAGGTATTTTTAATAAGGTGGTATCAGCAAAAACTCAGTTCCAAAATTATAAGTCTGTGATTTCCCAGTTCCTTCTCCCCAGGCATTTCAAAGAGGTTTATAGCTTTTTAACACCAGTTGGTAATAAATGCTCCTCCTCGTAAGATGTCATAAAAGTTTATGATCTCCATCCTCTGGCAGACTCATAAAGTCCCATTTTCATTTCCACTTCAAAGAAGCAACAGGTCATAAAAAAAGGCATAAAATGCAATGTCTCTAGGAAGTTAATTACATTACAGAGATCTCCTGGTTTAATATATATCCTGTCATTTCACTGAAACCTAGTGGGAAGGGGGCACCCATGGAAGCACTGTGACAATCACACACTATATTTTTACATTACAAATATCATAGCAGCTGGCCAAGAGTCACAGGTAGTGGATGATTTTTTCAAGTAATTTACTCAAGTGCTGGAGGAGGGAGATGGGTGTGTAGTTTTGGGGGGCAAGGGGATCACCAGATTAAAAAACTGGTACCACAAGAGTATGCTACCAGGAGTCAGGCACAGTGGATGTTGAGAGGGCAAGACTGAAAATGTAAGTTAGGGGTTTAACAATTACTGGGGAGAGTAGCTTCAGGAAGGTGGGGTACAGCCCATTAGTGCCAGGGCTCCCTCTGATTGGTAGTGTCTTTAGGAGTTTTAGTGTGACCCTCTGACCAGTGGCCCTGAAATAAAATGTGGGAGGTGTGGTGGTATACATGGAGGAAGGGGAGCAATGTGGATTGCTATTCAGGCCAGTAGAAGGCTGAGGGGGGAGCTTACTGATATATGGGATAAAATCAGAAAACAATGTTGAAAGTATCCGCAGTTGCAGTAGGATCAGTGATCAGGCCTGAGGCAGATGCAAGTTGCGTTATTTGTTTGTTAGGCTTAGGGTTTGGGAGGGACCCAGTGGAGGCCCAGAAACTGCAAGGATTCCCAAGTGTGTCCTTTTGTTGAGTGATGTAATATTTACGTTTGAGCGATTTCACAGCTTGCTTACAGGAGTTGTGCAGTCCACTATAAGTATATGCCCTTTGGGGTAACCCTTGCCTCAGTGTTTGCACACAGAGGTTCTTTGTCTTTTAAATAGTTTTTTATTTTAATGGGTTCACCACAACATAACCAAGACACACTGTCTTAGGGTAGCTGGTTCATTCCACTGGGGTGTCAAACAGACGAGGCATACTGATGAGTCCTGGTAGGACGAAACACGTGTCTATGTCATCTGTTAGCACCCTTTGCAAACTGTGTGAGAGGCCTTTTGGCACCATGCAATTCTGCTTAAAGTTGAACCAGCATAACATTCTGTGGTGATTTTCATATGTAGCCCATGATGCTTTGCATTGTGTGGGCATGTGTGATTTTGTATTTTCTTGAAACTTGGCTTCCCAGCCAAATACCCTTTGGGGTAACCCTTGCCTCAGTGTTTGCGCACAGAGGTTCTTTGTCTACTATAGGTGTTCCAAAGTTGGGGGAAGGGGGATTCCTTGAAGGATTTCCATGTTTTGTCCCTGAGTTTCATTTGGGCCAGAAGTTCCTTGGACAACCAGCAGGTGCTGCTGCCTTGAACCCTTCTGGTGATGAGAGGGGAATGTTCATTCTGAAGTTTATGAAGAGCAGCAGTGAAAAAAGTCACCGCTGTTGTGACATCTCTGTGTAAATAGAGTACGGACCAGTTAATGGTCCCTGCATCCTTGAGGACACAGTCATGGCCCTGGTTATTAAACTTCCTGAATGACAGAAGTTTGGGGAGAGGGTGGGCCGATTTAGTGGTAAGGAAGATGTACGTAGGGGTATGGTCACTTAATGAGTCAGACATTGTGCCTGCCTGAAGGACCAGGTCGACCCAATTTATGAGAATCCAGTCAAGGGTAGAGTGGTTTAACGAGCAATGGTTATACCTGATGGGGGAGGAGATGACTTGTTCCAGGTGGTGTGACTTCAGTAGGTGTGCGTAATCTCGAACTAGGGCCTCCGTCCAGTTGAGGTTGAAGTCCCCAAGTAAAATGGTGTCTTTTGAGGGAAAGACACTGGCAAGGCCATCTAGGACATTGGATAGGCCCTGGATGCCTCCTGAGGGGGGCTGTAGCAGCAGCCTAGGTAAAGTTTCTTAGATGCACCCAGGACTAACTCAGCAAGTAGTCATCCACTTGGGGAGGTGGGGGTTGAGGAGACGATGGTGATAGCTGTGATATGCTCCTACACATATAGTGCAACGCCCCCACCCCTCTTTCTACCTGGTCTGTCCAGACATAGGAGGAGAGTGCCCATGCAGTTGGTATGAGGCATCAGTATGGTATGGCTTCAGCCAAGTCTCAGTGAGGCCTATGACATTATATCGGCACAACAGTGGGGAGTGGTAGCAAGCAAAGTGAACACAGTTAAGCCATGCATCAAGAGAAAGATCACAAGCAGATCAAGAGATATAATGCCCTTATACAGCTCCTTGGCCAGGTCCCTATCTCAAATTTAGTGCATAGTTCAGGTCCTGTACCAGAAGAAAGATATTGACAAGATCATGCAAAGGAGAGCACCCAAGATGGTTCAGTGCTCAGAGAGCTTCAGCAGTGAGGATTGGCTGGCAGAACTGGGGCTTTTCTGATTGGAAAAGAGAAGACTCAGCAGAGACGGGATCATGGTCTACAAATACTTAAGGGATAACACCAGGAGATGAAATACAGATATTCAGGATATCAAAGGATGAAGAAAGAAAGGGATTTATGATGTCATTGAAAGAAGAAAAAATTAAGGTGAATGTCAGGATGAACTACTTCATGGTGGTGTTTATTTCCATATCTGACATTGCTCCTTCATGGTCCATTATTTTCCTTCTACCACAGTAAAAAAATGAAACTGCGGTAGTTTTGGCCAGTTATGCTGTTTATGCTACTGGCATGCACTTGGCACCATACATCTTGTGCCGTACATCAGCACTGCAGGACCCAAAAGTGTTGGTACCCATGGGGTTCTACTGCCTCCATCGAAGACCAACTAGCAGAGCTGTAAGGAAGAGACTAACTCCATGAAGATGGAGGAAAATGTAATGGGAATGTTGGGAAGAACTCCTACATGGAACAAATGGTGGATACTTGGAACAGGTTACCAGTGCATTTGGTATCAGCCAATATTATTACTGATGTACTTTTAAACTTACAGTTGACATACATCTTGAAGAAAAAGGTATGACAAAGGAATTCTCACTAAGCTAGTGGGGGAAAGAAGTTGATGGACCACTGGTCTTCTTTGTTACCTAAATTTGCAGGTGTGTATGTTGTGAGAGGAAGCTCCTGCCACTCTTGAAGACCGACCTTTTCTTAAATCTGTTGCAACAATTCTTCTATTTCTTAGTCTGTTCTGCTCTTTACAATTTCTAGTCCATAAGGTTGGCCATCTATGAGCACCCCTTCCCCTTTCTTGACTATGCTATAGTGTCCTCTTTACTTATTCTTTTCCCTCTCAGGTCTTCGTACAGGGAGGTTATTGTTGTGACCTCCAAGCGTATGTAAAACAGGTTGTGTTTATTGTTGTTGGATTTAGCATGTAATAGCACTATGTCATAAAATACCTTATATACCTTATGTTTATGAAACATGTAAATGTTCTAAATACCATGGCATTAGATGTTTTTGATAATGGTAAAACGTACGAGGTGACTATTTTAGAAATTAGTAGTTGTGCTATTTAAAATGCATGTAAATTGCTGTAAGTTGAACAACTATGAAATTGTATGGTGATTTGCATATATCCCATAATGCTTTGCATTATGGAAGTTGTCTGATGTTGTATTTTTTTGAAACTTGATTTGTTGCCATTACCCTTTGGGGTAACCCTTTTTTTCAGTGATTCTGCACTGAGGTTCTTTGTTTTTAGCCTTTTTTTTTCTTTTTGAGCCCCCACTACCCAAAGCAAATGGGGCCCATATAGGGATGAAGGGTTTTCACTGAAAAGTAGTTAGATCAGAGATCAGTGTCAGTTGGTGCAGGCTAAGTGCAGAGAAAGGGCATACATAGTCTGTTGCTGCAAACTGATGTACTGAAGAAGGAATATGGCATTGCAGAAGCTTATTTTCTGTGTTTTGAATAAACATCACACAGAGATGGTGTGTTGAACCTGAAGTTCGGTGTCTGGTCCATCTGTTATCCCACAACCCCTCCAAAGAATTGGTGTTAAAAGTTGGATAACTTGCTGGAAGTGTCTGGACTGGCTGAAGAGGGACATTTTCTGGTGGATATTGCCCAGATATCCCAGGTGGACTGATGCACCAGAAGTTGCCAGAGGAGAACCCAGAGAAGAAAGTCTGTGGAGTTCTGACCAGAACCATGGCTGACAGAGACAGAGAGAGAAACTTCTGCCTGGAATGGACTTGGGAGCTCGGAGGAAGGCCAAGCCTGAAGATGACAAAGAGATGCAGGTCGAGGCAGACTGGAGGTGTGAGAGACAACACCCAGGAGGTGTAGACCCTGATGAGGATGATCCACAGGATGAGTGGGCAATGGCTGGAAGCAGACCGACTACGCAGAGAGGTGGAACACTGGCGCCAGGTGCTTGAGAGGTTCCTGCTGGAGAATTTGGATGAAGATTTTGACAAGGATTTTTCGTGGGCTCAGTTTGAGGAGGACTCACTGACTAAGCAGGATATTCCTTTGTTTCCTGTGCTCCCAGGATGTTACCTGTTGGAGGTCAGAGATGCAAGTATGGAACTTGAATGTGAGACTCTAGGTAAGGCTGTGCCTAGTGATATTGTGCTGGGGTTGAAGACTCCAAGCAAGCAAGAAGAAGCCTATGAGGCTGAAGGGACTTTTTCTTGATACAGCTCAATCTATTAACAGTATTGAATTGGATATACTGGAGGCTAAAGATGCTAATATTGCCAAAATGTTACAATATGTTAAAATCAAGAAGGTGGTACATGTGTTTTATTTTTATTTTTTGTTTTACACTTTCCTTTTTATCCCACCTTACTGCACCCTCGTTCCACTCCTTCAGACCTCTGATCATCCCGGCAGGTCCCTCCCACAGAATCTGCCCCTAGAGTGCCAGGCTTATTTCTTTATCCCTCCTACCTTACTCCTTCTCCTTGGAGTGCCTGCACAATGGGGTCTGTCCTGCGGGTAGGCGATCTGAGGTGGATCGCTCATCATCTTAGCCCAAGGTTTTGTTTTTTTTTCCATTTTCTCCCCTTGGTCCCTCCTTACCCTGAGGGTGTCGGCACGTAGGACTGATGTCCAGTCATACAGCATGCTGATGCACACCGCAGACAAATGCCCACAACGTCCTCCCATCCCCGACTCTCAAGGAGTCACCAGTGCACCGATGCCTATGCTTCCACTGGCACAGGTGCGTCAGGTGTGCAAGACATCCCAGGATCCCACCCCTGGAGGAGGAGAACATCCATTAGGATACTCAGTCTTTCTCTCTCCTTCGATCCTGTGCGACCCTGAGTCCATTCCCGAACCCGGATCGCTGGCATGGGGCGAGATGTGGTGTCCAGCACCTCAACCCTCAGTGCCACCGGGCTCGTCTGTTATATTTTTTTGATGGAAGACCTACAAAGGAGGAGGTGTGTGGAAAATGGATAGGAACCTGTGTTGGGGTAACACCTAGAGTGTCTACCCTCAGGTGTCTGTATCAGTAGCAAGTAAAATGAATGAATCAAGAAACATAGTGGGTTTATGTAGAGGGATTGAACCTAGGACTGGGTCCCTGCTTAAAACTGACATGTCTGGTGGGGTTGGAGCAGGTAATTACTCACCCCAAAGAAAGTCTTTCTATGGTCCTGGACTGTACAGTTGTCCAGATGTTCAGTCAGTAAAATATGACAGACTTTCCCTAAAAGGAGATGGGAAGGTACTGTTAGTTTCTGTTGAGAAATGTGTTAATGCCTCAGGGTAAAAGAATGATGATATCCACTATGTTTATGATGGAATGTTTACGTTAATAGGGACCCTGAGACAGAGCTTCTGAAGATGGATGGGTGGAAGCTCCAGCCCTTCCTGGGATAGGAAGGTGGTAAGCAGTCTGCAATAACTGCTTCCCTCTTAAGGTGGGGGATATGTGACAGGAAGCTCCTGCCACTCTTGAGGAACAACCTTTTCTTAAATCTGTTGCAACAGTTCTTCTGTTTCTTAGTCTATTCTATCCTTAACAATTTCTAGTTCATAAGGTTGGCCACCTATGGGCACCCCCTCCCCTTTCTTGACTATGCCCCTGCCACGCAGCACCCCTCCAGTCAGCGGTGCCACCCAGCAGCCCGCCAACTGACAGCGTACACTAGGGTCTGTACACCTATTGGTTCACTGCATTGGCCAATGAGCGTGCAGACCATACTGTACTACATAGGCCTGCTATGTGAATGAACGCATTCATTCACATATTGGGCCTGTGTAGTACACAGTATGGACTGCATGCCCATTGGCCCACGCAGTGAACCATTAGGCATACAGACCCTACTGTATGCTGTCAGTCGGTGGGCGGCCGGGCGGCATGCAGGCGGGTACTGCTGCCCACCACTGACTGGGGTGCTGGGTGTGTGGGACCCTGTGGGTGGGTGGGAGGGGGTACCACTGACCACCGGACCACCAGGGTGTCTTTCGCAATTCTGCCTGCAATCGGGCATTAGGGAGGTTTTCACTGGACCACCAGGGATATCTTCACGATGCCCGCGATCGGGCGATGGAAAGCGGTCCACTGGACCACCAGGGATTTCCTTTACCTATGCCTGCTATCGGGCGATGGTGAGCAGTCCACTGGACCACCAGGGATGTAATATACATATGCCCGCGATCGGGCAATGGGGGGGGCACAATGCTCCCTGGGCAGGGAGCATGTGGACTGTGTTCTGGGTGAGTGGGTGGCCACACATGGCTGGCGGCTGCCGTGTTGCGCCCTGCAATACAGAAGCTCACCTGTGGCTAGCCAGGACTTGTTCCTGGTTTTACCAGGCACAACTTTGCGCCCCCCTGAGTGGCGCAAGGTGGAGTTGTGCCAGCAAATGCGTCACACATCCCGGGCTGAATATCAGGATGTGCCACATATGCATGGGCAAGCCCCAGCACTTGGCGCCATACATAGCTCAATGCGCCCAGCGATCAGGAGTTGCGCAGCGTAATTTGCCCTCCTTGAATATCGCTACTGGGTGCATTGGTGGGTTGAGCATGGCGCAACCCTTTTGAATATCCAGGCCCTTATGTTTATGAAACCTGTAAATGTTGAAAATACCATGGCACTAGGTGTTTTTAATAATGGTAAAAAGTACTAGGTAACTATTATAGAAATTAAGTTAGTTGTGCTGTTTAAAATGCATGTAAATTGCTGTAAGTTGAACAAGTATAACATGTTATGGTGATTTGCATATA
Organism: Neoceratodus forsteri; assembly: GCA_016271365.2. Classification (NCBI taxonomy): domain Eukaryota; kingdom Metazoa; phylum Chordata; order Ceratodontiformes; family Ceratodontidae; genus Neoceratodus; species Neoceratodus forsteri. The sequence goes on from JADMNL010000023.1 coordinate 547,236,682, forward strand.
TCCCATGATGCTTTGCATCATGGAAGTATGTCTGATGTTGTATTTCTTTGAAACTTGATTCGTTGCCAATGCTCTTTGGGGTAACCCTTTTTTCAGTGATTCTGCACTCAGGTTCTTTGTTTTTAGCTTTTTTTTTTTTTTCTTTTTGAGCACCCACTACCCAACCAAATGGGGCCCACGTAGGGATGAATGGTGTTCACTAAAAAGTGGTTAGATCCGACTACTGTATTTGATACAAATGTTACCCATGGGGTTAAGTAGAAAGGATGTAAAACAGGTGGACAGGGCCTTCTTAGGATTTTTGTGAAAGGAAGCGGCCAAGAATAAGTCTTCGTAGGCTGCAGGCAGAGGGGAACAGAGGTGGACTAAACATGCCAAACCTTAAAAATTATGCAGTAGACATGCACTATAGAATAATAGGAGACTGGGTAGGTAGGCCGATTGAAGCTGGGTGGTTGGACTTAGAGGAAGGTGAGGGGAAAGTGATGGTCTCAACATTTTTAAGGAAAGGAGGGAAGAAAGCATACAGAAGACAGGTAGCCCCAAACCCATTAGTAATGCTAGTGTTAGAAGAGTGGGAGCAGATGTTGAAATCGTTCGGGGTGAATCCAGGGGAGGAAACACTGCTGCTTCCAGTTATCAGTAATCCGGGATTCCTGGCAGGGATAGAGGATAAAGGCTTTCTTGCATGGGAGAGGAGGGGTATAAGATGGGTGAAAGATCTCTGGAAGGGGGGGGCAGATGTTGTCTGGAGTGGAATTGGGAGAAGGCCCAGGAACAGGATTGTTTCGGATTTTACAAGTAAGGAACTATGCCAGATCAATTATGAGGGGCCGAGCAGAAAATTCCCCCATGGATCAGATAGAACAGATGGTTCTTAGCACCCGAATGGGATCGGATGGAGTAATAGGTAGGGCAGCCAAAATGGGTTGTCAGTTCCTACCTGATTATACCAGCAAGATGGAGAGTTGTGGGGTAGGGATTTGGGGAGGAGGATCTCAGAACAGGGGTGGGAAGTGCTATTGCAACTCCCTATAGGCTTACTGATTTGTAATAAATATCAGGAGTCGTATTACAAGTTTATACACAGGCTCTACTGCCCCCCTAGCATGACCCATAGGTTCCGCCCTGAGGTATCTCCGCTATGTGGGAGATGTAGGAGGGAACAGGGCACATACATTCATTGTTTCTGGGAATGCCAGATTTTAATGCGATTCTGGGAAAACATAGCTGGAGAGATTGGCCGGATGTGGGGCAGACAATTGAACCGAGACCCGATGATCATGCTGTTTGGTGCAGACGACTCAGAGGAGGAGGAGGATTGGAGACCTCTTCCAAGGTGTATAAGAGTTTTACTCACCCTGGCTAGGCACTGTATATGAAATACTTGAGTCTCTAACGAGGTGCCCACTATGTAACAATGGAAAAATATGTGTACGCAGGTACTGGGCATGGAGAGGTTATTCTATATGAATAAAAATAAAGAAGACCGCTTCTGGCCAGAATGGGGACTGTTCTTGGCCAGACTCCCACCTGGTGAGGTGGATTTGGTAAAGAGAGGATGGTAAGAGTAGAAATGAATATAAGGAAGGAGGGACAAGGAGGGGGTAGAAAACCAAACAGAAATAGGGTGGTGCAAAAGAGAATATCCATGAGGACATCAGTAACAGATTACTAGGAGTAGAGGAGCTGAATTCCTGTATATTTTAAATTAGCAGCATGCATGCATGTTAAATTAGTATCTGTCATTGTTAGAACATTGTGCAAAATGTTCTCTTTTTTTTTAAGGTATTGTGGGAATAAGTTGGGGGCTCCACAGGTAAGGGGAGGATGTGGGTGGGGGTAAAGTGGGAAGTAATTGTAAGAGAAAGAAGATGTAAAAGGGAGTGATGTATGTAATTGTTTATGTAACCCCCAGGTGGCGCTATCCTAAGGGCTACTACCCCTGCCTGCTTGACTTCTGACAGGTTGAGGGGCCTAGGTTCTATGGCAGGTGCCTCCACCCAGAGGTCAGGGTTTGTAGTGGTTAGACTAGCTTGATCACAGCCCTCTGGGACACCGTGACCCCCTTTGGTTCCCTCTAGTGGCTCACACAGTACACAGGAGTTACAGCCTCAATACCCCACGTATACACACTGTTCACTCATAAAGCACCACTTACCCTCGAGACCGATTCTGCAGCACGTCTCTGAGGACCCCCTGTAAAATAAGGTTAAACAACATACACATTAAAATACAATACTGTTTCCATAAGTACCAACATCACAGACAGTATATAGTATAACAACAACAAATCTGATTTATTTAGGGGACAGTAACACGGAAGGGGGAAATCAGGTTAATTGGTGGCATTAAATCACAGTACTGTGCACACATACAGGGTCTAAAAAGTCACACTCTGGGTACCCAGGTTGGGGGAGGGGGCTAGCCAGGTCCGCTGTCCGGGTTGGCTGGCAGGTGCAGATGGATAGGGCCCTGTAAAAGAAAATATATGCACAACATCCAATTGTAATCCAGAGCCTGATGGCTCAGTCCATGAAACAAAGTAACAACAAGAATTAGATGACACACTTGTGATTGAAAACAAGCTGCAGGAGAATACCCTGATTTGTACTCACAATACCCAAGCTGAGAACCGGATGGTGGATGTTCTTCTGGATTGTCAGAAACAACAGGGCATGGAGACAAGGTCCTTGTGACTGGACCCCACTGCAGTTTATAGCAAACGGATTTAGTCCGAGACAAGCTCAGGTTTGCTTCCAGCTTCAACACACAGCACACAGCACAGGGGATTGGAAATAGCGATTCCCCACAAGCACTACGCACATTCATATGTAAAAGGAAAGTACTGTACCAGGCAGGCTGCTCCTAGATCCCGATCGCACTTACTGCAAAATACCTGGGAGCACACACAGCAGCTTCAGTTCCTGACAGACCGAACGCGATTCAGCAATTTCTCCAGTCTTCTACAGGATGAGCCTGGTTTCCACACTTCTGGTGCTTCTTTCTCCTCACAACTTGGATTCAGTCCAAACTGGCACTCACAGTGCCTGCAGGCCGAAACTCAGAGCCTCACACGCGCTTCCTGTGCGAAACTATACACCACAGAAGCACAGAGCTCCTTCTCTCTTAACTGTCACAACTGATCTCAGCTTTCCAGTAACAGAGCAGGGCATTTCCTCCAAATCCAAAAGGTTCCAGTTGGCTGATCCACCTTGGCAGTCACAACAGGCTCCCTTTATTGGTGTAAAAAGGTGCCAAGGTCCAAACTACATTTCCCAGAAGCTCTCTTCATATAATCCCCTTGTGGCTGGCTCCAAGTGAGAGTCCCAGTTCTGATTTGCCCAAAGTAGTCTCCAGTTCAAAGGTCCCAAATACTGATTGGTCAAATTCAGCAGTTCTGGACCCAAATGAGGTAGCAAGCAGACAGAGTTCGTGCTGTAACAAAAGGCAGGTCAGACAAACTGTATTTTCATTATCACGCTAAGTTCTGGTAAACAGTTACATCTTTCAGAAGTGCTCCCTCTGCACTCTTAGCGACTGCAGAAATGGAGCAATTTGGCAGTAGCTCGAGCGGGACTCAAGCAGGGAAACACACAGACCCCCATCCAAATTAATTATGTCTGCAGGCAGACAGCTCTTAAAGAGACAGTATGTGGAGGCTCAAATAGCACTCACTTGGAACCACATTTAAACAGCTCAGACGCCGAACACCGCCAGACCTAGAGCATTCAGGCAAGCTCCTGGAACACTTTTGGGAACCCCCATTTGCAGGGAGGGTTACATTTATGTTTAAGGAAGTACCTGGCTAATGTGTTATGTCTTTATGTTTGAGAGTCTTTGTGCATACTTGAAGTTGTGGTGTTGTAAAATATTGTGGAAAATTAATAAAACAAATTATATATAAAAAAGTGGTTAGATCAGAGATCAGTGTCAGTACATGCTGGCAAAGTGCAGAGAAAGGACATACATAGTCTGTTGCTACAAACTGATTTACTGAAGAAGGAATAAGGAATTGCAGAAGCGTATTTCCTGTATTTTGAATAAACATCACACAGAGATTGTGTGTTGAACCTGAAGTTCGGTGTCAGGTCCATCTGTTATCCCACAACCCCTCCACATACGTTCATAGCACTGGAACCAGCAGGCAGGGGAACAGCAGTGTAAAGGGCTGAGCTGCATGAAATAGTGGGTGTCCCCAAATAACCATGCGGGAGTATACTTTCTACAGAAACCTCCTGCTATAGTGATACAGGTGTCCGTTTCAAAGACTGGGAGTGCAGGAAAACTGAATGAAACCTGTAATTCATATGTTCCTGTAGAGGTTGTTTTTTTAATGACTGGTTTCAGTTTTGTTATCGTTCCATATCTACTGACCCTTTTGTTATCAGTGGGTATTTCTCATTTTGCACACTGGTGGTGAGTGCCACTTTAGAACTGTATGATGTAGTTTTTGCCCCACTGAACCAGAGGGTTCTAGAACATAGAGGAGGATTGTGTATGAGCAACCATACACAACAAGGCTTTGTTCATTCGAGAGGTTTCCATGGAAACGAGACCTTGAGAGTGCAGCTCGAGAGATCTCTTGGTACCATGAAAACCTAGAGGTTAAAAAAGAGCCTTGTATGTGTATGGTTGCTCATACACAATTTTTTGTAGTGCATGGGCAACCATAAGCTTAACCTCACTTAAGTTTGTCACTCACTGCTGGCCTGGGGATCACAGACGCACTTGATTACTGATACACGTGAGAAGAAAGCAGCACACGACCATGTTCTATGTTGTTGTGCTGCAGTAGTAACATCGCTAGTGCAGCACAACATCCTGACATCACTACTGCAGCACACAAGGCTGTTCTAGGCATGGATTTCCATGCTGAACAGCATTCCACCATACACAATATGGGTGTATTGTGAGAACAGTGCAGGAACTTAACAATGACATAAACAACATCATGCAGGTGTAAAATGGTTCTTACCACCAGTGTGTGAATCAGAATTATTCACTCAGTTTACTAAGAGGCTGATAAAGACAGGAACATTACAGAATTGATAACAGTATTTAATAACAGCTTCTACAGGGAGAAATGACTTACAGATTCAACCCAGTTCTCCTTTACTGGTCCCCAGCTGGAGATTGTCTTGCATATCCTGCTCAAAATGAGGGTGGTATAGCTGACTGCATAACTTAAAATCACGCATTTTTCATCAGGATACAATTATAGTGAATGCCACTAGGGCAGATGTTCCTACCGAGCATTCTCAGGTCCTGTACTGGGCACAAAAACATTGCCTGGCATTGTCAGCAGTGTAGCTACAGACTGACTGAATCTATGAGTAGCCTGTGCCAGAATTGACTTCTGCCTGGAGAAAGGTCACTGATCGGGTGGTCTTCGATTGGTTCATATGCCATTTATTTCTTATAGGACTAGCTCAGTTTGCAAACTGCAAGAAAGTGCCATGGTGTTTCATAAGTGCTGTAGATACCTGAAGCCCATGCTTTGTGGAGGAAGAAAAGGCCTATGCCTGTCCTTGTGACAGTTCTTGACATGATAATCAAGAAATTGCTACTGGGCAAGCTTGATTCAAATTGCTGCCTGTGGAGACCCTGACCCCTCACCGCTGCTGCATCTCTCAGTACTATCCCATCCACCTTCCTGAAATAATTGATCTGTTTTCACAACCCCTTCAGCATCCCTGCTAGAAACAACTATATTGGCAACTAAGGCCGCTGAAGTAACACATATGTAGCTTCAAATGAGTTGGATCTGTGGCTTCTGATGGAAGAAGTCAAGGGTTATGGGGAGCACAGGTATGTGGTGATGTAAATCAGCCTATAAGGAGCAGGATAGTTGGGTCAATCTGGCTTTCCCTAGTCCCAGAATTTCTTATGTCCTTATGTGTGTTCTTACTAGTTTTAAGGCACATAACCAGAAAAAAGAACTCTAGAGGCATAGTTACTCAGGTAGGGTGACTTCAGTTTCATTATTGTTGAGCTAGCAAAGTTCCCATTCCTTTCCTAATGATCTCTTCCATTACAGGTGTGCTGGGATTCCAGAAAAAGGTTTCAGTAACAGTCTTGCCCCTGTAAGGCCTACACAGTGGTATTTGGAGACTGTTTATTTTCTAATAGTTCCTTTTCCCTAGAAGTCCACCTTCATGTAGTCTGTTGTTTCCTATGTAGCTGACTCTCGGATATTGGGTTCGTTGAGCCCTCCATCTCTGGGAGGGGATTATTCAGAGTTAGTTTCTGTGGTCTCCATGGGATTTTGGGGACCCATGTCAGATAGGAGCACCTTGAATATTTTAACCAAACAAGTAAGTACATTGTCTACACTAGATTGTCTAGTCACCAGTATATACTGTACAGCGAAACAAGTACCTTTTCCAGCAGGGACTTAACCAGTGCACTGTAAAGTCAAACAAGTACCTAATCTAAAGGTAAAGAAAGCTCAGCACTCCTTAAGTTGATTTTTGAAAAGCCAGTGCAAGTTTATTAGCCCTACTGAGGTTACTGGTCTATTTCCTAGGCATCTTGCCAAATAAACTTGCACTTTCTTTTCAAAAATCAACCAGTCCATGAGTGCTGAGCTTTCTTTGCCTTTTGAAGTTTTGAGCTGGCTGTTCTGCTCAGGCACCGCCATCTCCAGTGCATACCTTACTTTTGTTGTGGAGTACCTACTCTACTAGGGTCCTCACCAGTGCACTGAACAGTGAAACAAGTACCTATTCCAGCAGGGGTGACACCAGTGCACTGAACAGTGAAACAAGTACCTATTCCAGCAGGGGTGACACCAGTGTACTGAACAGTGAAACAAGTACCTACTGCAGCAGGGCTGACACCAGTACGCTGAACAGTGAAACAAGTACCTACTGCAGCAGAGGTGACACCAGTCACTGTACAGCGAAACCAGTACCTACTGCAGCAGGGTTGACACCAGTGCACTGTACAATGAAACAAGGACCTATTCCAGCAGGGGTGACACCAGTACACTGAACAGTGAAACAAGTACTTGTCTACTCCTGCAGGGGCTTCATCAGTGCATTGTACAACAAAACAAATACATTTGCCAGTAGGGGCTTCACCAGTGCACTGCACAGTTAAACAAGTACCTACTCTACTAGAGTTCTCAGCAGTGCACTGCTCAGTGAAACAAGTACCTATTCCAGCAGGGGTGACGCCAGCACACTGTACAAGGACACATCTACCTACTCCAGTAGGGGCTTCACCAGTGCACTGTACAGTTGAACAAGTAGTTTAGTTTATAAATTTGTTAGAGTGAGCTCTCTCATTGTGACTCTAGGTGCTTTACAAATGCCTTAATAGGATAAACAAATTTAATCAAAATATACGTAAGACTATAAACAGAGCATAGTAAGTTAAAAGGAGGGGAAAGCTTTACCAAATAACAAGGTCTTTAGATTTCTCTTGAAGGCACTAACCGAGGGGGCCTGTCTAAGCAACCGAGGCAATAAATTCCACGGGGTAGGTGCTGCAACTGAAAAAGCCCGGGCACCAGATGATTTTAAATGAACCCTGGGAATCACTAGGAGGCCTTCCTTGGCTGACCACCAAGGACAAGAAGGACGGTAGGGTGGTAGGAGGTCTTGCAGGTAACCAGGACCCAAACCAAGTGCCTACTCTACTTGAGCCCTCACCAGTGCAATGTACAGTGGAAGAAGTACCTTTTTCAGCAGGGGCTTCACCAGTGCACTATACAGCAAAACAAGTACCTGTACCAGCAGTGGCTTCACCAGTGCATTGTACAGTGAAACAAGTACATAGTCTATGAGGGTCTTCCCCAGTGCACTGTACAGTGAAAGAAGTGCCTATTCCAGCCCAGGGGCTTCACCAGTGCACTGTACAACAAAAAAAGTACCCTTTCCAGTGCAGGCTTCACCAGTGGACTTTATAGTGAAACAAGTACGTATTCCAGCAGGGGTGTCACCACTGCAGTGTACAGTCAAACAAGAACCTATTCCAGCAGGGGCATCATCAGTGCACTGTACAGTGAAAAAATTGTGTATTCTACCAGGGTGCTTCACCAGTGCTGTGTACAGCGGAACAAGTACAGTTTCCAGCAGAGGTTTCACCACTGCAGTGTACAGTGGAACAAGTACCTGTTCCATCAGGGGCTTCACCAGTGTACTGTACAGCAAAACAAATAGCTATACCAGCAGGGGCTTCACCTGTGTACTGTACAGCAAAACAAGTACCTACTCCACCAGACATGCCACCAGTGCTTTGTACAGTCAAGCAAATACATATTCCTACAGGGGCTTCACCAGTGCACTGTACAGTGAAAGAAGTACTTATTCCAGCAGGGGCTTCACCAGTGCACTGCACAGTGAAAGAAGTACCTATTCCAGCAGGGGCTTCACCAGTGCACTGTGCAGCAAAACAAGTAGCTATTCCACCAGGGTTCTCACCAGGACACTGAATAGTGGAACAAATTCCTATTCCAGCAGGAGCTTCATCAGTGCACTGTATAGTGAAACAAGTACCTTTTCCAGCAGAGACTTCACCAGTGCACTGTACAGTGGGACTGTGCTTCCCTTGGCATGGATGCCACCCCCTTTAATACACTGGGGCACACAGTTCACCTTGGTTACTGCTGCATACTGATTAGTATGTTTACGTTGCTCATTGAGAATAATACCCAGGTCTCTTTCTGTATCAAACTCTGAAAAGTTTGTGATCAGCAACTTAGGGTTTTCAAGTGTCCAACAGAAATAGTTTTTTGGAGTTCCAGCTACAAAAATAATTGATTTGTATGGAAATTTTTACTATAAATGCATTTAGTTGGGTGAAAGACTTTTTTTTATGTGCTGCCCCCAAACACTTATGATCAAGAGTCTGAAGCACAATTTCTATGTTTAGGACCCTAACCATAGGACCAACAGAAGCTCTGATCATGTCCCATTATATCATTTTGTCTCCCCCTACCCCAATTTTTCCTTTGTTCATCACCCCTTAAAACAGCTTGCCACAGCTGTACTCTTGATCCATTTAGGAGGATGTGTGACTCGTGAGTAAATGCTTTTACATTGGATGCCACGATGCTTCTTGATCAGCTGGCAGGTAGTGCATGAATGGCAGGCAGCCTGCAACTTCAATAGCTGAGCACTTCATCTTGACAATGCAATTAAATCAAACCCTTTAATGCATAATGCGTACCCCCAAGTTATCATACCCATATGCAGAACATTGTATTTGTCCATAATAAATCTCATTTGCCATGTTTACCCACTTCCCTAAGATATTTAGGCTATTGTGAAACAACCTTCCATCTTCATCACGTTCCTTCACCTTTGATATTTTGGGATTCAAGGGCCTAGATTCTGGACCTTCCCATCTTTCCACTAACCAAACAGATGGCTCCACATGGCATACATCACAGCTAAAAATGTACTGTTAAGGCACAGGAAACAATCTCCTCCACCCGCTTTTACAGAATGGGTAAATGACTTAGCCACTGGGGCAGCCTATGAAACATTACCCATAAAACATGTGGCAGAGTGGATAAATTCTGTTAGAAAATGGGGATAAGAATATAAAGCATCTGACTGGCTGGCAGGGGGTACAGTAATTTTCAGTGAGAGCCCTGTAAGTTAAAAGTATCAGTAATGCCAACCTTGCCAGACTCATATGTGGTACCCTACTGCCTAGCCTCTTTCATCATTGGCTGAAGCACTGGACAAAACTTTTTCAAACGCCGCCATTTTTTCTCTCTCGTTTAGCGAGAGATGCTGCCAACCAACTCGCAATAGAGAAACAGAAAGCCGCCACATTTTTTATTCTCTGTTAGCGGTACAAACAATGAGTGAACCCCACACCACACATGGACACAGAACCCCCAACTGCGATTTTTCTGTTCTGGAAAAAAAAGGAATGTACTTAACATTATTTTAACAACACGATTTCTTCCCCGGGAATTCATCATTCTTCACAGTGTTCTGCTGCCATCCGACCACATGTAAACACCGCCACATGATTTCTTCAGAAGTGTTCACCGGCTCATTCCCTGATAACACTTGAAGCATTATTCTATTAAAAAATAAGCAGACTTCATTGCTAGCAGGTTTAAATCGTTACTGTATCGGATCACACTAGTTGCTGTCCACTTCTGGGTTTCACGTACCACAGACACGCAAGATTGCATACCTAACAGAACAATCTTCCAAACCCCAAAAAAACTCAAGAACAGCAGACAACTGTTATTTTAAGCAATAAAACACTGTTGGTGGAAATTTTAAAACACTACATTTCTTTTTCTAGACATGGTGCTGCGCGGGGGGGTACATAAAAAAGAATGACCAACAGCATATAGAACAGCAAAAAAAAAAGAGGGACTGCTTTACCTAAATAAAGTTTTTTGCACTCTTCTATTCATTGTAAAACCTTTTCATGTACTATTTATAGTAGGCGCATTTCTAAATTAACAACAATACCCGCCAAATTGGCGGTATGGGCAATACAGGAACTTCCAGGGGCTATAAGACCCTCTGCCTGTGCGTCGGGCCTCATTACGCCTGGGTGGTCCTGTATTGCCCAGTACTACCCACCCTGTTGGGTATTATTACTTGTTGAGATATGGAACCCTTTTCTTAATTCATCCCTGGATAAGATTCGAGATTGAAAATTAAAAATTACTCACCTTATTAATCTTCTTTTTTCCAAGGGGTCCTTTAGCATCAGTAGCAATAGCAACTGGCTAAGTGCAACTGCCCCAGAGGTGTGTCTCTAGATAATGAGCTTTAGGGAGTTAGCCAGTCAGAAAAGAGCAAGGGAGTGCGCTATGAGAGAGCAGCCTGAAGGGCTTCAGAATTTTTCCGAAGGTACATGGGCACATGACCAAAGAGTGAACCAGCAGGATCCAAAAACATGCAGATATCCAAAACTACAAAAACAGATTTCAACAACCTCAGTAAAAAACATTTGAAATGTAGGGTCAAATTTGGTAATAAAACTGAAAACTGAGCCCTTCTCCTAAAAGGTGAACAGGGGAGGAAGGGGTGGGAGCTTACTGATGCTAAAGGACCCCTTGGAAGAAAGAAGATTACTATGGTGAGTAATTTTTTTCTTCTCACCCTGGGAGTCCTTCAGCATCAGTAACAACAGCAGATTACCGAGCAGTACAATAGTGGGAGGTGGGCAGAGAACCCACTTAGAAAAAAGGCTCTGCAGAACCACCCTGCCAAATTTGGCATCAGATCTGGACTGCACATCCAGGCAGTAATGCTTGATGAATGTATGTACAGTTTTCCAGGTAGTTGCCTTGCAGATGTCCAGAAAGGGTATGTCTATTGCAGCTGCCGCAGAGGCTGCAGTGCCCTTGGTAGAATGGGCTCTGAGGCCTTGAGGAGGTTATTGATCAGCTTTTTCATAGCAGAATCTGATGCAAGAGACTAACCAGTGGGAAACAGTTCTCTTGGTAGCTGTTTTTTCTCTGCCTACTCCCCCATAGGTGAGGAACAACTGAGTGGAAGAGCCTCTGAACTGCCTAGTATGCTCTAGGTGGTAAAAGAGAGCTCTTTTGACATCCAGACTGTAGAGCTTTTGCTCACCAGGGGTAGATTTCTCAGTAAAGAAAACAGATAGAGTGATGGACTGGTTAAGGTGAAACTCCAAAATCACCTTAGGCAGAAATTTCCTGTTTGTCCTGAGCTCAATTTTGTCTCTGTGAGGAATGACGTAATTAGGCTCAGTGCACAGGGCCTGTAACTCTGAGATCCTCCTGGAAGAGATAATGGACACTAAGAAAAAGGTTTTCCTAGTTACAGACTTAAGATGGGCAGTGGCCATAGGCTCAGAAGGTGGTTCCATGAGTCTGGCAATGCAGAGGTTCAGACTCCAAGGAGGAACAGGTTCCCTGACTGGAGGCTGGAGTTGCAAAAGGCCTTTGAAAAACTGCTTGAACATAGAGTGAGAAAAAACAGACTTTTTCTTTCCCACCAAAAGGTAGGCTGAAATTGCAGCCAGATGCAGCTTGAGAGGAGTACTTCAAGCCAGAGACCTGTAGGCACACCAGGTAATCCAGCAGCTGAGATTCTGAAGCTGTAAGAGGACTGACTTTTTTGCTCTTGCATCAGAGGGAAAACCTTTTCAATTTGGCTGCACAAGTCTTTTTTTGTATTAGGCTTTTTAGCCATTCTCAGGATCTTAAGGACATGTTCAGAGTACTGAGAAGCTGGAAATTCTAACTCCTCAAGAGCCAAGCTTTGAGGTGGAGAGAATGCACATCAGGATAAATCACTCCAGTCTGGAGAAGGGTCAGCAGGGAGTGAGTTGGTGGCAGGCAAATGGGCCTGCTGCAGAACAGTGACAGAAGGAAAGGGTACCAGGCCTGCCTGGGCCAATCCGGGGCCACCAGAACCGTCGATGGAGGCTGTTGTCTGAGTTTCAGCAATGCCCTGAGCATCAGAGGAAAGGGAGGGAATGTGTATAGAAACCTCCCTGACCAGTCCAGGATAAGGGCATCCAGTGGAAGTGTTCCCAGGACTGGAGGCCTGAAGCAGTACTAGGGAAGCTGGAAATCGAGGGGGGAAGCAAACAGATCCACTTATGGTGTGCCCCACCTCCTGAAGACTGTGGCTAGCACTTGCTTGTTCAAAGTCCACTCGCTTTGGACCTGATTGATGTGGCTGAGAGCATCTGCCAGGGTGTTGTCCTTGCCTGGGAGGTGGATAGCTGAAAGTCTGACCCCTAGGGAGAAGGCGAGAGACCAAATCTTAGAGCCTCCAAACAGAGCATCCCTGATCTGGTACCACCCTGCTTGTTTATGTAAAACATTGCAGTGGTGTTGTCTGTCCTTATCTGTATAGTCTGTCCCCTTATGACAGGAGCAAAGGCCTTGAGTGCCAGAAAAATGGCTGAGCTCCAGAAGGTTTATGTGCAACTGTGACTCCCGAGGTGTCCAGTTGCCACTTACTGAGGCACTGTCTAGATGAACTTCACAGCCTAGGAGGGAGGCATCTGTGGTAATCACTTTTATGGGAAGAGGGTCCTGGAAGGGGACCTTGACTGTCAGATTTGCAGAGTCCTTGCACCAAAGCAGAGCCTGCAGAAACTGTTCTGTCACAGGTATCAGTTTTGACAAGGCGTTGCTCCTTTGAGACCAGCGAGCGCTAAGATAGAATTGTAGGTCTCGCATCCTGTACCTGACCCCTGGGACCACTGCAGTCATTGATGCCATGTGTCACAAGAGCCTAAGAAAGTGTCTGGCTGGTCTTGGCTGTCCCTGGATGAAACAATCTGCCACTGACAGGAAATTTTGAATCCTCTCTGGAGGGAGGAAGTCTGACTCTTTCAGTGTGTCCAGCTGAGCTCCAATGAAAGTGAGTAACTGAGTGGGCTCTAGATGAAATTTCTTTAGGTTTACCAGGAAGCTCTGTGATGGAAAGTGACTCCTTGACCTGATGAGGAGACTTTGCCACAAGCCAGTTGTACAGGTAGGGGTAGACTGAAACACCCAGCTTTCTGAGGTGTGCTGCTACCACTGCTAAGCACATGGTAAAAACTATTGGAGCAGAGGACAGGCTAAAAGGCATGGCAGTGAACTGGTAATGACCCTAAGGAAGCTTGAACCTGAGATACTTTCTGTGAGATGTCCTTATGGGTATGTGAAAATAGGTGTCCTTTAAGTCTAGGGAGGCTAGCCAGTCTCCCTGCTGTAAAGATTGAATGACCATTGACAGAGTGACCATTTTGAATTTTGGTTTTAGCAGATGTTTGTTCGAATATCTGAGATCCAAAATAAGTCACCACTCCCCAGTTTTCTTTTGTGTCAGGAAATATGTGGAGTAGAGACTCTTGTCCCTCTCATGGGCAGGGACCCTCACCACTGCTCTTAGAGCCAAAAGGTTTTTAACCTCTAACTCCAACGGGATCATTTGTGTTTGGGGTTAAAGGCTTTGACACATGGGTACGCCTAAGGTCTGGCCTCTTTTAGAACTGAAGTGGCAGGCCCTTTTCCACTATCTCCAGGACCCACTTGTCTGTGGTAATAAGGGTCAAATGTTGGAAGTAGTGGGAGAGCCTGCCCCCCACAGGCAGAGGGAAGGTGACCTGGACACTCACGTCAGGGCTTAGGCTGAGAAGCTGCCGACTGGGCAGAGGTGGCTCTTCTTTGACCCCCTTTTTCCCCTCCCCCTATAAAACCCTTGTACTGAAAGAAATCAAACTGAGAATAAGGACAAGGCCTAGGAAAGTATCCCCTGCCCGAATTACCCCTGGGCTGGACTTTCTGCAGGGCAGGATGCTTAGGTTTAGTGAAGTGTCTCTGCCACGAAAGCTTGTACTCATCTACTTTCTTCATGTAATCCACAGTTCTGGAATCAAACAACATATTTGGTCACAAGGGAAATCCATAGCTTTTGACTGGGTGTCTTGTGGTAGGCTAGTAGCCCTGAGCCATGCAAAATGCCTCAAAGAAATGGCGTGGGCCGTGGCCCTACAGGCTGCCTCATTGTTGTCATCTGCCTTATGGAATTGGTACTTCGTAGCTTCCAAGGCAGATTTTGCGGTGTCAGTAAGGTCCTGGATCATTGTGTTAGAGTCACTTTGAGCAATGGCCAGGACTGAATTCCATAAAGCCTTCTGCTACTTGGCTAAAAAAGCCGTGTATGAGGAAAGGCGGATCAGCATAGAAGCTGTAGTATACAGTTTCTTTGCAATAAAATCTATTTTTCTGGAGTCTTTGTCTGAAGGGAGAGAGGACAAGGAGGCCCCAGCTTTTTTCATATGCAAGCCTGCTGTACAGTACTTTCATGGCTAGGGTGTACAGTCAGATTACTGGTACTTTTTGTCACAACACTTGTCAACCCCTGCCAGGGAAGTGGGGGTTTGAAGCAGCTTCATAGTATTTTTTTTGAAAGCTTTGTAAATAGGGAGGACCAGCTTTTAAGGGGGTGGAAGACCTTTCATTTCCCTATAATCGAGGTCCTTGTCATCAACATCATGGTTGGTCTCCTGTGAAGGGAGGTCCATGGTGTCTGTCATGTTTTTAATGAAAGTCAGCATAGATGGAGCATCCTTCTGTTCAAAAGGAGATGCAGTCAAACGAGGATCAGGGGACACATCTGACTCTAGGCCCTCTGAATCCATGTCATGAGCATCAAAACATTCTTCCTCCCCCTCGTGAACTCCTGCCAGAGAGGGGGCAGCAGAAGGAGGTTTACTAGAAAATGCAGAAAAGATAGACCCCATGCTTTCCATGGTCTGAAATACATGCCATGCTTTTGCCATTTGTTCTACAGAGGGCAGCTCTGCACTGAATTCTGGTGGGCTGGCAGTCTATGGCTGTAAATGTTTTGTTTTTACGGCTGCAGTAGGCGGAGCCTGCAGATGTTTTGCATGTACAAAAGGAGTGATGTCATGTTTTCTGTCTGTGGAATTGATTGAAGATGTAAATAGTCTCCTCCACCTTACCCTCCTCCAAGAAATGTTTTCTGCCCTCTGATAAATACACTTTCTTATCAGTCAATGGTTGCAGTGCACTATTTTCTTTCTTAAGTGGGAGGTACACGAACTGGAACCTGAGTAGTGGGAGGCAACATTAGTTTTTTGGGGGGAGTAAGATCCACCCCCATCTCCACCCAAGAAGCTCCTAAAGATCCATCCCAACTTTTTTTTTGGTTCATGTGGGAGGGGCATGAGGTGTATCTATCATGCTGGAACAATTGACTATCAGACTTGCCTGGGGCATCAGAGCTTAAGCTTCAGAAGGAAAGAAAAAGCCTGAAACTGCATCCTTATACAGCACTTGTTTAAACAGCCTTGGCTCAGCTTACATTCCTCTGCTGATCACATATTTTCACAAATACATTCCAAGAGATGAAAAGTCCCTCCTGGTGGGTATATGGTGTTATTCAGACCTGTCCTCCAACCCTGCCCCCACCACCTTACTCTGTATTTTGCACCAGCTGAAGCATATCAGTACAGCAAGAGGCTGCAGTGTATATTTTCACTGGGTTTACAGTTTTAAAGGAGTAGTCCACTCAGAATTTGCAGAAACATTGGTTATGCAGAGTGTTTTGATTTGTATGTTAAGTCTTAGTGTATCCTTCGCTCTGTCTGCTATTATGAGTTTTTCCTAAATTAGCATATTAGCAGATACCTGAGAGCTAGCTAACTGGGGTTTCTGTAAGAAAACTGCTACTAAATTAAGCTCTAATTCACTATTGTTTTTTTCTATGTGTGTCATGTCTACTGTAGCTTGCAGGAGTGTTTTAATTTTAAAACTTTTAATTTCATCAAACTATACACAACCGACATGAGATATGCTGGAGGCCATGGGTGATGTATATTTTGGGGCATGATCCTGAATTTTTACCTTGAGATTAGAAAAAGGGTTGCATGGATGGGAAGGAACCTTAGATATAAAGTACAGGGGGCAACCATCATATAGGATACTATAAATTGTTGGAACGGAAAACCATATAGGCCAAGATAAAGTAGGGGGTGAAAAGATCTGGATAGAGGAAATAACAAGACAGTCAGATTATAAAATAGTTGTTTTATTCAGGAACATTGGCTTAGATTACTAATGTATTAATTGTCTATAACAAATCCGTACAAATGAAACTTCTCACTGAACGTCTGTGTATTTGACTGTAACAGAACAGTGGTCACATCCATCTAATAAAAATAAATAAAAAAAAAAAAAACTACACACAACCATAAAAGCACCAAAATTGCCCAGATCATTAGCGCTATAATTAGTTAAGACTCTAGCTGTTTTCTTTCAGAAAACCCACTCAGTTAGATTTCAAGTATTTGCTAAACTATAAATGTAGGTACCAGCATTATATTAGGTAGAACTAGCATTTAGTGCTGATTTTACTCTGTGACATGATTTTAATTTTTTTTTTTTTCACAAATGAAGTGTATTGCATGAAGCTGCAGCCTAGAAACTGCAAAATACTTCAAAGTCACTTTTCCTCCTGTGTGTGGTATAGCATGAAAACAACAGGATGACCGTGATGATTTCAGCTACACATTTGATCCCATTTTACAGTGGCTCATTGCACTACATATTTAGTGTATCCCACTTTTTCAAGTAAAACAAATATTCACCAAACTAAATAACTCACACATACATATTTTTATACTTTATTAAAAAGATACTTCACATTTGTAACCAAAAAAAAATATTTGAAAATCATGTCACAGAGCAAAATCAGCACTAACTGCCAGATCTACCTATTAGAATAGAGGAAGCAGTATAGTGCGGTGGTCTAAGGCTCTGAGCTGCAAACCTGGTGTCCTGGGTTTGAATCCCACAGCCTCCATGTGCAATAGTGTCCCTTGAGCAACTACTTAACTTTGTGTTTCCCAGGTCAACACTTGTAAACAAGCTTTAGTGTGTGTCTCCTGGTAAAAAAAGAATGTTGGTACCTACATTTACAGTTTAGCAAATACTTTAGAGCTAACTGAGTGAGTTTTCTGTAAGAAAACTGCTATAGTCTTTACTAATTATAGCAGTGATGATCTGGGGCAATTTCTGTGCTTTTTATTGTTGTGCGTAGTTTGATGAAATTAAATTTTAAAATGAAAACACAAATTACTGCTATCTAGACATGACACACCCAGAAAACACAAATAGTGAAATTAGAGCTATTTAGTAGCTATTTTCTTACAGAAACCCTAGTTAAGTAGCTCTCAGGCATCTGCTAAATTATAACTGTTGCCATTTGTGCTCACTGGATAAGAACAGTTACAAAGCTCTGCTATTGTGAACTGATTTTAAAAAGCACTGCATATGCTAAATCTATGAGCCTGGCTACATCACTGTCACATGAGACAGGGTGCATTGCAGGAGGCAGAAGGCAATAAACCTATTTGTGATGGAGATCCCCAGGGGTCATAAAACTACCCTAAAGCTAGCAGCCTAATTTAGGGAAAACTCCTAATAGCAGACAGAGGGAAGGACACACTAGGACTTTGCATGCAAATCAAAACACTCTGCATAACATATGTTTTTGCAAATTCTGGGTGGACTACTCCTTTAATTGAGCCATCCCCAATCTGTATCCTTCCAAGAACCACTTTATGTGATGTGCATACCAGCATGGTTATTTCACTCTTACTTACAGCTTTACACCTTTATCAGTTTTTAATTGCAATTGTGTCTAAATGCTCCACTGTGTAGCCTCCAGTCTCCCACTATACCTGCATGCATTGTAGCACTGTTTCACTGCATGCAGGGAGGTCGGAGGCTACCAGGACATATGCAGACAGCAGTGTGGAGCACGGGTGTAGGCTGCAATACTGGGATGCCTCCATACCACAGTAACCTGACAGCTGTATGTGCACCCCCCAGGTGTACCCCCATGTCCCCACCTAACCTACCTCTCTGTCCGCACTTGCCTCCCCGAGGGCCACCTCCTGATGTTATACATGTACTGTTCTTGATTACTCTTCTCACTGTGCCGAGTGTTGGGAGTACCCTACCTGTCCATTTGTGATGTGGCAGCAATACTACCTGCAGAGCAGTGCCAGTGGTGAACACATACATTAGTGGAGCTCCTGAGTGCATCATGGAGCACAGCTGCGGTGAACAATAGACGTGTGGCACTGTGTACAGTGGAGCAGTGGGGAAAACTGAAGGCAGTAGTAGAGGGTCTGCCTTCAGCCATACAGCAGCAGTACATGAACGTCTGTTGTGCCCAGGTGCCCTAATACTGGCAGAACTGATGCCATGTCTCCTCTCTCTCTCTCTCTCTCTCTTCCCTCCCTTCCCCTCCTTCTCACTGATGTAGCCCCCGATTCCAACATACAGATCTCCCCCTCCCTCGAACCTCTCTCTGTCACCTCCACAACATAAGGGTGTCTCATAACAGTGAAATATGGTTATTTACATAATATGACTGTGCCATATACACAGTACTCCATAGGACATGTAGGAGGGCATCTCAAAATGCAGCTATCATCACTGAGTGCACCATAGGATGTGCACTGCTACTTCAGGGTTGAGACTACGCACACTATCACACTAAGTGTGGATAGGCTGTAATGTTTTGAAACCATTATCCACACTATTCACTGGCAGTGTGGACACACTGTAACATTTATAGTCTGTAACGGTTTGAATCCATTACAGCTTTTTCGAGTGTAGTGTGGACGGGGCCTGCATGTCTATGTAATTATCTTTCTATCAATTGCATGTATTGCTATTTTTACCTGTTTCTAAAACAAACCAGCATATCACATTTGCCTGCACTCTGAGCACATACCTATGAAACTGTGCATATTTGTACTCCACTTCTGCATAGACCTCATACTTTCCTAATATTCCCATTATCACAAGCATAACTATCTTGCCTTATCAAAGTGACCACTTCTGAAAGTTACTATTACATTTTCTCTGCTAACAGTCCATCATCATTACACCTGACTTCCTGACATCAACACATTGCTTAAATACAACTTACATCACCTCATGGACAAAAACCCTGTTGCTCAAAAAAAACTTGTGTAAATAATCCCAAGGCTGAACATATGCCAGTCATTACTTTTTCATGTACTGCCAACTTCTGTACCATTATGGGGATTTGCATATGTTTCCCATGATGCTTTGCATTATTGGGGTATGTGCAATTGTGTTTTCTTTAAAATTTGGCTGTCTGGCCAGTATCATCCAGGATAACACATACATCAGTGGCATTTGCTCTGGGGCTCTTTTATAAACCTATATTGTTTCTTATTCCTTCCATTAAAATGTACACCTCCATGTATTTTCCTAATAATGTGTATGCCTTCCTTAGAACAGAAACTAAAACAAATCTTACTACTTACAAATCATTGTGTTGTTTCTCCATACCTCCTTAACAGTTCCACACCACTTCACTAACTTCATTATGCAGCCATGATGGATCAGACCAGACTTTGTTTGTTTGTGCTTTAAGCCACCTGTTCTCTCACTATTGACTTTCCCAGGAGGAAAAGGATCATTTTTGTCTTTACACAATTTTTTTGAAGCCACTTCATCAGTAGCTTTATCTTGCTTCCTTTTTAATGAAGACACTTCATCAGTGCCTTTTTCACCATTGTTATTTTTAGATGTTGATGGAACTTCATCAGCCCCTTTGGAAGTTTTATTCTTTGGAACCTCATCGGCCCCAGACTTACTATTTCTTTCTTTTTTTGTCACTTCATCAGCGCCTGGCTGGGATTTTAAGGATACTTCATAAGCACCCTTGTTAGAATTTTTATTATTACTTTTACAGTGCCTTCAGAAAGTATTCACCCCCCCCTTGGATTTTGTCACATTTTGTTGTGTTACTACCAGAATTTTTAATGCACTGAAATGATTTTTCCCCCTTGATTCACACAGCATACTCAACAATTTAAGGGGCAAAATATTTTTATTATGTAACAAAAGTTATGAAACATTAAAAACTGAAATATCTTGTTTACTTCACCCCCGAGTCAATACTTTGTAGAAGCGCCTTTGGCAGCAATTACAGCTTTGAGTCTTCTTGGGTATGTCTGTATCAGCTTTGCACATCTGGATTTGGGGATTTTTGCCCATTCTTCCTTACAGATTTGCTCAAGCTCTGTCAAGTTGGATGGGGAGCATCAGTGAACCGCAATCTTTAAGTCTTTCCACAGATTCTCAATGGGATTCAAGTCTCGGCTTTGGCTGGGCCACTCAAAGACATTCACCTTCTTGTTCTGAAGCCACTCCAGTGTTGCTTTGGCTGTATGCTTGGGGTCGTTGTCCTGTTGGAACGTAAATCTTCGCCCCAGTCCAAGGTCTATTGCAGACTGATGCAGGTTCTCCTCAAGGATGTGTCTGTATTTGGCTCCATTCATTGTTCCCTCTATCCTGACAAGTGCCTCAGTCCCTGCCGCTGAAAAGCATCCCCATAACATGATGCTGCCACCACCATGCTTCATGGTAGGGATGGTGTTGCACGGGTGATGAGCTGTGTTCAATTTGCGCCAGGTATAGCACTTTGCATTCAGGCCAAAGAGTTCAATTTTTGTTTCATCAGACCAGAGAATCTTTTGCCACATGGTCTCAGAGTCTGCCACGTGCCTTCTTGCAAACTCCAGGCATGCTATTATGTAACCTTTTCTCAGGAGTGGCTTCCGTCTAGCCACTCTCCCATAGAGGCTACATCTGTGAAGTGCTACAGAGATTGTTGTCCTCTGGACAGGTTCTGCCATCTCAGCCATGGAACTCTGTAGTTCTGTCAGGGTGGTCTCTTGGTCACTTCCTGACCAAGGTCCTTCTTGCCCGGTTGCTCAGTTTGGGAGGACAGCCTGCTCTAGGAAGGGTCTGGGTGGTTCCATAATCTTTCCATTTCCTAATGATGGACTTGACTGTGCTCCTGGGAACTTTCAACACCCTAGAAATGTTTTTATACCCCTCCCCAGATCTATGCCTCCTCACAATTCTATCACGGAGTTCTACGGACAGCTCCTTGGTCTTCATGGTAGAGTTTCTGCTCTGACATGCACTGTCAACAGTGGACCTTATATAGACAGGTGTATTTCTCTGAAATCATGTCAACCATTTGAACTGACCACAGGTGGACTCCATTCAAGTTTTAGAGTGATCTCACAAGGAAATTGGATGCACCTAAGCTCAATTTGGAGTATCATAGCAAAGGGGGTGAATACTTATCAAATCAAGACATTTCAGGTTTTTATTTTAAATTACATGTACAAAAAATTCCAGAAGTTTCATTCCACTTTGACATTATAGAGTAATTTGTGTAGATAGGTGACAAAAAAATCCCATATAAATGTATTTTAATTTGAGTTTGCAACATCACAAAATGTGACAAAATCCAAGGGGGGTGAATACTTTCTAAAGGCACTGTATTTTTTGAAGGCCCCTCATCAGTAGCCTTGGGTCTCTGCCCATCCTCATCCATGATTTTCTTAATCTTTTAGCTCCATTTCTCAAGTTTTCTTACCAAAGTTTCACACAGACAGAGCAGGAGTGATCTGGACCTAACACCTTAAGCTCAGGTTGAGAAATCTGCTTCAGCAAAATGCTGTGATAAGTACAATTTTAAAAACCTGTAAGTCAGTCTTCTGATTTATTTTAGGGACCTGTGACATGCCAATTAAAAGATGAATCCAGTAGAAACAGTGTAAATATGAAGAAAAGGTTTGGTTCCCTCACAGTAAGGTACCGCGTTTCTGAGGTAAAATTAGTTTTTAAAAAACACTGGAACTGTTGGTTCCCTTATGAAAAAGGAAACCGCAAATAACCAGAGGGAAACCATAGAAAAACACTCAGTTGTGCTAAAATATATAGTTTAAAATAGAAAAGGAAACCGGGAACTGGCCGAAAAACTCTTTTCTCGGGAACCGAAAAAAAACCTGTCAAAATGAGTACAGCACAGTAAAATAATAAGAATCTGAAGCAAACTTTACCAGGGAAAAGCCAGAAGAGGACTTTTTACAAGGAAAGTAGAGACACCTCCTGAGGCAATGTTGCTCAGTAGTCAGAGAAAAAAATCTGAAGCCCATCAGGCTGCTCTCTCACAGCACACTCCCTTGCTCTTTTCTGATTGGCTAATTCCCTAAAGCTCATTATCTAAAGACACACCTCCAGGGCAGTTGCACCTAGTCGGCTAACTGATATTGTTACTGATGCTAAAGGACTCCTGGGGTGAGAAATGTTACTATAAGATTACTTCAAACCATCCTATTGAGGCACTTGGTAATAGTGTAACTTTTTTTTAAAATTAACATTTTATTAATTTTTCATCCAGTCAATCTTATGAGTATGACATATATCTTAAATATAGCAAATATAAACAATTGTATATCTAACGACTGTTTATTAAGCAATAAGGCACGACAGGGTGTGGGTTATTGGGGGATTTACCCACGCCTTGTGTGGTGTATCGCGAGGCGCAGCTGAGTCACTTAACCACACAAGAAGTGGGTAAATCCTGGAGTGCCTTATTGAGATTATACAATGGACCCATGTGTAAAATAAATTTAAAATGTATTTAAGTATGTTTTTTATAAATGCCATTTCTTAGCTGTGGGATATTACAGGATGTACCACAGTCATGTGATGTGTTTTGACCAATGAGGTTACAGGATTTTCATACCCCATTGTATAATACAGAGTAATATGTTTCAATTATCAATAAGTGAATAGAAAAGAGAGATTAGCACAAGTTGAAGGATTGAAACCTTAGCGATTAATCAGGTTTTCCAGAGATTAATATAGAGGATAAAGTATGGGCATCGATGAGTAATCAAACTATGCTAGCTTTGAGTGGATCCCTTGGCAACCAGGTAAACCTCGAGAGCACAGTTCAAGAGGTTTACCATAGTTGCCAAGAGAGCCAAGAGAAGATAGCTTAGCTTGGTTATTCATCGATGCCCATACTTTGTCTTTTATAGTATATGGGCATTGAGTATCACAAAAACAACACATGATTTCAAACATCCAGCTAGGGATGCCGGGCACCGAGAGATAGGGTCACGACGTGAAGCACCGACCTCTGCTGAACTTTCCGCCACTATACAAGCTACATAAAGAAAAATAAGAAAAAAAGGTTCTGATAGGGTTCTTTTACACAAAATGGGATAGATTCTGGGTGACTGTGAACGGTAAGTTACAACGGCAACAAACAGCCCCCCCCACCACATCTATTCCCACTACCAGCGAGCCTCTTCATTTTTGTAGAAAATAATAGATTATAACTTGGATGCGAATGAGAGCTCCGTTGCTAACTGCCGAACTGCTTAAGGTTCCCCCACAGAAATTACAGCAAAGCTTTCTCCTCCACCTCATCATGCGAAGCTGTAAAAACCATTATACGTGAAACAGAAACACATCTTCCAGTACTAGAGCACAAAAATTTCAAAGCTCAAGGGCTAACTGGGCATTTTATTGCTATTACCAATACCAACTCCCCTTTTTATTATTCTGACTTTCCCCGTGTCCCAGTCCCCTCGCTACCCCCTTTCCACTAGGAGACTTGTCTCAGCTGTCTGGAAATAGCCAAGGACTATTATTCTGCGCCCAAACTTCCACATGAAGGGACCGGGATACGAGGCGGGCGCGTGCCTATAGCTTCTCAGCCAGAAGCCGCAGTGGCTGAGGACGCTGGTGCCACTGCCATCCTGTCCCCCCCCCCTCCTCTGCTGAACCCCACTTTTAGCCGCTGAACCCGCTCGATAATGATAACTCACCATTACCAAGGAAGAGGAATCCTAACACACTCGGTGCCGCCGTGTTCCTGTGTTCCCGAGTGTAAAAAAAGCGCGCCCTGTTGTTAACCTATCGATGTGACGTAGCAATAATAGGTTAACAACATTTCTACGTCACATCGATAGGTTAACAACCTTAGGAAATGATGATTTCCTAATGTTAACAGCGTTCCACCATACACTGTAAACACAATAATAGTTATTTTTTTGAGTTCTTAAAAAAGTTTTACTCTAAATACGTGTTCCACATTGTATGGTATTTGTCAGTACTGGCTTAGCTTATGTGTGTAAGCCTTTCATAGCTAGCTTTAAAGGGATTGGTTTTCTAGCCACTCTGTAAAGAGTGGAGGTTCTGTGACATTCTTAGCACTAATTATTGCTGCATGCAACCAGCATTGTTGCATGTCACTAATGTTTCCTGGTTCAGTTCTGGTCCTAGCATTGTAAACTCCTCGGGACACTTTAGGTTATAGTTAAGAATAGTTTCACATGTAATCCACACATTTTCCTAGGATGTTTCAGTTTTATCACAGGACCACAAGATATGTGATATGGTACCTTTTTCTTTGCGGCACCTCCAGCGTTTATCATTTTTTGCTATACATAACACTGTCCGTTTGGCTGGGGAGCAATACCATCTGTGGGCACTCTTGAACTGGAGAAGTCTTCCTTTACTTTCTCTACATGCTCTTAAAGTGGTTTTAAGCTTTCTTTCCATTCTTTTATGGATATATTTTCATTTAATTCCATTACCTATTTGTTTATAAGGCTATCCAAGGGATTTCTGCTAGATTCCATCAATAGGTTGTATAAATGTTTTTGACATTTGCAGTTTATGAAAGTGTTGTCTAGAACATTTTGTGTTGGCTAGACTACATTTTCATTCATGACTTTTTTTAATACATGCTTAATATGTAAATAGTGATGAAAACCTATTCTTGATAGAAAGAATTTCATGGGTAGATATGAGAAGGTGGCTATGGTTTCCACATTAAGATCCGTAAGGTCCCCACTGGTTAGGATTCCCTTGCGTTGCCAGGATTCTGACTCAAGTGGTTTCCTGCTAAACTGCAGTAAACTGTTTCCCCATAGTGGACAGTGTGGTGAGATAATAGGATTCCATTTTAGCTGTGTGTAAGTTTTTATCCAGGCATTTGGTGACATTTCTAATTCAAACCCCAGGAATCCCTCATTATGCTTACTGTTGCACAGGACTTCAGATAGCTGTATTTTGGGTGTATTTTACATCTAGAATTTGTCAAAAACATCCAAAAATAGACTCCTTGGAGTAATTTACGTCCGCATGTAAATCTAGTTTTAAGGGCCGATGTCTGTTTTTTTATGCTGTGGACATCCTTTCTGCAGCAGCTGGCAGCAGTTACTTTAGTTTCACAGCTCAGGCCACCTTCCTGGTTCACACTGCTGACAAAATATTTGCAACTGTGTGGAATTGCTGTGATGGATGCCAGATCTGCCCCCCAGCACACACATGCGCCTTCCGAGTCTGGAGAAGAGACATTTGTTTATCTATTTTATTATGTAAAGGTATTTCAGTAATTTCTACACTTCAGCCTATGTCCCATTGTTCTCTTTTCCTGGCTTAAAGGAGCACTGTCAGCTTTGCCTGTTCGTTTTTGCCAAAAGTGAACAGTGTGCCTCTTGGCACACATCTATCACAGATATACTGCAGAACGCCCCTATATATATAAAACTTAAGGCTTTTTACCAGTTTTTCAACTTTTTGCAGAAGTAGTTTTTCCCTCAGTCTGACATTAATTCCTCCACATACCAGAAGGACATCCAGGTCGGGACTGCGCATCTGCCATGAGCGAAGTACAATTTTTTCATACTCAGCATAGATACATAGATACATAGACAGTGTCGTCAGATAAGGGCCTATGGCCCACCCAGTCTGCCCATTTGAGCTTGTAAGTTCAGTTTGTTTTCCTAGAAGTCTGTTGCCCCTTACCCTGACCTCCAGAATTCCTTTATGTCTATCCCATGCATTCTTAAATCCCGTGATTGTTTCAGCCCCCACCACTTCCTCTGGCAGGGTGTTCACTTGTCCACCACCCGTTCTGTGAAGAAATTCTTTCACATGTTTCCTCTGAATCGTCCTCCCTCCAACTTCATCCCATGCCCTCTAGTCCTGGAACATCTTTTAGCTTAAAATAGTGTTTTCCTGCACCCTGTTCCTCCCTGTAAGATACTTGTATGTCTCATCATATCCCTCTCTCCTCCTCTCCTCCAGGGAGTACATGTTCAGTTCCTTCAACTTGTCCTCATAGGACTTGTGATGCAATCCATGTACCATCTTTGTTGTCCTCCTCTGAACCTTCTCTACCCTGTCTATGTCCTTACGTAGGGTATGGTCTCCAGAACTGTACACTGTACTCCAGGTGGGGCCTCACTGGTCTTGTATAGCAGAATTATGACCTCCTTTTCCTGCTGGTGATGCCCTGCCTATACATCCCAGCATCCTATTTGCTTTACCTGCTGCCTTGTCACACTGTTTCCCTACCTTGAGGTCATCAGAGATGACAACCCCAAGATCCCTTTCCTGCTTGGTGCATGCTATATCCTCAGCCCCCAACTGATATATTGTGCCAGGGTTTTTGTGCCCCATATGCATTATCTTGCACTTCTTTGCATTGAATTTCAACTGCCAAACCCCTGACCATTCTTCAAGTTTCTGCAGGTCGCTTCTCATTCTGTCTACACCCTCTGGTGTGTCTACTCTGTTACAGAGCTTTGTGTCATCAGCGAACAGGGAAATTCTGCCTTCTAGGTCCTCGCATAATGTCACTGATGAAGATGTTGAATAGGACCAGTCCCAGCACTGATCCCTGTGGTACCCCACTGGTCACTCTTCCCTCTGTGGAGTGACAGCCATTTACCACCACCCTCTGTGTCCTGCCACCCAGCCAGTTACCTACCCACCACACTACTGTCCTGCCCACACCAATATTCCCCAGTTTGTGTAATAGTCTTCTATGTGGCACAGTGTCAAAGGCCTTGCTGAAGTCCAGATAGGCCATGTCCACTGCCCTCCCCTGATCCACCTCCCTAGTCACCCAGTCAAAAAATTCAACGAGGTTGGTCTGACATGACCTCCCCCTGGTGAAACCATGCTGCCTTGGGTCCTGTAGTCCATTGACAACCAGATGTTCCACCAATCTCTCCTTCAGTAGTGCTTCCATGATCTTCCCCATGTAACTTTAACTGTATGTAACAGCATGTAACTTTATATTGTACCAGTCCCTTATGCTATTTTAAAATGTTCCATCTATATGTGCAACCTCAAACTGAGCACTGGAGTACTGTAATTCATATTTGTAAGTCACAGCCAATATCCCGTGCATGCACACTAACGGCACGCTCTTGTGCAGGATCTTTGGTCGTGCCTCTGGTGCGCATGTGCAGGATTTCGGCTGTGACTTACAGATATTGGAGAGTTCCTATTCCCCCTCCCCATTTGTACCAGCATGCCCCAAGGCTTCGTCCTTGGTCTGCTGCTACTCTCCATTTTCCTCAATGACCTTCATTCTGCCTGCTCATCAGCGGCCATCCACATGTACGCAGATGACACAGTCCTGTTTGCCTCTGTGTCTTCCACAGCTGAGTTAAAAGCCAGGCTCCAAACTGATTTTGATGCTGTCCAGCATTGATTCAGATCAAATCAGCTATCCCTAAATGCAAGAAAAAAGGTCTCCATGTCCTTTGGAACTCATCAGAGACTTTCCAGGCTCCCATCCCTCCCCTCCTTCCACACCCTAGATGGGGTCACAGTTAATGACATGCCCTCATTTAATTACTTAGAGATCTGGCTTGACTTACTCCTTGGCTTTTCACAGCACATAGACGCCATTCATAACAAGCATTTGTCAATGCCGAATGTTGGCTTGCTGGCATTGGTAGTGCATGAGTTAGACAGTTGCATAATAGAAATGGCAGTGAAGTATTGAAGTAACGTCCACCCCACCCCAACCCTGCAGAGACTGAACGGCATTGGGGTGCGTCTTTGGGCCATAGGCCATAACATTTATGCCATTCCACCTCACCCCACCCCCCCACCCTGCAGACACCGACAGCTGTCATGGTGTGCTTTGGGATCTTCGGCCCTTAAACTCACCCCATTCCATAGGGAAATAAGCTGAGATGGGTGCAGTATAGGAGAATGGGGTGAACGTTAGGGCCGAAGACCCCAAGGCACACCTCAGTGTCTGTCAGTGGCTGAAGGGTGGGGGATGAGGTGGAATGCCATGAGCATCACAACCTAGGGGGAAAGGGGACATTGTTTAACCTGTAGTAGCACCCTAAGGCTAAGCTTGTTTCCAGATGCGACCTGGAAGCACAAGGAAGTTAAGTGACTTGCTCAGGATCACACAGTATGCACCTAGGTGACTGTGAGATTCAAACCCAGGTCTCCAGATCTGCAGCTCAGAGCCTTAACCCACTGTGCTATACTGCCTCCACTGTGAAGAACCCAAGTCACACCCCCGATACCTGTCAGTCTCTACAGGGTTCGGCATTATGGTTGGAAACCCCAGGCGTTTGTTGGTATTTTCACTCCAGATTTTCAGCATGGTCTTTCTGGGGACCCCGCCTCATGAACAGTGGCATTATCATTTCGTTACTCAATCCTGAAAGGTGATTTCACACAGCAACTGCGCCATTCAGTGCCACAGGTGCGGAAACCTATTTTTGGCAGGATATGAAAAATGACAGCTGTACTGTTCATGAGGAGGTATGAAAAAATGGCAATACTGAAAATCTGGATT
This sequence comes from Neoceratodus forsteri, assembly GCA_016271365.2. Classification (NCBI taxonomy): domain Eukaryota; kingdom Metazoa; phylum Chordata; order Ceratodontiformes; family Ceratodontidae; genus Neoceratodus; species Neoceratodus forsteri. The sequence goes on from JADMNL010000023.1 coordinate 547,265,658, forward strand.
GAAAATATTAAAAACTGGTAAAGTTAAGAGCGTGCATAGAATCTGCACTATGTATGCCCGTAACACAATCATTTATTTTGAATGTTTCAAACAAATTTTCAAAATGGGCATTTTGTGACCTCCCCTCAAGAACAGTGACACTGTGATTGTGTTATTCTGTGCCAAAAGTTGATTTCCCACAGTGACTGCGCCATTCTGCGCCGCAGGTGCGAAAACACATTTTGGGCAGGATGGGCAAAATGACAGTTGTACTGTTCATAAGGAGGTGTGAAAAAATGGCAATGTTGAAAATCTGGAGTGAAAATATTAAAAATTGGCGAAGTAGCCAGCCCAGTGGTGTGGAGAGCTGAGGCATCCGTGCCTTACCTCCTGCCGTGCCAGTGATCCGTGTTCGCGGTGTAAGCGGGCCACCGGAGGTCAGCCGGGGAGAGAGAGGATCGAATCTCCAGAGGACAGCTCTCCTCTCCTGGGAGGGGTGGAGATGGAGTCCACTGCTTGCCTGTCCCCTAGTGGTGGCTGGGGATGGCGCAGTGAACCCAAGATGAAGGAGATGGATGCGGGGCAGACGCCTGGCGTGCTGTGTGCGAATGCATGCACAGCTCAGCCATTAGCGTCATTGTACGCCTCCACACCACACTGAGGGGAGACATGGGAGAAAAAAGCGAGAAAAACACCCCAGTCGGCGAGATGATGCTGGCCCCTCGCAGGCGTCACGCCCGGCTAGCTGGCACCTCGCTAAAGAAGATCTAGAGGTGAGTCCAGTGGATGCCAAGGTGATGGGACTGGGGGGGCCGGTCAAGAGGAGAAGGAAGAAACAGATTTAAAAAAAAAGGCGAAGTTATGAGCGTGCGTACATAATGCACAACGCACGCCCGTAACGTGCCCATTTTTGGGAATTTTTTCACCAGGTGTTCAACATGGGCCTTTTGGGACCCCACCTCATGAACTGTGGTACTGTCATTTTGTTAATTGGTCCCGAAAGGTCATTCCGCACAGTGATGGCCAAATAACCTTTTGGGACTGAAAAAATGAAATGACAGTGACATGTTCACGAGGTGGGGTCCCAGGAACCCCATGTTGAAAATCTGGGGCCAAAATTCGTATAAATGGCTGAGATATCAACCTAAGTTGAAACCCCCTATTGACTCCCATTATACAGCGCTTACCGGATTCCTCACTTTGCAGTTCAGCTTTGAAGAGTGCAAATGCGTCCCAGTTCAGAGAAGATCACTGCTCCCGACCTCCAGAGGTAAGTATGGAGTGAGGGGGGTGCGGGGAGGTGGGTGCCCAGAGGGAGGATTGGTATGGAGGAGGAGGATAGGGGGCACAATGATGGACTATTTTCTGTTTACAGAAAAAAAAAATAAAAAAACTTAAGGGGACCGTTTTCTTTATTTTACAGGGGAAAAGAATTAAAGGTATTTAGGCACACTGAGGTGGGCTCCCATTGTTCCACAACAGTGTGTGTGTGTGGGGAGGGGGGAGTGCATGCTGACACGGGAATTGGGCACCCCAATGTCGGCAAATAACACAGACGGGTTTGGGCTGGGGGGGCACATCCGACACCGGGAGTGGGCATTCCGGTGTTGGAAACATTAAATTATGATTTCGGCACACTGCGGTGGGCTCCCAGTGTGCCACATTAATGGGGGGAGGGGGATACATGCCGACACGAGGATTGGGCACCCCGATGTTGGCTTCCTGGGGAGTGTGTGGCGGGCAGCAGGAGCCACCACATTTATTGAAATGTTTCACCAGGAAAGGCACACTAAACAAACACCTTACTCCTGAAGCAAAGCTCAGCACCAAGTGCTCAATGGCAGGAGCCGACCTCTTGCTCCTGGAGCAAGGCCCAGGGACAGAGTGCTCAGCTGCAGGAGCCAACAAAATTGCAAGGGGGGGAGGTGCTGCTGCAATGATGAAACTGTTAGTGATTGCAATGGCACATTTCTTTCAAGTTTTTCGCTCTCTTTGAAGTTTCCTGTCATCGCGCATGCTCACTGATTGGTGGCGCGGAATACTAAAAGCGTACCCTGCATTGGCCACAACAATGGTCGAAGCCTTGTTCCTCTGAGTCGTTGCTCCTTGGGGCCGTCATCCTTCATTAGGAAGCAGTATAGTGCAGTGGTTTAAGGCTCTGAGCTGCAAACCTGGAGACCTGGGTTTGAATCCCACAGCCCCCACTTGCATACTGTGTGACCCTGAGCAAGTCACTTAACTTCCGTGTGCTCCTAGGTCGCACTTGTAAACAAGCTTCAGCTTAGTGTGTCTTTCCTAGTAAAAAAAAAAAATCAACGCCAAGCTTCTTCAACACCCTCAACGATCGACTCCGCTGATACTGCCTCAGTTCTGTAGCCCACTCGGCACCCTTTATCAACCATCCAGTAAGATCTTTCCTTTTTATTAAGCGGTGTCGAGTCTTTACTGTTTTTTGTGTTTAGTTACCATTGCATCATGCCTGGTCCTCGGGACAGGAAATGTTCAGAGAAAACAGGTTGGCCCCCTATGCATCGGTGTTCCTGCAACTGACAGATCTCCGTTACTGACTGGCATGATGTTTGCCTCACCTGCCTTGGACTTCAGCATGACATGGACACCTGTGATGCCTGCTTCTCTATGGACCGCCGCATTCTGGAGCACTGCATGTTAAAAGTCAGCATGGCTCCGCCGACTCTCAGGGGTGGCATCATTCTCATTGGTCCAAGTGCAGGACTCTTGGCCATTCCTCCAGGTCCTTTCCTGGGTCTACACGGTCTGGTGAAGAGAGGGCCTCCTCTTCTTCTTGTCTTGTCATAGAGGCGGTCTCTATCATGGTGCTGGAGATCCAGTCTGGCTCCACTCGGGGCCAGACCGGGAGCACTGCTCTGGCAGTCACCTCTTCAAAGGCGTAGACTCCCCCATTATGGGGGCCCATGGCTCCGGGTCCTGGCGTGGGGCATTCCTTGGTGCCACCTGTTGGTGCTGCCTCAAATCCCATAGACGTTTGCAGCCTCGGTGATCGGGGCCAGCGCCGCGGGTGGAAGAGCCCCCAGGGCTACCAGTCTGGAGCTCCTCTGGATCATCTCCTCTTCGGAGCAAGATTATTCGGAGGCTGAGCCAGACTGGCAGCCTGATTCCTCAGAGTCGGAGGGTTCTCCATGGCCTAGTACTCTTGCGCCTCCCCAGGTGCCCCCTCCTGTGGCTTGAGCAACTTCAGCCTATGCCAGCTCTCAAGCCGATGGCAGCTCGATGGGACAGGTGCGGGCTGGTGGCCCTGCTGCTATAGGGGCAGTGGTCCGGGCTTTGGGAGAGGGGTTGGCTGCTGTCCCCGCTGCCATCCCCTCTATCAAGGTCAAGACTGAACCTCCCTCCTCTGTGACTGTCCTCGGGGAGTCACTGGAATTGGGGGGGTTCTTTGGCACAGGGTGCAAGGAAGAGGGCTTCCTCAGAGTCAGCGGGGTTGAGGGGACAAGGTGAGGGAGAGCAGCATCCCTCCTTGGCCCTCCAGGACCTGGGGAGGAGCCACAGTGCTGAACTCAGGTTCTCTCCTTCATCCCCTTCGAGGGAGTCCTCATTGGGTGGGGCTGGGGACCGCCCTTCTGGATCCATGCGGCCCTGGTCCCCTCATAGGGAAGCTTGCCTTACATGGTTCAGTCCCGACTGCTTTACTTTTCTTAACAGGTGACTTTGTAGACCTGCAGATTCCTTGTTATGCCAGGATCACCTGTTGGGTCTTCCAGCCCTGGCAGAGGCACGTCACATACGGTGACAGATTCGCTCGTGCCTTTGAGTCCAGCTCCCCTTCCCCCAGGCCATGTTGGCTCTTCGGGACCTTTGACCTGGGAACAGTTCGGATCCCAGGCTGCAGAATTCCCCCAGTATGTTAGAGCTATAAACGAACAGGTTTTTCAACCAGTTCCCCCTCTGCAGCTGGAGTCTGACTCCACATGTTCCTCTGCCTTCTCGTCTTCCTCCACTGAGGAAGAAGAGTCCTCCATCCACGTATCCTCCGATGCTGATCAAACCCTGTATCAGTGCTTCCTAGCGAGGCTGGTCAGGGACTTGCATATTACATATTTTGCCTGTCTAAATGTTGAACGTTCGACGCAAGCCTTCTTAGGCGAGTTCAGGGCACACCATTTGGTGATCCCTTGCTGGCCAGTTCCCTTCCAGGAGGCATTGTACAGCACCTGTCAGCTTCCATATTCCACAGATCCTTCCCCCATGGACTGTCGAAGCTGGTATTATGCACCCCAGGGGTCACCAGTCTCTCTGCCTCATTCCAGTTCAGGATTGACACATTTGGACACCCCTACTGGGCATCGACATCCGGTCTGCGACTGGCCCCGGGATCCTGACTCTGCAGAGTTTGATTGTCTGGGGTGGAGAGTTTTCTCCTCTGTGCAGATGGTACTCTCCATTATTTTGCAGAAGGCACACCACGCTGCCTATAATATGCAGTCTTGCAGGCTTTCTCCTGCTATGTTACTTAATTTTAGCAGCTCGCAGTCTTTGTTTTACAGCCCTTGGAGCCCTGCCCCTTTGCAGTCAGGAAGCAGGAAGAGTGATTTGTAGTCCATAGCTGCATTGGGACTACAAATCTATTGTGGCACCTTAGTATTTATTTTAAAACATTACAACATGCAGTGAAGCTTTGTGTCTTGTTCTCGGATGAGTGGAAGATGCATTTTGCAGTGATTTGGGCAATATTGTAAAACATAGTCTTGGGGGCTTGACCTCTACACATCACTTTCGGGTTATATCCCGGTATATCCATGAGCCCTGCTGCTAGCGGGCGCAATTAGCTTCACATTGTATTCCTGTATGGAGAGCGTCTTGCAGGCTTTCTCCTGCTGTGTTACCTAAGTTTAGCAGCTCGCAGTCTTTGTTTTGCAGCCGCTTGAAGCCCTGCCCCTGTGCAGTCAGGAAGCAGGAAGAGTGATTTGTAGTCCATAGCTGCATTGGGACTACAAATCAATTGTGGCACCTTAGTATTTATTTTAAAACATTACTGCATGCACTGAAGCTTTGTGTCTTGTCCACAGATGAGTGGACGACACATTTTGCAGTGATTTGGACAGTATTGTAGAACATAGTCTCAGGTGCTTGACCTCTACACATCACTTCCGGGTTATATCCTGGTATATCTACAAGCCCTGCTGCAAGCAGGGTGAGCACGTGCAGGGTGTGCACAGCACGCGGTGTTGCGCACAAAGACGCGCATCTGCGCATGTTTGGCATGGAAAGTGGGAGGTGGGTGAAAGAACTACACACTTAGCAAGTTGTACCTGTAAGTCTAGAACTGTCACCACTTGTACTGCAACTCAATAGGTTGTATGGACACTTGTGTGAGCCGTGCAGAGACTGCTCTGTGTTTTAAAACTAAACCTCTCCTGCTTTATTCTTGTGAGTCTTATAACTTAATCTCCATGCTGTAGCATGCTAGGAGCTCTGCTAACTGACACAGGTAGTAGGAAGAGTGAGTCATAGTTTTCTACGTCCAATAGCATAGTAGGAATCATGACATCCACCCTAAGTCCGCTGTGTGATACTGTTACTATCACTACCACCACGGGTGAAGTTGCCTGTAAATGCATGACCTGTAATATGTTCAGTCTGCATGCTATAATTAGTGACAATCACCCGTTCTAAATGCATCGAAAACGTGATGCTGTAGTGCGAGATCGGCATGTTTTATAAACGTTTGGTGGCACTTGAATCTAGTCAGGATAAGTTGTCCAAAAGGCTCCATGAGGCGAGTGACAGCTCTGAAAAGTGCCGTGTCTCAACCTCACTTAATTCTATCCCCACTACTGCCTCAGTTTTATTGTCATCAGCAGGCGACAGCTGCCTTATCCCTATTAGTGCTGCTTGTATTCTTCCAGTAGAATCTTCTAAAAAAAGAGCCAGAGAGGACGAACTGTGTCATGATAGTTGTGCAGAGGATTCCATTTGGTATAATGTTCAGAAGTCAAAAGCTAGTAAAAAAAGAAGAAGGGCTGAGCACTTTAATATTCTGCTGCAAAATAGTTTTGATCCCCTGTCCACTTACAGAAAATACAACTAGTGACAATATCCACATGGGTACATCGGTTAGGGATACGGGCACAATAAATCTTTGTATTCAGACCCCACCCCCATCATGACTTCTGATATCCCACTAATTGATTTTTCACCTAACAGTATCATCACCAGCATCCCTGAAAATGTGACATCGTTACCTATTTATAGTAGGGATGAGACATATTCTAGACAAACATTCGTAGTGGGTGACTCTATTGTGAAACACCTGGACAGGGCTGTTTGTGAACCAGATAAACACAATAGGGCTTGTTCTAGTTTTAGTGGAGCAAAAATTGCTGACATAACACGCATGGCTGACAATATATTTTGTTCTCAGGATATTAATCCTCTCTGTGTTATTCACGTGGGAGCCAATAACATTTACAATGATTGAATTCAACATATTAAATCAGCTTTTGTTGCCATGACTAATAAACTAATTGAACTAAGGTGTGATATCTGCTTTTCGGAGATTCTACCTATTCTTAGGTATTCTTTCTCCTTAAATTCAAAAATTAAAATCATCGATTTATTAAAAGTATTTATTGAAGCTATCAGAGGAAATTTGGGGACTCACATTATAGAACAACTTTACAGGGGATTGAGGAGCAAGCAGTTAGAATCCACAGCTTCAGTCTTACAAGAATGGAATAGAGATTTGTCTCTAGAGATTTTTCTTGAGACTTGGCTGGGATCGGCACTACAAGCTATAAAGATTACATCATCTCCTCGTTGGAGGAAATTTGCTTGGAAGTGCCATTCCCGATTTTTCAGGGCTCCAACGATTGTCCTAAATTTTCTACCAGAAAAATATGGGCGATGCTGGAGAGAGTGTGGGTGTCCTAGGGCTTCATTGGGTCATGTGTTTTGGCTGTGCCCTTTGTTGATGCCCTTTTGGCTCTCTCTTCAGATGGAACTTTCTGGGATTTTCAATGAGCTGGTGGAGTTAATGGCCAAACAAATTATGCTAGGGATCTTTCTGGACCACACTCCCCCCCCCCATGGTACAAGACATTCCTTCCGGTCTGCCTTTTGGCAGCTAAAAAAGCTATAACTCATAGGTGGATGTCAACTCTGATTCCTACGGTCCAAGAATGGAGAATTATCATGTCTGATATATACTGTTCTGAAAGTTTCAATACTAAAATACAAAATAAGGGTCCATCTTACCTGTTGAAATGGCAGCAGTGGGTTCTTCACCAATCAACGGTGGACCCCACCTTCTGCCCATAATTCTCCCCTTATTGTGGGTTGTCATACCTGAGTTTCTCACCTAGCAGGTAATAGGGTGGGAGAGGGTTAAAGAGCGGTCAAATTGACCTGGATTTCCTATTATACTTCACTTTATATTATGAGGGGAAGGAAATCACAAATACACTCCTTTATACCTTGGTGATTATTTGGATACCTTTTAAAACTGTAGGATTAATCCCCTTTCCTTGACAATATTAATTGGGGTGCAACATGGAGATGGACTGCTTATTATATATTACTACCTGGTGTACTGATCTCATAGGACAACGTTTTTTACCCTCAGAGATTAATGATTCTGCTGCAAAAATAATGCTACTATTGTAAACATTTATAAATTAACTGTAACCCTTTTCTTATTTGCAATGTGTGTAACAAAAACTTTTAATAAAAATAAAAAAAATAAAAAAATAAAATCAATAATTGGCTCCGACAGTGGTGTCTGCGTCAAAACATCACCTGCATTACCCATTGGGAGGAGGTTTCAGACCGACATGAACTTTTTTGCTCTGATGGTCTACACCTCACTAGACAAGGAAATGTCTTATTGAACAAACAGTATCTGTCAATAATTAATAACCGTTTAAACTAGATCTTTGGGGGGGGTCAAGGGTCTTTTCCTCCTCTCTTAATTCAAGTACATTTTCCAGTCAATATTTGAAATTCCTTAGTTTAAGTGCTAGGAGCTTAAATAAGAAATATGATGAACTACAAATTAAGGCAGTTGAAAATGTTATAGATATCATCACTGTCTGCAAAATCTGGGGAGACGAAAATTCAGTTTGGGTTAGGCATCTACCTGGTTTTGCTCGCTTCATACAAAACTGACAGGATGGGAAAGGTGGGGGTGGCTGTATTTATCAACAATAAAATCAGTGTTGTGAACATTTCCACTATGGTAAAAACACATGACCTTCCAACTGAAACATTATGGATTAAAATGTTTCTTTCAAATAAGGATTTTATTATCCTAGGGACATGTTACCTTCCCCCAAATTCACCCATTCAAATCCTGGATGCTGTCTTGTCTGAATTGGAATTGGCAAATCAAATGGGAAATGTCATATTATCTGATGATTTCAATATCCCTGATGTCAATTGGCAGTCTTCTTTTGCTTCTAGGCATAAAGGCAACAAGTTTTTAAGGTGTTTGTCTTGAACTAAATATGAAACAATGGGTTACACCAGCCACTAGAGGCAATAACATTTTGGATCTTGTTTTGGCTAGTGCTGATTTAGACATTAGGGACATTAAAATATCCTCCCCAGTCGGAGACAGTGATCATAACTCTGTCCTTTTCACTCTACAGACACATCTGATTTATAACTACAATTCCTCCATTATTTATCTGTATGATAAAGCAAATCTTACTGCTCTTAGGTGGAATCAAGAGGTTTTTGATTGGGCATCTACCTTCCTTCATCATTCCCCTCAACATTGTTGGGCTATTTTTAAGTCATTAATTACTGGCTTAAGGGACACCTATGTTCCTTCAAAAATAAAAAACCCAGATGGGAAACAAACACCCAAATGGATGAATCATAGCATCAAAAGACTGATCAGATATAAAAACAAAAAATATCGGAACTTTCTAAAAAATAAGACTACATCTAACTGGGAATGTTATATTAAATCCAACAAGAAATGCAAATCCAGTATTAAAAAGCTAAATCCAGATGGGAACTGAAATTGGCTCAAATGGCAAATAAGTCCAATACAAAACAATTTAATTCTTATATAAACTCATTAAGGAAAACATCATGTAAGGTGGGGCCTCTCATAACAGAAAATAATCTTATTCATGATCCTAAAACTATGGCTGAAGTATTCAGTACTGAGTTTTGTAAAATCTTTACATCATCTGATACTTTTACATCTCGTCCCTTTCCGAATTGTTCTGATCCACCAATCATTTTTACTGAGGAACTCATTAAAAAAAAAAAACTATGTACACTGAAAGGTAAATTTTGTTCGGTCCAGATAATATAGCTGGTCAGTTGTTATATTTATTGGCTGACCATATTGCCTTGCCACTGAAGCATGTGTGTGAACTCTTCCTACTAAATAATTATATTCCTATTGAATGGAAAGAAGCGACAGTCATAAAAGTTCATAAAAAAGGCTCGAAACATAACTGGGAAAATTACAGGCCCGTAAGTCTAACTTCTTCTATCTGTAAAGTCATGGAGAGTCTTCTTAAGGATATCATCACACCTGTTACAGATGCAATTGATTTGGAGCAGCATGGCTTCCGAAGGGGCAGAAGTTGTTCAACTAATTTGCTCTGTTTCTATGAACATTTCAGTACCTTTTTGGATAGTAGGATACCATGTGATGTCATTTTCATAGATTTCAGTAAGGCTTTTGACACCATGCCTCATTGGGCTTTAATTCCCAAACTCAGGAGACTTAATATAAATTATTGCTTAATAGTGAATGTGAACCTGTAGCTCAGTGGTTAGAGCATGGGGATAATATTCTAGGGGCCTGGGTTCACTTCCAAGTACTTCAAATTATTTTATCAGTGTCAGTGGCTCAGTAGGTAGCACACTCGCCTCTGAGGACTGGAGATCAGTGGGCTGTGGGTTCGGTTCCCACATCTGGCACTTGGGTTAATATCCCAGTGCTGACACTGTAGTGCAGCATGAGAGGGGTGCTGCACTTCTGAGGTGCTGTCTTTCGGATGAGATGTTAAACCGAGGTCCGATCTGCCTGGATTGGTGGTAGTTCAGGTGGATGTTAAAGATCCCATGGCGCTTATCGAAAAGAGTAGGGGAATTTCCCCGATGTCCTGGCCAAATTTCCCTCATTCACTAAAAAAAATACCACCAACAGCTTAATCTGGTTCAATTTCAGTTGCTTACCATCTGTATCCCCTTCCCCGGTCGCCCCTGAAAAAGGGACTTCTAGGCCCAGTGGGCTTACCGGGTCAACAAAATTCAACAAACAAACAAAGAATAGTCTGGATTGAAAATTGGCTTTGTGATAGAACACAAAGAGTGACTATAAATGGTAACCTCTCCAATAGTGGAAATGTTTTGAGTGGTATGCCACGAGGATCTGTCCGTGGTCCTTGTCTTTTCCAAGCCTTTATTGCAGACTTAACACAACATTGCGTCTCTACTACGACAAAATACGCAGATGATGTGAAAATTAGGGGACCTTGTTCCAATTCTGACCAGATAGCTCTTATCCAACATGATCTTGATACTATTTCAAACTGGATAAATACATGGGGTATGAAACTAAACGTCACCAAATGCAAAGTGATGCATTTGAGATTAAAAAAAAACAGCTCTTCATACACCCTGAATGGTTCGCTGCTTAGTGCTACCATGGATGAGAGGGACCTAGGAATTACTATCTCCAATGATCTTACATATTCTAAACATTTGCACTCTATTATTTGTACAGCAAACAAGGTTGTTTGGTTGAGTCTTTACAACATCAGCTCTAGAGACCATGAAGTGCTAATGCCCCTGTTTAGGTCATATGTCAGACCACATCTCAAGTATGCCTCGCAAATATGGTGGCCATTTAAAAAATCCGATGGTGTCCCTTGAAAAAATTCAAAGAAAATTCACTAAAAAAATATCCGGTCTCAAATCTGTATCTTATGAATATGGATTGGAAACTTTGAAGCTCATGTCATTTTCTACTAAACACTTGAGAGGTGATCTTCTATTCATGTATGATGTTGTACATGACGCTTTATGTCATGACTGAGTTAGGTCTTGAATTCAGGTCCTCTCCATATAATAATAGAGGCCATCCATTTCAGTTGGTTGGGAAATCTTTCAAACATAACAATCGGAAATTTTTCATTACTGTTCGTACAATAGGACCATGGAATAAACTTCCATCTACTGTGATGATGAGTAATACTAAGTATACCTTTAAACATCGTCTGGATAAGTTATTTGACTCTGGGTATAATTTATCATACTGTTCTCTGGCCTAGCATAAGAGCATTATGGGCTTTGGCCTACTAGCTCTTTTTCTTCACCTTAGTATGAACCTTAGTATAGGCACCTGTGGGCAATGCTGGGCCAGGCGCTGGCATCGCTGCCCGATTCGATAGCTACCAGACGTGGCATAGCCATCTCTACTATAGGTCTGGAGCTGGCAAGGCACCAGTCAACAGCATCTTACGACACTAGTGAAGTCATTTCATGACTTGCTGGGACAGAGATCTACATTAGGCAGACGGCATGGCTTCACCTTTCAAGGTTGTCACCTTTGGCCTGGCATAGATTACTGGCCTCCTTTTTTGGGGGGACCCATCTCTTTTCCTGCAGGGTGAGATGGGAATTACAGGGGTGCCACTGCCTTCCTTTCCCCAGGGGACAGGGGAGCCCACCTCGCCCTGATCAGTCCCAGGCCTAACTAGCTAGTGGAGGGTTCCCTTCCCCCCATGTTTCCCCACGGGGGGCTGAGGGATGCTATTCTCTCAGGGATTTACTGGGCCTCCTTCGGGGGCTCGGTACTCACCCACCAGTGATGAATGATGAAGATTGACACAGGGAAGGTATGAAAATTACGTACCTACCGTAATTCTTGATCTTCCTGTCTATCTTCACCATTCATCACTGAATCTCACTTCCCCTCACAAGGCCTCAGTCCCTGGGCTGTGCCCCCCTCCCTGCTCTCCCTCCTCCATAGGAATCTGCTGGGATTCTTTCCCTTCCTTCTCCTGGCCTTCTAAGAGACTTCTGAGGGTCTCAGAGGATGGCGAGTAGGGCCTCTTGTCTGGGCCAATGCAGGGACTGCTGGTGGGCCCTTCCCCCTTATCCTGGGCCTGATCTCAGGGATTGGCTAATCCCTTGGGGGTGCACCGACCTTTGGGTCCCCTGGGATGGGGGGGATCTGGGACTGACTGGAACTCCCTCCACTCCACCCTTGTTATTTTAATCCTTTGCTGTCTCCCCCACCTCCAAAAACCCTGTGGGTTTTCCTGATAAACGGTAATGGGGAGGGGTGAGAAATCCTCCTGGGGTTAAGGGTTCGAGGGGGGGCCTTACCCATTTTAGTACGATTCTTCCGAGTTCCCTCAGAATCTGCCCTGTTGGGTTCTTACCTTCTGGAAGACCTGCCCTTACCATCTCCTTATCCTGGATGGGTCTTTGGTCCCCTCCCCCTCCTTTCTATCCCCTTAATTCTCTCTCTGTCTTTCTTTCTCTTTACTTTCCTTCCCTTCCCTTCCTGCCCTTCTGGCCGTCCAGGGACTGGGGCCTTTTTGGCCCATAACCTTTCAGGTCCTCCTCCTCCTTTGTCTTCTGGTCAGCCTATTTCTTTTTCAGTTTCTATCCTTTCCTTTTGCTGTCTCTCGGGCTCCATTGCCCTGCCCATATTTTTCTCTATCACCTGTTTTCCCCTGTCTCTCCGGCGTGCAGAACTGAGGTGGAAGAGGAGCCAGTGGCTGTTACTGGCCAACCTGTGAGCACCACGCAGTGCGTCAGCCTCGGCTCCTCCCTTCTACAAAAAAGAAAAAGAGCTCCTGCGGGGTGCTTGTCTCCGGCCAACCAGCCACCAGTGATGAATGGTGAAGGTACACAGGAAGATCAAGAATTACGTTAGGTATGTAATTTGCATCTTTGGGCCCTCCCATTCAGCCTCTCGTCTGCACCACGAGTATTCACCAAATGCCTGGCTGTTGTGGCAGTGGCTCTCCACTGCCAGAATCAGTATGTGTTCCCCTAAAAAAAATTGTTTTAGTTAGTTAATACTTTATTACTTAATGTTGCAACCAGGCACAAAAGTACAGGTTGAAGTTCTATACAGCATAGAAAGAACAAACATTTACATATAGCAGATCCAAAACATAAAATTAAACCATTTTAAAACAAGAAAAGAATGAAAAAAAATAATATAACATTCATTTCACCACATTCAAATATTGCACAAAGATTTACTGTAATTCTGAGTTCTTATCACAGGTTTTTCCCACATTTCCTTACTTCGCAGATTATACCCAGACGTATTCCTCGATACAAGTAAACAATGCAATTTATGGTCAGGCTCACAAATGTTTTTAAAAACCTCTTTAGTCATTTTTTTCTCTTCTAGAATCTAACCTAACAAGCCCACATTTCATCAAGGCTTCCCTATAACTCACGTCCCACCCAACAATTACTCTTAGGGCCCTTTTTTGTACTCTTTGCAAATCTTGAGATTCACTTTTAGTAAGGCCACTATGCCACACAGCAGCTCCATATTCAACCACCGATCCAACCACTGTAGTAAAATAATAAACCAAATCTGATTCATTCAAATCTGCATGTCTCATAACAGTTAAAAAAGTATAACCTACCATTTGCTTTCTTTACCATGCCTAAAACCTGTTCTGCCCAAGGAAAGTCACTCTGAAAAATAAATCCCGAATATTTCGCTTTTCCTACTACTTCTGCCTCCTCACTCCCGAAAGACAATCTTTTTATCTTAGTCCATTTATTCTGCTTACCAAAACGTATCTTTGTTTTTTGTAGGATTGATTTGCATAAAATTCTTTTCAGACCACATTTCTATATAATCTGAATCACTTTGCATAGTACTATCTTCAACATTTTCCCAAGTATCCAATACTGTAGTATCATCTACATACTTTGTACATGGGCCCTTCGTGTCTAGATCATTTATCATAATCAAAAATAATAACGGCTCCAATCTAATTCCCTGAGGGGACCCCACCACACATACCCACAACCTCAGATTTAATGTCTTCCATTGCAATCCATTATGATCTTCCCTGCAAAAAAACTGGTCACCCAATTTATTATACACTCTGACACATGTAAACTTTACAATTTTTGCATTACCGTCCCAAGATCAATAAGATCAAAAGCTTTTTTTTTTATAATCTACCAAAACAGCCCTTACATTATTTCTTTTATCCTAAGCTTTCATACTTAGTTCCAAAAATTTTAAAGCAGCATCAGTAGTTGAGCAACTCCTCAAGGAACCAAACTGATTTTTGTCCTGAACCCCTCTCCTCAACCTCCATAATCCATCTACAAATAAACATTTCACATACTTTTGAAACCATACATTTTAAAGCAATTGGTCTAAAATCTGTTGACATATTTTAGGTGTCACAATTTTAGGAGGGGGAACAACCTTTGCCTGCTTCCACTGTAAAGGAATTTCACCACTCAACATTGATCTATTAAAAATATGACACACCCATGGTGCGAGCAAGTCAGCACCTTCCTTCCATACCCAATTTGGAATAGCATCAGGCCCTACAGCCTTACTTATCTTAATCTTTTTTAATTCCTTTGCTGTTTCTTCCACAGATACTAAGTACTTATGGGGGGCCATTACTTCTGAAATATCCTTCTTTTCCAATGGGAGTAAATCTTTACTTACTTCACCAAATAGTCTGTTTAAGCAGGTCAAAAAGGAAACACCTTTGTCTCTCTCTCTCTTAAAAACTACACATTTGCTCCCATCTTTTTATTTGGTCACCTTGTTTTCCTGTTCACAAAAATTATTTTGTACTTTTCCACCACTTTCTTGGGTCAGATTTCCTTAACCCCTCCAATTTCCTTTCATAAAAATTCCCAAGTAACCTCTTTCCTGTACGATTTACCTGATTTCTCAATGTATGATATACAATAATATCTTTCCTCATAAATGCTGCTTGCCTTTCATCATTTTTTTATACTCCTCAGTAACCCATGGTTTATCACCACCTACCTTTGTTATTTCTTTTGTAGGCATTACTTGATCTAGAGCTTCATTAACTATGGATGTCACCATCTCCCATGAAGCATCCACATTCCTATCCCTAAATTTTGCTTGCTGTAATATACCAGCTGTCACATCCAAAGTTCAACTCTTACCCTCCCTGGTCATCTTTCTACATTTAAACACCGTTTTCTCCTCTTTTGACATTCTACACCCCTCTGAATTATTTGCTAGCGATACAACTTTATGGTTTGATAACCCAATAGATGTCGCAATTATTGGTTTACAAAAAAAATTCAGTTACATTTGTTATAACCACATCTAACAAATTTTGTCCCCTTGCATATTCTTCAACTATTTGTTTTAAACCATCTTCACTTGTTATTTTTCCAAGTAGCAATCTGTTTGTATCCCCCATAATAACAAGACCACAATTATCATGTTTTCCCCGAATTTTGTCTAAACACCAGATGATATGATTTACCATCTGCTTTTTATTACTTGTAGGGAGGTGATAAAACCCACCTACAATTAATGGTCTACACTGCCTTGGCAGATTTAGTACATTAATTTCCACCCACATCATTTCAAACCCATTTCCACCCACATCATTTCAAACCCATCAACTTCGAAATCTAACAATGTTCTATAAGGAATACTATCATGGATATGTAAAGCTATCCCTCCCCCAAGTCACTGTAACCTATCTTTTCTTTCAATCTGATATCTCGGAATTGCAACCATCTGGCTGTGAATATTTGCACTACACCGTGTCTCCGTTATCACACCCACTTGGACTTCATTTTTCTTCATTACTACAGCAAGTTCATCCACCTTTGTAGTTAAAGCTGTTAAATTAGTATTCATCATTGTTGGTACCCACCTTTTCCCAGTTTGAATAACTATCAGATTACTCCTGTTTACTTCCCTTTTACCTCTATTCTTCATTTTTCTTTCTGTAATCATTACAGGTATTCTATCTGCGTTTCCCATTTCCACATAACCCGGTTTGTATCTGACATAAATTATTCACATTTACAACATTCCTACTTACATGGCTCTTTCTTTCCCTACTAATCATTACTGGAATATTGTAACCCCCCCCCACCCCATCCCCTCATCTTCCCCCATGGGCAGACATACTCATCTCATATACTTTCCCTTCCATTATTCCACACAATCCTAAAAGGAGTACATAAACAATATTCATTTGCTCCATTTTTAAACTTGTATCCCACATCTAACAACTATTACTACCTAAACCCATTTATAACCACACATAAAGCTAAGAATACTGAGTAACCAAATCCAACCTTCAACAAATTATTTACTCCCTTCCCCTGTTCCCCTGCTTACTCCTGCAGACTCTAACGTACTCTGCCGGAGGAATCAGCTGGATACTACACAGCCACCGCATCTTAGGGGCTGCTGTTAAATAGTAAGTTTAGACCACACTAGTTGCTGCTCTGCCACCACAGCCTTTGTGTGAGTCACCACTACCCAGATCTAAATTACCCCCAGCTACAGTGTTCAGGTACAGTTAAGGTGACTATGCAAGGTTCTGTACAGAAGGCAGTCCAGTCCAATAGTAACACAAATCAGGTGCAGTCACTGAAAAAGTTTTGTCAGTCTCTACTTTTAAATATGTTCGGTTCCAAGTAGCAGTTAACAAAGTGCAGTCATTTCACAGGCAGTTCAGATTGCAGCTTTAAAGTAAGTTACTTTTCCAAACACTTGTTAGCATACTTATCCTTTGTAATATCCCCCGATCTTTAAGCTCTTTCCTTGCCTTTCATTCCACTCACAAGCACAATGAAGCGAGAAGGGGGGGGGTTCCAGGCACCACGCAGCTCTCTTTTATGTCAGCCGTTCAGTGTATCCCGGCTCTTCCAAGGACTTGCTGATGTATTTTATGATGGCAAATAAAGTAACCCAGCGGGGTCTGCCACCCACCCACTAGAACATTCTGCCGGAGTACTCAGCCAGACACTACACTACATGGAAGACTGTCTGCTCAAGGCCTCATCTAGGGATGGTCTTTTACAGTTCTTACATCACACCTTGCACCTCTTCTCCCAACTGACATAACAGTCAACCAGGCCAGGTCACATATGTTGCCCACTCAGTGCCTGCAATATATAGTTGCTCTCCTGGACACCTCCCTGGCAGAGCCTTTGTACCCAAGGACAGGGCACACAAGTTGAGAGTTCAGGTGCATCACTGTCTTGTCAGCACATTTAGGTCACTGCCAGACAGTACCTATAAATGGTAGACCATATGGCAGCAACCATTGCTATGGTCCTGTCACCAGGCTACACATGAGACCAGTCCAATGGACACAGAGAAGCTCAGTGGAACCAATGGATGGACAGCCTAGAGGCTACCGTCCGTGTAACCCCATCTTTGCGGAAGGCTTTAGCGTGGTGGCTCGACCCAGCCAACCTGCTAGCAGGCCTCATGTTACATGCCACACCACCGAGGCAGGTGCTGACCACGGATGCCTCCAATTCAGGTTGGGGTGCCCATCTCGGTGATCATCAGACCCAGGGTCACTGGACACCCCATGAGTCCACGCTTCACATCAACATATTGGAGATACAGCCGATCTTTCATGCTCTGGAGGCATTCCAGCCTTTTCTTACACCACAGCCCCTGCTTATTCAGTCAGACAGCACCTCAGTAGTTTACTATATCAACAAGCAGGTAGACGCCAAATCACACTCCCTGTGCTGAGAGACCCTGAAGGTGTGGAGGAGAGCACCCTCATTCCACCTACATCTTGTGGCAGTCCATGTTCCAGGAGCACACAGCACAGTAGCGGACCACCTCAGCCACCATGCGCAATCCAACGAACGTGAGCTGGCTTCCATTGCCCAAGACATATTTTGTCTCTGGGGCATGCCAGAGATTGACCTCTTCACAACACCCAATAAGTCCAAGCTCCCAGAGGTTTGCTCAATCCACCCAGACCAGGAAGGATACTGTCAAGATGCCTTGTCCCTCTCCTGGAAAGGGCACTTTGTCTATGCCTTTCCTCCTTTTCCCCTTCATACACAGAATTTCTAATAGAATTGCAGTTGGAGGGGGCAACCATTATTCTTAACCCCCCATTTTACTGGCCCCATCAAATCTGGTTTCCTCTCCTCCAGCAACTCTCAGTTGCACACCTGGTTCCCCTGCCCATCCTCTCCGACCTCCTCACACAGCGGAACAGGACACTCCTGCACACCAACCTCAAGTCCCTTCACCTTCACCTTCACGCTTGGCTCCTGAAGACATGGTGATTGCCAGACATAGTAACGTAGTATTTGACAGCAGATAAGGACCGCCTGGCCCACCTAGTCTGCTTGTTTCCCTATCTACATAAGCTACAGCTCCTAAATGATTCTGCAGCTTACCTTCTCTTTCCTATCACTGTGATTGCCTTCTGTCTGTCAGATGCATTCTTGAATTCCCCTATTGTTTTTGCCACTACGACCTCTTCAGGGAGGCTGTTCCATGCATCCACCACACTTTCTGTTAAAAAGTACTTCCCCATATTACCCCTGAGTCTCCCCAATCCAGCCTCATACTGTGACCCCTTGTTCTTGCACGTCTCTTTTTCTGAAAGATTCTTCCCTCCTGAACCTTGTTTATCCCCCTGAGGTACTTTAATGTCTCTATCATAGCTCCCCTCTCCCTCCTTTTCTCAAGGGCATACATATTGAGGTCTTTCAGTCTTTTCTCATATGCTTTCTGGTGCATTCCTTTCACCATTTGCATTGCCCTTCTCTGCACCACTTCCACTCTGTCTTTGTCCTTCTGCAGATGTGGTCTCCAGAACTGAGCACAGTATTCCAGATGTGACCATACCAATTGTCTGTTCAGTGGAATCACCACCTCCTGTTTTCTACTGGTGATGCCTCTCCCTATGCGCCCCAGCATCCCTCCGGCCCTCCCCACTGCCTTCTCACATTGCTTGGCTACTCTTAGGTCATCCATTATAATTATCCCCAGGTCCATTTCCAGTTTCATTGTTGTTAGTATCTCCCCTCCCATTTTGTAATCCTCTCCAGGATTCCTGTGCCCCAAGTTCATGACTTTGCATTTTTTTATATTGAATTTAAGTTGCCACACTTTTGACCACTCCTCCAACTTGCCTAGGTCCCTTCTCATCTTTTCCACCCCGTCTGGAGTGTCCACCCTATTGCAGATCTTGGTGTCGTCTGCAAAGAGGCTTCCCTTCCCTTCCAGCCCCTCTGCAATTTTACTAATGAAGATAATTGAAGAGGACTGCCCCAGTAGCCTTGTGGCACTCTACTGGTCACCCTCCTGTCCTGGGATTGAACCCTGTTAACAACCACCCACTGTGTCCTGCTGCTCAGTCAATTTTTCACCCAATTCACTACCTTGGCACCCACTCCCAGACTGCCCAACTTGTTTACTAGTCTCCTGTGTGGGACCGTGTTAAATGCCTTGCTAAAATGTAGGTATGCCCCCCAATTGACCACCCTGGTTACATAGTCAAAGAAATCTATCAGATTTGTCTGACAAGATCTACCAGCTGTGAACCCGTGTTGCCTTGGGTCTTGTGCCCCGCTGGCCTCAGGATATGCTACAGTCCTTTCCTTTAGCATGGATTCCATTATTTTCCCCCACCACTGAGGTCAAACTGACCAGCCTGTAATTTCCAGCCTGTGCCTTGCTCCCATTTTTGTGGAGTGGTACTACATTTGCTGTCCTCCAGTCCTCTGGCACCACTGCCTCCTCCAGTGATTTGTTAAATAGGGCTGTCAGTGGTGCCGCTAATTCCTTTCTGAGGTCTTTTAATATTCTGGGATGTATCCCGTCCAGCCCCATTGTCTTATCCACTTTTAGTTTTGAGAGTTCCTTTAGAACTCTGTCCTCTGTGAATGGACTGGTGTCCACCTCTCCTCCAGGTGTGTTTCTACCATCTAATGTTGGTCCCTCCCCTTCCCCTTCTTTTGTAAATACTGAGCAGAAGTATTCGTTCAGAAGTTCTACTTTTTCTAGTCCCCCTCTACATCCCCATTTAGCCTCACAATCCTCTGTTGGTCTTTTTCTCTCCCTAATACACCTGAAGAAGGTTTTGTTTCCTTCCTTTACTGATTGTGCTATTCGTTCCTCAGTTTGTGCCTTTGCAATCCTGACTGCTTTCCCCACTTCCTTCTGTTTTGCCTAATACAGTTCCCTGTCTTCCTCCCTCTGTGTTTCTTTGTACTTTCTGAATGCCTGCCTTGACCTTCCCTGCCACTTCTTTAGAAAACCATAGTGTTTTTTTCCTTCTTTTTGCTTTGTTGACTTTCTTCACACAGAGGCTTGTTGCCTCTGTTATGGCTTATTTTAAGTGTCTCCCACTGTTCTTCTACCTTCCCCCTCCCTCCCTCTTTGCCAGGATTTTCTTGAGGTGTTCCCCCATTTGTGCAAAGTTCGTCTTTTTGAAATTCAGGACCCTTACTTTTGTGTGGCTTGACTCTACCAATGTCGTTACCTTAAACCACACCATATGGTGATCACTGGACCCTAGATGGCTGCCCACTGACAGATGTATTATTCTGTCACCATTGCTAATTGCTCCCTCCCGGGTGGGCTCCTTCACTAGCTGTCTGAGGCCTACCCCCTGCAGGGCATCCAAGATGTCTCTGCTCCTGGTTGTCATCAACTCACACCATCCGTTGCGAGAGTCTTACTTGCCTCCAGAAAACCATCTACAAGGAAAACTTACACTTCAAAATAGAAACGTAGAAATTGTCGGCAGATAAGGACCGTCAGGTCCATCCAGTCTGCCTGAAAGCCCTATACTAATTTGTGGCCTCAGACCCTAACTGGTCAATGGCTTTTCACCCCACCTTCCCACTTCTAAGGTACCCTTATGCCTGTCCCATGCATGTTTAAAACCCTTCACTGTGCTCAGGACCCACCACCTCCTGTGGCAGTCTATTCCATATGTCCACCACCTTCTCCCTGAAGAAAAACTTCCTCACACTTCCCCTCAGCCTGCCACCTTCCAATTTCATATCATGCCCCCTCTTTCTTGTGCATCTCTTATCTTGGAAGATGTCTCCTCCTGCACCTTGTTTATGCCCTTAAGGTACTTCAGCGTTTTATCATGCCCCCACCCGATCCCTCCTCTCCTCCAGCAAGTACATATTGAGGTCCTTTAGTCTCTCCTCATATGTAATGGTTTTCATATGTTCCTCAGGCTCCTCATATGTTTGCTCACAGGGCAGTGGAAAAGGGTGTAAATCCATATTCCTGCAAGGTGGCAGAGATCCTAGACTTCTTGTGTGACCTGTCAGAAAAAGGTCTTGGATAGTCCTCCATTAAAGTTCATTTAGCAGCCATATCGGCCTTCCACAGACTAATCGGCAACCGACAGGTTTCCCAGATTGACATATCGAAAATGTGTCTTTGAGGCTTACTACACTTAAAGCTTCTAGTATGTAACTCTGTCCCTCCCTGGGATCTCAACTTTATGTTAGAAAAGTTAACCTTGTCCCCTTTTGAGCCAGTCGCAACTTGCAAGCTACGCTTTCTGTCATGGAAAGTGTTATGTGTAGTTGCCATTACTTTCGCTTGAAGAATTTCTGAGCTGGAGGCTCTTGTGTGCAATGAGCCTTATTTAATTTTTTATAAGGATAGGGTCTCACTAAGAACAAACCCTAAATTTCTACCGAAGATAATATCCGAGTGTACCCCAAGTCAATCTGTTAATCTTCTTGTCTTGTATGTGGGAGTATGCCAATCCAGGGGAAGCATTGCGCCACACTTTAGATTGCCATAGAATATCAAGATATTACGTGGCTTAAACCAAAGACAGCTGCAAAATGAAGCAACTCATTGTCTCCTTTGCCACAGAAAAAGAGGCCCTACTAATCTCTTAGCAGACCTTGCTGGCCAACTGTATCACATACTGCTATAACAAATATAACAAGCCTTTCTCAGGTAATGTGAAAGCCCATTTCACTAGAGCTATGGCAACCTCCATAGCTTGCTTCACAGGTGTCTCCATTACAGAAATCTGTGATGCCACTACGTGGTCCACAGTGCACACATTCACTAACATTATAGCCTGGACATAGCCTCCAAAAGGAGAGTTAACTTTGGTAGGGCTGTCCTACAAGGACTCCTCTCATAACAGCCCAGCGTACCACCTACATTAACCTATAACTGCTTGGGACTCATCCTAAGAGTATAACGTGCTGCAAGAGATCCCCTTAGTGAAGATAGTACTTCTCTTCCCTCCACTTTCCTGGTTTCTATAGCAACTCTGTCTTAAGTTGATCCCCTATCCCTTCAGCCCCCTTTCCCTTCCCCCCCTTCTCACCTGTTGAATTCCCTTTTACTCACTGTATCTAGTTACTCTTATAATTTTCATTATTGTACTCCTCCTATGTGTAATAACGCTGTACCGTTATGTTACTGGCACTGTATTGTAATTATCAGTCTCTGTCTTGTATGTTTTCTGCCCAGGACCATTTTGCAGATGATCTTGCACAAAGATGAATTGCCTGGTTAAATAAAGTTTTGTTTTAGTTTTTTTTTTGTGGACCCTATTTATGCTCTGCAGCTCAGAGAACTCTCTCGGGAGACTGACTTACCCCCAGCTCTACCTCCTGGTCCGAAGCTCCTCCTGAGTCCCGGCACCAACCTGGCAACCCCCCAGCTCTGAGCCCCTCCGAGGTAGGGCCGCTCTATCCACCCAGGGCGCTTTATCTACAATCTAGTTGTGGCTAGGCTGGGCTCGGCCCAGGACAGGAGGGAGCCCGACTGATGGAGTGTGGCTGACTGGAGACAGTGCCGTCGCCTATCCCCGAGTGTAGGGTATTTTACGTGTTTTTCCTCCCCCAAAGCTCGGACATACACTGACGTCCAGCTCGGCTGGTGCATCCTCCCGTGCACCCCCGAAAGATGTCCACCAAGCTTCCATCCCCTGCATTTCTGCGGCCATACATGTAGTATTGCCAGCGGTCACCAATGCAATGGCTGGTGGAATCCCCCCCTCTCCGGGAAAGGAGAGCAGTCCTAGGGACGTTCAGTCCTTCCCCATCCCTGCCGACCCGGGCTCGTTCCCGAACCCGGGTTGCCGGCGTGGCGCAAGGTGTGGCATCCAGTGCCTCAACTCTCAGCGCCACCGGGCTGGCTTTAAACAAATGTTTTTGATTAATTGATTGACGTACTTACTGTAACAGTTGATCTTGGAAAGGATCTCTTGCAGCAGATCCTGTGTCCCACCTGCTATTCCTCTCCTCTATCAGAGCCAACTTTCTGTTCCACTATCATGGGTGAGTCCTCCACCTGCTCTCCTCGGTTCCCCTCAGAGTGCACAGTCGCAACCTGGTCTCTGGCGGGGAACTGAGGGGTCCTCAGGGCTGCACATGTATTTATACCCATTGCTATACTGATGTCGCTGTGGGCAGCTCCCAGATACACTGCTCATGAAAGCTACCATGCACAGAGTGCCCTCCGGCAGTAGATCCTATGAGTATGACATTTTGCAAGAGATCCTCTCGAAGATCTACTGTTACGGTAAGTACGTAGCTGTACTTTCTCTACTCTGTCTCCCTCCCCCACACACTTTCTCCCCCTGCCTGCTTTCTACTACTCATTCCTACTCCTTCCCCTTTCCGCTCCTACCCTTCTCCTTGCAGGCCAGGAAATAAGTACACGGGCCCTGTGCCCCAGAAGGATGAAGGTTTGCCTCTCCCTCACTACCATACTTCCCCTCCTCCCTTTCCTATTCCCTCCCACACTAGTTCTCTACCACCTTCCCCCTTATGCTCCCCCTCGCCTCTGTGCACTATCCCCGACTTCTCTCCTATATAATTGTTCTTCTCTCAGACACTAAGGGACCTGCCTCCCACCCTACCCTTGTGATAATTTGGTATTTATTTTATATGCGTATGTCTAGTACACAAACTTTCCTTTTGTACATAACTCGTTATTTAATCTCTGTATGATGTTTTATTTAAGCAATAAGGCACAACAGGGTGTGGGTTATTGGGGATTTACCCACACTTTGTGTGGTGTGTCTCGAGGCGCAGCCAAGTGACTTAACCACACAAGAAGTGGATAAAACACCCAATAACTCACACCCTGGAGTGCCTTATTGCGATTATACAATGGACCCATGTGTAAAATAAATTTAAAATGTGTTTAATTATGTTTTTTATAAATGCCATTCCTCAGCCATGGGTTATGCAGGATTTACCCACAGTCATGTGACATGTTTTAACCAATGAGGTTGCAAGATTTTCATACACCATTGTATAATTTGTAGTAAAATCTGTTGTACTTATCCCTTCCCCCACCCACCAGGATGCATCTGGAAATTAGCTGTTTTAGCTGAGTATGTCTTTCCTGGTGAAACTTTTCAAATAAATAAATAATACTTTGCTCTCTCTAGCCATGTTTAATATTATTCTTTGATTGAATATCTGAGGAAGTAAGCTACAATGGATCTGGGTCTACTTCCAGGTGTGGGATTGGGACCTAGAGAGCAATAAGCTCTCTCTGTTTCTAGTGGCCATGGCCACTGGTTACCCAGAATGTCAGACAGCATTTTTTGCATAAATGAGATCATACTGTGCCCCTCAGCCCCTTCAGGTACTCCTCACATACGGAGGTTATTCCTCCTACCTCTGTTCTCCAGGTCATCAGTTTTCTTTTTTAAAAGAAAGTCAGTTCTGTCTGTCTGGTGTAATAATGACTGCTGTAGATATAGATTTGAATTTTCCAGCATGATGGTTCTACTTTCTGTCTCAACTATTCTTTCAGTAATATTTGAGAGATTACTATTTATATTATTTACTGTCATTTTTAATTCAGAAAAGCATTACTTATCATGGTTAGCATGGCATTTACGGTGATAAATTCCATCTTTTGATTGGTGATACTACTGTTAGACCCTCCTCCTCCTCTGTTGTGTGTGTGTTTCTAGGCAGCTGCTTTACGTTACTGGGTCCTGGCATTTTAAATGAGGAATGGTTGAAAAACTGTGTGTAGAAACAAAAACAAATGGACAATTGTGTTTCTGTTTTTCTCCCGTCAGCTTCGGGTTGTCATGGCTATCCATTAAAACTGATTTTGACAGTTGACACGCCGCTTTTAGTTGCAGTGTCTGTCGGGTTCCTTTTGAGAGATGAGGATGTCTCAGATTAAGAGGCCATCTTCCAGGCAGCCAGTGCATGCTCTAATAGTGTAGCCTTTGATTAACACCAACCCTTCTGCAGTTCTTTCTCATGTTTATATGTTAAGTCACAGGGCTGGATTTTCAAAGGTCAGTGAATGTCACACAATGCAAGTGCTTGCATTAAAAAAACAAACTCTGGCCAGAGCCGTTACGGCTACCTAAAGCAACTGTGGTGCTTTTATGCGACGAGAGCTCCGAGTATGGTTTTACTCGCTCTCGCCACATCAGAGCCTGCCGTGGTGAAAATAATGGCTCTGGCCATTCTGAGTAGTTTCTTGATCTCTTCGGCAAATTCATGCAATTAAAAGGAGATTACAAATAATTCACGAATATTGTCGGAATTCGCCCAAACAATGTTCACAAACTGTCCGGGTGCAGTCTCTTGACTGGCTGAGATCAAGAACAGGCCATACTAAGCAGTTTCTTGACCATTTTGGAAAATTCATGCAATTAGATGAGCTCGCGAATAATTCACGAACATTGGCAGAATCTGTCCAAAAATGGTCCCAAACTGTTCGCTTGTTGTCTCTTGACTGCTCGGGAGCCAGATCAGGCCATAGTGAGCAGTTGTGTGACAAATTCTTGTAGTAGAGGAGCTCACCAGTAATTCATAAATTATGTCAGAAATTGACAAAACTAGTCCCAAACTGTCCAGTTGCAGCCTCTTGACTATTTGGGAGCAAGCACGGGCCATACTGAGCAGTTTCGTGGCCATTTTGGCAGATTCATGCAAATGGTTCCAAACTGTCCGGTTGCTGTCAGTTGACTATTTAGGAGCAAGAACGGGCCATACCGATCAGTTTCGTGGCCATTTTGGCAAATTCGTGTAATTAGAGGAGCTCACCAATAATTCACGAATTGTGTCAGAAATTGACAAAACTGGTCCCAAACTGTCCAGTTGATGTCTCTTGATTGTTTGGGAGCAAGAATGAGCTATACTGAGCAGTATTGTGGCCATTTTGCCAGTTTTGTGTAATTAGAGGAGCTCACCAATAAATATGTTTGCACTACTGTAGTCCATCTGTATGACTTTACTTTTTTTAAACAATAATTAGTTTCTCTTTCTTCTTCCCTAGCAAAATCTGGTTATGAAGAAAATGTCACATGCTAAATTATAACAAAAGTTCACAGGTTATCAAAATCACGTATTTCTATTAAATATACAATATTTTGGTGGTAGACAGTATTATAAAAATCTGAAAACAGATTTGCAGTTTCCCTTTGAAATACACTGCCAGCATTGCCAGTAAACAGTCTCTGACTTCATAATACAAGGATTCCATTGCATTCTTTTTTTCACTAGTAGTTGGCAAAATTAAAATAAAACAAGCATTTGTCAATGCCGAATGTTTGCTTGCTGGCATTGGCAGTGGTAGTGTAGAAGTTACAGAGCTGCGTAATTGGAATGGCAGTGAAGTACTGAACTGAAGCCAACCCCACCACCACCCTGCAGAGAGTGACAGGCATTGGGGTGTGCCTTTGGGTCATCAGGCATAAATTCACCACGCCCATTTCACCACACCCAACCCTGCAGACACTGACAAGTGTCACGGTGTGCCTTGGGGTCTTTGGCCCTTATGTGCACCCCATTCCATCAGGAAGTACAGTGAGATGGGTGCGGTATAGGAGAATGGGGTGAACTTTGGGGCCAAAGAGTCCAAGGCATACCTCGATGCCTCTCACTGGCTGCAGGGTGTGGAATGGTATGAGCATTACAGGCAAGAACCCCAAGTCACATCCCTGATGCCTGTCATTCTCTACAGGGTTGGGCGTTCTGGTTGGAAACCCTAATACCTCAGGCATTCGTTGGTATTTTCACTCCAAATTTTCAACATGTTTTTTTTGTGACCCCACCTCATGAACAGTGGCAATATCAGTTTGTTAGCCGAAAGCTGCTTATGCACAGCGACTACGGCATTTAGCACCACAGGTGCAAAAACATTCCAAACAGGATGTAAAAAATGACAGCTGTACTGTTCATGGGGAGGTGTAAAAAATGGCAATGTTGCAAATCTGCAATAAAAATATTAAAAAAACTGGTGAAGTCACGAGCGTGCATAGAAACTGTGCAACGCACACCCGTAATGTAAATAGTTTGGGGATTTTTTACAGCAGATTATCAACACAGGCATTTTGGGACCTCCGATCATGAACAGTGTCACTGTGATTTTCTTTATCTGTGCCAAACAATGATTTCCCACAGCGACCACGCATCTCTGCGCTGAAAGTGTGAAAACACATTTCGGCCATGTTGTGAAAAATTACAGCTGTACTGTTCATAAAGAAGTGTGGAAAAATGCCACTGGTGAAAATCTAGACTGAAAATATTACAAAGTCATGAACTTACAAGGGTGCGTGGAAACTGCGCAATGCTCACTCGTAACACAGTCATTTATGGACTTTTGTCACCAAATTTTCAACATAGCCATTTTAAGACCTCTGCTCATGAACAGTATAACTGTGATTTTCTTAATCTGTCACAAACATTGCTTTCGCACACCTACTGCACCATTGTGCGCTACATGTGCGAAAACACATTTTGGGCGACATGTGAAAAATGGCAGCTGTACTGTTCATAAGGAAGTGTAATAAAATGGCAATGTTGAAAATCTGGAGTGAAAATATTGAAAATTCGCAAACTTACGAGCGTGCGTAGGAACTGCGCAACGCACGCTCGTAAAACAGTCATTTTTAGGAATTTTTTCACCAAATTTTCAACATAGCCATTTTAAGACCTCTGCTCATGAACAGTGTCACTGTGATTTTCTTAATGTGTCCCATACATTGATTTCGCACACCGACTGTGCCATTGTGCGCTACATGGGCGGAAACACATTTTGGGCAAGATGTGAAAAATGACAGCTGTACTGCTCATAAGGAGGTGTGGTAAAATGGCAATGTTGAAAATCTGGAGTGAAAATATTGAAAATTCGCGAACTTACTTAGCCGCATGTGAGAACTGCGCAATGCATCAGAAACAGTCATTTTAGTAATTTTTCACCAAATTTTCAACATAGCCATTTAAGACCTCTGCTCATGAACAGTGTTACTGTGATTTTCTTAATTTGTCTTGTACTTGATTTCAAGACACCGACTGCGCCATTGTGCGCTACATGGGTGGAAACACGTTTTGGGTGAGATGTGAAAAATGACAGCTGTACTAGTCATAAGAAGGTGTGGTAAAATTACAATGTTGAAAATCTGGAGTGAAAATATTGAAAATTCACGAACTTACGAGCCTGCGTAGGAACTGCGCAATGCACGCACGTAAAACAGTCATTTTGTTGAATCTTTCCACCAAATTTTCAAAATAGGCTTCTTGAGAGCTCGCCTTATGAGCACTGGCAGTGTCGTTACGTTAATCATTCCGGAAAGGTGATTTCACGCAGTGGCTGTGAAATCACCCTTGGCCCAAGTAACGCCATGACAGTGACAGCATTCATGAGAAGAGGTCCCAAAAACCCCATGTTGAAAATTTGGTGCAAAAATTCCAAAAATGCCTGAGATATGCAATAAAGTTGAAAAACCCTATCTATCCCATTATACAGCTTACCGGCATTTCCTCAGTTCGCGGTCGGCTTTGAAGAGTGCAGACATGTTCCCGGTCCACGAAGATCGTCGCACGAGGTCGAGGAGGTAAGTATGGGGTGGAGGGGTGCGCAGTGGAGTGAGTGCGGGTTGTGGGAGGGCAGGGAGAAGCGCCGAGGGACAATTTTATTTCAGGTTTTTTTTTTTAATGATGGCCAGCGGGACGTTTGCCACGCTGGGGTGGGCTCCCAGTGTGGCTTAAGGATCGTCTGGTTGAGGCGTGGAGCAGCGCGGGAGATTGGGCACCCGTCGGCCATAGCACCAGTTGCCATGCTGGGTGGGCTCCCAGCGTGGCACCCTGTCTCTGGGGGAGACAGTGGAGCAGCGGAGTTGGACACCCCGTCGGCTATATGATGGTTGCCACACTGGGCGGGCACCCAGCATGGCATGTGGAAGGCTTTAGGCGCGGCTGACAGCCGACCGGGGATTGGGCACTCCCAGCTGTACAATGTGTGCATGGGGGCCCATGCGCAGTATGCCTGCGTGTGTGTGTGTGTGTGGGGGTCTTGGCATGGCAGGCGATATCTTATCGTTGCTCTCAGGCGTAGCTCCCCTTTCAACTGTACTCCACTGCATTTTGGAGCTGTCATAGACAGCTCAAGCATGCATTGGAGGACTGGGGCCGCGCCTGCCAACACACTGACTGAATTGGAAGAGAGGGTGACACACCTCCGAAAACTCGGATGATGGCACTATGTTTCTTGCACATGCGTGTAAGCAAACATAATGATGAAAAAGTAAGTAAAGAAACAATTAATAGCAAATTGAATGACTGTAGCAAAAGACCCCAAACCTTCATTCTTTAAGGTATGCATTCTTACTAAACACTTGCTATCAAATAATTTACTGCAGGAACATTCCATTCTGTGACATTTGACCCATTCCCTCTTATGGATTTCAGGGATGTTTCCTTATCTCTTTAGTTGTATGTTTAACTATTTGCTCCTCTAATCTAGCACACTGATGTGTAAAAGTGTTTTTTTCTGATATTGCGCTAGGTTCTTAAAAAGCAGCTCTTGTAACAAATAAAATGAAAGCGATAGCAATGAAGTGAAGTCCAGATGTAGTGCAGGTAGGCTGAAAGGAAATGAAGCAGAAGACGGACAGAAACAGACCACAGCTTTAAATGAGATAATCTGGACTGAAGTACTGACATATGTCCACTCTGAAGCATTCAGGGGAAGAATACAGTCATCATTTCCTGTCAGTCCTCCCTCTCTGTCTCTCTCTCTCTCCCCTAGTAATCCCAAAACTCCTGCAAAAAAAGACACAAGGAGCATGATGTATCAAAACTTTCTTCAGTTCTGATTTCCTAATGGTGTTTGTGTCAAAAACAGGTCTGCATGCATCAGACTGGCTTGTGCCACACTTGCATCAAACAAATGCTTGGCCTATGTCGGAAGGAATGACTGTGTCACATAAATGATTCACCATCCTTTTATGTGGGACTTTAAAAGCATGTAAGTCCTGTTGTTATGCCTAAGATGCATACTGCTGTTAGACCATCCAGAGCTGGTCTAACTGACACTAGAGCATATGTAGAGGCCCAGAACAGGCAGGCAGACCTAACTGTGGTATTATGAACAGCATTCTAACTGCTACAAGGGTCCTGCACTGTAGACATCATAATGCTTTCTCAAGTACCGTAGCATGTAAAATATTGCTTCCAGTGGCCATTTCATCCACCATAATGTTTGACTCAGCTTGCGTCATTCTTGCTCCATACTTCATATATTTTGAATCCGCTTGCCTCATTCTCTTTTTTACCATTAGAAAGTTTTTTAGTTTTCCACGTAAAACATTACAGTTATAAACAGCAGTGCATCTAATACAGAATAAAGCTAAATGGTGACACAACAGTGAGAATTTATTTTATTTTGGTAACCGAGTAGATCCTCTGAAATCAGAGGTCCCTTTTTCAGCGGTGATCCGGGACTAATTACAGATATATGTGACAGAGTACATAAAGAAATACAAGATACAACACAGTTTACAAGGTGAACAAGTACTGTACATTTTAAATTCAGACTATTTAGACAGGAATAAATAAGACAATGACAAGGTTACAGTAGAAGGTTTGGCTACACAGTGAGCAAGGGCATGGAGTACATTGTCATGAGTAATAAAACATAGATCATTATGTAGGGACAATCGCCGATAACAGGTACATAGGCAGCTTTCAAGAAGATACGTCTTTAGCCTTTTTCTGAAGCAGGAAAGCGAGTTGGAGTTTTTTAGGACCTCAGGAAGGGCATTCCAGAGAGAAGGAGCCGAGCAGACGATAAGGTATAGGAAACAAGATATATGTAATGTAAACATATCAAAGCATAACCAAAAGCTGTTTAATATCAATATATTAAGAAAATAGGGTGAAAGATAAACCTTATTACTTAAATCTTATCAAATAAGTAGAAAAGAAGACTAAATTACCTTAAAGGGACACTGTCAGCTACCTTAGGCCTCAAAGTGTCCCTAGTTTAAAAGACACATTTTAAGTTTGCTAACATTTTGTACAGATTGCTGATGTAGCTGGTAGTTTGATTCTGATTCTCTTTTTCTTATAAAAAGTGAAAAACAGATTGCCAACTATACTGGTGTCACCACACCAAAACATGTTTGTTTACGTTACATGATCAGCTCCCACTGCATCTTTCCTGGACCTGGGAACACCCCACACAGTCTGGGCAGTCATGAAGCAGTGGAAGGAGAGAAGACTATTACATAATGCATGGCTGCACTTTTGGGTGATGTTCCTGTTGTCCAGGAAGTATGCAATAAGAGTAGATGAAGGATTTGAAACAAAACAAAGTTAGGTGTAATTACATTATTAGCATGCATTTCAGTTCTACTAAGAAAGAAAGCAGATAAAACAATGAACAACATCAGTGAATTTTACAGAAGGTAAGCAATCATAAAATGTGGGGTTTCAACTAAAAATAATGTAACACATTAGCAGTGTAAGTGGCTCAGTAGGTAGCACACTCGCCTCTGAGGCCGGGAGATCAGAGGGCTGTGGGTTCAGTTCCCACATCTGGCACTTGGGTTAATATCCCAGTACTGACACTGTAGTGCAGCATGAGAGGGGTGCAGCACTTCTGAGGTGCCGTCTTTCTGATGAGACGTTAAACCAAGGTCCCATCTGCCTGGATTGGTGGTAGTTCAGGTGGATGTTAAAGATCCCATGGCACTTATCGAAAAGAGTAGGGGAGATTTTATTGAAAAAAACATATATATAAAAAATAGTACAGATAAAGAGTCAAACAGTGAAACATAACAAATCAATTCGTGACAATAAACACCAAAGTGACTCTCTTATGATGAAAACATCATGGCAAAGGGAGGAAAAAAAAACAATTAATCAAAACATAGTTCCTATCCAAAGCCCAACTTTTGCTATTTATATTTAATAAAGTATGTGAAACCCCTCCACCAATGTGACACCTGTTGTGCAGAGCTCATAGAACAATCTGTTTTATAAACATTCATCATTTCAGTTGAGACTAAATTGCTAAGATAGTCAAAAGACATTTTCTTTTGATGCAGTACCCATTGGCATCTTGCCTGCCAAATGTAAAATTTAATACAAGAAAGAAAAATAGATAAGGTATCAGAGTGATACTTTGCTAACCCCACCCCATATTTCCCCACAACTAAGTGTCATAATCTAAATGTTTCAACCAGTCCATCTTCCATATTGTAGCCAGAAAGACCCATAGAGCTGTAACGTATGAACATTCCAACAGAAAATGTTCCATAGTTTCAAGCAATGAAATACAATCCATGTATGGGCAATTTCTTTCTTCAACTATTTTATGTTTGGCATTTCCTCTAACGTTTAATCTGCCATATGCAATAAGCCAGAGATTTTTCCACATCTTGTGAGGAATCCTATGAAGGGTGAGTTGCCTGAGAATTAGACTATCTGATGAAGGACAATTTTTTAAAACTTGGTTCCAATGGCTATATTCTAGTAAAAATAGTTTGATATAATGACTTGGCAGACTGAGTTACTATGTCTATTTTCAGAACCCTCCATTTATATAGCTTTTGTGCTGCTGATTTAAAATAAGGGGGACTATTATTGTGAGGGTGTAATTTAGGAGCTACAGTATTCCAGACTGCAATATATTTACGTAAAGAGTTCCGAAGCCGAATATTGTGCACTGATTCTGACTGAATAAGGGCACTGCCAATTGTGTGTCTAAGAAATAATACATGCAAAAAAATTACTGGTTCAATCATTCCCAAACCCCCTCCTTAATCATTAGGTATGTGTAGCACCGCTTTATTGGGTTGAGTTTATTACCCCACAACATTTGAAAGCAAAGACTATATAGTCTACTTTCATATTTGCCCAGAACTGGGTATAGCATATCCACGTAATGTAAAAGCGATAAAATACATTTTTTTAGAATCAGAATTCTTTTAAGTTTCAAAAATTTCCAGTGCTTCCATCTGAGCACCTTTAGTTCTGCCTTTCTTAATGCTAACTCCCAGTTAACCTCAGGAAGGTTTTGGGGTCCAAAAACAATTCCTAAAATTTTTAATGACTCATGATCTATAGTTATGCCCCCTATATCACCTGGCGAGTCCATAATATTGCCTATGAAAAGCCCTTTGCTTTTATCAACATTTAATTTAGCATTTCAAACCATTTGGTATTTATGTATTTCGTGTAAAAAAATTTCTATCTGTTCTTTGTTTAAAAAGAACCCCACAAATATCATCTGCATACGCCTGTATCTGAATGCCTCGAGGGATCCCTATAGCTGACACCCCTTCCCAGAGAGGATGCATTTCAATGCGTCTCAACAAAGGGTCAAGTGAAAAAATGTACAAAAGTGGACTTAAGGGACATCCCTGGCGAACCCCTAACCTAATGTCAAAACGCTGCCCAATAAATCCATTCAAAAAAGTTTGCACTGAAAAAAGGAATACAGCAATTTTAGTTGTTTTATAAAAATTAAAGGAAACTTGTAAACTTCCAGAACTTCAAACAAATAGGGGTGATAAACCCTATTGAATGCTTTTCCTGGTCTGCTGCTACCACCCATCCTGATAATCCTGCCATGTTACAGTGTTCAATCACATCCCTAATGATCATTGAGGCATGTTGTATTTTCCTGTCAGTAAGTCCACAATATTGTTTTGGCGAAATTACCAATGAAGCATAAGATTGTAATCTATCATTCAGTACATTAGCTAAAATCATATAGCCAGTGTTGAGCAATACAATGGGTCTCCAATTCTTTATGAGACTTCTATCCCCTTTTTTAAAAAGATAGACTTGCAATCCTTCTGCAAAGGTAGGTTGTATCGTATCAGAATTAAACCAATAGTTATACACTAATACTAGACTATCTGCTATGTGTTGACAAAAAATTTTGTAAAAAAGATGTGGGATACCATCTAAACCCGGTGAGACATTATTTTTATGTTTTGAGATGGCCTGTAAAATCTCCTGTTTAGTAATGGAGGTCTGTAAATGTATAACATCATCTGGAAAATCTTCAACTACAGTTGGTTTAAGGAAAGTAAAGATATCATTTTTTGAAATCAGACAAGTAGGCAATAGTGTTTTAAAATGCTGTTGTATCAGTTCATCCAAATCCTCAGGAGAAGTCACCCTTTGACCAGCAGTAGAGATCAAATATTCCATAGTCATACTTTCTTTTATCTGTTTACAAGCTTCAAAAGGATCCACTATCGGGGTATTATGAGTACCAGCGTATAGCATGCCTTGGATATAGTCCGTGCCCTGTCATATTGAAACTTTTTCATTTCAGTTTTTATTAAGTCAATCTGTGTTGAATAATCAAATGTTGAAAGATTTGCTATAGAATATAATCTTTGCAACTGCTTCCTTAAAGTTAGATAACGTAAAAACTTATTATTACCCTGTGATTTACCAAATTTCATGAACCAGCATTTTATATCCTTTTTTGTATCTAACCACCATTCACCCTTGTCCTAATATAAACATTCTACAGATGCTCTAGCAGTAAAGAAAAAACCCATGACTCGAGTTACAGCAGGATCAGACAAAACCGAGGTGTTCATTTTCCATTTCTCTCGAAACGCAGGCCTTTTGATTTCTTGGTCCAGAGACAAAATTAATAGTAAGTGATCTGAAAATTCTACAGGACTAATATCTAAAGTACCTTTGGATAAATTAGGGGAAAGAAAGATATAATCAATAATGGAAGTATAAGAGTTTCTCATATAAGTAAAATTAGGACCCTTATGATGATAACCATGGCTATTAATTAAGCCCGCTGTAGTTATAAGATTATTAAGTGCATTAGAGTCACAATAAATTTTCTGTCCCTGATCCGCCTTTTTTTTTTGTCCTGTATGAGGCTGCAATTAAAATCCCCACATAAAAATGTTTTATACAGGTAGGTAGTAACTAAGAATGGCTGAATAGTCTTCATGTGAAGAACTTTATCTGCTTTCACCTGTGAGTTATATACTGCAGTGAACCTGCAGTTCATACCTTTCCAAAGGCCGTCTAATATTAGAATTCGGCCTGGAACTAAGTCAATTAGTTTCCGGAGAGAAAAGGAAAAGGAGTGAAAAAGGATGCCCAACCCCTTCCGCTTTGTCAAGACCAAAGGACCAATATGAGGGACCCCATATCCATTCTCTTTTAAAACTCCAAATATGATGTTCCAGATACGTCCATGTTTCCTGTACTATAAAAACATCTAGAACCAGATCATGGAAATATTGGAAAACAGTTTGTCTCTTATCTATATTCAATAGACTATGCACATTTTATGAACCTAAAGTAAGTTGACCCATGTTCAAGAATAATGGAAATGATCAGACTAAAGAGAATCAAAGTTACATTTTTTTCCCCCTTTATAAGTACCTTGTTCAAGGGCCTATGAACCTTGTCCTATTATGAATTTTTGTGAGTCTGTCCCCAACCTCCATCTCAGAATCACCCCAGGTCATACAAAGGGCGGCATAAGAATTATTTGTCTCTACTGGGGGGGGGGGTAAATCAGGAATGGCAGGTTTGGTGAACCGAGAGGATCTCCGAGGCAAAGGATCTGGGTCAGGTTCATCACTGGGGACCACAACTGGATCCTCATAGCAGACAGGGACCAAGGATGCAGATATTATTGATTTATCCGCAGGTTCTTGAGAAAGGTCTGGGCCTAAATCAGAGAGATCAGGAAGTACAGTAGTGGAAATCACTAAGGGGTCAGAGAAGGAAGGGGGGGGGTGTCATAGGCTGTGGGTGTAATGATGGACACTGACACAAAAAGGTAATGTGGCAAGGCTAAAAAAAAATGCCAAGCCTAAAGCTTTATTAAAGTAACAGCAAAAAAAAAAAGAAAATATAAAACTATTAACTTTGCAGGAATACAGAAAGAAACATAAAAGGTACAAAAATAAATGAATGTTTCCACAGGCAATATCAACAAGCGAAAAGGCCGCCTGGGATTTCAGTTATCTTAGTCTGTAAGTGCAGACTCCCAAATGGATCAGTACTGGCTGATCCCAAAACGAATCTGAAGGTATCACAAGAATGAGTCTCCTTTTATCCTAGGGAATCATCAGGTGATCACTCCAGACTCCGCCCCTATACTCTTCAATACAAATTTTCATTTATAAAACATTTTATTTCATTCTAAGCCAAGGGACATTCAATATATCTTTATTACAAAACATTGACATCCCTGAAATGAAATATAATACAGGTTTAACTAAAACAGTACTCTTACCAAGTTTAGCCCCTCCCTCAACCTATCCACAGTATAACTATAGTGAGAAATGGGCTGGCTGCCTCCTAGGGAAGCAGCAAGAGCAACAAGTGCAAATGGCTGCAAGGACTACCTCTGGCTAAAGGCCTGAATATCCATTATGTGGTAAGCTTTACTCTCTAATATTAACAGAAGCCAGACTGCTATGAAAAGGAGTAAAACTGAAAAGAGACCATGATTTATTTTACAATATCTGAAATACTGCATATTTTTGTTTAGGAGTTTCTTTTGGGAGTGCTAAACACATTGCAACACAAGCAAACAAAAGCAGTCCCTTTAATTTCAAATCTGCTTATGTTTAAAACCATTTTTGCTGCTGGCATTTTGCTTTCCATGTCACCTTACCAAAAATAATAAAGTTAAACAGTAAGGAAAAGTAAACTGTTTTGGGTCAAAATAGTGTTGCTAAGGCATATCTAGGAACCTTACAACAACACACTAAGGGATTGGGTGACCAGCAGGCAGACTCGAATCCTTTTACTATCTTTATTTTTCTCTGCCTAAATAAACTAAGTGCTTGTACTGTGAGGAGAATTCCCTATATTTGGCATTCACATTTGTTTCCTGGGCATTGCTTAAACATGAAGAGGAACTACTAGCCCAAATATGCTAAACCCCAGGTCTATACACTGTAGCCTATCATTGGAGGTACTGAAGCTCCATACCTGTCTTTTTAATGAAATGAAAGTGATAGAAAGGGCCTCTTATCCAGGTGGCCTGCCTGGAAAAAGGGAATTAAAAAGGGGGAAAGTAAAGGAAAGGACAGTAAAGATATTCAGAGAGTGCTACTGCAGTAGACTTGTGAAACAGAATTAGACAGGTATTTGGAGATTTAACAGCACACTTTCACAGGGGGGTTCTGGAGGAGGGTTTTGAGCAGCAGTAGGAACAGTGCTAGCTGAATCCTGTGCTTGCTGGATAAAAAGCTCCGGGCTTATACAAGATGCTTTATTCCGAGCAGCCCAAGGACGTTCCCCAAAGACATGCCCAAAATCTTCACACAGATCACATCTAGTGTGGTTAGCTCATTGCATTGTAATGTGGCCCACCTCCTCACAATTATTGCATCGGGGTTTATCACATGTGTTAGATAAATGTGTTCGGGATCCGCATTTGTAGCATGCTCTTGGCTGCCCTGCATAAAAACACACCCCCGATCTCTACCGAGCAAAAAAGAATTTGGAATATGTTCAATGCCTGAGTCATTCTGGTGTAGTTTTACCTTATATTTCCACCCCCCAATCCAAAATAGCTTGCTGTCCTGAATGGCTTCAGGTTCTCCCACGACCTCATATTTTTGAGAGAGCCAGTACGTGATGTCTTCTACATGGACCGCTTCGTTACGAAACATTACTGTAACATAATTGATAAGTGGTTTAGTCAGAGGAATCACTACGAAAGGAGTCCATGTAGGAGAGAACTTGACCTGTCCATATCTTTCCCAAAATAGGTCTAGAGCATATGCAGTTCGAAAACTGACGTCAAAATTGTCCTCCCCAGAAATGTTTATAAATGCAAACACCTCCCTAGGGGAAAAATGCGATGAATCTTTAAGTAAAATCTTTCCCACATGATATCTGTCTGGCCTATCAGCCAGACCCCCTTTATATCTAATCCCTACAGCGTTTCGCCGGGGAGTTGCTTCTTTTTTTGTTTTATTAAATAAGTCAGATAACAGAGGCTTATTTTCAGAATTGGGTTCAGTATTGGATGCAGCAGGAATTGGGGTCTTGTTAATAGAAGGGGACTTCAAAGGGGGAAAAGATTGCAGATCTTGTCCTTCAATAGTCTCTATATTAGAGGTTTTATCAGGTAAAGCAGTATCAGCAGGAATCTGTGGCGAAGCACCTTTCTGTTTGACATTTTCATATGGTTTCCATTCCTCAGAGACTTGAGATAAAGGAAAAGGAGTGTCCCAAGCTGGGTCGGGGATCCAAATTCCCCCGGGGCCCTGTTTCTATCTTGCATCAGTTAATGCTGTATTCGGTGACCACTGTTCATTAGAAACATTTAAATCCGTTTTAACAGCAGATGGTGGGCGCTGTTGTACGTGTTGTTTCAACACAGGTCTTGAGATTCCTGTGAACGAAGAGAAACACATCTCTTTAGTTTTAACTTCATTCTGTATCCCCATTTTACTCCCTGTTCCAGAGAAGACAAATTCAGTAAGTCCCTTTTGGTCATTCTTCTGGGTTTGATATTTAATCAGAGTTGCATCTCCCTCTACTTGCGGTTGTTTAAACAGCAACCCAATCGATTTCGATAAAGTAGTTACCAGAGAGGGAGAGGTGAAAGCATTACTGTCTGCTATGTTGCAGCGCAAATTGTGCTTAACAGAGGTGTGTATTTTAGGCAGCATTGGTTTTAAAAGTTCAATTTTAGGCTGTAGGCACACAGGAGTGTTCGTGTTTAGATTGCCAGCCTGTAACTGTGTGATCTCTTGTAATCCTGTCTCAGACTTACCCGACCCCATCTCAGACTTACCCGACCCCAACGCAGCGATAGGAGCTGTGACGCCATCCCCTGGTTTGACAGGCCAGGCGTCTGAAATGACAGGTGCGAGTTCTTGCTTTGTTGAAATAAGTCAGGTAGTTGAATGTTCTTTTTCCACCTTTGGACATTCTTCTGCAGTCACAAGCAGCTCCACAGGTTCTTGCTTTTTAGAACTTAAATTATCCTCTAAATCCGTCACTTTTGCCATAATGGGATGCAAGGTTAAATCTTCTGTGGAAATGTAGATGTCCATGCATCTTCCTCTTCAGATAAACTTTTATCATTCTTTTCAGCCTCCGATGGGAACAAGAAGGGAGATGAGGCCAATTCTCTCTCCTCCACGATGTCTGCACTCTCCGGTGCTCCAGCCCGAGTGGCCATCCTGCTAACGGACGGCAAGTCCCCCTACAGACAGAGTAGGGGAATTTCCCCAGTGTCCTGGCTAAATTTCCCTCATTCACTAAAATACCACCAACAGCTTAATCTGGTTCAAGGTCAGTTGGCATTCATCTGTATCCCCCTCTCCCGGTTCATGCCTGAAAATAGGCAGGATTTGTCTAGTGCACTTACCCGGTCAACAAAAACTAAGTAAAATAAAAAAGGATTGACAGTGTCACTTTAAACAATTTAGGTTTCCCAGCAAGAGTATATGAAATTCTCTTCTTATTAGCAATTATACATAGATTATTATTAGAGTCGGTCTAAAGCCTGGTTCAGTGTCTATTTTAGTTGCAGGAAAGTTCAAGGTAGAGCAATTTAATTAAAATACTGCATGGTTATTACTATTATTCACTAGAAAACTTGAACAGCTGGGATTTCTTCCATTAGCTAAATGCTGGAAATGTCAACAGCCACATGCCAACATGTTACATATGCTTTGGAGTTGCCCCAATGTTTCTGAAGTATGGCAAGAGATACCTAACATGTGTGAATATGTCTGTAAGAACAAGGTACCTTTCTCCCCAACACTGTATATTTAGGTATTATGTGTCAGAGCCATTTTATTAGAAACTCTTAAGGTCTCTGCATCATAGCTGCTGCTTTAGCGTTCAAACATCTGATTCTTGACAAATTTATGTATTTACTTGAATTTTGATGACTGGATTGGCCCACTGAGACAAGACAGTCCCTTTTCAGGGGTGACCTGGAATTAGTTACATATAGTAACTGAATAAGCTACACAATATTTAAAGAATTGTGAAAGCATGTCAGATATTATAAAATGGGTAGAACATTTCTAAGATTGTGATTGGATAAGAGGCACATTTACCTGTGCTCTTATCCAGCCATAACCTGCCAACCAATCCTTCTTGGACCCAGAAGGACAGTGCACAGCCAGATATCCCTACATCCCGTAACTTTTTCTAAACAAAACTCTCTTAGCTGCAGTCCAAGTTTCCCCAAACACTGTGTACTCGTAGGTCACCATCTAAACAACACTCCCCAGACACACACGCACACATACACTGTCTCTCACTGAACATAAGTAGACAGCCAGTTCCCTGGATATTTGTTTTTTAACTGAAGTGTGACCTGTGCTGCTGTGGTTAAAGCAGACCACAGACAGATGAGGAAAGCGTGTGCCGTGGCTTTTAAATCCCTGCTACAGATCCACTCCTCATTAGCAGTCCAGCGAACATGGCAGCAGTTTTGAAATAAAAACCCAGACTCAGTCCTCCACTGCTACTTTTATCTATATTTTATAAAATAAAAAATAAAAACATTCCATTATGAGTGAGCAGCCCAAAGTTATAACCGAGATCTCGTAAGCACTATGTGAAAAGCTTTAAGTACAGCGGCTGCAGTGGGACACGCCTACTCTTAGTGAAAGCAGATGCTTGGTCTCGGGCAAACACCCGCTCTGAGCATTTGTAGACACCAAAGACACCACAAAACAAAATGAATGTGGAAGGGGGGGTCTAATGGCAGTAAAAGCAGCAGTGATAGGCAGATAATCTGAGAAATACATAGGGAGCCCTCTACTACTGATGAAACACTTTTGAAAGTATTGTAATGGGGAACTATTGTTTACTATTTGAGCTATTGAAATCTCCTTTTTTATATTTTTGGCTTTTTTTTAAATAATTACTTGGTTTTTTTTTTTTATTATTAATTACTTTTGGACCTATTAAATAATTACTTGGTGACCCATTTTATAAGCGGAATAAGACACTCCAAAATGTGATTTATAGGCTGATAAGAACACTTCCCAGATGCTAAAGGCACTTGGTGCAAGCACCTCATACCTCATTATGCACCTGGGGTGTGCTTTTATCAGCCCATAAACCACACATCATCATGTCTTATTCCTCACATACTGTATACATACAAGGCACAAAGGTATTAGTTATACACATTAGGTGATTAAGTTGCACAATATTTACA
This sequence comes from Neoceratodus forsteri, assembly GCA_016271365.2. Classification (NCBI taxonomy): domain Eukaryota; kingdom Metazoa; phylum Chordata; order Ceratodontiformes; family Ceratodontidae; genus Neoceratodus; species Neoceratodus forsteri. Next base: position 547,307,071 of record JADMNL010000023.1, read on the forward strand.
GAGAGGTAGCCAGATAAAGCAGCAAGTAATAATATACTGTATACAGGGTACACCAAAGGAGCAATATGTTATTGATTGCAGTTGCAGGGAGCTCCCAACAAGGAGAAGGCTTTGAGCCTCTTTTTGAACTGTATACTGATGGGGCAGGTAAGACTCTTGTGAGGTAGAGAGTTCCACAGAGTGGGTACTATGAAGAAGAATGATCTCCTTCCGACTGCGTATTGTACCCTGGGGATGTCCAACATGGACTGTCAGCAGATCGCAGAGGCCTTGCGTGCTGTTTATGCTGGATTATTCCAGTGAGACTGAGGGAGTAGTGAGTTTCAGTAGCTTAAATGTCAGACAGTACGATGGGCAACACAGCCTTACTTCAAAAGAGGGCCACCCCACCCCATTTTCCTCTGTATAAAGAATGGTATAATAAACTTGCTTCATTCTCACCTTGCGTCATTCTTGGCCCATGCATCAGATGTTTGATGCAGTGGACCTCTTGCATCATTTTTGGGGGACTTTGCCACAGAGCAAGCTTTTCTTGCAAAATACAGCACACAGTATTTGGCACACATGGATTTGACGCAAGGTGGATGTTTGACACATCTTCCATCAGTCTAAGGGCCCTTTGGAAATCCAGCCCATAGAGCCTCAGTCTTATTGTATACAGTTTTTCTTGAAATTATATAGTTTTCGTTGTATGAAATATTTTGTTTTTACTTTTTACCTTATTGTCTGGATTTATAAATTATTTTTGGATCTGTAAAAATCAATAAAATTTGAATTACAAATAAAGAGATTTTGGTATTATCTGCTAATTCTATGGTGTTACCAATACTTGTTCCAAACCTTTAATACATATCTTAAACAGTAGCGGCCTCAAAACAGATTGTTGGGGGACTCCTACCTGTAACTTCCCAAATCCACTACCCTTCCTCACATTCTCCAATCTCATCCCTCAAGCCGTTTTTTGATCTGCTTTACTGTTGGCTTCAATTCCGTGTTTTTTTTACTTTGTCTATTAAGTAAGTAGTAACATACGACAAAGCGTGGGTTTACTTGATGTCATCGAGGCACAGATCAGGAAGCACAGGAAAACCAGGAGCAGTTTCGAAATTGGTAAATAGTGTTTTATTTTTCTCAATAACAGCAAAATAAAAAATAAAACATTGTTCAGCATAACTATTTACAAAGGCAGTGCAAACAGAGAAAACAAAGTCCTTCTTCTGAGGGTATCTCTTAATTCCAAGTTTCAGTCTCACGCTCCTTGTCTCTCTAGCAAAAGCCTTGCTGCTTTTTTTATAAGACTTTGCCTAGGAACTTGTTAAGAGAGCCTGCTTCTCACAGAATATTCTTATCAGTTTACAGAATGTTCTTGTCAGTTTCATTCCTTGCAGGTGCAGCAAAACGGTACATGGTGTCCCAGAACTGACATCTTATTGACAGCTCTGCAAAGGGCTTAAAAACTGCATCTCAAGTTAACCCTTTGAGTTCCAAATAGCTTTTTGCAATCATTTCAACAGTATAACTATATACAACTTTAAACAAAGGGATCCCAGTATCACATAAATTCACATATATTTTTACAACCACAGATATGCAAGGGGAGGAAAAGACAGAATAGCAAATGAAGGCACAGAGATAGTGAGAGATGGAGAATTGTGAAACTGTCGTAGTGATCAGTCCCTAGGTCTCACACGAAAATTTGGTTACGCAACCAGACAGAGAAGAGACAGAAAAGGAGAAGATAGAACAGATCCTTGCGTTTAAACTCTTTCTACATAACAAATGGGGCAAGGCCTTATTCAAACCTGTCACACTTGAGAATTATTCCATGCCTGGATGCCTGGTGGTGGTAGGGGACATGAGGCCACAGGCTGAGTGCTCCAACCACCCAGGCGTGGATTAATTCTCAAGTTAACTCATGCTCTGAAGTGGGTTAATTCACACGTAACATGTCTAAGAAAAAGGGTTCATCACTGCAGCAAGACTGCACAGAGCCTTGACTACGGACCTGAAATGCTTTTTCTTAGCCATGTTACAAAGAGGAGTCGGGAGGGGGGAAATGAGAATAAAGAGATAGGTGAGCCAGTACTGTAAAGAATAAGTTGGATAGCTACATGATATGTGTAAGCCGGGCATCTCTGAGACAGATTGTGAGCATTAGCCAGGCAATATTAAAAGGAGGAGCCGGTACACATGGACAGGGCAGAAAAAAGAACTGCTTACTGATTAATGGAAACTGAGGAGAAGACAGAGGTGAGAAGGTCGGAGAGCGGGACTGTAGAAAGCCAGGTACCAACAGCACTACCCCTCCACATGCAAACAAATGCACCATTACTTCACACACCTACTCAGGATACACACAAGATGATGACATACAGTACACACACCTTGCATATATTCCTTAGATACGTCTGAAGGTGGGGACTGCAGACTATGTACTACCTTACTGTCATTAGAACTACTCTCTCCCACCACCTGTCTCCCTTTTTGAATGTGACCCTAACTGGTCTGCAGTCCTTTTCAATAACCACTGCAGGGCCGACAGACAGAAATAATGACTATTCAGACGCAGAAACCAAACTGTCCTGGTTACGCTGAAATAATCGCACACCACATCCTCAGCCAATAAGACTGCTGGTCTATTGCAACCTCTTTTATAATGTAAAGCAGTGCAGTATTTGCTGTTTTGACCAGGACACTATCCAATCCACCCAGCATGAAAGGCATACAGCTTTTTTAGAGGACTCAGAACCAGGACTGCTTACTTTCGTTGTTCTGTTTGTTTACTGCGATACTGTGCCCTACCATACTGAAAATAAAAAATGTTACGTTTCTACTTTCGGTGAAGACATTTGATATTTTCTGTAACAACCGGCTGGTTGTTATGACATTCACGCGCTCTGTCTATCAAAACTGAGAGCACAACCTTATTGGCTCTCGTTTCCTGTGTGGGCAGGCGGAATATGTCCCATAACATAGCGGCTTCATTAGTCTGTTAGGGAGGAGCCGCTGCAACACTCGTGTCTTCAAGAGTTTCATTTTTTTCTATGTAACTGATGAATCATACTTTTAAACTAAAAAAGAATCTCTTATTGATCCTGCTGTTCGTTGTCAGCGGGTGATACCTCTGTGCCACGGTGATAGTGTGAGGAATGGGACCGTGGCTGACCGCATGCAGCACTTATAACCACGATCGCAATTTGAACAGTGAGTTAAAAAAATAAAATGAAAATGCTAATTCCAAAGGAGTGAGAGGGAGACTGTGTGTGTGTGTGTGTGTGTGTGTGTGTGTGCACGGCGCACGACGTGTGTCTGTGCCACAGACAGAATCACTCACAAAAGTCAAGGTGGGGAAAAATGCTGCTAGATATTATAAAAAACAAAATATGGGAAGTGTGAAACTTGAATTTAATGTACATCCTTGGTTGTGGGATGCTTAAATAAACCTCGGGCTTCGCCCTCGGGGTTTATGTAGCATCCCACACCTGTGTACATTAAATCTCATTTCACACACTTCCCATACTTTATTCTCTCTTCTCTCTCTATATATATATATATATATATATATATATATATATAAAATATATTTATATATATATATTTTTGTCTGTTTATTTTAGGAGGCAGTGACCATAGCCAGGACTGTCTTGCTCCAATCAGGTAGGCTGCACCTCAGCAGGCACACTATCGGGCGATGTCGCTGGAAACTGGAGGGAAAGAAGGAAATGCTCGCTTAGCAAGCATTTATGACTCGTCTTCCTTTTGTCGCTGGTAATCCTACAGTGCCTTCACTCCACTAGCTGTCTGCCTCCCCAGTTTTACTACCCACATTGCTTCACAAATATGGAACAATGTGGGACTATTATTACCTGGGTCAAAACTGTGCAGGAACGTAGTTCCACCATCTCTCAAGAGGTACAGGACAGCTCCTGCACCATTGTCATCTATCTCCACTGAGTACTGTAGTATTTTCCCACCACCGCATAAGACAACATGAATGATGTGTGAGGGAGAAACAGATATTGCTGTTTATGGGCAACCCACTGCCCAGACAGTGTCTTACTCAGAAACAGCTGCATAGTTCAACGTCAAGTGAAACTGTGGCTCATGATGTTGCTTTGCCTGTCCGTGTGACTCTGTACACTACGCTCTGTTCCAGGCTGCTGACTGCCTCTTCACTTGCAGTGTGAGTCCCAGGATAGGAACAATGGATTAAATTGAGAAATAATCCACTATCAGCAGCTGCGGTTGGACCAATCAGGCGCAACCCTTTTTCTTAGCCATGTTACAGTATAGAATGTGCCAGCTTGTCATGTGCTTTACCAGAGTCCAACCAAACAGTGTTCACTGGCTTGCCTGCATCCAAATCCCTCGTTACTCTCTCAGAAAGTCAGAGCACATTTGTCTGGCATGACTCTTCTGTAGTAATGTTAACTTGGCAAAATTAATCCCTGCCACACGGGGTGCTCAGTTATAATGGATAATTATAGATTCTAGCATCTTACCTAACAATACTTGTTCTCAGTTATTCCTCGAGGTAGGGTTGTACTGTGTTAGCCCACACAAAACCAACAGGGAACAGAGAATCTTTCTGCTAGGTAAGATAATACCATTATTAGGCAAATGAAAAGTTAAAGATATGCACATTTTCAAGGTCTGTAGTAATGCAGCTTCTTCAGGTATGTTACAGTGTAAGCTGAAATGCCATTTGTAGGAGCTTGGTTCTTATTAGTAATGCAAGGGAAAAAAAAGTGCAGAGTGTCACAAACCCCACTCAGCAGGTTAGGCCCTCTGCTCCCACAGTGCCAACCTTCGAGCGCAGTATTGTGAACAGGAAACAGAAACAGCGTAACCCTCCTGTCTGTTTTGTGGGTTCGAATCAACCTTTGGTCTCAAGTTCTGGAGGGATTCAAACTGTGAACCTCTTGCTAGCGTACCCAATGTACAGGCTCAGATAATTCTGCTCTTCGGGGATGCCAGATATTTTTCGCCTACGGGCACCTAACCAGGTGTATGTACAAAATGAACCCTTAAAAAACTCTATTAAAGACCTCAGAATAAACTCTTACCTTTTCCCAATTTGGTAAAACCAGTAAGCTTTGCACAGTGTCAGCTGTAACCATATATGCTTCACTTGTCAAAGAAAGAATTTCAAAGGCACACCAAGTAGTCTCTAAAATGAGATGTTTACTTAAAAACAGATATAAATGTAAAATGTAAAACACAGAACCATATTTCACAAAACATTACGATCAGTAAAAAAAAAAAACAGGTTTTAAAGTGCAATGTCCTACCAACCATACACTTAGCCTTGCCTAGCTAATGTATTCTTATATTCTTACAGTGCTGAAAGATGTTGTAGCTTCAGAGTCCAAACATGTGTGAGTCTAAAGGTCAGTTACAGCATAATTAAAAAACTGTCTTGACCCTGCCTTCTCCGTGATGTCACCCAGCTCCTCCTCTGTTTATTAAAAATCATACAAACAGGATGTCTTATCCATTAGAAGGTGACATCAGCAAAGAAAAAACTTGTTTCCCCATATGACTTCTCAATTAAGTCTGTAATTTTCCAAGTTCTTTCTTTCATCCATGAGCAGCATCCTGCTCTTTCACAGACATCAGAGAGCAGTTATGACGTAGCACTTAAGTGACATAACCTGTACTCTTCCTCTAAACACCATAAAAGTTTATGATTTCCATCCTAACAGCTGGCAGCTACAATTAAGCCAGATAAACAGAAGATCCTTAATTTAGGTCTCTTCTAGCCTTTAATTATCTCCTGGCTTTTATCTTTTAGCTGAAATAGCATGTTTCATGAGAGACTCTCAATAACACATTTTTATATTGCAAAAAGCATAGATTAATCAGGACCAGCTGTACAAGCGTCGCAATCCTCCCTACCTAGACTGAATTTGGGGGCTCTATCCCCTGCATGGGATAAGCTTCCCAAATCAGTTCACTCCTCGTAGATGCGAGACAACCCATCTTGAGTTCTGATTTTTCGCTCCAGCCCTATGTAGAATTGTCATGTCATACCCTTGCAAAGCAAGACTCCATTTTAGCAATCTGCCATTGTTTTTTCCCATCTGTGTCAGCCAAACCAGGGGGTTGTGGTCAGTCTGTACCACAAAATGCTGCCCATACAAGTATGGCTCCAACTTCGTTAGGGCCCACACTATGGCAAGACACTCCTTTTCCACAGTGGAATATGTCTGCTCCCTGGGAAGTAACTTTTTACTCAGATAGGCTACAGGGTGATCTTTCCTTTGGCTGGATGTCTGACTCAGTACTGCTCCAATACCCACGTCTGAGGCATCAGTCTGAACTGTAAAGGGTCTGCTATAGTCAGGACTTGTCAAAACAAGAGCACTGCACAGTGCCTCCTTCAGTCTGGTAAAGGCTTCTTCACAGGCTGGTCCCCAGGTAATTTTCTTTGGCATCCTTTTCTTTACCAGGTCAGATAGGGGAGCAGCCAGGGCACTGTAATTGGGTACAAATTTTCTATAGTACCCTCCTGTCCCGAGAAAACTCCTGACTTGCTTCTGCATTTCTGGTCTGGGCCATGCCTGGATTACCTCTATTTTTATTTGATTAGGACGGAGCTGTCCTCGGCCTTCCACATGCCCGAGGTATGTCACTTCTCTCATGGCCACCTGCATTTCTCTGCTTTGACAGTGAGCCCAGCCCTCTGTATCCTGCTCAGCACTTCCTTAAGATAGGATAGGTGTTCCTCCCAGCTGGCACTAAAGACGGCAGTGTCATCCAGGTATGCCACGGTGTACTCCTCAGCACCATTTAACACCTGGTTCACCAACCTTTGGAAAGTGTCTGGGACATTCTTCATTCCAAAAGGCATTACTTTAAATTCAAATAAGCCTATCGGAGTGATGAAGGTCGACCTCTCTGTAGCTGTGTCCGTCAACTCTGCCTGCCAATACCCCTTGGTCAGGTCAGTGGTTGTAAGGTAGGTCACCCTCCCAACTTGTCCAGGAGTTCATCCGTCTGGGGCATCTGACTTTGTGACTGCATTCAGTCCATGATAGTCCTCACAGAAATGAGTGGAGCCATCTGGCTTGGGCACAAGGACTATGGGTGAGGCCCAGGGGGCTGTGGGATCTCTGGATTACCCCTAAATCCAGCATCTCCTCCACTTCCCTCCTAATGTCCTTTTGGACAGCCTCTGACACCCGATATGCTGTCCACCTTATGGGTGTCTGTGTCCCTGTCTCCACATTGTGAGTCACTAAGGGGGTAAGTCCAGGCTTGGTGCTAAACAATGGGGCAAAGTCTGCTAAAACTTTCCTTACTTCCTGGATCTTGTCCAGGGTCAGCTGGGGAGACAATTTAACTGCCTCCACAGAGGACTCCCGCTTACTTTCTCTCAGCAAGTCCAGAAGGGGGTCTCCTTCATCCGTCCCCTCCCCAGGACTACACTCTCCAAACACCGTGTCAGCCCTATTTCCATATGGCTTCATCATGTTGACATGGTACTTCCTTTCTGTCTGTCTTCTGTCAGGTAACTCTATAGTATAGTTCACATCATTTATTACTGTGGATACTAATCTAATCTGCTCTGTAACTAGTTCCTGTCCCTACATGGATATTTGCCTTTTCAACTCCCCAACTCTTCAACACTATTTTCATATTACCGTTAACACTGGTACACAAAATGAATTACCACCTCAGCTTATGACTTTCGCCAACATCATAGAGGTGTCACCTCTACAGATAGCAGTCAGAGTACTCGTCTCTGTCACACTTAGTGGGAAGGGCAAAAAATGTTGGGGCACACCCCCTAAGACGATGGCCCACAACGACGTAAAGGGGTTACCAGTATGAAGCTTACTATTGCCACTCTAAGAAAACTTTTACTCCTTCTTCTCCTGTGCTCAGGAAATGTGGAGCTCAATCTGGGACCACCAGGTGCAATCACATCGCCCTCTGGCCTTGCCACACTGAAAGGCATGAGTTTCCTCCACATTAATGTATGGAGTCTGTTAAAAAAGTTCTCCATGATCCAGGTCTGGGTCCTCTATACTCGACCAGACATCCTAGTGGTTTCAGAAACCTGGCTTACACTGGCCATCTCTGACAGGAAGTCAGTATCCCTAACTAAGAAGGAGGGGTGGAGGAACAATGGGGAATAATCAAAACAGCCATCGCAGAGGCAACAGGCCTTTGTGTGAAGTAAATCAATAAAACAAAATGAAGGAAAAAACCACTATGGTTCTCAAAAGAGGTGGCATGGATGGTTAAGGAGAAAAGGAAAGCATTCAGGAAATATAAGGAAACACAGAAGAAGCAGGACAGAGAACTTTATCACTTAAAGCAGAAGGAGGCAGGGAAGGCAGTAAGAATAGCAAAGGCACAAACTGAAAAAAAGATAGCCAACTCTGTTAAGAAGGGGGATAAAACTTTTTATAGGTACATTAGGGAGAGAAGAAAGACCAAGGTAGGGATACAGAGACTTAATAAAGGGGAGGGAATGTGGGCAGAGGGTGACAGTGAAAAAGCAGGGATACTGAACGAATATTTCTGCTGAGTATTCACAACAGATGAGGAGGGGGAGGTGCCTAAACCAAACAAGGGAGAAACTCTGAATAGGGGGGCGATACCAGTTCATTCACAGAAGAAAGGGTTTTGAAAGAACTCTTGAAACTGAAGGTGGACAAAACAATGGGGCCTGATGGGATTCACCCAAAAATACTAAAAGAACTAAGGGTAGAACTAGTAACATCACTGACTAGTCTCTTTAACAAATCATGGGAGGATGGAGTGGTACCTGAGGACTGGAAGAGGGCAAATGTGATTCCACTTCACAAAAGTGGGAGCAGGGCAGAGGCAGGAAACTACAGACCAGTTAGTTTAACTTCAGTGGTAGGGAAAATGCTGGAATCACTTCTGAAGGAAAGAATTGTTGAGTACCTAGAGGCCAGTGGGGCACAGGACCCAAGGCAGCATGGTTTCACAGCAGGAAGGTCATGTCAGATGAACCTAATAGATTTCTTTGATTGGGTGACCAAAGTAGTAGACCAGGAAGGGGCTATGGATATGGCCTACCTAGATTTTAGCAAGGCATTCGACTCAATCTCACACAAAAGATTAATATACAAGTTAGCCAGCCGTGGAGTGGGTCCCAAGGTGGTAGCCTGGATAAAAAACTGGCTGGACAACAGGGCGCAAAAGATAATAGTAAACGGAGTCCAGAGTGAAGAAAGGAGGGTAACTACCGGGGTACAGCAGGGTTCGGTACTGGGACCGGCCCTCTTTAATATCTTTATAAGTGACATTGGAGAGCACCTGAAAGGAAAGATATGCCTCTTTGCAGATGACACAAAGATCTGCAAGAGGGTTGATACACAAGGTGGGGTGGAAAGAATGAAAAGGAACTTGGCAAGGTTGGAGGAATGGTCAAATATGTGGCAGCTCAGATTCAATGCAAAGAAGTACAAGGTAATGCATCTGGGAAACAAAAACCCAGGGGAAGCATACGCAATGGGGAGTGAGTTAACAACAACAACAAAAATCGAAAGAGACCTAGGAGTAATTATATCAGATGACCTAAAGGTGGGCAAGCAATGTGAGAAGGCAGTAAGGAGGGCTGGGAGGGATACTGGGATGCATAGTGAAAGGAATCAAGAATAGAAAACAGGAAGTTGTTATCTCTCTCTACAGACAGTTAGACTCCATCTGGAGTACTGCGTGCAATTCTGGAGACCCCATCTCCGCAAAGACATAGAGTGGAGGCTGTTCAGAGGAGGTCAACCAGAATGGTGCAAGGTCTGCACCAGAAGACATACGAGGAGAGACTAAAGCAGCTTAATAGGTATACCCTGGAGGAAAGGGGGGGGGGGACATGATAGAAACTTTCAAGTATCTCAAGGGAATTAACAAGGTACAAGAGGGTAGTATCTTTCAGAAGAAGAGATGTGCAAGAACAAGGGGGCACAATTTGAAGATAGAGGGGGGACGGCTCAGAGGTAATGTTAGAAAGTATTTTTCACAGAGAGAGTTGTGGATGCATGGAACAGCCTTCCTGAGGAGGTTGTGGAGTCAGGAACAGTGGGAGAATTCTAGAATGCATGGGACAGTCATAAGGCAATTCTAGTGGGGGGCAGGAGGAAGTAAGCTGTTGATTAACTAGAATCTGCAGCTTATCCATCAGGTAGGGAAATGGGCAGACTGGGTGGGCCAAGCGGGCCTTATCTGCTGTCAAATTCTATGTTTCTATGTAACTATGTACTATTTAGGGCAGACAGACATTCCAGGGGTGGAGGGGTTGCCATCTAAGTTAAGGATAGGTATACAGCATCCTGTCTGAGTGCTTTATCTGTTGCAAATGCTTATGAATGTCTGTCTCTTTAAGTCACCATCTTGTATACTTCAACATTATATATCATAGGGTGCTATAGACCTCCTTCTGCTGATCTGCAATTGTTACCTCATCTGTGTACTATCATCGAACAACAATCCTCAGAAATAATTATTCTTGGGGATCTTAATTTAGACTGGCTATCTAAAACAGCCGCTCCTCTCATAGCTTTCTGGGACACCCATGGATTATCGCAACTCGTTGTCGAACCAACACGAGTAAATAAAAACGTGGATAACAGATCCCTGTTAGATGTTATCCTAGTGAATAAACCACATCTCTTCTCCTTTGCCGGTACCTTCTTCAGTGATATCAGTGATCACTCATTTATTGCTTGCATAAGATCAAGCAACAAACCTACTACTTCGCCGAAGTTTGCTGCTAAGAGATCTAGATGGAACTTTTATCTCACTGCCTACATAAACAAACTGAAACACTCCTTGTATTGGCAAGAGTTCTATTTGGCAAAAAACAAGCAATTAGCATTCGACATATTCAGCAAAATTATCCTAGACGCCCTAAATAAATATGCCCCTATAGTTAAGGTGCGAATAGCAAACAATGCATGTAGATGGTTCACACCATTATTAAAATCTGCATTGACTGAAAGAGATAACCTATGGAAAAAAGCACGCAAAACCCAGTCTGCTGCAGACTGGTGCAAGTTCAAAAGGGCACAAAACTCATGTACTAGAATGGTTAGAGATACAAAAGCTGCATACTATCATTCTGAATTTCTCTCTGCCTCCAAAAATGTTACAAAATTTTGGAAAACCGTCAAGGACTTGTCTGGTCACACGTCCGGTGGCTCACTACCTGATGAAATCTCCTTAAACAATAACACCATTAGTGACAGACTGGAAGTTCTGGATGCTTTCAATAATCACTTTGTGACTGCAGGCTTAGCCTTCGACAATTCCCCTGCGAATTTGATATGCTCTCAGGTGAATAATCAAGGTGCAGATCCTAGCGTCACCGATTCAGTCTTCTCCTTGCGTCCTACTCCTCTGAAAGAAGTTGAAGACCTATTGCTAAAACTGGATGTAAAAAAAAAGTGCTGCTGCGGATACCCTCGACCCATATTTTTTGAAGGTGGCCATCCATGTGTTAGCCGTGCCCATAACCCATTTATTTAACCTATCATTAACTCAAGGATCCATTCCTTCAATATGGAAAACAGCGCACATCATACCCCTGTTCAAGTCCAGAAGTCCCTGTGATCTAAATAATTACAGACCAATTTTGATTCTCCTGGTCTTGTCAAAATTACTGAAAAAAAGTCATAAGTAACCAGCTGAGGCAGTATCTAGAAGCTAATAACCTGCTTAATCCAGTCCAATCAGGGTTTAGAGCTAAACATAGCACCATCACAGCACTTACCAAAGTGACTAATGACTGGCAAAGAGAGCTAGACAACAGGAATTACACCTGCGCCATATTCTTGGACCTGAGCAAGGCCTTCGACACTGTTGACCATTCTCTGCTACTCTCTTCCCTGACCTCACTAGGTGCTGACCCAATATCTTTACAGTGGTCCAACAACTACCTGTCTGATCGTTTCCAGCAGGTGAAAGCGGAAGGAGATCTCTCAACTCTCAAACCTCTCCTAAGAGGTGTTCCCCAGGGTTCTATCTTAAGACCGATCTTATTTGCAATATACATTAACAATATTGATGAAAGCATAACTAAGGCCAACACTCATCTGTTTGCAGATGACACAGTTCTTTACGTGAGCCGTCCGTCATTACAATCTGCATGTAATGACCTTCAATCTGAGTTCAACCTACTGCAACACCAACTCCTAAACAAAAAACTATTACTTAACGCCAGGAAAACAAAAGCAATGCTCTTTTCTCCCTCTGCCCAAATGGTAAATTCAACCCTATCAGATCCTGTGCAGCCGATTACTACAATTCTTGGCGAGAAGTTGGAATCTGTCCCTAAATTCAAATACCTGGGAGTATGGCTGGACCATAGGCTCTCCTTTATAGAGCATGTTGAAGAATTACTGAAAAAATTATGACAGAGACTTGGCCTGTTCTTTAGAATAGTCCGCTTTTTAACTAGAGATGCCAAACTACAGCTGGTACAATCAACTTTTCTATCCTTGATAGATTATGCTGACATCTTCTACAGTCACTGTCCCATTTCCTACCTCACCAAACCTGACACATTATATCATAGACCTTTGAGGTTCATCACAGGCCTGCCTTATTCCACTCACCACTGCTCCCTATATCAATCAGTGGGGTGGAGTTCTCTTCAATTCAGGCGTGATAAAAATGCAGCCTTATGGACCCTGAGAGCCATCTCCAAAAAACTGCTCCAATACATTACAGACAGTCTTCCTATAAAACCAATAGGCAATTATGCCCTGAGAAGTTGCAAATCTCTCCTACTGATGGTTACCAAAGTTAATTCTCACTTTGGCAGGGCTGCTATAAGCTTTACACTATCCTCCTTGTGGAATAAATTGCAAAAAAAACTGAAACTAAGGTCACCCATCGGCATCTCATCTTTCGAGCTCTTATATTCATGTCTCAGAAATGATCAGTGCAATTGTTTCCCATGACCATGAATTATTATCATGCTAACCTGTACCATTTAACCATTAATGAATTACTTCTAGTGCTTGTCTCCTCCTTGGCCCTGGTCTGTCATCATGCTTTCATGTAACACCTTGATGCCTCTGTCCTCCATTTGCTACTGGTCTATCTTCCCGCTTTCTCCAGCCTTCTTTTCACAACTCTATACTGCACTGATCCACAATCTACACGCAATCATACTATAAAAGTCCTAACTCCCCTTTCCTTCTCCCTGTAGGCCCCCCACCACCACATCAGTTCTACCGACCTATCCTTGTGACTTCATTTCTCACAATGTTTATCCTTCCCTTACATATTACATACTCCTCCTGGTACCCCATCTGCCATTAGTTGGTGGTTCTCCAAGCCATTTTCATGGCTAGTACTAGTGACTGCCCCTAGTAAATGAACTAACTGGTACTTCTATACAGAGAACATGGTTTATATACAGTTGCTTGGTTCAACGGTGGACCTGCCCCCTTGTATTTGAATCCTCCTCTGTTATGGCTTGCCTTGTCTTCCTTTTAATCATTTGACTCCCGTATTACTGCACCATTGTGTTTGTGTTTCTATACTTATTTACATGTATTTATATGTTTTTATGATGAATGTTACCCGACCCTGTTCTAACCAGGTCCATCTTGTAAAAGAGCTCTGCTCAATGATGTTCGCCTGGATAAATAAAGATTTTAATTGATTGATTTACCTTCCTAACTACTTTGTACGGTCCTGCCCCCTCAGCCTGCAGCTTGTCTTTCCGGACCGGAATAAGGACCATGACTTCCTAACTCACCATGTACGAGCGAGCTCTGGCTCTGCAGTCATACCACACTTTTTGTTTCTGTTGGGTAGCTGCCAGGTTGCTCTGGGCTGTCCCCATAAGCTCATTCAGCCTTTCCCTAAACCTAAGGATGTAATCCACAATGGGAGTTCCCTGGGTGGCATGCTTGCCTTCCCAGTCCTCCCGGATCAAACCTAGGGGCCCATGTACCCAGTGTCCATATAAGAGTTCGAAGGGGGAAAATCCTGTCAACTCTTGGGGTACCTCCCTGTATGCAAACAACAGGTGGAGAAGGTATTTCTCCCAGTCCCTCCCATGCTGTTCAGCAAATACCTGGAGCATTGACTTCAGGGTATCATTGAATCTTTCCACAAGCCCATTGGCTTGTGGGTGATATGGTGTCGTGCATCTCTGCACCACCCCACACTTCTCCCATAAACATTTCATCAGGTCCAACATGAAGGAACCCCCTCGATCGGTGATAACCTCCTGCGGCAACCCAACACGGAAGAAAATCCCAAGTAAGGCATCTGCCACTTTGTCTGTCCTCAGTGAGGATAGGTTGATTGCCTCTGGGTACCAGGTGGCATAATCCACCACAGTCAGGATGACTCTCTTCCCTGAGGAGCTGGGGGTATTTAAAGGTCCCACAGTATCCATTCCCACCCTCTGGAATGGCTCCTCCACTATGGGCAATGGAATCAGGATGGCTTGGGTTTTCTTGCCCGCCTTCCCTATTTCTTGGCACCGGTGACAAAACCTGCAATACTCCTTCACCTACTGGATGAAGTTAGGCCAATAGAAATTCTGGGCCAACCTCTGCGTAGTGCGTGCGATTTCCAGATGACCAGACAAGGGAATATCATGTGCAATCTTGAGCAACTGCTCACGATACTCCTGGGGAATGACAAGCTGCCTGCCTATCACCCCTCCCTCTGTCTGCACAGCCTGAGTATACATAAGTCCATTTTCCCAGTAAACCTTATATCTGCCGTCACCTTCCTGTGCCCCGTCAGAGTCTGCCCAAGCCCTCAGCTTCTCTAGACTAGGATCATTTCTCTGAGCAGCTGCGAACTCCTCACACATTCCCAAGGCATGAGACAGGTCCCCTTCAGTCGCTGAACTAGGGTCCCTAGCACTAGCGTCAGGGCACTCAGGATAACTGTCAATCCCAGCCCTCTGACAATGGGCCACCCCTCCCTTCTCGGAGCAACCCTCTGTAGCTGTGTCGTTAACTGCTACTGGGGAAATTTCTACTCCCTTTTCGTTAGTCTCCATATCAGGAGACACAGGCTGGGGAACCAGCCTCCCAGTAGTTTTCACAATGGCTTCTGTGGGGTTCAGGGAACTACCATTTTCCATTGCTGCTTGGCTACGGGTAACTGCACACACCATCCCTTGTTTGAGATTGTTGCCCAGGATCACATCCACTGCTAAGGTTTTGGCTACAGCCACCTGTTGCACAGTCCCCCCTGTTTCACCCCAGTCTAGTTGAACACTGGAGAGTGGCAGTATTTTCTCTTCACCAGTGAACCCTTGTACAGTGATGTATTTATTGGGTATAAGCTGACCAGGCTGTACCAGATCCCCCTTTACCAAGGTCAGGGATGCCCCTGTGTCCCTTAACCCTTGCGTCTGTACACCATTCACCATGACTGAGTGCATGTGCGCCCTCATGTTCACAGGCATGCTTCCAGGGGCACACAAACCACCCACTTCTTTCCTAGCCCCCTGTTGTGTATTGCTGTCCTTTTTGGGACACTGTCTGGCAATATGCCCAGTTTCTTTACACAACTAACATTAATTTCTTTTGTCAGAGAAATCTTTTCTCTGAAACCTGGGGCTAACTGGTTTTGGTAGGCAGTGAGGGTTTTAGCTGCCCTGAAGGTGCGCATTTCCCTTTCTGCATTGCCACACCAGCCCCATTCGCTCTCAGAGCAGGTCTGCTCTTGGCATAGTGGTCCAAGAGTTCAGCAGCCTTTTGCACTGTTATGGGATCTCGGTCCTCCAGCCAGATTTTCAGCTCTGCTGGGCATGCCCAGAAAAACTATTCTAATAAAGTCACATTTTCAATTTTATCAACAGAGTTTGCTTCAGTTCCTTCCCACCAACGTTTTAAAAACTGACGTTGTTTCGTGGCTAGCTCCTTGTAGCTCATGTCAGGGCTTCCCCTGAGCTTACGGAATTTAGCTCTGTATGATACAGCAGTTAATTCAAATTTCTTTAACAGTGCAGCTTTAAGTTTGCTGTAATCATCATTGTCCATTTGACCCAATGCTTCCCGAGCTTTCCCTGTAAGTAGCGGGGATAGCTGGAAGCTCCAGGACTCCCTAGGAATTTTAGCCTGAATGCAAACTTTTTCAAAAGAATTTAAAAAGGCATCCATATCCTCCCCCTCTTTAAATTCGGCTATCAATTTGGAATTCAATTTGTAACCCAGTCCTGTAGTCCCACTTAAACCCAAGCCACTTACCTGCTCTGGTGCCGCTGGTTGGAGTCGTACCTTCTCCAGTTCATGTTGCCTCTGGTGCTCACGCTCCTCACGGTCAGCGTCTCGCTGTTCTTGCTCTGCCTCTCTGCATTCTCGCTCTGCCTACCTCTGTTCTTGTTCCCTCTTCTCCTCTGCAGCTCGCTGGCGCTCACGCTCCTAACGCTCAGCCTCCCTCTGTTCCCACTCTGCCTCTTGTCTCTCTCGCTCCGCCTCTCGCTGTTCTTGCTCTCTCCTCTCCTGCAACTTTTGCTCCATTTGGCGTAACTCAGTCTGTAGCCTGAGTACTTCTGGCTGCAGGATACTGGTGACCTTTCCCTGTTGCTGTGGCCCTTCACTGACAGTGGCCCTGCTGCCCTCCCCATCAAATCTGGACACTACACTGGCTGCTAGCCCTTCCACATTCAAGGTTCGATCCCTTACAGTCACTGTCTGTGACTCGGTGCTCTGGGTATCTGCTACCACCAGGGCATCCACGAGGGTCTGCTTGGTGGCTTTCACCTCAAACGGGACTCCTCCGTCCCTGCACAACTGCTTTAAGTAGTCTACAGTGTGCCCGCTGTATTTGGAAGCCATCTTCTTCCCTAACTACGGCTACTCTGACTTGCACTTTAGAAAAAAAAACAGGTAGGAACTCGACTGTAAGTCAAGTGATAGTTCTGTTTCCTTTTAAAAATAAATCACTGCTTTTTTCTTTTTTTTTTTGCAAGTGAACTGACTGTATCAAGCCGACACACTGAACAATAAAGCTTGTAATACCAAACATATACACACCGCTGCCAACCAATCTGTCACAAACCCCACTCAGCAGATCAGGCCCTCTGCTCCCACAGTGCCAACCTCCGAGTGCAGTATTGTGAACAGGAAACAGAAACAGGGTAACCCTCCTGTCTGTTTTGTGGATTCGAATCAACCTTTGGTCTCAAGTTTCTGGAGGGATTCAAACTGTGAACCTCTTGCTAGCATACCCAATGTACAGGCTCAGATAATTCTGCTCTTTGGGGATGCCAGATATCTTTCGCCTATGAGCACTTAGCCAGGTGTACAAAATGAACCCTTAAAAATTCTATTAAAGACCTGAGAATAAACTCTTACCTTTTCCCAATTTGGTAAAACCAATAAGCTTTGCACACTATCAGCTTTAGTCATATATGCTTCACTTGTCAAAGAAATAATTTCAAAGGCACACCAAGTAGTCTCTTAAAATGAGAGGTTTACTTAAAAATAGATAAAAATGTAAAATATAAAACACAGAACCATATATCACAAAACATTACAATCACTTAAAAAAACAGGTTTAAAAGTGCAATTTCCTACCAACCATACACTTAGCCTTGCCTAGCTAATGTATTCTTATATTCTTACAGTGCTGAAAGATGTTGTAGATTCAGAGTCCAAACATGTGTGAGTCTAAAGGTCAGTTACAGCATAATTAAAAAACTGTCCTGACCCTGCCTTCTCCATGATGTCACCCAGCCCCTCCTCTGTTTATTGAAAATCATACAAACAGGATGTCTTATCCCTTAGAAGGTGACATCAGCAAAAGGAAAAATATGTTTCCCCATATGGCATCCCAATTAAGTCTATAATTTTCCAAGTTCTTTCTTTCATCCATGAGCAGCATCCTGCTCTTTCACAGACATCAAAGAGCATTTATGATGTAGCACGTAAGTGACATAACCTGTATTCTTCCTCTAAACACCATAAAAGTTTATGATTTCCAGCCTAGCAGCTGGCAGTTACAATTAAGCCAGATAAACAGGAGATCCTTAATGTAGGTCTCTTCTAGCCTTTAATTATCTCCTGGCTTTTATCTTTTAGCTGAAACATCATGTCTCATGAGAGACACTCAGTAACACATTTTTATATTACAAAAAGCATAGATTAATCAGAACCAGCTGTCCAAGCGTCACACAGAGGTTTGAATGAACTTTGAAATGCTAATTAATATCAGAGCAGTAGGCATAATGTCACTATTTACATTCTGTTGTCGCAGTATAAACAGGAAGCTGTTTTTTGAAAAGGAAGTTGCTTTTTTAAAAGCTACAGAGATTTTTAAACATTAGGGCAAAAACAAGCTTCGTAATGCTGATTGAACTCTGAAGAAGCCCAGCAGTTGACTTGGTGAAACGTAAGTTTTGTCCGCTGGTCATTTCAACCTTTTGCTTAACCGAATGGCATTAGCCACGATGCACAATAAATATTCCTTTGACACATACATTTAGTGTCTGTTTTTGTCCATGAAGATGGGTGCTTCAATTCGTTGACTGTTTACTTTACTAAGTGTATAGCACCATCTGCATAGCTCGGTGCGTTTTGCTTTTCGTTTTGGTAATGCTGATTTACATCAAACATGGTCAGAGCAGAAGGTGGTAAGAAATTGTTTATATATGGCCTTTTGTTATGTAGCAGTCCAGTCACTGTTTGGTTAATAGCAAGGGAAATGTTCACCTGTGCTAAGTTCAACTATTATATTAATGCAGCAGTGCAATAAAACTGGACAAAAAAATTGTGACCCATACACTTTTTTTTTTTTTTTTAACTATAAAAGATTCCAGGTGAACCCCCCCCCCCCAGCTCCACCACCACCAATTTGGGGTTTACTGTAATGTCTTCTTGGGCTCTATAATGACCACTGTCAGGCTGGTGTCCCATCCTACTGTGATCTTTTTATTTACATGAGAGTGCCATATGAACATACGAAATTTGCCAGCAGATAAAGGCCTAGAGGTCTATCAAGTCTGCAGCTAGCACCCCTTATTCTGCAGCTGCCCCTCCCTTCCACCCTTCCCCTTCATTAATCCTCCCCCTTGTCCTGTCCCATCCTCGTTTGAAGCAGTCCACTGTTCTACTGCATACCACTTCAGCAGGTAACGCATTCCACCCAGCCACCACCCTCTCTGTAAAAAAGTATCTCCTCATCTCCCTCCTGAACCTTTCTCGGCCCAGTCTCATATCATGGCCCCTGGTGGCCTCCCTCCTTTACTTTGAACAGCCCCTCTGTACCCATCTTGTTTATTCCTTTCATGTATTTAAAGGTTTCAATCATGTCACCCCTGTCTCTCTCTCCTCTCCTCCAGTGAGTACATGTTCAACTTCTTCAACCTCCTCTCTTATGATAAGTCCCCAGACCCTTGATCATCTTTGTCGCCTGCGCTGCACCCCTCCAGTAACTTAATGTCCTCTTCAGGATGATGCCTGCACTGCACGCAGTACTCCAGGTGTGGCTCCACTCAATGACCCATACAGTGGCAGAATCACCTCCTCCTCCTCGAGGATATACCCTGCAATACAACCCAGCATTTTGTTGGCCTTTGCAGCTGCCTTCCTACATTGTGCCGAGTTGTTCATTGACCCTGTAATGAGCACACCCAGATCCTTCTCCTCCTGTGTCTGGGCTAGCTGCAATCCCCTAGCTGGTAACTCCTCCTTGGGTTCTTCATCCCAAAATGCAGCACCTTGCACTTTTTGGCATTAAAGCCCAGTTGCCAGGTGTCTGACCAGGTTTCAAGCTTTGCCAGATCATCCTGCAACCCCTGCCATCCCCCTAGGTCATCCACCACCGCGCCTATCTTGGTATCATCAGCAAACAGACTGATCTTGCTCTTGATGTCCCATGATATGTCTGCAATGAGTATCCCAAACAACACTGGTCCCAACACCGAGCCCTGTGGAACACCGCTCGTCACTGCCCTCCCATATTAAGCCTCCGCACCTGTCCCTTTAAGAGAATAGCTAATCTGTGTAGTGAATGGTCTGTATGGATCCAAGTGATTTAGGGCTTGCGACCGGCCAGACCCCGCTTTGTTGTGCTCCGATCTGCAGTCACTACGTGCGCAGAGGGAGATTATGTAGGAACTGTGCTTATTTACTGTTTGTGAGCTGTTATATTAGAGAAGTTTGTCTAACCTGCTTTATTTGCAGAGTGTTCATTTGGATGGAAGGTACCATGTTAGGTCCAGGACTTCCTGTAATTGGACCAATTAGACTGCAGGGGCCTAAAATGGACCCTGCCCCAGGGGTCTTTTGGGAAGGAAAACTGTAGTTGTTGTAGTTTTAGTGATGGTGCCAATTTGGCCTGGAAGGGAAGCACTTGCTGTGACTGACAGCTCCTTCAGCCAATCTCATTGCTAGATTTACAAGGAAAATCTCCAGAGAAACTGTAGACAGTGGAAGAGGCACAACTTACCTCCCTGCCACCTTTTTCCTGCATGAGGACTGCCTATAGTAGAAGTCAGACTTGTCCAATTCCAGCCTGGAACTGCGGCAGAAGAAAAAACGTTTATTAATGCAACTTGCGATTTGGACCGAAGACTTGCTCCTGAAGCGATCAGCCCATCTTTTGTGTGAGACATACTTGGATCAAGAGGTTTGCTCAGTAAAGCTGCTGAACTGCAACTGGACTATATCTGAACTGATTTCTGAGGTAGCTGTTGATTTAAATGTGCTGAATGTGTTTCGTGGGTCGAGACCTGCTTCCCCATGAGAGAACCTGTTACGCCAGCTGGAGACTTCACCAAGAGAAGATCACAGACTTTGCCAGACTGCTCGTCCTGCCTGGGCCCTGCCACTTCAGCCTAGGCCACTACTCCATCACCAGAGATTGTCACGGCGAGAGACCAGCTCTGGGATCCAGCCCCTGCGCAGCAATGACATGCAGGTTGCAGCCACTTGGAGGAAAGGCTGTGAAAAGAAGGTGTGTTGGCCCTGTTTCCTCATGCTTTTCTGTCATCACCACGAGGTCTCCATATCACCTCCCCTGCAGCAGATTCCTGGCAGCAAGTACAATCAGGGTAGCTCCCTCCAACGAGTGTTTAAATCATCTGTGGTACCATCTAATTGTTCAGTTTCTTTGGTTACAAAGGACTGAGCCAACCAACTCGGATTACAAATAATTTGGTTGTGTTGCATGTTTAACTGCCTTTCTTTCCACCAAGGGCCTCAACATCAGCTGCAACGTCGGACACCCCAGGCAATGCCTCTAGCTAGCCAGACTTACCATCCTGGGTACTCAGTGTTGTGTGACTGTCACGGTGGGACTAAAAATGCATGCCAAATCATGCTGAATCATCTCATGTTGCTAATCATTTGACTAGATTCACGCCCCTTCCTTGTTCAGTGCCCCTAAATAAACCTGATTGTCTTTCTTCATGTTTAACCTGGCTAGTGTGCATACTATTAGCTGGGATACAGTGTTGAGTGTGCTGTTGTATTGCTAACCTTATTTTACAGGCGGTCTCCGGTGCTGCAGATCTAACCCTGGTGGTAAGTGTGAAGGGTATGTGCATATTATTATTGTTGTTCCATACTGTCTGTGAATTTACTGCTGCACCAGGTACTAGGCCACTAGGAGGGTTGGTGGGGGATTATATCTTCCCAGAGGGCTATACCAAATCAGACAAGCTTGCCCCCACACTTCCATTCACATGTAAGTGGACAACACAGTCCTGTTCGCAGCTGGCCCCTCAATCTCTGATGTGGCGGCCAAACTTCAGCTCAACTTTGATGATGTCTGTGACACTTTGCCCCTTTGCTTATGATTACTGTATGATATCTGTAAAATAAGTAAATGGTCTGTGCATGAAATTGTCTCCCCCCCCAGTCAGCAGTGTGTGAGACTTGGCCTTTAACTTTCAAAGGCTCTGTCCACACTACGCCTCTGTAATGTTACAGAGTGCCCAAACTGCTATCAACGGTTTATGCTTTTTACACCTTGTAACGCTACAGAAGGCGTTAATTGCTGTTGAAACCATATGAGGTGGTTTCAACAACGGTTATGAAACTGGTCCCGCTTGGTAACATTACCGGCAGTAGTGTGGATTGGCGGTAATGGTCCCCTGCAGGGCACGGAGCGCAGCATGAGCTGCATTGTGAGATCGGGCACCACCGTAATGGTCGCCTGGCTCCCATAGTGTGGACCGGCAGTGCCGGTCCCGTACCGGACACCACTACGGTGTGGACGCACTGCACCACTTCCCGGCCGTAACGGTCTACATCCGTTACCAGGCCTGAGCGGTGTAGTGTGGACAGGGCCAAAGTGTCAGTGAGGATGTCATTAAACAGACCAGAGAAACCTGATTAAATGTTTCCTGTTTTTGTCTTAATTAGAACTTTCAGACCAGCTGCGAGGATATAAGCCTCGTAAACTTTTATGGTTCCTGCAGGAAAAGGCCAATTTGGTCACAGAACTTTTTCATAAGTCATAAAACCTGAGATCACACTAGCAACAGAAAATCAGCAGAGAGACATCGAAGAGAGATGCTTGATCAAAGGATGTCATATGTTAGAAATGGTTTTTGCTGATGTTCACATTATTTAAAATACATCTTTGTAAATAATTGTGTTATGAATTAACTCCAAGGGAGGGTCTAACTGACGTCACAGAAGGGAAGGGGAGATGCTCCCTGAAATGAAACGTTGTATCTGGGGAATGTGTCATATCATCTTGGGCTCTGAGACAGAAAGTTCTCTCTAACTTAAACGCACTTAAAAAGGTAATACTTAGATAGCAAAGATCTTAAGTACTGTGGTAGGAGTTTTGTTCTGTAATTTTCCCATTTTCTTTTGTGACTGTGAGCTCATGCTATGTGTTCTGTATTTTATTTTACTTGTTTTTTATCACATTTTTATTAAACAACATTTTCTTTAATATACTGCCTGTGTCTCCTCAGTCATTTTTTGCATGTCATTGCTGAACCGATATTAAGTCTGACAGCTATAAGGACTTGCATGGTGTTCCTAAGCTGGAAAAAGGTAAGACATACCTGGGTCTCATAGAGAGTTTTATAAGGGTTCATTTTAGAGACCTGGCTAGGTGTCCCTGGCGAAAGGTTGTACTGCCATCCCGAAGAGGGTACATATCTGAGCCTGTACATTGGGTCTGCTAGCATAAGGTTCACAGTTTAAATCCCCCCAGAACTCAAGGCTAAAGGTTATTCGGACCCAAAGCAGGCAGGAGGGTTTCCCTGTCTGTTACCTGTTCACACTATTGCACTCTGAGGTTGGCACTGTGGGAGCAGAGGACCTGACCTGCGGAGTGCGTTTGTGACAGATTTGGTTGGCAGTGGTGTGATTGAAAGTATTGGTAACACAAGCTTTAACAGTTCATATGTCAGATTAATACTGTACAGCCACATGCAACATAAGGCAGTGATTTTTTAAAAAGGAAACAGAACTATATCATTTTGCTTCTAGTCAAAGTTCCTACCTGTTTTATTTTTTTTTCTAAAGTGCAAGTTAGAGTAGACGTAGTTAGGGAAAAAGATGGCTTCCAACTACAGCGAGTACACTGCGGACTACTTGAGGCAATTGTGCCAGGACAGAGGAGTCCTGTATGAGGGGAAAGCCAACAAGCAGAACCTCGTGGATGCTCTGATGGCAGCAGATGCCCAGAGCCTCAAGTCACAGTCTGTGACTGAAAAGGACTGAACCTTGGGTGTGGAGGGGCCAGAGTCCAGTGCAGTGTCTGGGTCCAATGATGAGGGCAG
Organism: Neoceratodus forsteri; assembly: GCA_016271365.2. Classification (NCBI taxonomy): domain Eukaryota; kingdom Metazoa; phylum Chordata; order Ceratodontiformes; family Ceratodontidae; genus Neoceratodus; species Neoceratodus forsteri. Next base: position 547,330,781 of record JADMNL010000023.1, read on the forward strand.
CAGGGACAGTGCAAGCCAAGGGCCACAGCAGCAGGGGAAGGTCACCAGCATTCTGGAGCCAGAAGCAGTCAGGCTACAGATGGAGTTACAGAGAATGGAGCTGGAGTTCCAGAGACAAGAGAGTTGAGAACAGTGAGCCACTTAGGAGAAGAGGGAGAGAGAACAGCGAGAAGCTGAGTGAGAACAGTGAGAGGCTGACCGTGAAGAGCGTGAGCGCCAGAGGCAACATGAACTGGAGAAGCTATGACTCCAACCCCAGCACCAGCACAGGTAAGTGACTTGGGTTTAACAGGAACTACAGGACTGGGTTACAAATTAAATTCCAAATTGATAGCCAAATTTAAAGAGGGGGAGGATATGGATGCCTTTTTAAATTCCTTTGAAAAAGTTTGCATTCAGGCAAATATTCCTAGAGAATCCTGGAGCTTTCAGCTATCCCCGCTACTTACTGGGAAAGCTCAGGATGCATTGGGTCAAATGGACAATGAGGGCAATAATGATTACAGCAAACTTAAAACTGCACTTTTAAAATAGTATGATTTAAATGCAGAAGCATACAGAGCTAAATTCTGTAAGCTCAGGAGAAGCCCTGACATGAGCTACGAGGAGCTAGCCACGCAACAACGTCAGTTTTTAAAACGTTGGTAAGGAATTGAAGCAAACTCTGTAGATAAAATTGAAAATGCTGTTAGAGCATTTTTTGGGGGCATGCCCAGCAGAGCTGAAAACCTGGCTGGAGGACCGAGATCCAAAAACATTGCAAGAAGCTGCTGAACTCTCGGACCGCTATGCCAAGAGCAGACCTGCTCTGAGAGCAAATGGGGTACAGAAAGGGAAATACATGCCTTCAGGGCAGCTAAAATGCTCACTGCCTCCACCGAAACCAGTTAGCCTCAGGTTTCAAAGAAAAGATTTTTCTGAGAAAAGAAACGAATGTTGGGTTTGCAAAGAAACTGGGCATATTACCAGACAGTGTCCCAAAAGGACGAACAATACGCAAAGTGGTGCTAGGAAAGATGTGGGTTGTTTGTGTGTCCCTGGAAGCATACCTGTAAACATGAGGGAACACATGCACCCAGTCACTGTGAATGGTGTACATACACAAGGGTTAAGAGACACAGGTGCATCCCTTACGTTAGTAAAAGGGGATCTGGTAGAGCCTGGTCAGCTTATACCCAATAAATTTGTAACTGTACAAAGGTTCGCTGGGGAGGAGAAAACATTGCCACTCACTGGTGTTCTCCTAGACTGTGGTGAAATGGGGAATTGTGCAACAGGTTGCTGTAGCTGAAACTTTAGCAGCTGACATCATCAGCAACAATCTCAAATGGGATGGTGTGTGCAGTTACCCGTAGCCAAGCGACAAAGGAAAATTTTGGTGCCTCAGACCCCATAGAAGCCACTGTGGAAACCACTGGGAGGCTGGTTCCCCAACCTAGGTCTCCTGAGATGGAGACTCATGAAAGAGGGGTAGAAATTTCCCCAGTAGCAGTTAACAACACAACTATGGAGGGTTACTCTGAAGAAGGAGGGGTGACTCATTGTATGGCAGTGATCCTGAATGTCCTGACGCTAGAGCTAGGAACCCTCATTTAGAGACTGAAGGGAACCTGTCCCATGCCTTGGGAATGTGTATGGTGTTTGCAGCTGCTCAGAAAAGTGACCCTAGTCTAGAGAAGCTGAGGGCTTGGGCAGACTCTGATGGAGCACAGGGAGGTGACGGGAAACATGAGGTTTATTGGGAAAATGGACTGATGTAAACACAGGATGCTAAGACAGAGGGAGGGGTGATAGGCAGGCAGCTTGTCATTCTCTAGGGGTACCATAAGCAGTTGCTCAAGACTGCACACGATATTCCCTTGTCTGGTCATCTGGGAATCGTGTGCACTATGCAGCGATTGGCCCAGAATTTCTATTGGCCCAGCTTCACCCAGCAGGTGAAGGAGTATTGCAGGACTTGTCACCGATACCAGGAAATAGGGAAGGCAGGTAAGAAAACCCAAGCCGCCCTAATTCCATTGCCCATAGTGGAGGAGCCATTCCAGAGGGTGGGAATGAATATTGTGGGGCCTTTAAATACCCCCAGCTCCTCCGGGAAGAGGTTCATCCTGACTGTGGTGGATTATGCCACCCGGCATCCAGAGGCAGTCACCCTATCCTCACCGAGGACAAAGTGGCAGATACCTCACTTGGGATTTTCTCCCACGTTGGTTTTCTGCAGGAGGTTGTCACCGATCGAGGGGTTCCTTCATGTCGGACCTGATGAAATGTTTGTGGAAGAAGTGTGGGGTGGTGCAGAGACGCACGACACCTTATCACTCACAAGCCAGTGAGCTTGTGGAAAGATTTAACAGTACCCTGAAGTCAATGCTCCATGCGTTTTCTGAACAGCATGGGAGGGACTGGGAGAAATACCTTCCCCACCTGTTGTTCGCATACAGGGAGGTGCCCCAAGAATCAACAGGGGTTTTACCCCTTCTAGCTCTTATATGGACGCCGGGTACGTGGGCCCCTAGACTTGATCTGGGAGGACTGGGAAAGCAAGGATGCCACCCAGGGAACTCCCATAGTGGATTATGTCCTTAGGTTTAGGGAAAGGCTGAAGGAGCTTATAGGGACAGCCCAGAGCAACCTGGCAGCTGCCCAACAAAAACAAAAAGTATGGTACGACCGCAGAGCCAGAGATCGCTCATACACGGTGGGTCAGGAAGTCATTGTCCTCATCCCAGTCTGGAAAGACAAGCTGCAGGCAGAGTGGGCAGGACCATACAAAGTAGTCAGAAAGATAAATGACGTGAACTATATCATAGAGATACCTGACAGAAGACATGCAGAAAGAATGTACCATGTGAACATGATGAAGCCGTATGCTAATAGGGCTGTCATGGTGTTTGCAGCGTGTAGTCCTGGGTAGGGGACAGATGAAGGACACCCCCTTCTGGACTTGCTGGAAGAAAGCAAGTGAGAGTCCTCTATGGGGGCAATTAAATTGTCACCCCAGTTGGCCCTGGACCAGATCCAGGAAGTAAGGGAGGTTTTTAACAGACTTTGCCCCATTGTTTAGCCCCAAACCTGGACTAACCCTCTTAGCGACACACAATGTGGAGACAGGGACACAGGAGCCGATATGGTGAACAGCACATCAGGTGTCAGAGGCTGTCCAAAAGGACATTAGGAGGGAGGTAGAGGAAATGCTGGATTATGGGGTAATCCAGAGATCCCACAGCCCCTGGGCCTCACCCGTAGTCCTTGTGCCCAAGCCAGATGGCTCTACTCGTTTTTGTGTGGACTATCGTGGACTGAATGCAGTCACGAAGTCAGACGTCCATCCAATGCCACGGATGGACGAACTCCTGGACAAGTTGGGAGGGGCGACCTACCTTACGACTATTGACCTGACAAAAGGGTATTGGCAGGTAGAGTTAACTGCCAGAGCTAGGGAGAGGTTGGCCTTCATCACTCCGATAGGGTTATTTGAATTTAAAGTAATGCCTTTCAGAATGGAGAATGCCCTGGCCACTTTCCAAAGGTTGGTGAACCAGGTGTTAAATGGTGCTCAATAGTACGCTGTGGCATACCTGGATGACATTGCCATCTCTAGAAATGGCGGTCGCGCTGGACTAGCCTCCATTACTATGCTCTGTTACCTTGTTTTATTTTAGCTTTACATTTGCTTTATTTTTTTAACTGAGTCTATTTAACATTATTTTCTTTTTAATTCGCGAATAGTTGTTTTAGTGTTTAGCGTTTATTTTTTCATGTTGTCAGTTTTAATTTTCTTTTGTGTCCATTTGTGTCTTGGGCTGCGTTCCCTGGCGGTGCCTCCCCTGTGTTTTTGAGTAGAGAAGAGGAGTCTTTTTGTCTATTGGAGTTCATTTGCTTGCTGGAGCTGCGGCACCTTTCCGTTGGCGTTTGGTCAGGGGATCAGCTGTTTCCTCGGAGTGGCGGTTACACCAATGTGGAGGAGCGCCCTTCATTCGTTTGGCAGTCAGCTAGTGGCCTGGGATTTGGAGGGTGGACTGTTTTTTCAAAGTTACTGATCCCCCACTCCGAGGGATCAATTCTCTGAACCGGTGTATGGTGGATTGTTTTTCTATGTACTCGGTTCTTGGTCCAAGGACATTTTTAATTTTGGACTTATGGCTTTATGAAGTTTCATTATGTTTGCGATTTTGGATCTGTCAGTCTCTACTCTGAACTAGTGGATATATTTTTTGGTGATGGATAAAGAAGAATTGGTCTGGGATCCTGTACAGTGAACTAACTCTTTAATTTGGCTGAAGGGATTGCCTGTGGTGATTTGGAGTACTGTGAGTGGAGGCCTGGTTCTTTGATCAGTGCCCCTCTTTTCTTTGCAGTTCTTACATTCTTTTGGTCCAGAAGCAGGGCCAAAATAGTGGTTTGGTTGTGTGGTGGCTCTGTCCCCCCCTTTAGTCATGCCTTGGTAATCTTGGGTGCCAACTGGGACCGAGCAGGAACTTTCTTACTTTTCCCAGGGAGCTGGGGTTTAGTGGGGGGTTCCTAATTTATCCCTGGGATGGTCCTTTTGGTGCGGCCTAGGGGTATTTGTAGCTGCAGGTCCTAGGGGCATAATTGGACCTGATAAGGCAGATTGGGGGGGTGAGGTGGGGGAGCCCCCACTCTCCACTGGCTCGGCTTGCACATATTTTCGTCTCTTTCTGAAGACTTCCTGGCTTACTCTGGATATTTATTGTGACTGTAGATCCTTGCATATTGGAAAAGTACTCATTTGAAGTTGACGGAATCGTTGCTGCTCTGGGTCGTTGACTTAATATCTGGTTTTATTTACATTGGATTATGTTTGATTATTATGACTCCTCCTACCATTTGATGACTTTTTTTCCTGACTTTTACCTTGTTTTTGGTTTCCTGGTTGTGAGAGAACCAGGGTGCCTATATTTTACTTTATTTTATTATTTTGATTTTTGTTTATTTTAAACTTTTTGTTGATTATTTTTCTTCCTTCCTCAGCTGTGTAAGGGCTGTGGGACGGAGGAATTTTATATCATTGTTTGTTTTAAGTATCCTGTAAGAGGATGATTGTTTTATTAAATATCCTGTGAGAGGGGATTGGTTTATTATTTGTTTGTTACCCCCCCCCCCCAGGTTGTGAGAGGGAGAACTTTCTTTGTGTGTTCATTTTTTCCCGTGAGAGGGGATTGTTTGATTGTTTTATTTAGTTTTTAATTTTTGGGGTTTAAATTCATCTTATAGTGGGAGGGAGTTGTTTATATGTTTTATCAGGGTAAGGATCGTTGCTTAAATTACTTTGTTTTGGGGGCTTTTGTTTGTTCTGCAATATCGCCTTGTGATTTTGGTAACTTGGGGTTTTATGTACTTTCCCCCATTGTTTTAATATTATTAGTGAAATGTGCCTGCCTGCCCCTCTTGTCCTGTGCTATTTGGCCTCTGCTGTCCGTGCCCTTTGCCCTTCTCATCTCCCCTTGCCGGGTTTTATCTACCAGTGCTGTCGAGCTCTGTAGATTGCTCACGGGGAGTCGGGGGTCACGGACAGCAGAGTCCAAATGAGTGGTGCTGTCCCATAGGGGTGGTTAAGACCAGAAGACGCCCTGGGGCGAAATGGTATCTGGAACATGGTAACTCTGTTCTTGTTCCCATACCCAAGGGCATCTCCTTCTTAGGAGGGCAAGTAACTGGAACAGCTCGCCAACCTCATCCAACTCGAGCGCTGTTATGCAATGCCAGATCTGTCTGCAACAAGACTGGTCTCTTCGCAGACTTTGTTGCTAGGGCAGATCTGGCTTGCATTACCGAGACCTGGTTGGATGGGAATGTTGCCCCTTTTCTAGAGGCAGCTGTTCACACCGGGTACTCGGTTGTACATTGCCCAAGACTGGACCACGGGGAGGGGGTTGCGGTCTGTTTCAAGACTGAATTGGATCCAACTAGTGTACCAGTCAAGAAGGCCAGGTCATTTGAGTGTACCGTGGTAGCTTGTGTGGGGTGCTGGATAGCTGTCATTTATCGTCCACCAGGTGATGAGAAGCTATTCTTGCAGGAAATAGCAGACTTCGCCGTCGACATGGCTTTGGAGTCGCCCAGACTGATGGTTCTGGGTGACTTCAATGCCTGGGTCGATGACGAATCCTCGCTTTTTGGTCAACATTTCCTCCAGGTGATGACATCTCTGGGCTTCACACAGGTTGTTTCCTCAGCTACCCATAAGGGCGGCCACTCTCTTGATCTGGTTTTCCTCCTGGGGATCAAGGCCTCCAACCTAGTGGTGGAACCAGTCGGTTGGTCTGACCACTACACAGTTGGGTTCAATTTTTCGTCCCCCCCTGGGTAGGTCGGCCCCTGTGGAGTTGGTCAGGTACCGGCCCTTGCGGGATGTGGTCCCTGAAGACCTGATGGCGGTAATTGACCTCTCATTGTTGGATGAGACTTGCACAGATCCCGAGCAGTTGGTTGCGGCCTATAATGGGGCCATATCCTCAGCCCTCGATCTGATTGCTCCTATCCGTGTTTGCCCCCTCCCGCATCACCCTGGGGCCCCCTGGTTTGATGGGGCTCTCAGGAAGCTGCAGAGATTGGGGCATAAGTTAGAGCGTCGTTGGAGGAAGACTGCCTCTGATGCCGACCACCTTATTTTGTTAGAACATTACAAATTCTACCAAACAGAAATTTCCTGTAAGAAGGAAGAATTCCTGTCCAGGGAAATAGCTGTCACACGGAACTGACTGGCTCAACTCTTCAGAACTGTTGACAGGCTGTGCAACCCAGCCTGTCAGCAGTCCTGTCGAGTTTTTTTCACAGTATGATTGTGATGAGATCGCTCACTTCTTTGTGAATAAGGTGGCTGACATCAGGTGGGAGTTCCACCAGCTTCATTCTAAGGGGGTTGCTGTTGATCGTTGCTTCATCGCAGTGCTCGGAATTTCCTGGAGTACCTTTGATCTGCTGGATTTCGTAGATATTATGCGGATTGTCCAGGAGATGCATCCCACTTGCTGTAGTTTAGACCCAGGCCCTACTTCCCTGATTTTGGGTTGTAGCAATACTATCGGCCCAGTCTTAGCTCGGATTGTCCGGTGCTCTTTGGATTCGGGTGAGTTCCCTAGCTCCCTGAAGGAGGGGTTGGTGACCCTGCTTCTGAAGAAAGCTTCATTAGACCCGGAGAACCCAGCAAACTACAGGCCTATCACTAACTTCCCTTTGTGGGGAAGGTTATTGGGAAAGTCGTGGCTGCTCAACTGGATAACCATTTAACCATCCATAATTTATATGAACCCTTTCAATCGGGTTTTCGTAAGAGGCATAGTACTGAGACCGTGCTGGTTTGGGTGCTCAGTGATCTCCTGATGGCGAGAGATCAGAGACACCATTCCATCTTGGTTCTCCTGGATTTATCATCAGCTTTTGATACTGTGGATCATGGGATTCTGCTTGAACGTCTGAGGTTCATCTGTGGGCTGTCTGGTACAGTCCTCAGATGGTTTTCATCTTTCCTCACTGGTAGAATGCAGACAGTTATCTCAGGTTTATTTTCTTCCGCGGGGCTTTCTCTCTACCCTGCGGGGTACCTCAGGGTTTGGTGCTGTCTCCCATGTTATTCACAGTATACATGCTGCCCCTCGGAGACATTGTAAGATGGTATGGGCTGAGATTTCATTGCGTGCTGATGATACCCAGCTCTACCTGTCTTTTGCTCCCAACCAGGTTAGTGCAATCTCAGTACTGAACAGCTGCCTCGTAGAAATCCAAGATTGGATGAATACCAGCGGTCTAAATTTGAACCCAGGAAAGACAGAGGTTTTGGTTGTGGACCTGGGTTGTAGGCCAGAGGGGTTGAGGACTGGGCTCCTTTCCGGTTTAGTCCTTGGGGAGGCCCAGATTCTCACCTCTAAATGGGCGCGTAACCTGGGGCAGTGCTTGACGATGGTCTGTCTCTTTGTCATCAGGTTTCGGCAGTCGTCAAGCTGGCCTTCTACCATCTTAGGAACATCGCTAGGATTAGGCACCTTGTTCCGTCCAACGACCTACCTATCTTGGTCCATGCCTTTGTGACGTTGCGCCTTGATTACTGCAACTCCCTTTACCTAGGGCTTTCTGGGGTTGATATCCGCCGCTTGCAGCTAGTGCAGAACACGACAGCACGTTTGTTGACAGGGGTTTCTAGAAGATCTCATATCACCCCTGTGCTGCACGATCTGCATTGGCTGCCTATTCAGTGGCAGATCATCTTTAAGGTAGGTCTTTCAACTTACAAAGCCCTACATGGTTTGGGTCCTGATTACTTGAAAGAGCTCCTGGTTCCTGGTTGCTGGAGATTCTGAGGGTCAATCTAAAGTCATCTGGTGCGCGTGCCTTTGGATTTGTGGCACCGACCCTCTGGAACTCTCTGCCCCGTCAGCTCCGGGAGTGCAGAACGGTGGGGAGTTTCAAGCAGGCACTTAAGACTTTTCTATGGGGAAAGGTTTTACAGTATTTTCCTGATTTTACCTTGTATTTATTGTGTTTTGTTTTATGTGTACTGTGCAGCTCTTTGGAATTTTGAAAGGCGTTCAACAAATACATTTCATTATTATTATTATTATTATTTAGTGCCAGCTGGGAGGAACACCTGTCCTACCTTAGGGAAGTGCTGGGCAGGATACAGAGGGCCGGGCTCACTTGTCAAAGTTGAGAAGTGCCAGGTGGCCATTGCTGAAGTGGCATACCTCAGGCATGTTGTAGGCTGGGAACAGCTCTGTCCTAATCAAGCGAAAATAGAGGCAATCAAGGCATGGCCCAGACCAGAAATGCCAAAGCAGGTCAGGAGTTTTCTAGGGACAGCTGGGTACAATAGGAAATTTGTACCAAATTACAGTGCCCTGGCTGCTCCACCATCTGACCTGATAAAGAAAAAGATGCCCTAGAAAGTTACCTGGAAACCAGCCTGTGAAAATGCCTTTACCAGACTGAAGAAGGCACTGTGCAGTGCTCCTGTATTGACAAGTCCAGACTACAGCAGACCCTTTGTAGTTCAGACTGATGCCTCAGATGTTGGTATTGGGGCAGTGCTGAGTCAGACATCCAACCAAGGGAAAGATCACCCCATAGTGTACCTGAGTAAAAAGTTACTTCCCAGGGAGCAGGCTTACTCTACTGCGGAAAAAGAGAGTCTTGCCATGGTGTGGGCCCTAAAGAAGTTAGAGCCATACTTATACGGGCAGCATTTTGAGGTACAAACTGACCACAACCCGCTGGTTTGGCTGACGTAAATGGGAAAAAAAATGGTAGACTATTAAGATGAAGTCTTGCCTTGCAAAGGAATGACATGACGATCTCACATAGGGCTAGACCAACCAGTCAGAATGCAGGTGGCTTGTCGCGTCTATATGAGGAATGAACTGACTTGTAGAACTCATCCCATGCAGGGGATAGAGCCCCCAAATTCAGTCTAGGTGGGGGGGAGTGTGACGCTCTGCCCCTTGCTTATGATTACTGTATGATATCTGTAAAATAAATGGTTTGTGTATGAAATTGTTTCCCCCTTCCCCCAGTCAGCAGTGTGTGAGACTTGGCCTTTAACTTTCAAAGTGTCAGTGAGGATGTCATTAAACAGACCAGAGAAACCTGATTAAAGGTTTCCTGTTTTGTCTTAATTAGAACTTTTGGACCAGCTGCCAGGATATAAGCCTCGTAAACCTTTATGGTTCCTGCAGAAAAAAGCCAATTTGGTCTCAGAACTTTGTCATAAGTCATAAAACCTGAGATCACAGTAGCAGCAGGAAATCAGCAGAGGGCCATCAAAAAGAGATATTTGACCAAAGGATGTCGTGTGGGAAATGATGTTGCTGATGTTCACATTATTTAAAATACATCCTTGTAGATAATTTTGTTATGAATTAACTCCAAGGGAGGGTCTAACTGACATCACAGAAGGGGAGGGGAGATGCCCCCTGTAATGAAACATTGTATCTGGGGAATGTGTCATATCATCTTGGTCTCTGAGACAGAAAGTTCTCTCTAACTTAAACGCACTTAAAAAGGTAATACTTAGATAGCAAAGATCTTAAGTACTGTGGTAGGAGTTTTGTTCTGTAATTTTCCAATTTTCTTTTGTGACTGTGAGCTCATGCTATTTGTTCTGTATTTTATTTTACTTGTTTTTTTATCATATTTTTAGTAAACAATGTTTTCTTTAAGATACTGCCTGTGTCTCCTTAGTCATTTTTTGCATGTCATTGCTGAACCGATATTAAGTCTGACAGCTATAAGGGCTAGCATGGTGTTACTAAGCTGGAAAAAGGTAAGACATACCTGGGTCTCATATAGAGTTTTAAAAGGATTCATTTTGGAGACCTGGTTGGGTGCCCCTGGTGAAAGATTGTACTGCAGTCCCAAAGAGGGTACATATCTGAGCCTGTACATTGGGTATACTAGCATAAGGTTCACAGTTTAAATCCCCCAGAACTCAAGGCTAAAGGTGATTTGGACCCAAAGCAGACAGGAGGGTTACCCTGTCTGTTACCTGTTCACACTGTTGCACTCTAAGGTTGGCACTGTGGGAGCAGAGGGCCTTACCTGCGGAGTGCATTTGTGACAATGTCCAGCTATGGCTTCGCTCAAATCAGCTCTTTTTGAATGCTAAGGAGACTGTCTCCATGACCTTTGGCACAAGACAGAGACTCTCTCGGCTCCCCAATCTCCTCACCTTCCATACCATGGATGGGACTAAATTGGAGGACTGCCCCTCCTTTAGATACCTCAGCGTCTGGCTTGATCAGCACTTCGACTTTTCTGTTTATATTGATACCATCCACCATACCTCTCAACCTTTTGTCCCCCAAATGTGGAACATTGCTTGATAAAATGTGGAACAAATGGGCAAAATGAGGAACACTTAGTCAAATCTTTACCTAAGAAGCTCAAAACACTGTTAAAATGTTGAATTTATGTTCAGAAAGTCTGTTATTAATTAAATAATATATTTTCTGTATCATTTACTATGGATTTTTGCTTTAAAATGTTGACTTTGAATGTGGAACAAGTCCTCACAATGTGGAACAGGGAGCTTTTGTGAAGCAAAATGAGGAACGTTCCTCGTAATGTGGTACAGTTGAGAGGTATGCCATCCACAAGAAGCTGCACCCCAAGCTGGGTGCCCTATATTGCAGTTGGGGATATATCCCGCTGCAGGATCGCTGCACAGTTGATTCTCCCAATTTTTGACTACGGCAACATAGTCTACAGTGCTACTCCCAAAACTTCCCTAACCAGACTGGATGCCCTCTTCCACTCCTTCTGCCACTTCGCCCTTGACTGTCCTCCCAGTACCCATCAGTGTGTTCTCTACCAATCCCTGCGCCTCTCCTTGCTTCAGAACAGAAGGCTGTCCCACTGTGCCAGGTTTACGGCAAAGTTCTGGACACAGTCCCTGCCTCTGTACCTCTTCACAGCCCTGTCCTTGCCCCACTCCCACACACACTCTCTCATGCACTATGACACCTGCTCTTTTGCTATCCCGCATAAGACCACCACTGCAGGTCAAGCAGCTTTCTCCTACTGCATGTCTAAATTGTGGAACTTGCTCCCCTTGGCCATTTGTCACGCCTCCACCGCACACCACCTCAACTCTCTCATCATTGCTCATTTCAGCTCCACATGCTCATGCACCTAATTCCTTATTCCCCTAACCCAGGCCTGAGCACTTACTACCCTGATTGTCAAAGCTGTCACCTTGCTGCTGGACTGCAACTTACTGGCCGAGTTCTTTTGGAATCTTTTGGAATCGCTGTTACTCATCTGTGTTTGTATTATATCATAAGCAATTTCCTAATACTATTTGTATAGCATCATAATTTCTGATTTTCCTGGGCCAGATATTCAAAAGGGTTGCACCTGCGCGCAAGTCCGAACTTGCTCCATTCTGCGATATTCAGCAGGAGGCAGTTGCGCCACTGAAAACAGGCTGAGCAACAGCGCAATGCAAATGAATGCATGCTGAACTGGAGGGGGAGGAACCATGCATAAACTGCACAGCTGAAGTATTCAGCGCGGGCTGTGAGAGTTGTCTGGGCGCAACCCCAGCCTGCGCCTGCACAACTTTGGCCAAACAAAAAGGCTTAAGTCGAGGCCACCCACAGGTGAGCTGCTGTATTGCAGGCGCAACACAGCAGCTGCCACCTGTGCTGGCTCCAACCACTCTCTCTGTGCCCCGCAGCCCGATCGTGGGCAAAACAGTGTAAAATCCCACCACCACCCCCACTGGCCTGATCGCGCGGCACAGTTTAATTCCTCCTCCGCACTAGCTTTCTCCAATCGGCAGCAATGTGGCCTCCCATCGTGTATCCTCGGTGGTCCAGTGGACCGTGAAATCCCATCAAAGGATGGAAGTCATAGGTCACCCTCACCAAACACATCCCTGGTGCCTAGTGTCTCACCCCACCCACCCACGAGCTCACCATTCCGCCTCCCCCACGCTCGGGCAGCATCCACCTGTCCGCTGCTCATCACTGATTGCCCAGAAGATAGATGTTATAGCAAGAGTTAATGGGCGCAGCAGCTCATATTGTATAAGACAGATGTGCAGTTTTGTGACCGAATACATTCATTCACAAAACTGACTGTCTTAGTACGGTAGGCTGCACGCCCATTGGCTCTTGCTCTGCACCAATGGTGGCAGCCTACCGGCAGTCAGTCGGCGGGGCGGGTGGCAGGCGGTGGGATGCTGCCGGGGAGCGGGTGGGGACACTAGGCACCAGGGATGTGTCGGGGTGTTTTATGACTTCCATCCCGCGATCGATTTACGGTCCACTGGACCACCAGGGATATGTTCGGGAGCTACACATGCCCGCAATCGGGCTGGTGGGGTTAAACTATGCCCATGATCGGGCTGGTGGGGGGAATTCAACCATGCCTACGATCGGGCCAGTGGGGGTGGTGGTGGGATTCTACACTGTTTTGCCTGCAATCGGCTGTAGGGGCGTTGTCCCAACGGTTGCTGCCTGGCAAGGCGCAGTCCTCGGGATCATGACCCAGACAGCAATGGCATGCAAATGGGGCTATAATCAGATGCAAGTGGCTCTCTGCGCCTTGCATGAATTATGGCCCCATTTGCATGTCACCTTTTGAATATCGGGATTTTGAGCATGGCGCAATGGTACTTGCGCCACCGCAAGTTGAATGTTCCACTCTGACAACTTGCGGTGGCGCAAGTTCCACTGCACCATGCACAGTGGCTGTGGCCGGGGGCTGATATTCAAAGGAGTTGCTCAAGGGTGCAGCTCCTTTGAATATCGCTCTGGGCACACCCCAGCGCAACTATTTTGTGCAGCGCAAGGACTTGCTCCACAAAATAGCACAGTTTGAATATCTGGCCCCCTGTGTACAATGTACTGTTCCTTTACTATATGCTGTATATTATTTGTACGATCTCCAAGTCTGTGTACTATGTACGATTCCATTCAGTGTATGCTGCATATTATTTGTGCTCTCTCCATGTCCCCCCCCACCCCCCACAAGAACGCATCTGGAATCGAGCAGTTTGTCTGTTCAGTATGCCTTCCTGGTAAAACTTTTAAATAAATAAGACAAGTTTCCCCAAATACTACTTCTCTGGGTGGAGGCACCATTAGTAAACTCAGGCCCCTCAACTTGTGTATAGCCATACAGGCAGGGGTAGTAGCCCTTAGAATAGCGCTGTCTAGGGGTTACATCTTGGGGGGGAGGGTTCCTTGTGTTCAAAGACTGGTACAACCAGCACTTGTCTGACCTCCTGCTCCACACTTGAAGGGCTTCATGTGTGGGGGTTGAGTGACAAATCCAACCTTACCAAGGCTATGTATGACTGCCCATCTTTCCCTACTGCTGTTGCTGGCATGGATGTACCAGTGGAGACTCTGGCTCTGGTATGCCCACCGACTGGAATGTATGATGGTATCCCTTTGTTGATTGGCACTGATGCTCATATGTTCGGTTGGCTAGCCCAGCTTTGTCAAGAGAAACAAGCAAAATGGACTGGGTGGGCTCTTCACATCCCTGCCATGGTGCGCAGAGCATATGACCTACAGATGCAAGCCAAGGAGGTTGAGAAAGATGAATTGGTGGGAGTAGTATGGAAGAAAGACCCGGAATCGCTTGTATTGCCACCCAGTGCTCAGTGTACCATCAGTGAAGAAAATGTATGCCACAGCTTCCCTGCTTCTCAGGCTTTCTTCTTACATGGCATTCACCTCAAGCCCTTTGGAAATCTGTCCAGTCTATCGCCTGCAACGGATCAGATTCTATGGTGCAGGAGCTGGTGGATACATCAGAAACTGCCCTGGAAGCTACTATGTACCAATTCCACATGGCAGATGACAATAATGATGCAGTCTCTAGGGCAATGGCCCATGCCATATCTCTGAGATGCTTCACCTGGCTTAGAACAACCAGTCTGACCACAGACACTCAGAACAAGGCCATGGATTTTCCCTGTGATCAAAATATGTTGTTTGATTACAGCACCACTGACTACATAAAAAAAGTTGATGAGTACAAGGCCTCCTGGCAGAGCCACTCATCCAAGCCTAAACCTGCCACCCCTCAGAGATCCCATCCCGGGGCAGTAGGGATGGAAGTTTTGTTCCCAGGCCTTACAATCCCTATCCCCAATTTGACTTTAGCCAGTACAAGGGGTCTTCAAGAGGCAGGGGTAGAAGGGGCCAAAGAAGAGCCACCTGTACCCAGCCATCTGCCTCTCAGTCTAAGTCCTGATGTGAGTGTCCAGGTCACCTCCCTGTTTCCAGTTGGAGGCAGACTCTCCCACTGTCTTCAACACTGGTCCCTCATCACGTCGGACAAGTGGGTGCTGGAGATAGTGGAGAAGGGTCTGTCATTACAGTTCAAGCAGCCAGTGCCGTAGGAAGGCATTTTGGTGCCCTGGGCAAGAGACAAATTTTGCACACACCCCTCCCAGAAAATAGCCGGGGTCTGGGGGCCGCAAGGCCCCCATAAGCTCTGAGGTGTTTACATGCTCTGTGGTGAGTTTTGGGACTTTTCTTGAAGAAAAAAAACATACTTTTGTTACATGTTCCCTAACTCTGATTTCAGGGAATATTTTGCTACCATGGAATATGAGATGTGGGAGACACTGGCTGGCTGGCATCAGAGTATGCAGCCACATTGTTGTGGACAAGTGGCTGACCAACAAGGATCATGTTAGTCAAGCAGTGCCTTTCATTATTGTGTTACTGGCCATTCTTGATGTTAAAATGAATGAAAACTCTAGCCCATTCATTCAATTAGGCACCCATGCTCTCCCTGGCCACACATTACTTGCTTGATGAGAAGGGAGGGCAGGGGATGGGCTCTGAAAATGCACCGGTCTGCCAATGCTAAAACTAATTTACGAGTATAACATCTGGATTATTAGCTGCACACAGTATTTCTAACCTGGCAAGAATGACTGCCTCGGAGGGCAGCTACCACACCATGCAAGTGGTAGTTGCCATAGGGTAAGTCGGAAATTCACTTTAAGGGATAAAGATCTAGTGTTCTTGTAGATTTCTGCAGATACACGCAATACACATACTGAATTATGTCTAAAATCTAAATATCATGTTATGTTTTTGAAAGTTTTCTCTGAGGTATCAGTAGATCTATAGACAAAACACACACACACACACACACATTATGGCTGGCCGCTTGGCACAACTGTAGTGCTACCTGTTGCGATGTTGGTGACCTGAGTTTGGGAGCTAACCTGGATTGCTGTGGGAGGGAGGAGGAGGAGGATCAGTGTCTATGGAAACCCTCCTCCTCCTCCTCCTCCTCTCTCCAGGGAGTGTAAGGTTGTCAGTGCTGGTGCAATACTGCCGCATGTCACATGTGAGACAACAGGTAGCAATGCACAAGTAGGGGTAAGGGGTATATGGGGATGGGAATAACAACAGTGTTGCAATCTGTATGCTTGTGTGCATCACAGCTGGCACACTTACTGCTGGCATCCCACCCAAGGGGATTGGGTGCACAAGGTAAATCACTAATCATTTAGGCAAGATAATGAACTGAGTCCAGGCAACCCCTCACAGTCAGAGAGTGAGAGCAGGGCAAACACAGGCAAGTCAGGCGGGATGAACACCTGGCTGCCAGCAGGTCAAGTTCCACTTCCAACATAGTACTAACAGCCAACTAACTTCAACTAAACTTGACTTCCCTTGGCTGTAGCTGCTTCCCCACAAGAAAACAAACCGTACATACAGTACTTTTATATAAATAGAATGTAAGGGCAATTGCCCTCACAGTGGGCAAATGCCATCACATTCTATTTATTTATATACAAAACACAAAAGTAGTGTAGGTACTGTTTGCTTTCTAGTGGGGATGCAGCTACAACCAAGGCCACATTCTATTATTTAAATAAGACTAAGGAGGAGTGGTGAACAGACTGCCCCGGATGGGCCAAGTGATCCTTATCTGCTCTCAAATCTAAGTTTCTATGTTTCAGAGGAGAAACTGGCAAAAAAAGGAGACAATGCTGTAACTGAAATACTGAGGGGTGTAACTGGGAAGAGACACTGGTATAACAGGAAGCTGATACTGGCATAACTGTAACTGGAGTGTGAGGAGAAACTGCTGTAATAACCAAGACACTGTTTAACTGTAACTAGGAGGAACTACAGTCTTTGACTGGGTAACCAATGTAATAGACCAGGGAGGGGCAGTGGATATGGCCTACCTGGACTTTAGCAAGGCATTTGACCCAGTCCCACACAAAAGATTAACAAACGAGTTAGCCAGCCTGGGAGTGGCCCCAGGGTAGTAGCCTGGGTGACAAGCTGGCTGGACAACAGGTCCCAGAGGGTAATAGTAAACCAAACAGAGTACATTCTGAAGAAAGGGAGTTTACTAGTGGGGTACCACAGGGTTCAATATTGGGACCAGTCTTCTAATGTCTTTATAGGTGACATTGCAGAGGGGCTGGAAGGAAAAGCATGCCTCTTTGCAGATGACACAAAGATCTGCAATAGGGTTGATACACAAGAAAGGGTGCAAAGGATAAGAAGAGTACACAGTGGGGGGGTATAAACAACAACACAAATGGAAAGGGACCTGGGGTAGTCATATCAGATGACAGTCAACGTAAGGTAGGTAAGCAATGTGGGAAGGCAGTAAGAAGGGCTGCGGGGATACTGGGATGTATAGGGAGAGGCATCACCAGTAGAAAATAGGAAGTTGCTATCCCTCTGTACAGACAGTTAGAGAGACCCCATCTGGAGTTCTGCATCCAGTTCTGGAGACCCCATCTCCACTAGGACATAGACAGGATGGAGACAGTCCAGAGGAGGGCAACTAAAATGGTGTAGAGTCTGCAACAGAAGCCATACGAGAAGAGACTAAAGGAGCTTAATATGTATACCCTTGAGGAAAGGAGGGAGAGGGGGGACATGACAGAAACTTTTAAGTACCTCAAGGGACTCAACAAAGTCCAAGAGGGTAGCATCTTTCAGAAAAAGAGATGTGCAAGAACAAGGAGACACATGTAACCCCTCACCCCTGCCTTTTTACTAAAACGACAGGTGGCATGCTGTTGGCTTTGGCAGCAATACCTGGTGGGGGACCTGGGTTCGGGGAGGATGAGGTTACCTGGCACAAGGGACCTAGGTTTGGCTACTCTGCACAGGGGCACCCAAGTAAATCCAACTACAGGAAGCAATAACTGTAATGTCCAGAACCAGGATTGGGATTTTTCAGTGTGGCTTTATTCAAAACTAGATTAAACATGACAAAGCATTGCATGGTCCCCCAAAGGGCTACGTTCACTGTGTATGCAGATAGAGACTAAAACCAAGCGGTCCATTTGAGAATGAACACATTTTTACATTGTCTGGCTCTGGACCCACCAGGCACTCAGCCCGGACTTTGCATGCGCTTTGGATACACAGCCTGACTGGCCCGGCACCCCTGCCGGCCATTTGACTGATGGTCCACTTGAAGAATGGACCCAAACTTTACTTGGAAAGACATCCAATCAAACAAGGAGACTCCCAAACTGTGGCTCCTCACACCACTTAGAGTCTGTGACTCCTAGAGAGATTTGTTTTCGTACTTCCAATTGAACTCCCATCAGACGAGGAGTAATTTTCCCATCCTGTGGCTCCCCACACCACTTAGAGTCTGTGACTCCTAGAGAGATTTTCAAGTTGCGACCCACGTCTGGGTACCCACCTCACCACTGGCCAAGTGCATGAGGCAAGTAGCAAAACACAGAAGAAATCCGTAGAGGTGGACCTGGTTACTAAAGATGGGGGGTTTTCCCACCTCCAGCTCCCACAGCCCATACCCGGCCATTTCTCTGGATACACACAGAAAACTTTAGAACTTTAAATGTAGATTCACGGTGGATGACCTGAAGCACCCCCTCTACAGCATTACTTGAAATCCAATAAACTTTAGACTGTTTGACTGCTCCATTTGTTCGTCCTAGTAAACATAGTTCTTCCAAATAGCAGTCCACATTCATTTCCCAACTGAAGAAAACAATTTGTTTGCCCCTTCAAATGGAGCCAAACACTCACCCATTCATTGCAGGTGCCCCATAGGTGAAGTAACACTTTCTTTGCTGTTATACAAGAACAGACTGACAAAAACCAGGCAGCTTCCTTCCATAGTGGGCAAAGGGGATTGCCCCTGGGACCCACAGAGAACTTTTCCCCCCGGAGGGAGGGGGGCACTGAGACCGGGGGAGCGGTCTCCACCACTTAAAAGGTAAAACAAGATACTTCCTTCTTATTTGTAAACAAACTGAAGACTGACTTTGAAATTCCCAAAGTTCTAAACTCACTCCTTCAGCTGCAGATTCCATTGTGGCTTATGCAGCTGCGACAGTTCTATGATGATGTCATCTCTCAAGTCTCAGCTGTGACTGAGAACAGAGTGAGACAGTGTGAAACCCATTTAACTGGAGTTTCACAAGCTGCCTTCCCTGCCTACCACTAGGTCTTACTGGGATTCTAGTAACCCCGGGTAACAAGGGGGTTACACTCGCCCTTGACCAGGAAAATGACTGTCCCCAGTTATTATGCACCCGGCCTTAGGCCATCCTACCCTATGTGCTACCTGCGGAGGGGGGTGATCAGGCCCCCTCCTACCATGTGCAAGCACAGGCAGGCAACACTAAGGGCCTAGAGGCCTATAGCCGACATGTCAGCCTCTACACTATCCACTTACTATGGACACCTAGTGGCTCTGGTAGAACCGTCCAGAGCATAGCCCTGATAGATCAGTACTGCAGTCCCTATGGCCATTCAGGACCACAGCCGTTTAGCCCCCCTAACCCTCTAGGGAAAACCTATCTGCCTCTAACATAATATCCCAAACAAAAGCACAACCCGGGGACCTCCCCGACCTTGGGCAGCCTGCAACTACAACCATTAGCAATAATAACACAGTACATTTAAATTCTACACCATAAGCACTGACGAGGAACTCCGATGAGCCCCTCCTCCTCTTCTTGTCTTCTCTTCTGTCTTCCAGGAACACCTGTAAGAAAAAGACAAAAACAAGAACACACTCCTAATCTGCATACACAGTCTATCTAAACAACAACAACAACTACAACCCTTACCATTCTAAAAACACTGAACAATCCCAAAAATTATTATTTTTTTTTTTTTTAGAAAAAGGTAGAAAACAGTATTTACATTAAAGTACAATAATGACATTGGTAACAATACACCTTTGGGGGGATGGAGTGCCCTAAAAGTCCCAACTAGTGACTACAAGGCCCGAAGGCCAGTCCATTAAAGAGTCTCTCCTGGGCTGGAGCCCCGTGAAACACAGTTCTTAAGGCCATAACTCAAGGGAGAGTCTTTTGGACAGTTCACACATTTTTGAAGTCTGTGTAGGGTGTGTATTGCAATGTCATAAAGATAGAATAAAAAGATTTTTTCTGACTCACCAGCCTCTTGAAGTATTCGGACATCACAAACCTGGTCCCTTCCAAAGACTCTCCCTGGCAGCATTTCTTCTGATACAGCTGGGCGGACATCTTCCGGGAACCCACAGGAATGCACATCTGGAAACAGCTGGGCTGATGTCATCACTGGAGAAGGAACCTTAGAACAGGAACAAAAAGAAAAAACAGCTGGTCCGGCGTCATCCGATTACCAGGCGATGAACAGGAAACAGCTGGGCTGGCGTCCTCTCTGGATCTGAAGTCATCAGGTGGGCCAGTAGATGGTTGTTGAACGAAGCAGTATACTGTAGACTGAAGAATGTGGAGCACCTGATACCTTGTTTATTCATATTGGCAGTTCAATAAGGGCACTTCACAGTCTTAATGTGGCAATATTGACTACCACTGCTCGGCTCTCCATTTTGCAGGCACAGGCTTAACTTCTGGGAGGTCCTTGCACTGAGGCCAATAGTAGAGGGGGTCAGGGGCTTGAATTATTACTCCGTCTGGATGCACATAATTCACACAGTGGGAGACTTCACGTCCCTCTCCGTCCACTATTCTCACTCTGTCCATGAACAGTGTCCTGCCTGTCTTCCACTGTGTATACTTTTCGTGGAACAGTCTATTCTTTACATGCTGGTTGGCCCCAGGATGCACGTTTCATTGCTTCATCCCAGATCCAGGATTTCCTGCAGTTCTCAATCTCCTCCCAGACTCTCCGACGAAAGGTAGGAAAGGTCATACCAAAGATTTCATTGGCCTTTCTACGAACCAGTCTCTCCTCTTTACTTGCTTTTGTCAATCTGAGACCGCTGGCCTGGCTTGGGGGTGGCCAGTCCTGGTTCTGCCAGCTTCGCATCCTCAATGAAATTAAAAACGGATCCCTGACTTCTTCTTCTGGTGAAGCCAGGGCAGTGGCATCACCACCTTCTTGAACACATTCCTCCGAGGCAAGATCTTGAGGCTGTGTACCCGTTCCTTTCTCACAAGGCCACATAGGTTCCCCTCATCTTCCTCTTCACTGAGGCTCTGAGCCAGGAGTGAGCAGTCGTTCTCACCCCGAGACCATCCATTCATCACTAGGAGCGGAGGTCGACACCTCCCATTCAAGGCCTCCGCATCTCATCTTCACCTTGAGACTTGGCTGGCCCCCCACCCAGGGGTCTATTGATGCTTTATCCAAACTTTCCTTCTGAGATCCAGCATCCAAAACTTCAATTTCAGATTTAGTCTCTAATTCTGCACTCTCTAACTTTGTGCCACACTCCCCCGAGGGACCTTCCTCCACAGGCTCCGCCTGATGCTGTGTGCTGCCAACTGCAGGTTCTTGAATTTTTGTCCATGTGGGAGCCAAACAAATTGGAGGCACTTTATACAAGCCATATTTTTGAAGGCATCCAGCACAGTGAGGAATCATGAAGACATCCCTTCCAGCACTCAAACACATCTGGCATACACGCACTGGATAATTAGGAATTGCCACATCAGGAGGGAGTTGCCCTCTATAGCACAACTTTTCAATATCTCTCAGTCTATTTACTGCTGCTGTTACTGCAACCCGGGCATGATCCAGGTAACGAGCTGGTCCTGAGGCCATAACTGCAGAAAAACAAACAAAAGTTCACTGTAACTGAAAGTCCCACTTTAAATGAACACACTCTGTAGCTTTAAAATGGCTCATCTGCTGCTGTGTTTACTTTACCACCCCACCCTGTAATGGCGGCGGCAGCACTCCTGTGCATCAACATTCAGACTCTGGGTCAAGCCATTGCGCACCCGATTTACATCAGCTACTAATAACTTTTATTTCAAACTGCACAACTTGCTCTGTTCTGGCTGTTCACACATTTACAGGATTTTCCTTGGACTTTTCACATGCTGGCAACATTCATTTAATTACAGTCCCTTTAACTTCAGGTTTCAGCACAGGATTGCCTGCTTCTACTAGTGTTGCACTTTTTTGCAACCCACAGTCTCTCTCTGGCTGCAAACTTTAAACTGAGGCTACTTTCATTGCTATGCACACATTTAATGGCTTTACAGACTTGCACTTGCCAGCATGACATCACACAATCGCTACTTGCAAAGCGACTATACAGCTGCACACACATTTTATATGGCATTCTCTGAAAATTACTGATTTGAGCAGTTTTAAATCGTTTACTCACTGTTATTGTAGCAGATTGCTGCGATGGTGTAAAGCAGCCTGCAGCCAGATTTTGAAGGCCTCAGATTGCAAACGGGCGGGCAGTCTCCGCGAACGTAGTATTAACCACACACTTCACTGATCCCACGATCGATAAGCGGGTTGAGCCCGATTTTTAACTGGAAGGTCACTTTTTTACTGTTTACAGCGCTTTGAACACTTCGCGAACGCTCCTCCACTGCCAGTACACGCACTACTCTCTGTCTCCCTCTCGAATGCTGAATCAGACTCTGAAGAGCTGGCTGAGGGGCGGGACTAATGGCAAACTGACCAACCACACAATGCCATGCAAATGAGCCTCTTCTTCCTCGCGAGGGCTCCTCTCCTCACGGCGATCGTCGAGCAGGCAAATTTAAACTGTAAAATGCACTTTTTTTTTTTCTTGAACTGACTCCATGGCGGGAGCCCATTTCAACCATGTAACATTTCCATTAACTCTGCAGTCTCTAGCATTGCACAGAAAGCATTTCCAACGTCCAGGGCATAATTTCTCTGTTGCTACCCCTAGTTTTCCACACTTTCCTTCACAGAACTTTATTTTAAAACTGACAAACGCTGTAAACTATGTTGATGCAAGACAAGGACACACACTGTGGCTTTACAGCTCCTTGGTAAACAGTTGGCATTTTTTAAACAGCAGCACAAGATTCACAGCACACAGCAACACACTGCTTCAACTTTTTGGGCTACCGACTGCCAGATAGCCAAAACGCTAGCCTACTTGCCCAAGCACCTTCCTTCCCAAACAAATCCAAAGCGGTGCCTCCATTTTTGTAACACCTCACCCCTGCCTTTTTACTAAAATGACAGGTGGCATGCTGTTGGCGTTGGCAGCAATACCTGGTGGGGGACCTGGGTTCGGAGAGGATGAGGTTACCTGGCACAAGGGACCTAGGTCTGGCTACTCTGCACAGGGGCACCCAAGTAAATCCAACTACAGGAAGCAATAACTGTAATGTCCAGAACCAGGATTGGGATTTTTCAGTGTGGCTTTATTCAAAACTAGATTAAACATGACAAAACATTGTATGGTCCCCCAAAGGGCTACTTTCACTGTGTATGCAGATAGAGACTAAAACCAAGCGGTCCATTTGAGAATGAACACATTTTTACATTGTCTGGCTCTGGACCCACCAGGCACTCAGCCTGGACTTTGCATGCACTTTGGATACACAGCCCGACTGGCCCAGCACCCCTGCCGGCCACTTGACTGATGGTCCACTTGAAGAATGGACCCAAACTTTACTTGGAAAGACATCCAATCAAACAAGGAGACTCCCAAACTGTGGCTCCCCACACCACTTAGAGTCTGTGACTCCTAAAGAGATTTGTTTTCGTACTTCCAATCGAACTCCCATCACACAAGGAGACTCCCATCAGACAAGGAGTAATTTTCCCATCCTGTGGCTCCCCACACCACTTAGAGTCTGCGACTCTTAGAGATATTTTCAAGTTGCGGCCCACGTCTGGGTACCCACCCCACCACTGGCCAAGTGCATGAGGCAAGTAGCAAAACACAGAAGAAATCGGTAGAGGTGGACCTGGTTACTAAAGATGGGGGGGTTTTCCCACCTCCAGCTCCCACAGCCCATACCCGGCCATTTCTCTGGATACACACAGAAAACTTTAGAACTTTAAATGTAGATTCACGGTGGATGACCTGAAGCACCCCCTCTACAGCATTACTTGAAATCCAATAAACTTTAGACTGTTTGACTGCTCCATTTGTTCGTCCTAGTAAACATAGTTCTCCCAAATAGCAGTCCACATTAATTTCCCAACTGAAGAAAACAATTTGTTTGCCCCTTCAAATGGAGCCAAACACTCACCCATTCATTGCAGGTGCCCCACAGGCGAAGTAACACTTTCTTTGCTGTTATACAAGAACAGACTGACAAAAACCAGGCAGCTTCCTTCCATAGTGGGCAAAGGGGATTGCCCCTGGGACCCACAGAGAACTTTTCCTCCCCCCCGGAGGGAGGGGGGCACTGAGACCGGGGGAGCGGTCTCCACCACTTAAAAGGTAAAACAGGATACTTCCTTCTTCTTTGTAAACAAACTGAAGACTGACTTTGAAATTCCCAAAGTTCTAAACTCACTCCTTCAGCTGCAGATTCCATTGTGGCTTATGCAGCTGCGACAGTTCTATGATGATGTCATCTCTCAAGTCTCAGCTGTGACTGAGAACAGAGCGAGACAGTGTGAAACCCATTTAACTGGAGTTTCACAAGCTGCCTTCCCTGCCTACCACTAGGTCTTACTGGGATTCTAGTAACCCCGGGTAACAAGGGGATTACACACAATTTGAAGATAGAGGGTGGGATGGCTCAGTGGTAATGTGAGGAAGTATTTTTTCACAGAGAGGGTGGTGGATGCATAGAACGGCCTTCCTGAGGAGGTTGTGGGGTCAAAACCAGTGGAGGAAATCAAGAATGCATGGGACAGACAGAAGGTAATTCTTGTGGGAGGGGGGTAGGAAGAAATAGGCTGTTAGTTAACTAGGATCTGCAGCTTATCCAGTAGTTAGGGAAATGGGCAGACTAGGTGGGCCAAGCAGTCGTTATCTGCCATCAAAGTCTATGTTTCTATGTGTAATGGGACACTGCCACTGGCATAAATGTGAGCAAAGACTGATATAACAGAGCAGACATTGCTGTAACTGATATACTGACTTACTGTATCTGTTAGGCTAACAGATACAGTAAGTCAATGCATCCAGATACAGCAATAGTTTGCTGACTGATTCACCTGGTAGTACACACTAGTATTGCTGGCAGATGTCTAGTAGCTACAGACTAGTAAGCAGTTAATTTAAATAGGGCAAACATTAAACAAATACAGAACTTCAACAAAGTAAGAAACTCTATTAAAAAAAATTACAAATAATAACACAAAACAGCAACAATATGCTTATTTGCAAATAAATTTGAATTCCTGGCTAGAAACATTTGGTTCTTACTGTCTCTCTCTCAGTGCTGGACCAGCACACTCATACAGAGAAAGAGTATGAACCAGAAGAGCCTTCTAGCCAGGAAGCTGGCATTTTTTTTGGTAATGATGACTACTACTCTGTCTTCTCCTGCAGCCTGCCCTTCCCCAGAGTAAAGGCAGACAGCAATTCAAACACTGTACACACCAGAAATTCATTCATTTTATTTTATTTTTTCAATCGGATGCCCCGGCCCAGTCAAAGATCCGAAGAAAAGATTGAACTAAGGCAGCGGCGATGATCAGTTCACCAAAAAAATCCAGGCACTCGGGCAGGCATGCATTGGGGGGGCACACACACAAGGAAATAAAAGTTTAAATTTTTGTTTTACTCATCAGGCTCAGCAAGACGACAGTTGAAAAACTTGAAAGCAAGTCTAGTCATCACAGACTGATCCAGTCTCAGCAGTAGCGCCTTTTCACAATTTGCACAATGTATTTATTCACTCACACTTTACTTGGGACTCGGGAGAATGTATTTTAGACCTGTCCTGGCCTCCACCATAGACAGTACCCAAAGAAAGGATGTAACAAAACTACAAAAGCAACGAGCGGGGGCAGGCCTCCTGACCTCAGGAGTCAGCAAGATGGGGGACCGGGATCAAGAATCAGGAGGACGGAATCTGGTGCGGGGGAGAACGCAGCTGCACCAGGCAGCCCAACGTCCTAACAACACAAACAAACACACTGTATTCAAATAATCCTATTCCTATCCTAATCTCTTTGCCTTCTTAAACAGATCAGTAGTTTTTTTGACTATTGTTTCCAACCTACTCCACAGCATGGATCACTAATATAGTTTATTAAATAGACATGCTCACTGAAAATCCTACAGCACAACACTATCTCTACTACAACCTCTCTCTCTACTATCTCTCGTCTCAAACAGTTCTAGATTGCAGCAACACGCACATTGCTCTCACTTCATGTACTTGCTACCGGCCAGAACACATGGCTGTCTGAAACTGTACACTCGATTCTTTTTGCTGAGGCTGCAACACACCATATGAACACCCTCCCCCCGCCCAGATTTGCTGGTCCTCGGATGCACCCACTACTGGCAGCAAGTAGTAATTACTGTTAAAGTAATTTAAAAAGTTTTTAATTTAAAGTGGCAGTACTCACTTTTGAACTTATAGTACTGTGAGTTTCTGAATGAAACTCGCCCCTAGGAGACTTGCGCCCGGGCAGCTGCCCCTCCCGCCCGCCTTTCCTACGGTACTGCAAGCAGCTGCCAGACCTCAAACATACTCATGTGTCAAGACCTCTGTCCCCAACACAGATACCGCTATTGGAAAAGGAGGTACAAAACCTTCTGGCTTTATGAGCAGTGGAGAGGGTCCCCACCCACGAGAAGGGCAAGGGCCTCTACTCCAGGTATTTTCTGACACACAAGAAAACTGGGGAGTGGCAACCTATCTTAGATCTCAGATATTTAAACAAACATCTAAAAAAAAACAAATTCAGAATGGTCACTCTGTCACTGGTCATACAGTCCTTACAGCAGGGAGACTGGCTAGCCTCCCTCAACTTAAAGGACGTCTACTTCCACATACCCATAAGTAGATCTCACTGGAAGTTTCTCAAGTTCGAACTTCCTTCGGGTCACTATCAGTTCACGGCAATGCCCTTTGGTCTGTTCTCAGCCCCAAGAGTCTTTACCAAGTGTTTTGCAGTGGTATCAGCACATCTCAGGAGACTGGGTGTCGCTGTCTACCCCTATCTGGATGACTGGCTTATAGTAGCAAAGTCTTCTTGCCAGGCCAAGGAATCTCTTTCCCACACAGAATGCACTCTGGAGTCTCTGGGTTTCCTCGTAAATCTAAAGAAATCTCACCCAGAACCCACCCAGCTGCTCACCTTCATAGGGGCCCAGCTAGACACTCAGAAGGGATATGCTTTCCTCCCACAGGAAATAATTCAGAGTTTCCTTTCAGTGGCAGATTCTTTTGCCCAGGGACAGCCAAGACCAGCCAGACATTTCCTCAATCTTCTGGGACATATGTCCTCTATGACTGCAGTAGTCCCAGGGGTCAGGTACAGGATGAGACTCCTGCAAGCCTACCTCAGAGCTCGCTGGTCTCAGAGAAGCAACAAATTTTCAAACCTGATACCAGTGTCGGAGCAGTTCCTCCAGAACTTGCTGTGGTGGAAGAACCCTGCAAATTTGCAGGCAGGAGTTCCCTTTTAAACTCCTCTTCCCTCAAAGGTTATCACCACAGATGTCTCCCTTTGGGGCTGGGGAGCTCATTTAGATAGTGCCTCAGTAAGCGGCAACTGGACTCCTGAAGAGTCACAGTTACACATAAATCTTTTGGAACTCAGAGCATTCTTACTAGCTCTCAAAGCTTTAGCTCCCAGCATAGAAGGGTTCCTCTGGATGCCCTGATCCTGGACTTGTCAGGGAGGTTCTTATATGCATTTCCTCCCTTTCCCCTGATATTCAGGGTTTTACTGAAACTCAGACAGCAGCCTGCATCGATGATCCTAGTGGCTCCGGACTGGCCCAGGCAAGCCTGGTACCCTCTCCTTCTCTCAGTGTCCTGCAACAGGTCCATTCGCCTGCCTCCGACTCTCTCCCTGCTGACCCTTTCTCAGATGGGAGTACAGTACCCAGACATACACTCTCTTCACCTCAAGGCCTGGTTCTTGAGGAGTTAGAGTTTCCATCCTCACTGTACTCTGAACAGGTCTTTAGGATACTGAGGATAGCTAAAAAAAATGAACACTAAGAAGACCTTTGCAGCCAAATGGAAAAGGTTTTCCCTCTGGTGCAAGAGTGGAAAGGTTGAACCCCTTTTGGCTTCAGACCCTCAGCTGCTAGACTACCTGGTACACCTACAGGCCTCAGGCTTGAAACCATTTTCACTCAGGCTACACTTGGCGGCAATTTCAGCCTACCTTTCAGTGGGAAAGAAGAAATAATGTTTTTCCCATTACATTTTTAAACATAGAAACATAGAATTTGACGGCAGATAAGGACCGCTTGGACCACCCAGTCTGCCCATTTCCCTACCTGATGGATAAGCTGCAGATTCTAGTTAATCAACAGCTTACTTCCTCCTGCCCCCACTAGAATTGCCTTATGCCTGTCCCATGCATTCTTGAATTCTCCCACTGTTCCTGACTCCACAACCTCCTCAGGAAGGCTGTTCCATGCATCCACAACTCTCTCTGTGAAAAAATACTTTCTAACATTACCTCTGAGCCGTCAATCTTCTATCTTCAAATTGTGCCCCCTTGTTTTTGCACATCGCTTCTTCTGAAAGATACTACCCTCTTGTACCTTGTTAGTTCCCTTGAGATACTTGAAAGTTTCTATCATGTCCCCCCTCTCCCTTCTTTCCTCAAGGGTATACATATTAAGCTGCTTTAGTCTCTCCTCGTATGTCTTCTGGTGCAGACCTTGCACCATTTAGTTACTCTCCTCTGAACAGCCTCCACTCTGTCTATGTTTTTTTCGAGATCCGGTCTCCAGAATGCATGCAGTACTCCAGATGGGGTCTCACTAACTGTCTGTACAGAGGGATAACAACTTCCTGTTTTCTACTGTTGATGCCTCTCCCTATGCATCCCAGTATCCCCCAGCCCTCCTTACTGCCTTCTCACATTGCTTGCCCACCTTTAGGTCATCTGATATAATTACTCTTAGGTCTCTTTCGATTTTTGTTGTTGTTATTAACTCACCCCCCATTGTGTACTCTTCCCCTGGGTTTTTGTTTCCCAGATGCATTACCTTGCACTTCTTTGCATTGAATCTGAGCTGCCACGTATTTGACCATTCCTCCAACCTTGACAAGTCCCTTTTCATTCTTTCCACCCCACCTTGTGTATCAACCCTCTTGCAGATCTTTGTGTAATCTGCAAAGAGACATACCTTTCCTTCCAGATGCTCTCCAATGTCACTTATAAAGATATTGGAAGGACCCGTCCAATGCGAACCCTGTGGTACCCCGCTAGTTACCCTCCTTTCTTCACTGTGGACTCCGTTTACTATTACCCTTTGCGGCCTGTTGTCCAGCCAGTTTTTTATCCAGGCTACCACCTTGGGACCCACTCCAAGACTGGCTAACTTGTATATTAATCTTTTGTGTGAGACTGTGTCGAATGCCTTGCTAAAATCTAGGTAGGCCATATCCACAGCCCCTCCCTGGTCTATTACTTTGGTCACCCAGTCAAAGAAATCTATTAGGGTCGTCTGACATGACCTTCCTGCTGTGAAACCATGTTGTCTTGGGTCCTGTGCCCCACTGGCTTCTAGGTGCTCAACAGTTCTTTCCTTCAGAAGTGATTCCATCATTTTCCCTACCACTGAAGTCAAACTAAGTGGTCTATAGTTTCCTGCCTCTGCCCTACTCCCACTTTTGTGAAGTGGAATCACATTTGCCCTCCTCCAGTGCTCAGGTACCACTCCATCCTCCCATGATTTGTTAAAGAGAGTAGTCAGTGGTATTACTAGTTCTACCCTTAGTTCTTTTAGTATTCTTGGGTTCAAGAGTTATTTCAAAACCATTTCTTCTGTGAATGGACTGGTATCGACCCCCCTATTCAGAGTTTCTTCCTTGTTTGGTTTAGGCACCTCCCCCTCCTCATCTGTTGTGAATACTGAGCAGAAATATTGGTTCAGTATCCCTGCTTTTTCACTGTCACCCTCTGCCCACATTCCCTCCCCTTTATTAAGTCTCTCTTTCCCTCCCTTGGTCTTTATTCGCTCCCTAATGTACCTATAAAATGTTTTATCCCCCTTCTTAACAGAGTTGCCTATCTTTTCCTCAGTTTGTGCCTTTGCTGTTCTGACTGCCTTCCCTGCCTCCTTCTGCTTTAACTGATAAAGTTCTCTGTCCTGCTCCTTCTGTGTTTCCTTATATTTCCTGAATGCTATCCTTTTCTCCTTAACCTTCCCTGCCACCTCTTTTGAGAACCATAGTGGTTTTTTCCTTCGGTTGTTTTATTGATTTGCTTTACACAAAGGCTTGTTGCCTCTGCAATCGCTGTTTTGATTATTCCCCATTGTTCCTCCACCCCTCCTTCTTGCCCGTTTGCTAGTGCTTTTCTAAGGCACTCTCTCATTTTCCCAAAGTCAGCCTTCCTAAAGTACAGTACTCTTGTTTTGGTATGGCTTGACTCTATGGCTATGTTTATTGTGAACCACACTGTTTGGTGGTCACTTGTTCCCAGATGGCTACCCACCTCTAAATCTGAAATCCTTTCTCCTTCCCTATTTGAGAGTACCAGATCTAAGATTGCTCCCTCCTGAGTGGGTTCCAACACTAGCTGTCTGAGGCATGCCCCCGTAGGGCATAAAGAATGACCCTGCTCTTGGATGTGCCTGCAACAAAGGTGCTCCAGTTAACATCTGGCATATTCAGGTCCCCATCAACAATATCTCCCCTTTTTCTGCCATTTTAAGAATGCCTTCTATCATTTCACTGCATTTTTAGAATATCGACTGTAAAAATTGTTTTGACAAAGTTTTATTTTTTAATGATTTGTATTGTTTTAATCTGTGTTTATGTACGGCGCCTTGGCAATTGAAAGGCGCCCTATAAATAACATTATTATTATTATTTCCTTGTCCATTTCCTCCCCCTGAGATGGGGGTCTGTACACAACCACCATGCGGATTGTGGTGCCATTTCCTGTCTCCAGGTGACCCATAGTGACTCCTCAACTTCCTGTTTACTCTTTAGTTCTGTTGCTTTAATCCCTTCCCTTATATAGAGAGCTACTCCTCCTCCTCTTTTACCCACCCTGTCCCTCCTGTAAACTGTGTATCCTAGCATGTTGACTTCCCACTCATGGTTCTCTGTGTACCATGTTTCAGTGACTGCCACAATATCCAGGCATCCCTCTTCCATTAAGGCCACTAGTTCAGGGAGCTTGTTGCACAGACTATGGGCATTGGTACTCATCACCTTCCATTTATTTTTTATGACCTTACCCCTTTTAGCCCCATTCCTGTCCTTAACACCTTTTTCTGCATTTATCCCTGTCCTGCTCCCTACTGACTTCTCTGCCTTGGTGTTTACCTCTCTAACTACTGCGCTTTGTGGGGGTAGGCTGGGATTTCCCTGCTCCTTTTCAGTGCCTCCCCCCTTAGCTAGTTTAAATGCTTGCCAATGAAGCATTTAAACCTGTCACCTAGGATCCTGGATCTGCCCCTGGACAGATGCAGACCATCACACCAGTATAGGTCTGCATGCTCCACACCAGTTTTTCAACCATTCATTGAATCCCATGATGCAGAATACCCTAGCATCATCCTTGCCATAGACAGGCAGCACCTCCGAGAAGGATACCGTACATGCTACTTGTCTAAGGCCCCTCCCCAACTCCACAAACTCCTCTTGCACCGCTCTGATCCCATTCACAGCCAGGTCATTTGTCTTTGCCAGAATAGCATATGAATTGTGGAGAGCTACAATTGGAGGGCTGCGCCTCTGTTCCTCCACCCTCTCCCTCTGTGAGCCCACCTTGGTCCAACCTCTCCTCTTTCTTAGTAACCTCTGAGGTAACGGTGGTGGCGGCCCTGGTGTTCCCTGGGTGGGGGAAGAGGTTTCACGAATCCTAGCCAGGTCAGCCTGGAGACGGGCAACCTCCTTCCTCAGACCAGAGAGGTGCCTGCAAACAGGGCAGCTTCGCAGCCTCCAGAATGTCTTATGGAACACTGCTGCTCCACAGCCATTGCACTGCACCACTCCCATCTTGACTTATTTTGTGTCCCTTCTCCTGTTGCTTTGTATGCTTATTGTCTCCTCCCTCTATATATTTTTACATTTACTTTCCTACTGTTTATGTGCCCTTACAACTCTCACCATTCCTGTTCTGGGACAGGAACTTCATGTAGTCTTCAGTAGCCTCCTTCCTCCGTGCTTGGATTCAGACCTCCAGCAGCCAGTGGGGGATAAAGAGTTTATTTTTTTTTTTTTTTTAGGTTCCTTCAAGGTTACTGAAACTAATGTGTCTCAGTGATCCTTCCCTTCCTACTGCCAAACAGGAAGTTCCTGTTGTCAGTCAAATTCAGTGGCTATAAAACTAGAACTGGCTTTGGGTGGAGGGGTGAGAAAGAGGGAAATTAGTAAAAAATCTGTAGTTCTGGACTTCTGTTTCTTGCTCTGCAACCAGTTCTCTTCTGCCAGAAACAGCCGGAAGCTGTAACTGGAGACAGCTGCTTTTGTACACCTAAGCTGCTAAGCCACACCCCAATTAGATTCACTCTCTGCTCTCAGTAAATTAAGGTGATACTGCCCCCTTCCTGAGAAAAAACACTTTTCTTTTACTTAAATGAGACCACATTCTTCTAATAAAGTATTTCTTTGCTTAATCCAAACAGCTACTACTCCTGCTGAGACAGAAGTGATTAATTAGTAAAAAATCTTTAGTTCTGGACTTCTGTGTCTTGCTCTGCAACCAGTTCTCTTCTGCTAGAAACAGCCGGAAGCTGTAATTGGAGACAGCTGCTTTTGTACACCTGAGCTGCTAAGCCACACCCCCAATTAGATTCACTCTCTGCTCTCAGTAAATTAAGGTGATACTGCCCCCTTCCTCAGAAAAAACACTTTTTTTTAACTTAAATGAGACACCCTTCTTCTAATAAAGTATCTGTTTGCTTAATCCAAACAGGTACTACTCCTGCTGAGACAGAAGTGATTAATTAATTAAAAATCTGTAATTCTGGATTTATATTTCTTGCTCTGCAACCAGTTCTCTTCTGCCAGAAACAGCCGGAAGCTGTAATTGGAGACAGCTGCTTTTGTACACCTAAGCTGCTAAGCCACACCCCCAATTAGATTCACTCTCTGCAGTTTTTTCAAAGGCCTCTTGCACCTCCAGCCTCCAACCAGGGAGCCTGTTTCTCCTTGGAGCCTGAACCTTTGCATAGATGGGCTCATGAATCCACCTTTCAAACCTGTGTCCACAGCCCACATCAAGTTTGTAACTTGAAAGATCATCTTCATGGTAGCCATTACGTCTGCCAGGAGGATTTTAGAGCTACAGGCCCTGTGCACTGATCCGAATTACATCATCCCTCACAACGATAAAGTTGAGCTCAGGACAAATAGGAAATTTCTGCCAAAGGTGGTTTCAGAGTTTCACTTGAACCAGTCCATCACTCTGCCTGTCTTCTTTACTGAGCTATCCACTCCTGGGATGCAAAAGCTCCACAGCTCGGATGTCAAAAGAGCCATCTTTCACTACCTAGAGCATACTAGACAGTCCAGAGGCTCTTCTACTCAGTTGTTCCTCACCTACGCGGATGTAGGCAGAGGAAGACCAGCTACCAAGAGAACTGTTTCTTATTGGTTGGTCTCTTGTACTAGATTCTGCTATGAGAAAGCTGGTCAACAACCTCCAGCGGGGCTCAGGGCCCACTCCAACAGGGGCACTGCAGCCTCGCTTGCAGCAGCAAGGGTCATTCCCCTACTAGATGTGTGCAAAGCAGCTACCTGGAAATCTGTGCACACTTTTGTGAAACACTACAGTTTGGATGTGCAGATTAGATCTGTTGCCATATTTGGCAGGGCAGTTCTGCAGAGCCTCTTTCCTAAGTAGGTTCTCTGCCCACCTCCCACTTGGTACTGCTCGGTAGTCTGCATAAAAGTTACTGATGCTAAAGGACTCCTGGGGTAAGAAGAAAAAATTACTCACCGCAGTAATCTTTCTTCCAAGGGGTCCTTTAGCGTCAGTAAGCTCCCAGCCTTCCTCCTCAGTTCACCTGTCTGAGAAGGGCTCTTATGTCACCTTTTACCAAATTTGGAGTTTCTTATTGATGAGTTTTTATCTCATGTTGCTGTTGTTTCTGTTTCCACTTTTGTGGACATTTGCATGTTTTTTGAATCCTGTTGATTCTTTTTCAGGGCATTTGCCCTTGTTTTTCTTTGAAAAAATTCTGAAGCATTCAACAGCTCTCACTCAGCTCACACCCCCTCCTTTCTTTTGATTGACTTGGCCCTACACTCATTTAAATATCTCTTAAAGGCACAGCTCCGGGGCAGTTGCACCTACCCATCTAAGTGCAAAAAGTTACTGATGCTAAAGAACCCCTTGGAAGAAAGAAGATTACTGCGGTGAGTAATTTTTTTCTTATCTTCCGTCAAATTCTATGTTTTTATGTAAGCGGGACAAAGTCGGGTGTGGTCAGATTAAATATTCTCACTCTGGGAGGAGACGCAACTCAAGGAGGGGGATGAAGTGGTGAGGGGGTCAGATGAACTATTCTCACTCTTGGGGGGATGCAACTCGGGGACGGGTACAAAATCTGAGGTGGGGAGATTTCATATGACAGCTCTGGGGAGAGACAGAACTTGGGGGGCGAAGGTGGGCGGAAAATTAAAACAACAAAAAAAAGGAACCGCAAGCATTGAACCCAGGACTGATGGACGTATCAGACGTGCACACAGACAGTGACTCTAACCGCTAGAATACGCTGCCAGCACAAGTTCCAGCACACACCAGCCTGCTTATATTGCTCAACTACATTATTGGCTACATCGCTAAAATAACCAAGCGCTATAAAGACCATGTCGCTAAGATCACATTCGCTGTTTTTTCTGTGCTGTTATTCACTCGATGAAATTCATCTGCTACTTCGACAGGACACCTTTTTGTTCTGGCTAGAGTCATGTCTCTGTAGAAAGTTAACTGTGTGCTTTTCGTGTCGAGTCGACTGGTATGGCATTTATTTCCATATTTAGAGGAACTGCAAGGATAGTAGTGACTGGAGAGTTGCTGCTGTCTGGAATCCTCATGTGCCCAACATTCCAAATCTGAATCAGCTTTTGGGCTGTGCCATTTCCCTTAGTAGGGGTGCACAGTACCCATTTGTAAGCACTGTCCATTAACAATGTAGGAGCTAGCAGGAAAGGAAATTACAGTAAGTAACAGTATGAAGATGTTCCTTCTTTCTCTCCTCAGTTATTTTTGAAATATTTCTGCAGGTGGCTGTGCTAATCCATCCTTTTTAATTCCTTGGGCACCCTGTTGTGCAGTTTACTGGGTTCATGGGACTAACCTTCTCCAACTGGTAAGGTGTCAGTTTTGAAAGTTGTGCTACAACTGACTTAATATATACAATTACATACATTGCAGTGTGTGCTGATATACAGTACCAGAGAATCACAGCGTTCATTTTAATGGTTCGTAATAGATTTTGGAAGGTTGAAAAGTGAAAATAGTTCAGAAGGTCTGAAGAAGTGCAGGAGGGTAGAGCGTGTGATGTTGCCGAGTTTACACGGCTGGTACAGCATATGGGCTGTGGAGCAAAGTACAAAAAGCTTGCGTGATGGTCTGAATATTTCTAGAATCCATGTTACTGTCTCAGAGGGTGTTCCAATGCAGAGGGGGTAGTAAAGCATTTTATCACCAGCAGCTTCTGTACCCTTGGCATGTCAGTATGGTGCCTGGAACGTAATCATAGTTAGTAGGCGTTTATACAAGGAGTCACAGCAAAGATGTACCTCTTCCTTCCAGGGCCAGTTAAACAGTCAGTTTCTGGATGACCCACACAGTAATTTGACAGTATAGAACTGCACGCATGAGCATTGCTGTGGAGACTAACAGAATGAGCACTCCTAATGGAACTATCTCGACAAAAGCAAATTAAAAGGTTAACAAAATGCAAACTCATCTACTGTTTCCCTTTAACATTACACCCTTAACCCACTTGTTTTCATATTACTTCTTTGCCACTCAAACGTCCCTCTTGTATTCTCTGGGTGTATCCTTGTAGATCTACCTGTGCTCTGCAGCCCCACTTTCTCTCATATGATGGTATGACTTTCTTTTCCCCCAAACCCCTTTATACAGCTCCATTCATCCATACTGGCTTTATCCTGAACTTTTTACTGTGGTTGCTTTTCAGTGCACACACCTTTACTGCATCCTGACTTGTTTCCTTTAACCTGTCCTGGATACCCCTCTGACTAGGCTAAGCCTGTTCACATGGCTGCTCACCATACTCCTTGTTCTCAGAGATAGCATCCCCAACAGAAGTCTGTTATGTTTCCTTCTGTTGCTGCTCACTGGCACCTATATACAGTGATAATCCACCAATGGCAGCTGGGCTCTGAAACCTCTGGACTTGTCAGTATGGTTCAGCTGGTAGCACCCTTGCAGATTGGCTAATGTCCATCTCCTGTACTATGAACGGGGCTCATACCCAACGCTGACACTACAGTGCATTACTCGGCGTGTCCCACACCAGGAACTGGGCTTATACCTAACACGGACATTACAGTGCAGCACTGGGGGTGTCCCACACCAGGAACTGGGCTTATACCCAACATGGACATTACAGTGCAGTGCTGGGTGTGTCTCACACCAGGAACTGGGCTTATACCCAACATGAACATTACAGTGCAGTACTGAGGGTTACCACACCAGGAACTGGGCTTATACCCAGCACAAACATTACAGTGCAGTACTGGGGGTGTCCCACACCAGGAACTGGGCTTATACCCAGTGTTGACACTACAGTGCATTACTGGGGGTGTCCTACTCCAGGAACTGGGCTTATACCCAACACGGACATTACAGTGCAGTACTGGGTGTCCCACACCAGGAACTGGGCTTATACCCAATGCTGACAACACAATGTAGTACTAGGGGTGTCCCATTCCTAGAACTGAGCTTATACCTTACACTGACACTACAGTGCAGTACTAAGGGTGTCCCATGCCAGGAACTGGGCTCATACCCAACACAGACATTACAGTGCAGTACTGGGGGTGTCCCACACCAGGAACTGGGCTTATATCCAATGTTGATACTACAGTGCAGTACTGAGGGTGTCCCATACCAGGAACTGGGCTCACACTCAACGCTGACACTACAGTTTAGTACTGGGGGTGTCCCACACCAGTAACTGGGCTTATACCAAATGTTGACACTACAGTGCAGTACTGGGGGTGTCCCACACCAGGAACTGGGCTTATACCCAACACGGACATTACAATGCAGTACTGGGGGTGTCCCACACCAGGAACTGGGCTCACACCCAGCGTTGACACCATAGTGCAGTACTGGGGGTGTCCCACTCCAGGAACTGGGCTTATACCCTACACTGACACTATAGTGCAGCACTGGGGCTGTCCCACTCCAGGAAATGGGTTTATACACAATGTTGACACTATAGTGCAGTACTGGGGGTGTTCCACACCAGGAACTGGGCTCACACCGAACGCTGACACCACAGTGCAGTACTGGGGGGTGTCCCACTCCAGGAACTGAGCTTATACCCAACGTTGATACTACAGTGCAGTACTGGGGATGTCCCACTCCAGGAACTGGACTCACGCCAAACATTGACACTACAGTGCAGTACTGGGGGTGTCCCACACTGGGGACCTGGGCTCACACCCAACGCTGACACTGTAGTGCAGTACTGGGGAGTGGTCTAGTCCAGGAACTGGGCTTATACTCAACGTTGACACTACAGTGTGGTGCTGGGGGTGTCCCACTTAAGGAACTGGGCTTCCACCCAACACTGACACTAAAGTGCAGTACTGGGGGTGTCCCACTCCAGGAATGGGGCTTCTGCCCAACACTGACACTACAGTGCAGTACTGGGGTGTCCTACTCCATGAACTAGGCTTATACCCAACGTTGACACTACAGTGCGGTACTGGGGGTGTCCCACTCCAGGAACTGGGCTTATACCTAGTGTTGACACTACAGTGCAGTACTGGGAGTGGGACTTGGCTTATACACAACGCTGACACTACAGTGCAGTCCTGGGGGTGTCCCACTCCAGGAACTGGGCTTATACCCAACATTGATACTACAGCGCAGTACTGGGGGTGTCCTACTCCAGGAACTGGGCTTATTATACCCAACATTGATACTACAGTGCAGTACTGGGGTGTCCCACTCCAGGAAATGGGCTTATACCCAATGTTGATACTACAGTGCAGCACTGCAGGTGTCCCACTCCAGGAACTGAGCTTATACCCATTGCTGACACTATAGTACAGTACTGGCGGTGTCCCACACCAGGAACTGAACTTATACCCAATGTTGATGCTACAGTGGAGTACTGGGGGTGTCCACCCCCAGGAACTGGGCTTATACACAACGCTGACACTACAGTGCAGTACTGGGGGTGTCCCACACCAGGAACTGGGCTTATATCCAACACTGACACTACAGTGCAGTACTGGGGGTGTCCCACTCCAGGAACTGGGCTTATTATACCCAACATTGATACTACAGTGCAGTACTGATGGTGTCCCACACCAGGAACTGAACTTATACCCTACACTGATGCTATCGTACAGTACTGGTGGTGTCCCACACCAGGAAATGAAGTTATACCCTACACTGACACTACAGTGCAGTACTGGGGGTGTCCCACACCAGGAACTGGGCTTATTCCCAACACTGACACTGCAGTGCAGTACTGGGGGTGTCCCACTCCAGGAACTGGGCTTATACCCAACGCTGACATGGCACGGGGTCATAATGTCGCGGGCGACATCGAGCACACCACAACTGCGCAGCAGCAAACAGCGTGAAAACATGCTCGACCGTTCTCCTTTTGTTTTGCGAGAGGCTTTGCCCCCCACACCCCTGGACTTATTATATAACTCTGAGGGGGTCTGGACATAGGGGGAAGAAAAAAAATAATAAAAGTAAAAGATTCCTAAGTCGGGAATGAAACCTCGTTCCCCAACCCCATCCACTGCAGGGTTGGGTGCTCTAGCCACTCCACTATGGGAGCGGCTCAACTGAGCACCCGACTGGTAGTGTTCATATCCACTTCCTCCTTCGTGGTGAGCATCAGGAGGTAGCGATACTTTAGTATCGCTGTAATTCCCCTGTCATTGTAAAGGTATGCGCTCTACTTACAGTGCGGTCATGCTGTGCGCGGTTTTCTCCACGTGGGTATGACCCAGTAAGCGCTGACACTACAGTGTAGTACTGGGGGTGTCCCACTCCAGGAACTGGGCTTATACCCAATGCTGAGACTACAGTGCAGTACTGGGGAGTGGTCTGCTGATTGAGGTGCCATCTTTGAACCCTGATGCCTATTTCCAGTTGTTGTTCAGTTCAGATGGAAGTCAAAGATCTCAATGAGATGCTGTGTAGCCTAGTAGTTAAATGCAGAGACGTGAACCTGGAGAGCAAGGTTTGATTCCCACTAGTACCACTTACGGTGCTTAACGTCCATGTCTCTCTCTCTCTCTCTCTCGCTTGCTTCCTTTACCTCCCTCCATCTCTACTAACTCTCCTGTGTTCACCAGGTGGTTTTTTTAATTGTTCATGGCTTGTAAAACTTAAAGAAACTATTCCTTTCCTTTCCTTTCCTTGCTGTGAAGAATATGAGATTTATCTGGTGTCATGGCCAGCAACCCCCCCCCCCCAGCAATAAAAACAAGTGCTGCATTTTCCATATCTGTGTGAGAAATGGTGCTGAGCAGAAAATGGCTGCGAAATGTGCCTCCATCGAGTCCCTATGCTACAGGTGCAGAACTCCTTGCTGTGCAGTGAATGCTGTCTGAGATACAAGGCGTACAAAAACCTTTTTATAAATTGAAATTGTATTCTAAGTCTTTTCACAACTCTGCACTGCAAGTGCCTCCCAGGAATCAGCAGCAAAAGCTCTGAATGCTTTAATAATGCTCTCTCTTCCTTTTCAAAATTCCCATCCATATCAGTTTGGCTCTTATTCCTTAGCACTTAAATCAGTCTCAGGAATTTGAACTATGAGTCGCTCTGCAGATGCTTGACACAGTGAACATAGCCGAAGTGAGTTTAGCTGCCTCAATAATGATACAGCTCCTAGTTCTAAGGTATAAGCAGATACACTTATTCTTGTCTGTTGCAGGCAAGGATGCTGTATCTTGATTTACAATTATTACACAATTATACCAAGGCATAAGGTGTTCACATTCTTTGAATGTCCTCCGAAAGAACGTCTTTAAACAGAGAGCGAGAGAGTGGGGTCCCATATATTTACATTAAAATGCAAGTCATCACTTTTCACAGCTTCTGTTTTTTTACATCTCTCCAGCAGTTGTAAGGCTGACGTAAGCTTTAATCCATGGTGTCATTCGATTTTGAAATTTATCTTAAAGGAAAGGAATTGTCTGTCCTCACATTAGAAAGGTGTTTTTAACGGACAGCATT
Organism: Neoceratodus forsteri; assembly: GCA_016271365.2. Classification (NCBI taxonomy): domain Eukaryota; kingdom Metazoa; phylum Chordata; order Ceratodontiformes; family Ceratodontidae; genus Neoceratodus; species Neoceratodus forsteri. Next base: position 547,371,010 of record JADMNL010000023.1, read on the forward strand.
TAAATAGCGAGCTATGGCTTCTGCCTCCGTAAACTGATTGGGCGAGGCCAGGCTAATGGGGGAAGCAACCATTCACAAATCTTATGCAATTTTTTTTATTTAAAGGGAAAGTGCATGCTTCTGAAATGGAGTGGGGAAGGGGGTTGTCATGCGATGAGATGCTGCCTAGCAACGTGTGCCCGTGCTGAAACACCCTGCTGCTGTTGTGAATGGAAAGGAAATGTTCTCTGCTGTCAATTGCTAAATAATTCCAGGTCCACCACAGACCTTGTAGGAGTCTAAAAGCCTCTTTAGGTCTTGTACAGTAAATAACTACCACTCTCCTCAATGGTCTGTACTAAACAAAGGCCTGCAGTGCACTGCAATCCTGTCTGAGCTTGCACATTTCTTTATAGTGCCTCTCTGTCCCCCTGCTGGGTTGAGGTTGGGGATAGCTAGAAATTATCAAAGCTGTTTCTGCTGGGTAGCAATTGAGCATAAAGTGCATGTTTACAAAAGAGACACTAGGTTGGCTTTGTGATGCCTAGTGGTGGTGGAGGACTTTGGCATGTTGGCAACATGGATTTGTGCTCTTTGCCTGGGAAGGCAGGGGCAGAATTCAACAGGGAGGGCTGCAGAATGCCCCCACCCTCCAGAGCATCACTGCATGTGGGATCACAGAACAAGGTGGAAAATGCTGCCCTCCCACCTTGACACCATCCAGTCCCTCAACTCCACCTCATCTAACTATCGGTCCAGTGATCATATTCTGTTTCCTCCCTCGTGGCAGGGAAGCCCCCGGTGAGAAGTGGGACAAGTAGGTCTCAGAGAATCGACTGAGAATTTGGGGGATCTAGAGGTGGCAGTCTATTAGTGGAACTTGAGTCCAGTGTATAGCACAGAAGAAACCTTGGGGTTGCAGGAAGGAGTGGTGTACTGGGCAGAGGGAGAGATTATACAAAAAAAAAAGAGACAATGAGGCCCTGTACACATTACAAAGTGTGCTGTGGTTTGTTTTTAAAATCGCTTTTGAACTCACCACAGCAGTCTGTTCACATCTCTCTTCAACTGTGTTTTAACACGGTTATTCCAGATCCGACTCCTGTCCGCATCAGCCATTCAGTAACGGACTTAAACCCGGTTCCCCACAACTACAGCACGGTTCCGAATGGCGCAAGATGACACGGTCACAGAACACACTACAGATGCCCATCTGCATTACAAGGTAACATGATTCCTCAGTCTGAACCATTCTTGAAAATGGTTTTAAGACTAGGTTGCTTCAGGGTCTTAGCACGGTTTCTTAACACGGTAAACAGGAGCTGTGTTTGTGATAGTTAAAACATTTTAAAGACCTTAAAATGTTTTAACTAGCCTAATATGTACAGGGCCTGAATGTTCCATGTGGTGGGGGTTGGGAGGATATAACATGTTTGAAAAAATACTTCAGACAACCTTTGAGCATGTATGCTTATTTACAGAGAGGGCTGATCCTTATGGTGGGGTGGGGGGGTAGTAAATGGGACACTGGGTTTTCTGCCGTCTGTGTTTTTTTTCTTCTGCTTTATCACCTGTACTGCCCAGTTCACTCTCTCTCCCCATTATCCGGCTGTTCCATGGCCAACTGCCTGTCAACCTAAGTCTGCCTGGATCCAGATCTCTGCCCCACCCTTAAGTACCCTGCAGGAACCCACCCACTTTTGTGGTTGGACTCAGCCGGCTGGGCAGCCTCAGACAAACTAAGGATACTATGTTGACGGGGAGGGGGGAAGAGGAGACCGAGGGTCATCCCATACCAAGTGACGTGGACAGCCTGGAGAGGCATCATTGGCATTGTACTGTATGTACTCTTCTCACAGAAGTCATGATTTTTCACCTTTTTTATGAAAACCCTATGATTTTTGGGACTGTCCGTGGAAGGAGGTAATAAAATGTTGACAGTTTGATAAATAATATGTAATGCCACAGTTATCGTGAATATTGTGGTATGTCAGTGTTTGTACAGAAAAAGTCCTTTGGTACACATATGCTGGAGAAGTTGGCTCAGAACAGACACTTCTGCATAAACCTTGCTTAAAGGTCTAAAAGGCACGATATACTGTGAACCATGTTTATTGCAGTATTTGAAATTGTCTGCGATATCACTAGAAACATAGAAACAGAATTTCTTGGCAGAAACGGACCTCCTGGCCCACCCAGTTTGCCCAGATGGCCCGTGCTTACTCTATCTCCACAGACCCTAACTGGTCTCCAGCGACCCTCCCTCCTCCTTGCCTCTTTACTAATATTCCATTATGTCTGTCCCATGCATGCTTGAAGCCTCCTACCATTTTTTTCTGCACAATGTCCGCTGGCAGTCTGTTCCAGGTGTCTGCAGCTCTTTCAGTGAAGTAGTACTTCCACATATCCCTCTTAAACTCCCCCACCCCAGCTTCATCACATGCCCTCTGGTCCTGGTGCTCTTTCTCATTTGAAAGAGACTCCCAGCCTGTACCCTGTTCACCCCTGTGAGGTACTTGTATAGGTCTCTGTCATGTCCCCTCTCACTCACTTATCTTCTAGGGTGTACATGTTGAGATCCCTCAGTCTCTCCTAGTAGGGCTTTTGGTGTAACCCCTGCACCATTTTATTTTCCCTCCTATTGACTGTCTCCACCCTGTCTATGTCCTTTCTGAGATGTGGCCTCCAGAACTGGACACAATACTTCAGTTGGGGTCTCACCAAGTGATACAGTGGCAACTAAGGATGAGCAAGAAGCTGAAGGGGTATTCAGTGAACTGCCAAACACTGGCAGTTTTCACCCAGCTGAAGCTGGTCCAAAGATTGTCATCTTCATTTCAACTCTTTGGTGGGCATGATGCAGCTACCGTATGTTTCAAGAGAGCACACACTGAACATGTGCAGCTTTCTGGCAGTCACCTGACCTTCAGCAACCAATTAGAGATGTGGAATCTCGGCAAACCTGAGCGTTCTGCAGCTCTGTGTGCCATTGCAGTCGTTCTGATGTCAATGGATTTTATTTTATTTATTTATTTAAGAATCAGTTTACAACCTTTGAGCCAGAGGCTCGTTTCCAAAGGTACTTCATCACATAAAGACATACATTGCGTTTCGGTTACATAGCAAAGATTTGCAAAGAATCAATAGGCATTCACCAGAGGTGCCACGTCATATAGTGGTCAGACAAATACAATTGGGTACAGGGTACATGTAATTGATAACAGGTATTACACAAGTCGGTATCAAGTGAGCATTCTGGTAGATAAACATTGAAAACAGCTGGCACTGGCCAGGTTAAACCTAGGCATGGTGTACAGGGAAGTGGTGGAGGGGATGGTAGGGTGGAGAGCTGCCCGGGGGGCATTGTCAAGAGAAAGAGGTGGAGGCTATGTTCAGAGACAGGAGCAGTTACGAGTGCTGAAGATGTTGTTCCGAAGTGCGGTTTTGAATATGGAGATGGTGATGGCATTGGTGATGGTGGCAGGGAGAGAGTTAAACCAGGTTGGGGCTCTATAGCTGAAGGACCTCTGGTCACGGCTGGTTCTCGTTCTGGGGACCTTTAGAGTGGTCTTGTAGGAAGACCAATGGAGGGAGGAACTTGCTGTGTGTGCTCTGTGCTTTGCTGTCTCTTTGTCAGAAAAAGATTGCCAAATTCTGATTTGTGAAGCGCAGTTTCTTGGAGCTAACTTGCAAGCTGCCACTGCCATTCCACAGATTTTGTTAGGCAGGAAAAGGGAAGGAAAAGAGCATTGTGACGGTAAGAAAGGGGGAGGAACCCCAGCCTACTCTGCAATGCTGCTGTTATACTCAGATCTTCCAAACCAAAGTTTTTAGTAGTTTTCTTGATCTTGACTGCGTGCCTAAGCCCCAAATCTTAACTTTATCAAATTATAGTTTGGCTGATTGTGGGTGGCTGCTGGGTCAGAGACAGGGTGCCGCCAGCATGCCTGATCTCCACCTCCCAAAAAAAGTCTTGTGAAATACTTGATCCAGTTGCAGTGTCGTTTTGGCGGGTAGCAGCGGGTGCCTGCCTGAGCCCCAATCTTGCGAAAGATTATCCAGTTGCAGTGTATTTTTTGTGAAAGGCAGTGGGTGGAGTACCTGGCCTGCCTGAGGGAGCCAGAGCCCCTTTCCCCCCAAATCCTGTGAAACACCTTATCCAGTTGAACTGTAGATCTTACTTTGAGAGGGTTCCTGCAGTAGGTCATAACATATCAGACTGTGCCCTCTGGCATCAGGACTGCATGGCAATCGTTTGCTAGCAATGTCTGGCAGGAGACCACCCACCTGATATCACGTGACTGACGTCAGCGTGACCCTTTACAGTGGGCGGTGCCCATACCCACCTTCCAATTCTTTCCTGCTGTCGACCTGCTCAAGGACTTCACGGTGAATGTTGGTCCAGTTGATTACCATTTTATATAAGTATTTCTACTTATTTCTCGATTTAAAAGTTTGTTTTTGTTATCTTTTATGTCTTCTTCACCTCCGAATCCAAAGTCCAGGAAGAAGTGCGGAGCGAAAAGCCCTCACAAGGACGGCCACCAATGCTGCCTCTTCCACCTAGGCTGGGGTCACGATATCGAGGCCCGCCCTGATTGCAAATCCTTCAACCAGGCCACACTCAAACGCAGGCAGCAAGTCCTGGAAGCCCAGCTCCTGAAATCCAGAACGGCCTCCTTGGAAAAAGAAATACAAAAGTTGAGGGAATCTGCTTCTTCCCCTTCTTCAGAGCTCAAGAGGAAAAAGAAAGATAAAGAGAAGCATAGGGAGTGGGTACGTTTTGGAGGACTGGGAGTGGGTCTCCTCCAGCAAGGTCGCTGGGTCCAAGACTGTGGTCTTCCCGACGAGTAAGGCCGTTTCCCCACCGCCTTCCCTGATAATTGTCCAGGCTGCTTTCAAGAGTTCTCCAGGTACCTCTTCTACCTTTAAACCCATTAAAACGGGCCCCAAACCTGGCTTTCAACCGATAAGCCGCCCGCCAGCTGATCTGGCTAGCGCCCGGTTCTTACTGGTAAGTCGGACTCCGGGTCCCCGCCTGGTAGTCAGCAAGACAGATTCCCACCAAGAGGAAAGCTGCATGACACCTGCCGATAAGCCAGTCATGGGGACCCCCACTGTCTGCCCGGCTCCTCCATCGATCGGTAAGTCAGCCGCTGGAGACTCTGGTGACTGCCCGATTGAAGCTCACCTGTTGGAGGCTGATGCCGACACACCCAATGCCCAGTTGAGCTCACTGACCTCTGATGGTCAGCCCTACTCCCAGGTTCCCCCAGGACAGGAGCCTTCCCCTCCGCCCTACCTGGTGGAACCTCCAGCACCAGACAGTATGACTGGGATGGAGAGGGAAGAGAGTCCCCTGGATGTGGCTTTACCTTCCCCCATTCCAGCGGTTGTACTTCCTGTCTCGCCCTCAAATTCTCTCCCTGGGACTATGACATCGGAACCGGTTCTTTTTTTTTTTTTTCTTTTTCTGGCAAGTCCTCGATCAGGCTGTGCCCTGGTCACAGCCCCCGGGCTCCCACCAACTGTCAATTGCCTGCATCTCCCGGTCTTCCCCTGCTTATCCCCCAGAGGGCGGGGGCCGCGGCACTGGTTCTTCTAATTTCAGTGCCACAGAACCAGTAACTAGTTGGGAGTGCTGGCGACGGTGACTAACTGAAGCCCGGGGAGGGCTTCATGTAGACGGAGGACCCACCCCTCCTTTTTCTGTTTTTTCCTCTGGGAGGCGGGGACATGCAATAATGTCCAGCATCTGTCCCACCTCCATTACGTGCAAGCGCCGGTAGCTGCATGACTCCCGGCCTCTGCCAGGGGCCCGTCTCGCACCAGGCACTTCCCCATCCTCCCCACAGAGAAAGAGAGCCGTCCATAGGGCGCTCTATCCTTCTACCCGGCCGGCCCCAAGCAGCGGGTCCGTTCCTGAACCTGGGTCGCGAGCGTCGCAAGCGGAAATCCCACCACTGTACCGACAGGCTGGCCTGGAACCAGTTCTGACGCTGGCTCCAAGGAACCTTCCTCTTCCGACGGGCTTGTCTCTTGCCCTGCCATCAGAGGTCTCTCTGTCAGGCACCATGAACCTAATGCCCGGTGTTCTGCTGGATCCTTTTGGTAATCTGCCTTCTGAACCACTGTCAGGGCCCTTACGGCTGCCCCTGACACCAGCCAACCCATCACCGGCCCTGACACCAGTCCCTCTGATGTCGACTTTCCTGGCCCCAGATCATTTTCCAGGTCCTTCGAGGCCTCCTTCAGATCAAGGCCGTCCGTCAGGCTACCACCCTTATCCAGGCTTTCCATTGCCAGTCTTTCCGCTGTCAGGCCCAGCAATGGCTCCTTTCTCCCAGGGATATTATCCTGGGTATCAGGCACAGAACACCCACTACTATCAGCCTCCTCCTCCTCCAAAACAGGACTTCCAGACTATGATACAGTCCCAGTGGCAGGAAGCCAGATCTCGGCTGGTTTTTGACCTGGATAAAAGGATGCCAGCCCTGGTGGTTACCCCCACTCCCCGCTCCTTTCACCTGTGGGCTCTTTCCAGTCAGCCACAGTAGACGTATCCGGAGGTACCACTCGGGCGGTCACCTTACGAGGTGTCAGGACCTCTGATAGAGAGGAGTCCTCTGACTCAGAGGAGGACTCCTCTGATTCTTCACCTGGAGAACAGTCTGGAACCACAGGAGCTAAGGGCAGGGAGTCACCCAAATCATCTCCGGAAGACCCCTCCTTCACAGAACTTCTCTGCATGATCCAACAGGCTAATGGTTGGAATGCGGAAGAACAAGACCCCAAACGTAAACGTCTAGCTGAATATCTAGACCTAGAAGAGGTATCTCCAATTCCTATTCCTCCTTGGACTTCCCCCCCCATGAGGATCTCACTACTACCATTTGGCAGTTGCCTCATTCCATTTCGGCTGTCCCAAAAAAGGCACACCGGATTTACCATACGCTGGAGGGCGTTTCCTTTCTAGATTCCCAACCCAAGGCAGATTCCATCGTTATAGCTGCAGCTCACGATCATACTGCCAAGCCAAAACACGAGTACCTCTCCCCCTGATAAGGAATCTAGGCAGCTGGACAAGTCTGGGTGAAAATTCTACACCTCCTCCACCTGTGCTCTTCGTTCTCTCAACTACGTAGCACACATGTTCTCTTTTCAGAAGACCACCATGGCTAAACTGGGGAAGCACCAAGTTTGGTTGACAGTAAATCTGTCGACCACCCTCACATCGATAGCACAATACGGATGCAGATATTGTGCCACCCAGGCCCCCAGTGTTTTCTGTGGGGGGCTGTGCCTTCCCCCGGACTTTAGGATTCTCAACTTCAGGTCAGAGTTGGTCTGGGGAGGGGACAGGACACTGGGGGAAAGTGAAACACGGAAACAGATCATTACAGCGACTGTCGCTGTAGTGGTCATTTTCCGTGTTTTGCCATCGGGGGGGTCGGGCACAAGGGGGCCACCCCTAAACTGGAGGCTCATCTTGAGACTGTGGAGGAGTTGGACCTTAAGGCAGAACTTACTAAGGACTTGCGTTTGTCTAAAATATCTTGCAAACATGCGCTTAGACTTATGACTCAGTGGACACAATGGCTCGTTCCTCCACTACGGCTGTATGCCTCTGGCGTCATACTTGGCTGTGTATTTCTGGGCTTTCCCCAGATGTACAGGCAGCCATCCATGATGCCCCGTTTCGAGGATCAGTTCTCTTTGGAGGGGACACTAAGGACACCATTATGGGCCTTCAGGACAGTGGACAAGCCCTAAGATCCGTAAAATCCATGTACAAGGTGGGTTTCAAACCAAAGCAGCCCTTTCGGTGCCACCAGAAGTGGCAAAGTTGGCAGCCCTTCTCCAGGTGTCAGAACAAAAGGAGAGCACCAGGGTCAGCCGTCACCTCCCCCCGTCTCCAAAACCCAGAGGGCAGCTGGGGGATCCTGCCCCTCCACTTCCTGACTTGTTCAGACCTCCCCCTCCTCCACCTCCCAGCAGCATGGAGCAAGTGGGAGGAAGGTTTGCCCTTCACCTAGAGGAATGGCAGGGCATCATGTCAGATTCATAGGTCTTGCAACTGGTAACAAGAGGCCATACCACTGCGTTTCTGAAAAACTCCTCCAGATTCACCTCCAGGTCAATCCCTCTATTCCCTGAACCAGGCGTTTCTGGTCGAGGAAGAGATACTGGCCCTACTTCAAAAGTCAGTCACAGAGCCAGTCCCTTGGGCACAGAAGGGGAAAGGGTTTTATTCCCATTTCATCCTCATTCCCAAAAAGTCGGGCGACCTCAGGCCCATCCTGGACCTCAGTCCACCGAACCTTTTCATGGAATACAAAAGGTTCTGCATGCTGACAGTACAGGGTCTCCTGCCCTTGCTCCAGACAGGCCATTGGCTCTGTGCACTGGACATGCAGGATGCCTACCTTCATATCCCAGTGTTCTCCGGCCACTGCCGTTTCCTGCTTTTCCTTTTCCAGGGGGAGCACTTCCAATTCAAAGCCCTCCCCTTTGGTCTTTCCTCGGCACCCAGGGTCTTCACCAAGTGCCTAACGGTGGTGGCAGTGGCTCTTCGCTATCGGGACATTGCAGTGTTCCCGTATTTGGACAATTGGTTCTTGGCAGCTCCATCCAGGAACAACCTAGAGGAATCCCTGTCCTTCACCCTGGACCTTTTTGCTCAACCGGGGATTACTATCAGTTACCCCAAGTTGTCTTTGGTTCCCTCTCAACCCCTCCAATTCATTGGGGTCGTATTGTCCACGGTCCTGGGCAGGGCCTTCTTTCCCTTGGACGGAGCAGATACTCTGCTGGAACAAGTCAAGCTGGTAGTCTCCTCCAGACATATTCCTGCCAGGGTATTCTTATGCCTTCTTGGCTTGATGGTGGTGACCATTTCTACGGTCCCCTTGGCCAGGTTGCATATGAGGGTCACCCAATGGACGATAAGAGTCCAATGGGATCAGCATTCGGACTATCTAAATTATCCTGTCTTGGTGTCCAGCACACTCAAGAAAGATCTCTTATGGTGGCAGGATCCTCAAAACCTGTCTCAGGGATTGCCTTTCAGAACACCCCCTCCCTGCTGGACCCTCACCACAGATGCCTCAGGTCTGGGTTGGGGGGCTCATCTGGGGGATCATCAGACCCAAGGGACATGGTCCCAGCTGGAAGCATCTCTCCACATAAACATCCTTGAGATGAGGGCGGTTCTTTATGCCCTTCGGGCCTTTCAGCCCCTCCTGTCTGTGGGAACACTGTTAGTCCAGTCCGACAACGTCAGTGGTCTGGTACATCAGCAAGCAGGGAGGCACCCGGTCATATTCCCTTTGCAGGGAGGCGATGCGGGTGTTGTTCTGGGCAGTCCAGCATGATCTGTTTCTCATGACCGTACACATCCACAATATCCTGGCATACAGCCTCAGCTGAACAACGACACAAGCTCACGAATGGGAACTTCATCAGGATGTAGCAGAACTTCTTTTCCATCATTGGGGATGGCCAGAGATAGATCTCTTTGCTTTCCCATCCAACCCAAAACTACCCAGTTTTTGCTCGCTTGTTCAAGGGCCTGGTGTTATTTGGCAAGACGCGTTATCTCTCTGCTGGACAGGGAGGTACTTGTACGCATTCCCTGCCTTTCCCATTCTACAACATGTCCTACTGAAGCTTCAGGCAGAGGGGGCTCAGATGCTCCTGCTAGCCCCCCTCTGGCCCAGGCAGATTTGGTTTCCACTCCTACAACAGCTAGCCATGGAACCCCCAGTACCCCTCCCTCTTCAACATGATCTATTGACACAGGAAAAGGGCAGACTAATGCGCCCAGGACTCAGGTCCCTACATCTTCATGCATGGCTCCTTCAGACATAATTGTGTCGTGTTTTGGAGTGTCCCAGAGGGTCACTCAAGTCCTGGTGGAAGCTAGGAAGCCTTCTACTAGGTCTACTTATGCTATGAAATGGAAGCGCGTTTCCATTTGGGCAGCCACTAAAGGCTAGGACCCCTTTTCATGCTCGGTGCCCCAGGTGATGGGGTACCTTTTGCACCTGTCTGACTCTGGTCTAAGATATTCCTCACTGAAAGTCTACTTGTCTGCTATTTCTGCCTGTCATACGTTGGTAGACAGGAAGACTGTTGCACAACTAGAGGTCTCCAAAACCTTTTTGAAAGGGATCCTCCACTTGAAGCCCCCTATCTGCAACCCTACCCCACCTTGGGATTTAATTTTTTTTCTAGAAAAGCTTATGTTGCCTCCTTTTGAACTGGTGGTAAACTGTGAGATGCTCTATCAGTCTTGGAAAGCACTCTTTTTAGTTGAGGTTACTTTTGCTCGAAGGATTTCTGAGCTTTAGGCCCTGATGTGTAAGGAGCCTTATTTAATTTTTCACAGAGACCGGGTGGTTCTGCAAACAAATCCTAAGTTTCTCCCCAAGGTGCTTTCTGAGTTCACCTTAAACCAGACCGTTGAGCTGCTGGTGTACTACCCTATTTATTTGAATAAGGGTGAGGCTCTTCTACACACATTGGATGTACATAGGATTTTGTGTTACTGTGTCCACAGGACCAAGAATGTCCGCAAATCAGATCAGTTGTTTGTTTCTTTATATTTATTTATTGATTTCGTTATTCGGACATAACCTTTGAACAAAATGCTCTTTTTCAAAGGTTCCACGTCTTGACAGGAGGACAATGCAGAAAGGTAGTTACAGAGTATGGGTGCACAAGTACAGAGGCAAAAAAATACAAGAAATAACAGCAATTGGTCTGACTATTTACAATTGTAAGCTGTCTCATATAGAGGTACAGCATATTGTAGTTAGTACAGCCCAAGGTACATGGTGAGTGCTGTGGGTTTAAGGAACTAATTTAGCAGGCGGTAAAGCAGCCGGGGAGGCATTGTCATTATTTCATATAAAGTCAGGGGGGGAGAGACTCAACATAGGCTTTCACACCCTATATTTTAATGCAGCCAAGAGGAGGCTTTGTTGTTAATTTTAGCCAAGGGGTGGGGGGGGTAATTTTCTGTGCAGGACTGACCTAGTAGGAATATACTAGAGAGCAATATGAGGGAGGACTGTGCACAGAATAACTGGGGGGAAGACAGGTGCTTTGACACAGTCACATTTGTGCAGGGTCAGTGGCAGGGGAGGGACTTAAAACAGAGTGCTGAGTTAAGGACAGTAGATAGAAGGCTCATCAACAGGCTGTGGCTATGGAAGGCTCACGTTCGAGGGCTGGCAAGTAGTAGGAGTAAAGCTACCAACTGTCCCTATTTTCCCAGGACAGTCCCTATTTTAGGCAGCATGTCCCAGTGTTCCCACAGGTTTTGCAAAATGTCACTTTTGTCACAGTTTTTGCTTACTTGTCCCAGTTTTGTCACTTTTTTTTTTTGCTGACTGCTAATCCGTGAGTGGCAGTTATTTCAGCACTACTGTGGCACTGCTCAGGCTGGACAGCAGTTTGCAACTTCAATCCCTGCGCCTGTGTTGCACTGCAAGCATGTCAGTGGGAGCACAGTAAAGCATGTTCCTTCCTGTTAGATTAGAATGGGTAGTAGTGCAAACAAACACGTGGATATCTGCCTGCCAGCAGCTTAGAGGGACTCCAGACAGAGAAGAGACCGGCAGCAGGGAACTAAGATACCTGAACCTGATCAGCTGTAGGGAAGTGTGTGAAAACAATCTGGTGTGGTGGTGGGAGTCACTGAAGTGAAGTTTGCTCAGCAAATGAGGTTGGATGGGACTGTCAGGAGGAGCAATACATGCAGCTCGAATGTTGATCACAATTTAATGCAGGTTTGCTTCTAATGAACTTTCTGTACATCATGGTTTGCAACTTGCTGCAGCAGAATGATGTATTGTTTTAATCTGAATGTTTGCTACTGGTGTTACTGAGGGGTGGCATGGCCAGAGCAAGCAGCACAATTTAACTGACTGTGTGGCGTTGACTGCGGTGGTGTCCGTGGGAGTGACGCGGGGGTCATGATCAGGATGAACTGTCCCAGTTTTAGACCTCAGAAAGCTGGTAGCTTTAAGTAGGAGGAAGTAAGAGTTTAAACTCAGGGTTACTGGGCAGCAGGGTAACAAATTGGAGAATGCAGCCCAGGAGCAGGCTGGCTCCAAACTACCCAAAACTCTTTGTCCCCAAAACTCTGGGGTTAACAGTTTCTAAGCAGTGCTCGTCTGTTTTCAGAAGTACAGTAAACCTCTTCCGGGGGAGGTTAGAGGTCACTGTACTAGGGATATGGCTGCTTCCGCAGCCTTCCTTTAAAATGTTTCTGCAGCTGAGATTTGTACTGTAGCAACCTGGAGTTCAGGCCACACTTTCATGAAGCATTACAGTTTGGACATTGCCTCTAGGCGTAGGGCCGTGTTTCACCTAGCCGTTCTGCAGGCTTTGCTGTTTTAGACCTGCTCTGCTCTGTCTGCTGATCTTCCTTCTTCCTTGCTTCAGTGGGTCTCACTGAGGGTGACTGTTTGGGATTCAGTCCTATATGTTATGACCTACTGTAGGAACTCTCTTGAAATAAGATAGTACAGTTACGTAAGAATTTACTATAACAGTAGCCCTTCAAGAGAGGTTACTACAGTAGGTCACACTTTTCCTCCCTCCTTCCCCCAGCTTTCTGCATGTTCTTACAGGCTGTTCTGGATTGGGATCCAGGATATTCATCCTTTCTTCTGTTACATCCTCTTTGGATCTCCGACAGGAGAACTGGAAGGCGGGAGTGGGGATCGCCCACTATATAGGGTCACGCTGACGTCAGTCACGTGACATCGGGTGTCCGGTCCCCCACCAGACATTGCTAGCAAAAGTTTGCTGTGCGGTCCTGATGCCAAAGGGTGCAGTCCTATATGTTATGCCCTACTACAGGAACCTCTCTTGAAGATCTACTGTTATGGTAAGTTCTTACATAACTACTTTTTCATGTCAGGCGGTGGGTGCCTGCAAGCTCCTTTTCTAAAAGGATTTATCTGATTGCAGCAAGCTGCGTGTAACTGCCATAAAGATGAAACAAGGAGGTCCTGAAAGGGAAGCAGGTAGGACTGGGAGAGGAGGAGGAGGAGCAACAACAGGGAAAGGTTCCACTATGGCACCATCCCCACAGCAAGTAGCAGTCGTAATCATGTAGCCAGTGATGGGGGTGGTGTACACGGTGAGGATGTTAGAGGGAGAAGACCAGAGACAGGGAGTGGTGGTGGTGGTGGTGTGCCTGAGACTGAGAGGCATACTAGGGCGGGGCATATAATAGTGCATCCAAAGAAACCATGAGGATTTGTTAGTCCTCAGAAGTCAACTGGTTGAATGCCCACTGTAAGCAGGAGCTTTCCCAGTCAGTCACAGTCAGTGTCCAGTGGTGCATCTGATGGTGCCAAAACCAGCTGAAGCAAGCCAAAAACACACAGGTCTTCCCCTGCTTGTGGTCCTCCTCCTCCTCCTCCTCCTCAAAGTACCTTGCTTTCCCCTACTACCCATGGTGGTGATGTAATGCCCAGGGATCCTCCATCCCATTCTGAAGATGTACAGGCAGTCCTTCCACCTGTGCCTCATGTGCAACACACATGACAGCAGCTGGCAGTGCTAGGTGGGGTTCCAATTCTGTAACATGTACACCTGTACCATGGTGAACCATGGGTAATTTTCTGTTGGACGGCAGCAACTTGAGGCACTATAGGATGCTTCTTCTCCAAGTGTACTCACAGGCCCCAAATCAGGGAGTGAGTCTGGGTCTGACACTATTGTTATCCTGTCACCTGAGGAAAAAGAACTGGTTGATATACACAGGCAAGGTTCTGCTTATGGTATACCAGCCCCTCTGTTTTATAAAAGCAAGCTAGTAGCAAGTGGAAGTTGAAAGTGTGTTGTCAGTTACAAGCTCCTCTGATGAGGACTATGATTCTGACGAGTGGAGGCCACCAAGAGTGCAGGAGGACAAGAGTGGGAAAGTAAGAGAAGCAATGAAGAAGAGAAAAGAACAAAAGCAACTTGATGAAGCAGGGAAATCTAAATCCCAGGCCAAGTTCCTAGTACCGCCTGATAAATGTGCTACTGCTGCTGCTTCTGGTGATCATGTGGAGCAGCCAGCCACATCATTCCTCCTCATGATGAGGAAAAATAAATCTCTCAGTGGTCACTCTAGTTCTTCTAAGGCCTCCCTCCCCCCTGTTCCCTCAGACTGGTGGTCATACAGCTAAGAAAGCCAAGAGATGTTCCATAGTATAGGAGTATTTAAAGGATGACCCCACTAATCCCCTTAGAGCATGTTTCACTATGTGTGAAAAAAAGATCAGCAAGGGTAAATGCAGACGAACACTGGGTACCAGTGTTCTGGCTGATCATCTAACGTGTGAACACAGCATCTTGCTAATAGTCACATCCCTTCACAATCCACACACACACCAGGCTCAGCAGCAGCAGCCGGGTATGGGTGGCAGGATCAGATGGTTTGTTCGGATTAAACAGCCCCCATGGCAGCAGCAGTCAGAGTCAGCTGACAGTAGTGATGCTTCTTCCACAACACCACACCGACCACTACCACCACTAGGCAGGGATAGTAGTGGTAGCTGACACAATAGCAGTAACAGCACCAGTGCTAGTTCAGAATTTATTGCCACCAAACAAACCACACTGCAGGAGTCATTACATGTCCTCACAAAAATGCCACCTACTCATCCAGCTGCTGTGCGAATCACTCAATTGGTAGGTGAGATAATGTTGCTTGATCTACTGCCATTCTCCATGGTGGAAGACACACTGACTTTCGAAAACTGTTATATGAATAGAAATCCAAATACAGCATTCTACCATGCTTCGTGCTTTCTCGGCATGTTCTTCTTGCAATGTATAGGGTTGTACGCACATACATGGTGACTTTTCTGAAGCAGCCAGAGGGGTGGATATGTGCATTTCACTAGTGACATCTGGAGCAGTACTACAAATTAAAACTTCCTGAGTCTCACTGCTCATTGGGTTGCGTCAAGCACCAGCAGCACCACCGCTGCCCCACCTACACCACCAACACCAGTCCCTGCAGGAGTTACCGTGAAGCAGACAACCGCACAGAGGAACAGCACTATGCGGAGTGTCTTACTTAATGTGTCAGTCATGGAGGGGAAACACAGTGGGGAGAGCATTCTGCACTTCATGCAATCAGTGCTGGACATCTGGATATACCCTCACAACCTGAATGTTGGAATTTTTTGTGACAGACAGTGGGAGTAACATGCTGAAGGCCATAATTGATGAGGGTTTCTGCCATGCACCTTGCTTCACACATGCACTGAACCTGGTGGTATTATGTGCTTGAGAAATGTGCACAGTTAAAAGAAATACTGGACACCGTTCGGGATGTTACAAGATATTTTCATTGTTCACCCAAATGTGCTGCGCTCCTCCAGCATTACCAACAGAAGCACAATGTCCCACAACTCTGCTTGAAGATGTGGCGACAAAGTGGAACTCTGTCTTTTACATGGTGGAAAGACTGGTGGAACAGAAGGCTGTGTTCCGGGTTATGGAATTTGATGATGTGCTTTGTGGGGGATACCTGTCCCGGGTGCAGTGGTGTGTCCTACAAAGGCTTATTCCTCTTCTGAGACCTTATGAACAGGCCACCAAAGATCTGTCAGCAGAATCCACTACTCTTAGCTTGGTCCTGCATATGGTGAGTGTAATTGAAGAAGACACACAATGTTATATGTCATCTACCACAACAACCTAGCAAAGCAAGGCCGGTCACAGTGGTGCCAGTGGTGGTGCTGGTAGACATGGTGGTGCTTGTGGCATCAGTGGTGATGACAGTGACTTCAGTAGTGGTGATCAGGATATTAGTGCTGGGGGTGGGGGTGATGACTAGGGATGTAAGTTTGTCATGGATGAGGTTTTAATGACTCATTGTTCATGAAATCATTAGTAAACAGTAGTAAATGTTGTGGCACTGGCATCATTGCTACATTCTGATGACACTAGTGAAAGTCATGGAAGTCCTGAATAAAGATCAAATGTCATGGAATCAATGATGTGTATGACTGCCATGACAAACTTACATCCCTAGTGATGACACTACTAGTTCATCATCTCAGCAGCATCTGAAGCTGGATGCAGTTCTTATTGGCAGGGGTTAAATTGGTCAGGAATTCATAGGAGCTCAGCTCCACCTCCTCTATCGCCTTTCTCCATTGAATACTGCTGGTGAGTTCCACCTCCTAGGCATGACAGTTCCACCTGCTAAATGTTTCCAGTTTAACCAGTACTTATTGGGGAAGTGGCAGAGATGCTTCTGACACAACTTGAAGAATTATTTCAAAGTATTCGACTGGACACCCACTTTGGCATGGCAATGGATGCCAGATATAAAGATGTCTGCATTCCTCCTGCACATGTTGAGTATGTCAAACAGAAAGTCTTGCAGACATCTCGGATAGGAGCGGTGCAGACAATGCACAGAAACCAAAACTCAGCCTTCTCCTTCTCTTGGGCCTACTTCCCATGTTTTCAGTGCCAGAGGGTATCATCAGCATGGTGATGATGGTAATAACATCAGGTGGGAAGAGGAAGAGATTGATGATCTGATTCCAGGAGACACAACAAAAGTCACATGGGAGCTGTTTGACACACAACACTGACGTTGCTCAGACATTATGGATGAAGGCAAGGACATGACACCAGACTACATGATGGAGACATATTTAGCAGAGCCACTGAGTCACTTGAGTGCTGAATGCTTGAGTGCTGCGTCCAGTTCTGGAGACTGTGACAGGGTGACCCGTGTCATAGTGGACACCCCCTGGGATAAATTGAAACCCCTTTCCTAAGCAGTTTGTTTTGTATAATGTCCAACATGCTGGTTGGCTGGTTATAAATTAAGTGCTGAAGTGCTTAGAAAGCTTTCTGTGCATATTAACCTAAAAACAAAACTAAGAGTACAGTTACAAAATGAGAGGGCCGTTTTAATATAAGAATAACACAAGTTTGTGTCTGCTTTTTCTAGATGTTAGCAGCCCGCTTCTAAGATATATTTCACAGCAGACAGCATGAGGTAATATGACCCTGCAAGAGAGTTTAGGAGAGCACAGAATGTTCTGACCTCAGCTCTGACCTTTCCAGTGTTGTTCTGTTCTTCAGGTGGCTGCCAAATAACTGTTCTCTATGGAGCAACAGTGGCCCCTAGTGGCTAGTTTTATGTTATGTCTGCTGTTAAAAGGCAGTGGACAATTTTTCTAGCATCTAGTGAGCTTATAAAAAGCCCTACCTCAGTGCTGAGAGAGGATAGATAAGGAGGTCAGTTGAATACGAACATACGAAATTTGCCAGCAGATAAAGGCCTAGAGGCCTAAAGAATACTGACTAAGGAAGGTCAAAGACCTCCTGGTAGTGTTTGCTTTCACTCTGTTTGATTCTTGCTAGGCTGAAGAAAAGCCTTAGGAACTGTTGAAGCTAAGCAGTTGTCTGACTTACTGTTTTGCTTTCTGTATATTTTACTTGATGAAAATAAAATGGTAAACACAACCGTGCATTTCTCATGCACCTGACCTGTGGTCTGCCTGAAATTGTGTTATCCTAAACCCACGTCTGGTGACAGAGACCACATCTCAGGAAGGACATAGACAGAGTGGAGGCGGTCCAGAGGAGAGCTACCAAAATGGTGCAGGATCTGCAACAAAAGCCCTACAAGGAGGGGCTACAGGAGCTAAATATGTAGTCCCTGGAGGAGAGGAGGGAGAGGCGGGATATGATAAGAGATCTTTAAAGACCTCATGGGGATAAATAAGGTACTGGAGGGGGCATTTTTCTGAGAAAAAGTTGCTCTAGAACAAGGGGGCATGATAAGAAGCTGGGGGGGTAAATTCAGGAGGGATGTGAGGAAGTAGTTCTTCACAGAAAGGGTGGTGGATACCTTGAAGAACCTTCCAGATGAGGTGGAAGGGGGCAAAAACAGTGGTATGATTCAAAAATGCCTGGAAGAGGCACAAGGGGAATCGTAGGGATAAGGAAGGGGGGAGAGACTGCGTCATAGATCAAGCAGGGTCTGCAGCAAAAAATGAAGGTTAACAAAAATGGGCAGACTGGGTGGGCCCAGCGGCCCTAATCTGCCATCACATTCTATGTTTCTATGCTTCTGTGTTACTGTCTAGGCAAAATACTGATGACATCAAATTCTGGCAGGACAGAAAAGTGATTTGGCCTGCACTGGCTAAAGTGACTTTGTACTTTCTGGGTTGTCCCCAATATTGCTTCTGAAAGGTGTTTCAGCACACCTGGGGATATTGCCTGCCCACATCGCCCCAGGCTAGATCCAGACAATACTGAATTCCTAGCCTTTCTGAAACTGAATTTACCATCAACTTCACCTATCCATTCGATTATTTCAAATTCCAACAGGAGCTATCAACTAACCCTATGCCTTCTGCAGGCAAGTCTCCCCACACTCCCACTGGCGCTGGCAGCACCACCACTCTTTGCAGTGCAGTCCCAGCAGGGAAAGGATTTGGACACACCCTGACACCACAAGTCCTCCAGATGACAGTACAACAACTTTTACTATGTCATCACCAGCAAGCTCAATTTGGGCAGTGGCAGATGCAGCCTGCCTCAGTGCAGTTCAGCCTCGGCCTCACATATTTACAAACTGCCAGTGCTACTTTACTCAGACCTATGGTGTCACCGAAACCACTAACACTGGTAAAGGATGATACTAGTCACCTTAGGCAATGTGGGATTGGCAGTCTGGAAGGACATTTTTATTTATTTATTAAATTCTCGGAGTAACACCTTTGAGCTGAAAGCTCTTTACATAGGTTCCACGTCAGAGGATAACAGACAGAAAACAAATAGGTTGCCAGAAGGCAGCAAGCACATTAACAAAGTTACAGTGTAATATGGTTAAAACAGGACAAATCACAGCTAACATTTATTTTGTTTTTGTTTGCTGGGTAGGTGCGCTAGCCATAGGGATGATTATTTTCAGGCACAACTCGGGAGAATTACAGAGCAATTACAGAGGTGACAAAAGCAGCAAAATACGGAAGAAGATTCAAAACATGGTAACATACATCAGGATTGCATCATGAAACTAGGGTACAATGTACAGAGCAGTTACACAAAAACAAAGTTACATTATTTGATACAGAGGTTTTATACAAACATGGTAAGATATGTCAGGTTAAAGTAATTAGTGAAGTATGGCGTGTTTTAGGGCAGGTTACAGTATAAGAAATTCAGTCGTCAGCAATTTATATAGAGCTATTTACAAGTAGGGCAAAATCAGTAAATCCAGGGAGAGATAACCAGTATGGCTCTGGGAAACGAGTATGGCTGACGAGTGCAAGTGGGAAGGCAGCAAGGGACTTGAAGTAGAGATAGTTTGAGTTTGGAGTAGAGGTAATGCTCAGAGATAGGGAGCTTATTTTGAGAAAAAGAGAGGAGTAGAAAAGGTTTGGGGAGGGTGACAGGGTGAGGGAGGAAAAGTAGTAGCCCTATAGTATCTAGGCATTTGGCAGGTTAAGCATGGCAGGGGGGAGGACATAGTGCTAAGGCGATTTAAAGCAGGAGCACTGACTTGATGAGATGAGGTGACAGCGGAGTGCTCTTTTAAAGGCATCATGGGAGGATGCCAGGCGTGCTTCAGGAGGGAGGGAGTTCCATTGTTGGGGGGCATAGAGTGCAAAAGCACAAGCACCTTTGGCTGTTTTACACTTTGGCACGCTTAGAAGTGATTTTTCAATCGAGCGCAAGCCATAATTGAGGACTGGGGAGTGAGCAGCCCTGCCAGTGTTAAGGGGGTCTGGGTTCTCACAATACTATCGATTGTGGAGTAGAGGTCATGGAGTCTAGCTGCACTGGGAGATAGCCAATTTATATCTGTGTTTAAGAGACAATGGTGCTTCAGTATTTGGGAGGAGGAGGCAAGCCTACATATGTTGTTGTATGTAACATCCCACCTATGAAGGTTAGATTTAGGCAAGGCAGCATATGTAGCTGACCCATAGGTAAAGGTTGGTAGAAATATACTCCTGGCAGTAGCCAATCTGGCAGAGGGGGTTAGAGCATAGCTGGTCCAGTATGCAATTCCTAATTTAGAGTTAACAGAGTTGCAAGTATTCTGTATGTGCAGTTCAAAGGTAAGGGACTGATCTAGGGTTACCTCAGGTTACTTGAAAGAGGTTACAGAACCGACTGGAGAACCATCAAGGCAGGAAACCCTGAAGTCATGCTGTCACGATTTGAGCCTTGAGGGCGTACCAAATAACAAGGACTGCATTTTGGGTTCATTAAGGACAAGTTTGTTGTCAGATAGACAGGTCTGCGTGCGTTGGAAGTCCAAGGAGAGCCATTGATTGATGTCATTAATAGTTTTCGCACTGGTGTATAAAACAATATCATCAGCATAGAGAAAGGAGGAGGTGGAAAAGAGGTTGGAGGAGATATTATTAATAAATATTGAGAACAGAAGCGGTCCCAGGATTGAGCCCTGAGGGACTCCTGTGTTAACAGTCGCCTGATCAGAGTAGGTTGAATTGAACTTTACTACCTGGATTCTATGAGGAACTAAAGTGAACAAGTTAGAGTGGCATTGTACAGTGTATGCCATTGAGCAAAATGCATATACAAATTTGGTGGGCACTCGGAGCCAGTATTACTACAAAAAAGAAGAGAAGAGAGAATCAGCCTGAGAGGCCTAGTCAAAAGGGAAAAGAATGACACTGGCATTGGGCAGCAGTTGTTACAGTAAAGCTTAGCACTAAATGTTAAAAAATAAGTAAAAATTAAAAACCTGAAAAATAAAACACATTTACAAAAAGTAGGGACTACGGGGGTCTTGATCTCAGCCAAGGAGACTAAGAATGTCTATAGCTCTTCGCTCTACTTATTAGCAAAATATTTCAAAAAAGAAAAACATTTAAAGTTTTCACAAAATGTTTTTAAAAGTAGGACCACTGGGGGGTTAAAGCTCAGCCAGAAACTAAAATTCCCATAGCTCTTAGCACAACGTGTTAGCAAAAGTTAAAATATATTTACAAAAAAATGTTTCTTTAAAAGTAGGCACTACGAGGGCACTTAGGTCAGCCATGAAACTAAGAATTCCTATACCTGTTAGCACTACGTTAGCAAAATATTTATAAAGAAACAAAATTAAAATACCTACAAAAAAATTTTCAAAAATGTAAATTTACACATTTGGGAAGGTAAGGTAGGCAAAGCAATGCTCTTCCATAGTACAGCAGTACTTGCACTTTTCTTTGGGATACATATGCTTGTGGGGATTTCTTTTGAAAACCTGTTTAGAATTAACATAGTAATTGGTATGAAGGGCAAACCAGAACTACAGGCCGGGGGGGGGAGCCATGAGGTTAGGAAAGGAAACTAAGAATTCCTATAGCTCTTAGCACTAAATGTTAACAAAATCTAAAAAAAAAAAAAAGGAAAAGAAATTTACAGAAAAAAAGTAAATATGCAAATTTCTGAAGGGAAGGTAGGCAAAGCAATGCCCTTGTATATATAGTATGGTAGTATGTGCAATTTTCTGTGGGATGCATTTTTTTTGGGGGGGTGAGGGATGTTTTGAAAACCTATGTGGAACTAACATAGAAATTGACATGAAGAGCAGGGAGGAGCCTTGCGGTCAGCAAAGGAAGCTGTGAATTACTATTGCTCCAATGGGGGTGCTTAGCAGTCATATGTGTTTGGCACTGTAGCGATCCCCGGCCGTGGCATGCCAACACCATCTGCCACACATAAGCTATAGTAATTAATTGCCATTGCTGACATCAAGGCTTTTCGCCTTTTTCTGCAGTGTGTTTTATGCCCTATATTGGGAACCAAAGTGATCTGGCTGAAGTGTCGAAGACAAAGTGAATCCCCCTCGCCCCAATCTGAACTGAAGTTGCTGCCGGGACACTTTGCTCACCCTTAGTGGCAACACCACCTCCTTGCTGCTGGAGATACCTCTTGTTATGTGCATCCCACTGGCCCTACCCACTGCTTTGTCGGTGGCTCCTTTCTGCTTGACACCCTGACAGCAAAACCCGAAAACAGGCCATTACAACGACAGTCGCTGTAATTATCTGTGTTCGAGTGCTGCCTTCAGTGGGTGTTCTGCCTCCTCCCTGGAACAACTCCGACCTGGAGTTGATTATATTAATATCCGGGGGGGTGTGGGAGGGCAGAGCCCCTGCCCCCGCAAAAAAACACTGCCTTTTGGATGACACAATACCAGCGTCAGTATTATGCTGTCAGTCAGTGCAACATCGATATTTTTCCTGTCGCGCAGACTTGGTGCTTCCCTGCTTTGTCCCACTGCCCTACCACTTTGAGTTCCTCAGATATGAAAATCCCAGGGTCCCTTTCCAGCTTAATGAGTGACAGTACCTCCCCCATCCTATACTCATTTCTTGTGTCCCAGTGCATGATTGTACACTTTACAACATTGAACCCATCTGCTATGCTCGCGACCGCTCTTTGAGTTTCCCAAGATCCATACACATTTGTTCCACCCCTTCCTTAGTGTCCACCCTGTTACATATTTTTGTATCATCTGCAAAAAGGCATACCTTCCCTTCCAGTTAATCTGGAATGCCACTTACTGTATGAAGACACCGACGAGTGCTGGACCCAGTACTGAGCTCTGCAGCACCCTGCTTGTCACTCTCCTATCATTAGAGTGAGTGCCATTAACTACCACCCTTTGTCACCTAACTGTTAAGAGAAAAGCACAGAGGTGTCCGCTCAAAGACGTGTGGGTGCTCACAGACAAAACAGGTTGCAGAAAGCAGAAACCTAGGCATATACCAATCCCACCACTGAAAAATAGCCTAAGAAAGCTTGCATCAGTGTAAAAAGTTGTTTTATTTAGGAAAATATAGGCAGGTGTGTGGAAGTACTTACAATATAGCAGTCACACTGAAAGCCAGCTGTTTTCATGCATGAACTACCACTTGATCACGGCTGCTAACAGTGTCAGCTTTACAAGGTGCTTACATAGATAGTGCTATATAATGTTAAAAATAAGTGCACTGTTCACAAGTGCTCTACTTAATTTTAAAGGTCTAGGTACTATTTAGATAGACTAACAACCATATGTGCAGACAGTAAAGTGCATATTTCAGTGCAAGCAACATGGGCAAAATCAGAGGATCGGAAACAAGGAGCCCAATTGGATCAATTGCGTCAGGTGGCACAATGGCAACACAGCATTATGGCACGATAATGCCGTGTTGCTTCCGAATGTTCAGAGCAATAATGCCCTGTTGAGAGCGTGAACGCGCTCATTGAAGTAGGTAAGGAGTGAAGGGAGTAGAGATATGTCGACCAATAGGTGGCTCGACGAAGAGAGCAGAAAAGCAAAGTGGCAGGGCAAGAGAGGAACTGCAGAAAGTAGTGTGTCGACGCGGGCACCGTAGAAAACCGGAGAGAGGAAACAACAGGGAACCGTGCTATGTTGGAGGCACCGAGCCAGTAAGTTCAAATAATACAAGTTGCCGAGGAATGGAAAAGAGCAGTGGGAAGCACAGGTGACTAACAGATGAGTGTGAACGAGACGAGAAGTGGTGTAGATGTAACAAAGCACCACCTATTGGTGCTAATGATGAGGTTCATGGTGTACACCCAACGGAGAATAGAAGTGTTATTTGTGGAGGATATCAAGGTATGCATGGGCGACATGTTCCCTAGAATGCAGCAGAGCAGGTATCTGAAATACAAACGAGGGTACAGAAATAGAGTAGGCAGCACAAGTAGCAAATTCGCAGCTGCAAGCATAGTGTTATGTGAAAATGTATACGTACAGCAGAGTGCAAAGTTGAGAAAAAGTCATTGCCACTATATTAGTCGATGTCGAGTCATCAACGTGCATGCGCATGGTTCCAGCAACAGAAAGGCAGCAAAAGTAAGAGACATGCACCATAATTGTAAAGATTAAATAAGTGTTTCTGCTGATTACTGTTCTGTAGCAAAGAAAAGAGTATCTGACAAATAGCCCAGTTGCACTTGCCATGTTACAAGTGCATTAATCCACTCCGAAGGTGGCATCTAATGGGGAGTTAAAGCATAGTTGTTCATTGTAGGCACTCGGCCTGCGGCCTCATGCCACAGTGGCCCCAACCATGCATTAACTCCCCATTAGATGCGACCTTCGTCGTGGATTAATGCTTACATAGTTACTTTGTGTGATTATATTAAAGTACCTGCACGTTAAATTTAAAACAGCATAATGTGCAACATAGTGATTATTCCTTAAATACCAGCCTCACTATGTTTTTATTTACTGAAATCTCGGATTACAACTTTTGAGCTGGAGGCTTGTTTACAAAGGTTCCAGTCATGACAAAACAGGGATACGGTAGTTAAATTATACAAGTCAAAACAGTGTTATACTTTGTTTATTTAAAACATTTAATTTTTACAATTTAG
Source organism: Neoceratodus forsteri (assembly GCA_016271365.2). Lineage (NCBI taxonomy): Eukaryota > Metazoa > Chordata > Ceratodontiformes > Ceratodontidae > Neoceratodus > Neoceratodus forsteri. The sequence goes on from JADMNL010000023.1 coordinate 547,395,397, forward strand.
CTTTCATATTTACTGACAATCATTCTAAGTGAAATGCCTATTTTAAAGAAAAAAGATTACATTCCAATACTAACATTACTAATTCCTGATGTATTCTTGTTACACACCTTAATAACAATTAATCTCAACATTATTTTAAAATTTATACAAAAAAACCTTTAGGGGACAAATAGCAGCATAGAGAAATAGAGAACAAGGTTAGGGGAAACATGAAAGAGGGGAGAAGTATTACAATTTATTCCATTATATCTTTATATAAATCCCAACGAGTCCACCTGTTCATATAGGAATTTATACAACGGTTAGCAGCAAAAGTAATTCTCTCCATTGTTTGAATTTGATGAACTATCTGCAGCCAGTTCTTAGACTCTGGTATGGACTGCCGAAGCCATTTTTTGGTAGTGACCTTCAAAGCAGCTACACATAGTATAGCCCATAAATAATGCCCTTCTTTCCCCTTGATTTCGGAAGGATATAATCCCAATATTATATTTTCTGGGCCTAACCTGATATCTGTTTCAAATACTTTACTGAAGTGGTTCTTTACCTCTTTCCAATAAGTCTGGAGTGGAGGGCACTTCCAAAAAATATGTGCCATGTCAGCCTCCAAACAGCCGCATTTTCTCCAGCATTCTGCACTATTCCTCAAGCCCATTCTAAACTGCCTGCATGGGGTTAAGAAGTATCTGACTTTAATCTTCCAGGCAAATTCTTGCCAATTTGGGGAAGATGTAGTATGCCAGCTGCTTCTAAACTCCAGACACCACTGTATTTGGTTTAAACGCATTCCCAATTCCTGCTCCTAGCGTTTTTGTAAAGAGCATGTATTATGTGTTCGGTCAGCTATTAGATTCCAATAAATAAAGCATTGTTATTGCTCCCTTGCCGTGTTACGAGCCCCAAATAAGTTCAATTACTTTGGGGAAAGGTCTAAGATCATCATATTGTGAGTCCTTTTGCATCCTATCATTACTACAGTTCTTTAATTGATAATAATATAAAAGGTCTCTCTCAGTCCAACCATATAGGGCCTTAGCCCTTTCAAATGGAATAATTGTATTTCCTTGAAGTAGCTGCCAGCTGCCAAGAAGCATATACACCCCTATCCATCTGCTTTTGGTACCAATTTGAAAACTTAGCTGGGGTAAACCATTTATCTGCAGACCACCAAGTATATCTCCAGATATTCCTGACTGTATGACCCCTTCTGATAGCCTGATACCAGCCATTCAAGGTCGCCATGACTGAGGACAGTGATGTTCCTAAGTCAGAAGGTCTGCCATGGGGGTCAAACAGCTCAGAACATAGCTGTGTCTTACCTATCTGATGCAGTTCCAAGTTGTTGCCAGTGTGCCCTGTACTTCTGATGGGCCCATAACAATGCAATTTTCATTTGAACTGCAATCCAGTAATCTATTATATGTGGACAGGCTCCCCCCCCCCCTTGTTTTGGTAGGTACAGTGTGTTTTTTGCTATTCTTTGATGCTTCTTTCCCCATATAAAGGTCATAACCCATCTTTGCCAACTATTAAGTTTCTTTTGTGGAATTGTGCATGGAACTGTTTGAAATAGGTATAAGAGCCTCAGCATTATATTAGTTTTAATTATTTGTAGTCTAGAATAAAATGCAAATGGTACACAGTTCCATCTCTGCAGGTCTGCTCGCAGTTGTTTAATCAAAGTTGGGTATTTATCTACATATAATGTTGTTGGGATTTACTTAATCTAACTCCCAGGTATTTAATGGTCTCACTATCCCACTTCATAGGGTATTTTTCGATTTTATATCTTCAGGGACTGTAGCAGATCTCACTAACACCTCCGTCTTTGACCGATTTAAAGTATAACCAGAAAGAAATGAAAAAAGCTTAATTTGTTTAAAAACCTCTGGCAAGGATTCCACTGGATTCGTCAAATACAACAGGACATCATCCGCGTAAAGGGCCATTTTGTGATTGGTGTTTCCCATAGTTACACCAGCAATCCCATCGTTTACCCGTATGCTCTGTGCTAAAGGCTCTATATACAGAGCAGAAAGTAAAGGAGATAGGGGACAACCTTGCCTGGTGCCTCTCTCAAGCATGAAGGAGCTGGACATGTGTCCATTGGCCCTAATATATGTTATGGGGTGAGTATATAATTTGGATAAAAAAACTCAAGAAGGGGGCAGGAAAGCCAAAGCCGGCCAGGGCACCCCACAAAAATGACCAAGATACGTGGTCAAAAGCCTTTTCGGCATCCAGACTCATCATATATGCTGGAGTCCCCGACATTTGTAAATGCTCAATTATATCCACCGACCTCCTTATGTTATCAAAAGTCTGCCTTCCCGGGACAAAACCTGTCTGGTCTAAATTAATTATTTCTGGTAGTATTTTTTTCAAGCCTTCTGGCCATTAACCCTGTTAGTATTTTATAGTTTGTGTTTAATATGGAAATTGGTCTGTATGAAGAGCATATAGTGGGGTCCCTGGCTGGCTTCGGCAAAACTGAAATGATTGCCTGGGCCCAGGATGGAGCGCAACTACCCTCGTTCGCCCATAAGGAATTATATGCATCCCTTATTAGGGGTATAATATCCTCCCTGAATTCTTTATAGAATTAATTTGGCAAACCATCAGTGCCAGGACATTTTCCTGCCTTCAGGCGGGTTATCTCCATTTGTATCTCTACCACTTAAAATGGGGAAGTTAGGGTCTTCTGTTGTTGTTTAGAAATGTTGGGTAAACAAAGGGGTGCCAGGTATCTTTCAGTCACCTCTGGAGCAGGATTTGCCCCTTTACTATATAATGTCTTATAAAAATGTTTAAAAGATTCAGCTATCCCCTCCACATTGAATTGCCAGGTCTTGTTTTTTGGGTCCAATATTTTTGGAATGCATGCTTTCGGCCTTCTGCTGTCGAAGCCTATAAGTTAGAAGTCTCAATGCCCTTGGACCCCTTCATAATATCTTTGGCGTAAATAGAGTCGTTTTTGTTCAACTCTGTAGTCGAGTATATCTAACAACTCTCTTTTCAACTTTTTCAATGGCTTCCCTCTGTCCCTGTCTAGTTGCTGCTGCTGTTGACATTCCAAAATGGCTATTTGGTCCTGTAACTGCACTTTTTTGCTTCCCTCAGTTTTTTTTATTTCTAGACGAAATCTCTATGAATTTGCCACGCACTATTGCTTTCACTGTATCCCATAAAATCCCCAGGGATATTTCTGAATCAGTATTATCCTTTACTGCTTGTTCTATTACCTTTTTTATTGTCTCTTTAGTCTCATCCTCATGTATCAACGAGAGATTCAATCTCCAGAAAGTGTTACGTCTAATAGGTCCTAACTTAAGTTTCCGGTAAATTGGTGAGTGGTCCAACAGTACCATATCCCCCAACCAAGAATCAGAGCACAGAGCCAGGGAGTCTTTAGGCATTAAGAAGTAGTTTAGTCTCGAATACGACTTATGAGCCAATGAAAAAAATGTGTACTGTCTCCTTCTTTTATACATCTGTCTCCAAATATCCACGAGATCTAATTCCCCCATTAGCTTCACCACCCACTTAGCTGTCCCACACTCCTGTCGGGCCACTCCACCAGACGAGCCCAAATGAACGTTAAGCCTCAAGTTTAAATCCCCCCTATAACTAGGTGGCCCTCTGCCCATTCAGTTATTCTAAGAAGGAATTCCCTGTAGAAGGAAAAGTCTGAGCCTGGAGGGGCATACAACAAGACCAAAGAGACTATGGTATCATTATATTTGCCCTTTACACCTACATAGCAGCCGTTGCAATCTTTGATGGAGTCCCACACTTCAAATGGGCATTTGTTAGGGATCAAAATTGCAACACCACGCAGTCTGCCTTTCTTATATGATGAAGACAGAACTGACTGGAAGCCAAAGTTTATCATGCTTTTCCTTGTTTAAATGAGTCTCTTGGAGTATTATGAATGATGCTTGCGATTTTCGCAAAAAGGACATGGTTCTGCTTCTTTTAATTGTGTGCGTTAAACCATTTACATTAAAGGACAAAGTAGTTATCTCAGAATTATCCATTTTCCATTTGGGATTTTTGGTAACTTTTAAAACTCCCCGTTAGTGTGTTCATATTCCCAGCTCTCCCTTTTCTCCCTCAACATACTCCTCAAAACAGCTGCAACCAGGTCCCCATATCATCTAATAAACTTGAATCTTAATAAACAATACCACATTGAAACCATGGATGTGGAAACAATTTAAAAACTAAAATAGTAACAATTTGAGCTCGTACTTCCAAGTGTGAAAACCCCTTAAGTGCACCAAGCAGGGGTTTCTAGCTCCAGTGATCACCCTGTACTTGACGATCACCAGAACGGGGAGCGTTTTTTACCACACTAAGTGTGATACTCCTCGAGAGCCTAAAAGAGTGTTAGCAGGCTCCTAATTACACTGAAAAGTGTATTTAATGATTGTGACATCACTTAACCAATTCAGCCAGAAAAAAAAACTTTGTTCAATTTAGGCAAGTGTTATACCCTTCCCCCCTCTCCCCCGTTCAAAGGACCCACGATTCTTTTTCAAATAATAAGAACAACAATACTGCTTTTGTTTAAGTACTGTATTGTACCTAAATGTAGCGAAGACAACGCTGGTTACAGAATAAAGACCGCTATTGTTGAATCCAGTGAATTCCCTCTGGTAACGTCATCGAACAGAATATACGTTTTGAATTGGGAAAAAGAAAACATGTCCAAAGGGAAAAAAAAAACAATTAAAACTAGAATGTGCCTTCATGTAAAAGACTTGCAAACCTATAGTTCAGTCTGGCTTTGATCTCAGTTCCAAAAGGCTAAACCAGATAGGAGAAAATCCACTCTAAAAGCACCAACCTGTTTTCCTCCAACAGATGATTTTCAAATCGTGCCATGAGGCAGCATCCCTAAACTCTCGAGGAATCCAGGAATTTTTGTTCAATCTCAAGAGTCCTTCTGCAGGCTGTCATGATTCTCTTGTAGCTTCTGGATCAAGCTTCTCATCGCTTGGAATGTCGCAGTTGCTGACATTTCCACACTGCATCCTCTCTTCCTTCTACCCATTGAGATTGCCCAATCCGTACAGTGCTCTGAAGACTTCTGGGAAGTTGAGTTTTTAGTGAGGAAGGGTTGTGACTCCATCAGGCCTTTTTCGATTAGCACCCCTCTGGTTTCCTCTGGTGAGTCATAAGTTTTAGGTCCTTCTGGCCAAAAAACCCTGATTTTTGCAGGATAGGGTGTATGGAAACGGAGCCCCTTGGCTTTTAGCAGTTTGATTATGTCTGCGTATTGAGAGCGCTGCCTTTGGATCTCTTGTGGATAATCATGGTCAAAGTACAATCTATGATTTAGGTTCGTAACCTCCTTCTGTCTCCATGCCCTTGTCAGTATGTCTTCTTTTATTTTATAGCTGTTAAATTTTATAATTATAGATCGTGGTCGAGCTCCTTCCTCTGTGGGCCTTGGCTGAAGAACCCTATGTGCTCTCTCAATGTTCAACAGATATCCTGTAGGCAGTTGCAGGACATCCATCAGTAAATCAGTAATGAAATCTGCCATCCAGCCAGCTTCAGTGCCCTCGGGGAGACCATACAATCTAATATTCCCCCGTTGTGAGCGATTCTCCAAATCAATACACTTTTCATGTAGTTTCTCTGTCTGGACTATTAGCGCTTTCATTATCATCTCCGTTTGAATCACGCTGTCCTCAGTTTTTGCAATCCGCTCTTCAGCTGTCTCCAGTCGCTGCTCCAACCCAGATAATTTTTGATGTAAATTTCTGAATTACGGCTTTGTTTCAGCTCTCATCTCTCGAATTTCTTTAAAGAGTTGTTAAAAACGAGAGCAAGATAGCTGATCTGTTTCTTCTTCCATGTCGACTACACTAGCAGGAGAAGGGCTGCGACTCGGCCTTGTAGTGGGTAAGCTCGATCTCCTTTCATCCTGCAGATTGAACTTGTTTTTCGGCTTATCCGACCTGCTTTATCTTTGTTGCGATTTGTTGATGCCATTTTTTTATGTTTTAATGCAGTATTATAAAACGTTTTGTCTCTTTGAGCTAACGGGGTAGGGAGCTCCACTCACTCGCTTGCTGTTGGCTCCGTAACGTCACCAGAAGTCAAGTCAAAACAGTGTTAACAAAGAAAACAAACAGGCAATTCAGACTATGTTGCCACATTATGATGCTTTTAATATAATGTGTAGGTACTTTAAGGTAGTAAGAGAGAGAAACTGTTTATGGATAATTGCTTGCATTGAAACATGCATGTTACTGTTTGCACATATGGGGTGTTGGTCTATCTAAAGGTTACCAAGACATTTAAAATTAAGTAGAGCACTTGTGAATATTCAACGTAAATTGGGTGCACTTATTTCTAAGTAGGGAGGCCATGATAATAGAGTGGGGCCCTGCTCTCAAATCACAGGGAGGAGGTAGTATTATGGTCAAGGGTTTGTCTACTGAGTGTTGTAAAAGTTCTTTTAGAAAGCGGTCTGTGAATGTTAGCATATCCCCTTGTTCCGTCCCCTTCGGGACTTCATGGTGCCTGTGTTATTGCGGCAGTTCCTGTTTTTTTTTTTGCTTTATTTCTTTATGCTCCCTTGTCCCCTCAGCTGACCACTCCTTTGGGCCATCTAGGACTTCCCCAGCCCACCAAATGCCACCGTCGCCATTCTCACCATCTCCCAGTACTGTGGCCCGGTGAGTGGGGGGACCAGCCGCCACCACGGTAAGAAACACAAGCAGCACTGGTCATGGGACCAGGTGCGATCATGCCCCTCCCAATCCCTCAACTCCCCCGACTGCACAGCACGAATTGAGCACTCCATTGCATTCGAGTCTGCCGTGGTTGAGGGCCAGGTTGCAAGTTCCATGGTGCCCCCCCCATCAGGCTTGTCGACCTCGACACTGGCCAATCAGACGATTGAGATTTTTAGAGGAGGTCGACGACAAGTCAGTCTCCAAGACTCCAGTGTTCTTGGTCCTCACACAGGATGACGTGGACCTGTCGGTGTCCCCGCAGGGCTGCACTTAGGAACAGCCTCCACTGGAGGTTGTTCCACTGTAGCCAGTGCATATCATCTACACAGCAACCCTGGTGTCTTCCTCTCAACATCGGCCCTCAGGTCGACTGTTGAAGTCAAGCTTCAGATCGAGGCACCACTCATGCTCCCCATCTCGCATGACTGGGAAGCCTCACCATTGATAATCCTCGACCTCTTCGGATAAGGAGAAGCTCCTCCATCGCATGCGGCGGTGCCACAAGGAACTTCTCTGGCAGCAATGAGCCATGGCATGTCAGGATAGACTTTATCCCCAACCCTTGTGGTTGACTGGCTAGTGCTACTCAAGTCCATGCTGGTTCTTCTAAGATAATTATCCCCAACACCTCTCTCCCCACCCTTGTGGGTAGAGCCACCTCCACCACAGCCTTTGGTGGAAGCCCTGACCAAGGACTCTAGTGCTGCGGCCGGCTTGCTAGGCTGTCTGTTGGTGGCTGTCTGTTGGTAGAGATCACGCAGTATGATGACTCTAGGGTGGTTCATGGCTGCAAATGGTCAAGGGCCATATTTTTGAGGAGTCCTCGGCATACCTTTGACCGCATGTCAGTTGAGGAGTTGACTATCAACCATGGACCAGTGTCATTCGGGGCCTTACTATGCTAATTTTGGAGCCATATCTGCCCCCTTGGAGCCTGTTCAGAAAAGGGCTAAGTACCTTTTCACAGACATCCTTGATAGGGACAAATCCCCAGTGGTTGCCTTTCCCATGGCTGAGGCCAATTTGGGACTGGCCCTGGAGTTGGCAACATCCAGCATCTTGCCTTGCACCCTCTGCCCATATAGTCCGGAAGTACATGCTCCCTGCTGGCTCTCTTTCCAGGTTCTTGGACCACCCCTTAGCCGAGGGTTTGGTCTCGGACTCGGCTTTCTGGAAATCCAGAAACTACAAGGACATGGACAAGCCCTCCAACAAGGAATTGAAAAAGCTTGACCACGTGGCCAAGAAGGTCTGTGCTGCCTCTCTCCCGGTCTACGTCTGGCGAGATACACCATGATGATGGCCAACTTTGGTCACTCCCTGCTGGGACTGCTTGATCATGTCCTCCCTCACCTTCCTGCCAACAAGCAGCTTCTGGTGAAGTTGGTTAGAGACCAGGGTCTAGCGCTAGCTAAACACCAGCTCCAGGTGACCTTAGACATGGGTGACTCCTGTGCACATGCCATGGCAGTGACCATCATGATGCATCGCAGGGCCTGGCTGAGGCTGTCCACCTTTATAGCAGACACTCAGCACAAGCTTTCCAGTGTCCCCTTCTTGGGCACCGACCTCTTCAGCCCAGGGGTGGAACTTCATCTCACAAGGATTGAGAAGTCCAGTGCCACTCTGGATTCTGTGGAAAACTAATGGAGACCTTAATTTATTTATTTGTTTAGTTTTTGTTTACCGGGTAAGTGCACTAGCCATAGAGATGACTGTTTTCAGGCACGACCCAGGAGAATTACAGAGATAACAAACAGTGGCAAATACAGAAATGGTTCAAAACAAACAAGGCATTTTACATCCTGGTTGCATCATGAAATGAGGTACAGTGTATAGAGCAGGTTACAGGAACAAAGTTACATTGGTTGGCAGAGCAGGTTCATACAAACATGGTAATTTATATCAAGTTACAGTAATTCATTTAATTATTTATTTGTTTTTTGTTTACCGGGTAAGTGCCATAGCCATGAGATGACTGTCAAGCAGGACCTCATGAAATACCTAGAGGAAAACAGTCTCCATGACAATAAGCAGCATGGGTTCATGGCTGGGAGGTCGTACCAGACCAATCTTATTACATTTTTTGATTGGGTAATGAAGGAGCTGGACAGGGGTCATGCACTGGACCTCCTCTACTTCAGTTTCAGCAAGACATTTGACTCAGTGCCATATAAATGCCTGTTGAAAATGTTAGAGGATCTTGGCACTGCAAAGGACATAGTCAGGTGGGTGGGAAACTGGCTTAAGGACAGGAAACAGAGTAGAGATCAACGGGGTGAGATCAAGCGAAGGTGAGGTCATAAGTGGAGTACCTCAGGGATTGGTGTTGGGCCTGGAACTCTTCAACATGTTCATTGGTGACATCACTGAAGGAATCCAGGGCAGGCTTGCCCTGTTCGCAGATGACACCAAGCTGAGGGGAAGGGTGGACAGCCTAAAAAGTGTTAGGGACCTGCAAAAGGGCCTCCAAAAATTGGAAAGATGGTCTAATATGTGGCAGTGTAAGTTCAATGCGAAAAAGTGCAGAGTGATGACCTTGGGAAAAGGAAACCCTGAGACATAACATTGGCTTAATGCCATTAGACTGAACATCTCTCAGAAAGAGAGGGACCTAGGGGTCATCATTAATGTCATCATGAAACAAGCTAGTCGATGTAATAAAGTATATAACAAGGCAAATAGAATGTTGGGGTGCATAGGTAGAGGTAGAGGCAGAAATAAGGAGGTGGTCATCTCCTCTATAGATCTCTGGTATGACCGCACCTGGAGTACTGTGTTCAGTTTTGGAGTCCCCACCTTAAGAAGGATAGGGATAGACTGGAAGCCGTTCAGAGAAGGACTACAAAGATGATCCAAGGCCTACAGGGACTCGTCTATGAGGATCGACTGGCGACACTGAATATGTACTCACTGGAGGCAAGGGGAGAGAGGGGAGACATGATTGAAACTTTCAAGTTCCTGAAAGGCATAAACAAAGTGCCACACAGAGAAGAACTTTTCAATAGGATCCCCAGCTCAACGGCAAGAGGACATGAACGGAAATTGTGTGTGTGTGTGTTGGGGGGGGCTTACAGGAGGGAACTAAGGAAGCACTAGTTTACAGAAAGAGTGGTGGAACCCTGGAACAGCCTGCCTGCCTGTCGAGGTGGTGGGAGCGGGGACTGTGATGAGTTTCAAGCATGGGTGGGACAGAGCTAGAGCTCAAGTGAGGGACAATACGACAGGTAAAAAAAATATAGCTGACGGGGACCCTTGGTCTCCTTCTGCCATCATTTTCTATGTTTTGTCCCAGAATGACCGGAAGGCTCAGAAACTGAAAAAGAAGGCCTTTCAGTTTTGGTCCTTTTAGCCACAGCAGCCGCAGCCTCAGCAGGGGCAATTCCAAGCCTGGTGCTCCAAGGCCAAGTTCTCCTGCCAGGAGCCCAAATGAGGCAGGGGTAGGGGAAGTGATGCCCCTCCAGCACCAGTGGCTGGTGCCCCCTGCAAAGCTGCCCAGTGACGGGTTGAGGGTGTCTACCTCTCGCCTCTCCAGTCCTTGACCCAGCTCGCTGTGAGGGGTTGGCTTTGCGACTTTTGGCCACACTGGTCCATCATTACTATGAACAAGTGGGTTCTCGAGGTGGTAGGCAGAGAGCTGCCTCCAGACTTCGAGGCTCTCCCACATTACCAGTCCCACGCTCCTCAGGAGTCCTCGGTGTTGCAGGACACACTGTCTGCCCTTTGGGAGGACGTCACTCAGCATCTTGCAAAAGGGGCTATAGCCTATGTCACAGATGCCCTGGCAAGCCAGGGGTACATGTCCAGGTACTTCCTGGTCCTGAAACGGACCAGGGGTGGAGTGCTGGCACCCCATACTGGATCTACATGATCTCAATTATTACCTGCGGAAACGCAAGTTCTGGATGGTCACTCTGAACCAGACTGTACTATCCCTGGAGCAGGGCATGTGGCTCTGCTCCCTGGACCTTCAGGATGCATTCTCCCACATCCCAATCCTCCCAGGCCATCCATCCCACAGACAGTACCTCCTGTTCCATACAGAAGGGGTTCTCTATCAGTTCCAAGTCATGTCCTTTGGCCTCTCATATACACCCAGGGTCTTCACCAAGAGCATGGCAGTGGTGGCAGCCTTCTTGCGGTGCAAAGGCATCAGGGTATACCTCTACCTGGATGACTGACTGATTGCCGGGGTATCCAAGGAGGCCGTAGAGCAGACCCAGGGATCTGGCCTTCCAAACCTGGACCGATTTGAGCCTCTTGGTCAGTCTGGCCAAGTCCGAACTGATCCCCTTGCAGGTGACCCATTTCATTGGGGCGGAGTTAGACTCCCAGCAGGCCAAGGCCTGCCTCCTTGCAGACAGGTCACAGGATCTTAGCTCCTTTGACTGATCATTTCAGATTGAGTGTTTGTGCCCTGCTTGAGACTTATTGTGGCTGCTGGGGTGCATGGCATCCTGCACCAGCATGGATAGGTGGACCTGCTGGCGGATGCGGCACCTGCAGTGGGAGTTGGGCTGTCAGTGGTCCCAGAGCCTAGGACACTTGGACCAGTCAATCACAGTAACCCAGTTGATGTGGGATGCCATCCAGTGGTGGCTGATCCTAGAATGTCTGTAGGAGGAAGTCTCATTTGTCTGCCCAGAACCGACCATCGGTCTCATGATGACACATCTCTGGTGGGGTGGGAAGCGCATCTGGGAGACCACAGAGCCCACAGGTTCTGGTCACCCTGGGAGACCCATCACCATATCAGCCTACTGGAGCTCCATGCAGCGTGGCTAGCTGTGACAGAATTTGCTCCTTTGGTCAGGGGTCAGGTCATGCAAGTCCAGATGGACAACACCACGACCATGTTTTACCTGAACAGGCAAGATGGCATGCACTCCCATCTCTTGTTTTGAGAGGCCCTCCGCACTTGGACTCTTGTGTGCAGTCTGGGTGCAGATCTCCTAGTGATTCTTGTTTCCAGAGCAGTCAGTCAGATGGGAGAGATGTTGCATGGTGGTCCCCACATCAGGAGGTGGTGAACCACCTATTCTCACTGTGGGGCACACCTCTAGTGGACCTGTTTGCCTCTTAGGAGAAAGCAGAACAGGCTGATTTGTGCCCACCACCCACAGTCTGGGACACTGATGGGGGAATGCCTTCACAAGGCCCTGGACACCAGGCAGGCTCGTGTACACCTTCCCCCAATCCTCAAGGTGGTGGTCAAGGCCAGAAAAGACAAGGCATGGATGATCCTGATAGCCCTGATAGACTGGTCACAGCAGTTCTGGTACCCAGACCTCCTCAGCAGCAGGCCTCCGTGGCAGTTGCCTCTTCGCCCGTACCTGCTGACCAGACGACATGGGAAGATCTGGTACCTGGACCTTCAGTCCTTGCACCTCCCAGCTTGGTTCCTGAGTGGCTAGAGTTCCAGGCTTTGGGTTTTTTGGAAGATGTGCTTCTCTTCGTAGAGACCTCCCAAAAAGAGTTCACTCGCCAGTGTTATGCCTTTAGATGGAAGAGATTTCCTTTTTGGTGTCAGAGCAAGGAACTTGATCCACTTGCCTGCCCTGTGGCTAGTATCCTTGAGTACATCTGGTCCCTCTCCCAACTGGAGCTATGAACGGCGACCATTAAGGTGCACCTAGCAGCCATCTTGGCATATCAGAATGTGACAGGGTGGAATAAGACCCTGTCCCAGTTGTTAAGTAAAGAGTTTGAATGCAAAGATCTGTTCTGCTCTATTCTATTCCTTTCCTGTTTCTTGTCTGTCTGGTTGCGTAACCAGATTTTCCTGTGAGACCTAGGACTTGATCATCCTGACAGTCTCACAGTTACTTGCCTCCCGCTCTCTCAGTCTTCCCTTGCTGTTCTTTTTCCTCCCTTATATATCTGTTGATATAAAAATATATACAAATCAGTATGTGGAAATGTAACTGATATTGGGATCCCTTTGTTTAGAAATTATAGTGTTCATTTTTGAAATGTATATAACTATAGTTTAAGATGATTGCAGAAAGCTATTGGAAACTCAAGAGGTTACCTGAGTGCAATTTCTAAGCCTTTTGCAGAAGAGCTGTGGAGATGGGGCCTCAGCTCTGGGACACTGTGTTCCTGCCAGCAACTGCCTGAAATATACTAGAACACTTAAAAAAATTAAAACAAGATGCTTGTTAAGAAGGGGGGTTGGAAGGACTCATAAGACAGAGCTGTAATTGTTTGAAAAAGGGACACAGAGACTGAAGGAAAACTCAGATGGATCTTCTGATTATTTGGCCTTTGTAAATATTTATACTGAACAATTTTATTTTTTATGTTACTGCTAGTAGAAATAAATACCATTGTTGTGAAGTTTACAACTACTCCTAGTTTTTCCTATGCTTCCTGACCTGTGCCTTGACGACATGGATGTGGGCTGATATGTCGACACTGGCCCAGGAGAATGTGGTTGGGTGCTTTTTCAAGGGCCTGGACCACACCTACTGCTGGTGTTGGCTGTGCTCATGGGCAAACCTTTTGAGTCTATGCATAGGTGTGAGATGTCACATCTGTCATGGAAGACGACCTTCTTGGTATCCATCACATCAGACGGCCTTCTTAATATCCATCACATCAACCAGAAGGATCAAGGTGCTCTCAGTGGAGTCTCCATAGCTGGTCTTCCACAGGGACAAGGTCATCTTTCATCCCTACCCAAAGTTCTTCCCAAAGGTATCAGAGTTCCACTTTAACCAGGTGCTGAAACGTCTGGTATATTTCACAAGCCATCTTCGGAGACTGACTGCAGGCTCCGTACTTACTGTGTTAGAGCACACGGCTGGAGTTTGGGATGCGGCTCGCCAACTGTTTGTAAAATATGCTGAAGCCACACTTGGCAGACTCGCAGCAAAGCGAACAGTTGGCAAGTGGCTTACATCATGCATCAGCCTCTGCTATATGTTGGCTGGTAGAGAGCCTCCCATAGGGCTTAGGGCTGATTCCACTAGATAGACCACTGCCTCTGTGGTTGCTTCCAGGGACACTCCTGTCCATATCTGCAGGGCTGCCACTTGGAAGTCAGCACACACCTCCATCTCCTATTACAGCATTGACCTAGAGTCTTGTTGGGATGCTGCATTTTGGACTTCAGTTCTCCAATCTTTGTTCGCCAAGTAGGGGTGTGCACCTTGCCCCCTTCTCCCGGAGAACTGCTGGAAGTGTGCTAGTGCATGGATAGTAAACTATATCCATGCCCCTAGAAAAATAGGTTATTCGCCTGTAACCGAAGTTCTAGGAGTGGTATGTAGTTCATACCCACACCTCCCCTGATAAGTGGCACATGGATTCGTGCTTTTAGCATGCAAGATCTGATATCACAGGGCAGAGCCGGAGAATATAGTGCCTGGATGGTGAGAGGAGCTTAGCTTAAAGACATTCCAACGAATACACACTTCAGTGGAACTGCCAGTGTGTGTGGATGAGAACTATACACCACTGCTAGAACTACAGTTACAGGTGAGTAACTTATTTTTTTTGTGCTTTTGATTCGGGATTGGTGCTGGATTTGAAGTGGATTGTGGAGTACAAGACAGGGGCTCACAGACTAGGCAGCCATGCAGCCAATGACATCACTGAAAGTCCCCCTTTACCTGCATATTGACTGTTATCACTGCCTGCATTGTCTTTGCCCTTTCCTTTGTATTGTTTACAATTGTATCAGTATATTGAGCGTTATTGTTGCTTGCATTCTCTTTTCCCATTGCTCATTACTGTTTACCTTTATATTGAACGTTATTGATTGCGTTTTCTTTGGACATCTTAGAAAGTCAATAAACGATTGCATTGTAAACACAGTACCACTCTCGGGGGCAGGAAGATGTACAGGCAGAATCTGGTTTGGAACAGGTAAATGCTAAGGTCCACAACATCCAGAGTCGCTGCCTCCGGCAGAACCCTTCAGCTCCCCCTCTTTTGCATGTACCCCAGAAATGGAAGGGTTTGGTCTGGGTAGTACTATAAATATAATAATAGTAATACAGAAACATGCAACCTGTTAGGGAGTGTCAATAATTTTAATTCATTAGAGCTCCATAAAGCTTTAAAAGAAATTTGGACAAGTAGCATTTATTTACAAATTATTTATTGATATCTGCCCACTGAGGTCTAACCTTTTGTGTCTAGGGTATCCAGTTAGCTGCGGCCTTTAACTGAAAACATGATAGTTGCATATACTCTCTCTGTAGCTATGATACTTCACAAAAAGTCTTTTAAATGTGTTAGGATTCAATAAAGCAACTGGCTGCTATTGTGCAAAGCAGGGGTGGAGTGCTAGTAAGATGGCAGCAACAAAAGCAGTTGTAGCTGGACTGTGATTTGATTTTCCATCGGGTAACACCAGTGATGGATGACGGTCAGCAGGAATAGATCAACTATTCCAGCTGCACGCTACCTAACAGCTCAGCCAGGACGGGGGTTAAAACAAGTACAGTCTGTTTCATCCTGTGCTGTGTTCCAGCAGCAGACAACGCAGAGCATTTTGAAGAGTGCAGCGACAAGTATCATAATGTTAAAGTGGTATTTCTTCCTTAAAAGTGCTCCAAAGCTCAAAACAGGTGCTCTTCGATTTCTGAAATGGAACACTACATTCATATGCTTCCATCTTCTGTATTTACTGCTGCCACCAAGACCACTCTTAACGGTTGTAAGAGCGGTCTTGTGCATTCTTAGTGTATGAGAACTATGATATATGAACTGTTGTCCAAAATGCAAGGCTTCATTCAAACAACATGAAGTCTTGCTATATTATGACAGTAGCAGTTTGATCCATCTCTAGAACTGCTCCGGAAGTGAAATGGTTAAAACCATTCCAAAATAGAATTTTGGCCACGAGCTCTAAGAAGCAGCTCTATCTGTGTTATTTCAAACCTGAACTGTCAGATTCTTTACTCCGCCTCAGTGAACAGTCGCTCCGGAGATTTCTCCTACTGCTCGGTTCATTTCTCGGTTTAAAAAGTGTTTTCTCGGTTGGATTCAACCGAGAATAGTTATTTTAACATAAAACCGCTCGGTTCAAGCTTCTATCTGTGGTAACCGTAAGTAAATTGAAGGTTTTGTCTGTGTGGAACTTGTAAGTTATCGTTGGTTTGAACCGATCAGTTGGATTTAAAACTCATTTAAAACTAAAATTTAATATTTTAGAGTGCGGTTCCGGTTCTTATCGGTTCTAAAAAGCGGATTTATTACGGTTTCTTCCAATACCGTGACACGGTTAGGAACCGATAAAGGGTGTCTTACCTAGCACTGCCGTTAAAGGGCAGTTTTCTGGTTAGGCTGGCATTATGTCTGAAACCCAAAGAAAAGCAGACCCTCTGGGTTTCAACACTGTGATGTTTGTGGGAAGTCTTTGCCAAGGCTGACCCACACACCACATGTGTTTATTGTCTGGGGTTTGACCACCTCAGTCAGACTGCCAGATATAAGAATTTCCTGCAGCCACCCTGGAAAATGATTGGGCAGGCTCAGGGAATGAGAAATGAAAGAATCCGCTGACCCGGATGGCCAGCCGGTTCGGTGCCAACCCGAATCGAGGGAGTGCCCTCTCAGGGCGAAGACTTCCTTCGGCAAAGAAAAGCTGGTTCTGAGGAACCATTTCAGCAAAGAAAACAAGAAAATCAGCAGGTCTGGAGTCCAAAACCCTTCTCCAACTGCTGCAGAGATAGCAAAAGCCGTACAAATTGTCCAGTCACTGTCTCAGGGTCCGTCCGAACCGCCACTATCTGGCAAAAGGTCGGTTCGTCTGGTCCCAGTGGTTCAGGAATATGATTTTGAGGAATTTTATGAACCAGAGGAGGGGGAAGATGATTATGAACAGTATGAATGTGGCTGGGAAGGTCTGGGTGTGCCCATTGAACCGGACATCTCCCCAGACAGACCTTTAGAATCTCCCCCTATGCTGTCTGAGTCCCCATCTCATTTCATGTTTTACAAAAAAGTTGCTGAAACCCTCCAGCTTCCTTAGAAGAAGCTGTGGATGAGCAAGAGGAGCCTGATTTTGTAGAATTGATGGATATTCAGAGTCTAGGAGATTGTCTATTCCTTTACATAAGTCTTTTGGAAGCAAACAATAAAAATTTTAAAACTCCTAATTCTGTGCCTCCGTAGATAAAAGATGAACAGAAGGTACACATTGTCAGGTCCTGATACAGAATTCCTTTCTCAGCAATGCAGTCATGTTGGGTAGTTCAGGCTGCTGCCTGTGATAAACTAATATTCCCTGGCTCTCACATCCTCCTGACAAAGTTCCAGGAAGATTGATGCCATGGCAAAAAAAACAGTATATGGCAGCCTCTCTGGGACTCAGGCAAGCAAATTATATGGCTTATGTAGCTAGGTATCAAGAAATCTAGATGGGATACTGTGATGCAATGTAGCAAGCAAGCCCATAGCCAGCTGGCTAGTGAACTAGAACAGGTGGCTGCTGATGGCATTGAGGCTTCTAAGGTTCAGTTTCATGCTGCTGTGGATGTTAATGATGTTTCCTCTAGGGTCATGGCCACATCTGTAGCATTCATGAGGTTGGCCTGGCTCAGGTGTACTAGTCTGTCCAGGATACCCAGACTAAGGCTATGGATTTTCCTGTGGTGGGGAATTCTCTGTTTGGGGAGCAGACAGAGAACTACATGAAAAGATGGATGAATATAGGACTACTTACAAGAGTGCCCAGGCTAAGGGCGGCAAGCCACTCCTCAAAGGCATACCCCAGGGGTAGGGGTAGGCCTTTCACAGGCCTTTTACCAGACTCAGGCCTCCTCTGCCTATGCTCAGAGGGGCTTCTTCAGAGGCAGAGGCAGACGAGGGGTGGGCAGACCTGCTCCCACCCCCAGCCTAAGCTCCTGCTAAGCAGGCACCCTGATGGGGTGCCCAGAGCAGTCTCCTGTACCGGTGAGGGGGCAGGCTGGCTTACTTCAGCCAGGGATGGGCTTCTTTAACCTCAGACAAGTGGGTTCTGGAAGTAGTAGGCCAGGGTCTGGTTCTCAGCTTCAAAAAGTTTCCCAAGTTGAGAAGCAGACTTTTCTACCTACAAGTGCTTCAGAGACCCTTGCTCTGGAAGCAGAGGTCTCATCCTGTTAGCTCTCAGAGCAGTAGAAAGGGTTCCTCCCTGCACCAGGGCAGGGGTCTGTATTCCAGATACTTCCTTACCCCAAAAAAGACAGGAGAATGGTGGCCCATATTAGATCTCAGATATCTGAACAAGCATCTTTTGAAACCAAAGTTCAAAATGGTAACTCTGGCAATGATTTTACCCTCCCTAAGGCCAGGGGACTGGCTAGCCTCCCTGGACCTCCAGGATGCCTATTTCCATGTCCTAATCAGAAGATCCCATCGAAAGTACCTCAGATTCGAACTGCCTTCAGGTCATTACCAATTCAGAGCAATGCCCTTCGGCCTTACCTCTGCCCCAAGGGTATTCACAAAGTGTCTAGCAGTGGCAGTGGCTCACTTAAGGAGGCAAAGGATCGCTGTTTTTCCCTATCTAGATGACTGGCTCATTGTAGGCCAGTCCCCAGAACAGGTAAAATCTCACCTGCAGGTCACCCAGCAGCTTCTCACCTCCCTGGGCTTTCTGCTAAATCTACCAAAGTCGGTTCTGGAACCAGTCCAGGTACTCACCTTTATAGGGGCAGAATTGGACACAAAGCTAGCCAGAGCCTTTCTTCCCTTAGAAAGGGTAAGGAATTTAGTGGCTCTGGCCTCCTCCTTCACTCTGCAGGTCTCGACCAGCAAGACACTTTCTGCAGCTCCTGGGGCACATGGCTGCATCCACAGCTGTTGTGCAAGGAGCAAGATTTCAGATGAGAGACATTCAGTTTCACTTGAGAACCTATTGGTTTCAGAGAAGAGACCCCTTTCCAAGTTGGTCCCAGTGACTCGAACCTTGATCCTAGCCCTCCAGTGGTGGCAGGATCAGAGCAATTAAGATTGGGGTCCCTTCATTCCCCCTACTCATGACTTGACTCTCACTACAGATGCTTCCTTCTGGGTTGGGAGCCCACATGGCGACCTTTCCACTCAGGAGTGTGGTCCCCCAGGAATCTCTGCTCCACATCAATTTGCTGGAACTCAGAACTGTCTTTTTAGCTCTTCAAGCATTTTCTGCATCTGTCACGACAAGGTGATACAAGTCAGAACAGACAACACCACAACAATGTGGTACATCAACAAACAAGGGGCACTCGGTCTTGGCCTTGTGCACGAGGCAATGAAGTTGTGGTCTCTGGCCTATTCCTGAACACTTCCCTCATAGCAGTTCATCTTCCAGGAAGGACAATGTCCTAGCGGATGCTCTCAGCAGGATTTCCCAGGGCCATCACGAATGGTCCCTGGATCCTCAAGTGCTGGGATAGTCTTTGCCAGATGGGGCATCCCTCAGATAGATCTTTTGCAGCCCCAGACAATCACAAACTTCCTTTGTTCTGTTGCAGGCCTCCAGTGCTGGGCTCAGTTCCCCTGGATGCCCTTCTTCTGGATTGGGAGGGGAAGTTCCTCTATGCTTTCCCCCCCCTTTCCTCTCCTATTCAAAGTACTAGTCAAAATCAGATCTCAGCCTTGTAGGGTGATTCTGATTGCCCCGGATTGGGCCAGGCAGCCCTGGTACCCACTCCTTCTGTCACTGACAATCCATCTTCCCCTTTGCCTCCCCAGGAATCACAACCTGTTGACTTGTGCCCAGGGAAGGGTTTGGTATCCGGACCTCAAATCCCTCAACCTCAAGGCCTGGCTCTTGAGGAGTTAGAGTTGCTGATTTACACCTCTCTCAGGGTGTTCTTGAGATCCTAAAGGCTTCTGAAAGCCTTCCACTAGGGCTACTTATAGTTCTAAATGGAAAGGTTTTCCATTTGGTGTGCTGGGAAAAATATTTCCCAGAATCTGCTGATTTGCCCATTGTGTTAGATTACATGGTACATCTTAATTCCTTGGGTCTCAGACCAGCTACCCTGAGAGTTCATTTGGCAGCTGTATCTGCTTTTGTGTCAGCAGGAAAGTCATCCCTTTTTCCTCTCATCCTGTGTTTTCCAAGTTTTTAAGGGATTACTCCATACTAATCCACCCTTTGGAACCGGCCCCTGCTTGGGACCTTAATGTTTGCATTGCCCAGTTAATGCAACCCCTTTTGAACCTCTGTCTTCTGCAGAGCTTAAGTACCTAACTTGGAAAACTGTTTCTAGTAGCTATCACTTCTGCCAGGCATGTAAGTGAGTTGCAAGCCTTGTCAGTGGAAACTGACTTTATTTCTTTCCACAAGGATAAGGTAGTCCTTAGGACTAATAGGAAGTTTTGCCTAAGGTGGTTTCAGATTTCCATCTTAATCAATCTATCTCCTTCCAGTATTTTTCACTGATCACTCCTCTTCTGGTGAGAGGAGGTTGCACAACCTGGATGTTAAGAGAGCTCTTAGTTACTATATAGAAGCGTACTACCAAGGTCTGAGTTCGAATCCCTCCAACTTTTCCTTACCTATGGTGAAGCTGGGAAAGGCAAACCTGCCACTAAGAGATCAATTGCCAGGTGGATTGTCTCTTGTATCCAATTTTGTTATCAGAAACTGGGCAGAGCCCCCGGGTTTGAGGGCTCATTCTACCAGGGGGTACAGCTCGTCTCTAGCTGCTGCCAGAGACATCCTATATTAGAGATTTGCCAGGCTGCTACTTGGAAAGCGGTACACACTTTTCCAAGCGTTACTCCCTGGATGTCCAGGCCAGGAGAGATGCTCGGTTTGGCACAGCTGTTCTTCAGAGCCTATTCCCTAAGTAGGTTCTGCCCCTCCTCCATGGAGGTACTGCTGTGTATTCTGCTACTGTCATAATATAGCAAGACTTCATGTTGTTTGAAGAAAAATTACTCACCTTAGTAATGTTGTTTCTTCTAATGGAGTCTTGCTATATTCAACCCCCAACCTGCCCCTCTCAGAACCTCTACTTGGGTGGGGTGCGGGCAACAGTGTGGGCACCTTTTTATGCCCTGTTAGCATTTTGTCCTTTTGGGGCTTTGGGGTGTGTGTGTGTGTGTGTGTGTGTGTGTTTTATTATACTTATGTTTTATTCTCATATGATTAGAATTGTGTTAGTATTTCTGGTCCCCTGACTTGAGTCTTGGGTGTTGGGACCAGCAATGTTGTTATTATTTAGGTAGCCATTTGGCTAGTGTAGGTTACAGCTTCCACACAGACCTTAGTGAGTTTGGCTCGTAAAGATCTGACAGTTCAGGTTTGAAATAACACAGATAGAGCTGCTTCTTAGAGCTTGTGGCCAAAATTCTATTTTGGAATGGTTTTAACCATTTCACCTCCGGAGCAGTTCTAGAGCTGGATCAAACTGCTACTGTCATAATATAGCAAGACTCCATTAGAAGAAACAACATTACTAAGGTGAGTAATTTTTTCTTGTTGCCTCAGGCATGGAGATTCTCTGGCACATGAAGTGCCCAAAGAAGATCTAAAACAGATGGCCACCCCCCTGTGCTCTCTCTCCTGGGAGAAGGTACAACCAAATACCCAGCCAGAGAGATGCCTGCAGTACCAGGCCAGAATCGTTACCAAGTCAGGTCTCAGTGATGCATACAAGGACAGCAGAGGAGTCTGTGATGAGAGCCTTCATCAATGCAGTTTTGTTTCTTAGTGACCTTGCATTACATAGAACTGCCTGCAGGGACGGAACATGGTCAACTGGCCCACCCAACAAGTGACTGCTATCACATCGCAGAGCTCTTGGGATTTGAACCAGTCTGAATGTCCCCTATCCTGGGTCTAGATCTTCCCAGAGCATTTCCTTGTCCTCACATCCCCAGTCCGACCCTCCAAAATGTGAGCTCCCACACTTAATCTGCCCCTATGTTCACAGCCCTAAAGGATCCCCAGCACCCTACAGCAACAGAGAACTGTGGCTGATGATGTAAACAGGGACCCCCTGCAAGGCCACAGTTGGTCCAAGGAATGGACTCCCAAAAAACACATAATGCTTACAGTAATACAGCTGGGAAAAAAACAGGCCATCCCCATCTACCCCTCCTAATACTTCCCCAAAATAATTAAACACAAACTTTCTCCTTCACACATACCCCACTCACACAAACAGCACTACACAGATTACAAAATAATCCGTACACTCACTGACACACTCCACCAATAAATTATTAACAACACTATATATTTTCTTTATAACAGGCACAGTTCAGGTGATTAAAAATAGAAATAAGCAATAATGTAATATAACGGTGTCTCTTACAGCACCGAATAAAGTAATGAGCCTGTCTCAATCAGATATCTGTTTACAAAACTTATTTCAGATTATAAAAGTCACTTCAGTCCCTCAGTAATTCAGCCTGAAGCTCTCCTGCTGCCACAAGGTGAATGAGGCTCTCCTTTTCCTGTCCATGTTTACCCTCCTTGGTGGCTGAGGGAATCTTAGGGCTTCGCTCCCCCCAGTCCTCTCACTGGACCAGGAGCCCTTAGCTGCAGGAAGCCATTGGCTACTCCCAAGTCATTACTCTCTGACCGTAGCTACCAGGTACTGACACAACAGACCTACCCCAGATGTACTGAAACAGATGCTCAACCAAGCGCTGGTACCCCCAAATAGGCTGGCACTCTTCAGAGTAGTGACACAAGGCCGCCGTATGGATTCCCAGGACCAAACAGCTCACTCACACAGATTTTCCCTGCTGGAGAAAGGCCGCACCACTAGAATTTGTAGCAGCCTACTGCTCCGATGTCCTCCAGAGAAGGCCAACTGTGGCAATCCTGAATGCCGCAGTGCCCGTGTTTTGAACCAGCTGGAATGTGAAAACTCTGTAAAATAACAGATGATCACACAAGTGACTCCAACCTCATGATGTGAAATGGTACATGAAACAAAATAACTACAGGGGATACAAATGAGATTCATGGATTCAGCAGTCAGCCCACCTTGCAATTCAAAGTGCAAAGAGACCGACTGCCAGGTCCTAAAACTAGAAAATAATAAAAACTAAATACTTACTACCATTGTCTCACTAAATGTTTCCTGCCTTAGCCAACATACTGTTCACCTAACTACCCTCAGAAGTAAAAAAAAAACCACACTAGAACGAACAGGCGAACAAGGCATTCTGTAATCAGAGAGCTCTGTCACCCAGCCTACCCAGCTCAACGGCCATCGATTGAATCATTCAGTGAAAGACTGGAGACAGAAAATATCCAGGCATAGCACATCTGAATGGGTGCAGGCTCAGCGAAAGAGACAAGGAACAAAAAAAAGCCTTGCACTCTGAGGTACTTTGCAAATGTTAAAGTACTTTCTTGAAGTGCTTACAAAGACATGCAAAATATGGAACCAGAGCAAAAGTTTCCACTCATCACAGAAAACTTATAAACTCCCCAATGAAAGACTACTTTTAGACTCGTCAGGGTATCCCCAGCTTGCCAACCTACACCATACATGGCTAGTGCAGACTAACAGAAAGAATTCTATTACCGCACAGTGTCTGCAGTAAATAAACACATGAAATAAAGAGAATCATGGAAGGCCAGAGGTAGCAGGTAACTGTTCAGCATGAACTTAAGAAGGGGACCCAGCTGGCATGCTGGCGCAGAGGCATTGCATCTGTCTGTGACGTCGATGACCTGGGTTTGGGAACGGACCTGGGACGTCAGAGGGCCAGCCAGGAGGAGTAAGGATTCAGCGTCCGACGGACTGCTCTTCTTCTCCGGGGGGGGGGTGGAGTGTCCAGCGCATTATGGACCCCTGGCGGAGGCCGGGGGTTCTGCTGTGACTGGCGCTGTAATGTACGGGGGTGGGGCGGATGCTGGTCATCATTGCACGTCTCTGCCCCCAAGGGGTCACAGCAACAAGAAAATGCTGGCCCTGTCAATGATGCCAGCTCCGCTGCCACTCCCTCTATGCCACCAGCGATTCACTTTGGCAGCCCCACTCAGGGGGGTAAGCCTGATTATGACAGGGTGGGTGGCGGAGCTCGTATGGGAGCTCGGGACACCGGCAACAAAAAAAAAAAAGGGGGGACCCATACAGGTCTCCACAGGCTGAGAATCCCAGAGGGTTGAGGCAGTCACCAGGAAAGCCAGATCACATGCAGACTTTAGGTGAGATGGTGAAACTGTCAGCTTTTCTCCAACCCGCAGATCTGGTAGCTGTGACAGAGGTGTGGGGGGAGGGGGCCCTGATATGTTCAGGGCTTAAATGTTAGCAAAAAGACCTTTTAGTCAATCCAAAATCTAACTGAAGAGCTCTGGCATGCCATTTGACTGGCAGGCCTACAGACACCTTTGTAACCAATGTAAGTTCCAGATGGTAGCACGTTATGATGGCGACTGAAATTGAGCGATTCAGTTTTGAGTGACCCAGTTTCAGCGCCTGAGATGTGAGCTACCCTGAAAGGGTGGTGAGGTGTGGTTATAGCGCCAAGGTACGGGAAAAAAGAGCAAGATACTAGGGGGGTGAAGGACCGGAAGAGGAGGGTTCAAGAAGGAGAAGGTATGTGGGGTGTAGTTTGGCAGTGTGCTCCCAAGCTGCCGTTCTGGTGTGGTGGTGAGTGTGGCGGGCTATAGCGAAGGAGGTCCAGGGTTTGGGGCTGGGTAGGGATTCTATTTTGTTCTGAACCTGTGCGGCACTTGAATTTTTTCTGTCAAGTTTATTCCCCTCCCAAAATGCACCCCCTGGAGTTGAGAATCTTAATTTAAAAGGAGTGCAGAGGCACGCAAGCCTGCCACATAGATACATTGTTTATCGCTGTTGTCGGGTTCACTGGGAGTGTACATCTCCGTTTTGATTTTCGGTGATATATACTTGCTGTAACAGCAATTGCTGTTTAGCGATCACTGTTATGGCGTGGAACCGTCCGGGTCCACTCAGCCAGACATACATACCTGCATACCCTCCAAACCAATAACCTCTCTAATGCCAAAGAATTCTGGGGACAGATAAACTTCCTACTTAAGGGCAAATCTGCTTCCTCACCCTATACCATAGAAACAGTCGGCAGATAAGGACCACTTGGCCCATCTAGTCTGTCCGTAAACCCTTGTACTGGATTACTGCTTCCGACCCACCCACAGCTGTACCACTGTGGTTCCCCTATGCCTGTCCCAAGCAAGCTTGAATCCATCCACAGTGCTCACTCTCACCACCTCCTGAGGCAGACCATTCCATGCATCCATCACCCTCTCTGTGAAGAAGAACTTCCTCACATTCCCTCTTAACCTCCCACCTTCCAATTTCATGCTATGCCCCCGCGTTCCTGTGCTTCTCCTGCAATGGAAAATGTCTCCTCCTGCACCTTGTTTATACCCTTTAGGTACTTGAATGTTTCTATCATGTCCCCTCTTTCCCTCCTCTCTTCCAGCGAGTACATATTGAGGTCCCTTAATCTCTCCTCATAAGTCTTGTGTTGCAAGCCCTGTACCATCTTAGTTGCCCTTCTCTGGACCGTCTCCAGTCTGTTAATGTCCTTACTTCATGTGAGGCCTGACCATGGTTTTATATAATGGCATCACTACCTCCCTCCTTCTGCTGGTGATACCCCTATGCACCCCAGCATGCCACTGGCCCTCCCAGCTGCCTTAGTACTCTGCTTTGACATTTTCAGGTCATCTGAAATAATACCCCCAGATCCCTTTCCTCCTTTGTGACTGTCAGCAACTCCCCCCCCATCCTGTAGCTTTCCCCAGGTTTTCTGTGTCCCAGGTGCATAATTTTGCACTTCTTTGAATTAAACTTCAGTTGCCAGTACTCAGACCATTTTTTCAAGCTTCCCCAGGTCCCTCCTTATTTTTTCCACCCCCTCTGAGGTATCCACTCTGTTACAGATCTTGGTGTCATCTGTAAACAGGCAGACCTTTCCCTCCAGCCCCTCTGCAATGTCGCCACTGAAGACACTGAACAGGACTGGCCCCAGGACCGACCCCTGAGGCACCCCACTGGTCACCCCCCCTCTCCCCAGACTGCACCCCGTCTACCACCACCCCTGCCTCCTGTCTGTTAGCCAGTTTGTAACCCAGTTTACCACTCTGTCCCCCATGTCCAGCTTACCTAACTTATCAGCCACCTATGTGGGATGGTGTCAGAGGCTTTGCTAAAATCAAGGTAGGCGATGTCCACTGCCCCACCCTGATTTACTTCCTTTGTCACCCAGTCAAAGAAATCAACCAGATTTGTCTGACATGACCTCCCTGCTGTGAATCCATATTGCCTATGGTCCTGGGCTCCGATAGCTTCTAGATGCCCCACAATCTTTTTGTTAAGCAATATCTCCATGATCTTCCCCACTACTGAGGTGAGGCTGACCGGCCTATAGTTCCCCACCTTCTCCCTGCTGCTGGATCTGTGTAGAGGTACTACATGTGCCCTCCTCCAATCCTCTGGTACCACCCCTGTGTTGAATGACTCGGTGAACATGGCTACCAGAGGATCTGCTATCTTCCTTTGCAGTTCTCGTAATATGATTGGGTGTATGCCATCTGGTCCCATCACTTTGTCCACCTTCAATTTAGTGAGCTCCTGCAGGACTCTTTCCCCTGTGAATGGACTATTGTCCACCTCTTCACCCCCTTGGCAACTGCTGTACTGCTGTGGCCCCATCCCTCTCCCTCTTCTATGAATACTGAATAGAAATATTTATTCAATATGTCTGCCTTTTCCTCCCTCTCCCTTGAGCCTAGCAACCACCCCCTTGTTTTTCCTCCTTTCGCTGATGTACCTAAAGAATGTCTTGTCCCCTTTCTTAACTGACTGTGCTAAACCTTCCTCAGTCTGTGCCTTTGTTCTCCTTACTGCCTTTCCCGCTTCCCTTAGACACTCTAGGTACTCCTCCCCTTTGAGTCTCCTTATATTTCCTGAACCCTTTCCTTTTTTCCCCTGACCTTTTCCGCCACCTCTCTCGAGAACCACAGTGGCTTTCTCCTTCTCTTGCCTTTGAATACCAATCTGAGGCATTGGGTTGTTACTTCCAGTAAGGCTTCCTTTAGATGTTCCCACTGTTCTTCTACTCCCCCTTCTGACCCCTTAATGGCAGGAGGGGGAGTGGAATGGCTCCTTAATGGCTTCAAGATCACTAACCCCATCTCAGTTGCTACAGAATTTAATTTGGCTTTCATGGACCTATCTAAATATAAGATCTCCCTACCAACACATGCTCCACAGCCACGTTCCACAACTTCCACTGATAATAGTCCATCCTTCCACCTTAAATTGGCCACCCGGAAAGAGGTTCTGCATCACTTCAGCAGCATCAATGACACCTCCTCACCTGGTTTTGACACTGTAGGACCTTGTTTTCTTAAACTGAGTGTCCCTGCCATCGCCCCTCCTATGCGCGACCTGATCAAAAAGTCCTTTTGCTCAAGTACTGTGCCCAGTAAATGAAAAGCTACAATAGTCATCACAATACACAAGAGCAGTCCAAATTCCTTGTTTCAAAACTACTGCCCCATCTCCATCCTTTGCCCCCTTGCTAAAATTCAAGAAAAAATAATTCATGCCCAGCTTCAATCTTATCTTGTACTGTATAACACTCTCTACACGTTCAGGCATGGCTTCCGAAAATCACATAGTACCCACACTGCCCTCATCACTGTTACATCTGACATCCTTAGCAGTATGGACAAAGGCCTTGTGACTGGTGCAATATTTGTTGACTTCACCAAGGCTTTTGACCTTGTTAATCATAATCTCCTGTTGCATACGTTACTCACCTTTGGACTCGACACCCTAGCTCTGAATTGGTTCACGAA
Source organism: Neoceratodus forsteri (assembly GCA_016271365.2). Lineage (NCBI taxonomy): Eukaryota > Metazoa > Chordata > Ceratodontiformes > Ceratodontidae > Neoceratodus > Neoceratodus forsteri. The sequence continues at coordinate 547,422,895 of JADMNL010000023.1, forward strand.
CTACCCTACTGGCCATACTCAATGTGTCATATGGGCCGGCCAGACTTCCCCTTTCAGTGCCATAAAGGATGGGATCCCTTAGAGCTCTATTCTTGGTCCACTCCTGTTCTCCTTATTTATCAATGAGCTCCCGCAACATTGTGGGGGTGCGTTGGTTCAATTATATGCCGACTATGCCATCCTCCTCTGACCATGCCATGTTAAACCACCTTCTCCAGCAGGATTTCCTGAACCTCGAGACTTGGTTGCTTAATAACCTCCTGGTGCTCAATACTAAGAAAACTAAATCTATGCTCTTCTTCCATCAGACACCCAAGCCTCCCTCCCCACCTCTGCTGTTAATCTACTCCTCTCATGGCGACCCTCTTGAAATGGTTCAGTCCTTTAAATATCTGGGCTTGACCTTGGACTTCCACCTCACCTTTGACACCCATGTTTCCTCAGTGGTCAAGACCCTCCATCAGAAGCTCAGAATGCTGTATCGCCTCAAGCCCCATCTTACGCCTGCCTCCCACCTTGTCAGTGCCTCCTTCTCCATACTTCCAATTATCTCCTATGTTGCCCCAGTCCTCCACTCTGCTCAGGTCTCCCCCTTAACAAGCTAAAACAGGCTTACCACAGGACTGCTCGATTTGTCCTTGGTGCTAATACCAGAGATCACCACTGCACTGTCCTTGGCTCACTGGGCTGGCCTTCTTTTGAAGACAGGCTGCAATTCCCCACCCTCTGCCTGACTTTCAAACTTGTGCATACCTACACTCCTCCTTGCCTCCTGTCCATCATTCAACGTAAACCCATAACTAGACCTTTACGGTCTATTGTCTTACCTTTGCTCTCTATCCCTAAACCTTGTCTCAGTGGGACGGCGTGCCTTCGCCTTCTCGGGTCCCTCTCTTTGGAACTGTCTTCCTGCCACTGTCATGACCTGTACCTCTATTCACCTGTTCAAGTGTTCTCTCAAATCTCACCTTGCCTCCACTCGCTGTATACCTGCTCCTGTTCACCACTCCCCTTATCTCTCATCACTCTCCTCTCTCTTGCCCTCTTTCTGGGTTCCTTACCTGAGCCTGCTTATCCTCCCTTTATTTACTGCGTTGTACCCTGGTGCTGTGCAAGTCACGCTTTGATTGTCTGGTTGGCCAATGGAATGTTGGCATGCATAGGCAGGGGCATTACTAGCAGAAGGAGGGAGGTAATAATACTCCTTTACAAAGCCATGGTGAGGCCGCACCTGGAGTATGGGGTTCAGTTCTGGAGGCCACATCTCTACAAGGATATAGATGCATTGGAGAGGGTTCAGAGAAGGGCAACCAAGATGATGCAGGGTATGCAGGGAAAGTTGTATGAACAGAGGTGTAATACTGGAGACAAGGAGGGAAAGGGGAGACATGATTGAAACTTTTAAATATGTAAAGGGGCTCAATAAAGTGGGAGAAGAGGGTTTACGTAAGAGGAAGGAGGAGGTTAGAACTAGAGGGTACAGCCTCAGACTGCAGGGAAAAAGATACAGGGGCAATGTGAGAGGGTGTTTCTTCACGGAGAGGATGGTGGAGCCCTGGAACAAACTACCAAACAGAGTGGTGGGGGCTAAATCAGTGGAAGAATTAAAGAGGGCATAGGACAAGCATATGGGTCTGAGTATCAGGGGAAGGGCGAGAGCTGGCAGGGAGGGGGAGGTGTAGGAGGGAAAAAAAAGGCAGACTAGATGGGCCAGTATGGTCCTTTTCTGCTATCAAGCTTCTATGATTCTGTGATATGATTCTACGGTCTCAGTTGTAAATAATTTCTCACTGAGCCTGTATATTCTGTATTCAGTTATACCTAATTGTACATATGCTTTGCTTAGTTATTGTTCACTGACTTTTATCCCTATACCAGATTTGAAGATGTAACTTAATTTACTGCCTGTGTGACATTTTGCTTTGTTTATTATGTATGTTTTTGTAAAAGTGTTTGTGTGCACTTACCATGTGCTATTATTTATTGTATCACAGTTCCTCCCTTTGTAACCCTTTTCACAGGGTCGCCCCTGAAAAAGGGACATTCCATCTCAGTAGGCCTACCCAGTTACCAAAATTCAAATAAATAACTGTCAGTCGGCCCAGAGCTTGCATTGAGGGTGTACGATGTCACAGCCTCTGTGCTGTGGTAAGAATCCTCTTTGCCATTTTCTGAACTAGCTGCAGGTGACGGGTTTAGCCACCAAATAAGCCCTTGTACAGCATATTGCAATAGTCAGGTCTTTTTTTTTTTTTTTCTGATTTAAATCAACATATTTATCCTCCTTTCAGCTCCATCAGATTTGTCTGAAACAACCTTCCTGCTGTGAATCCATGTTACTAAGGGCTTTTCCTAGGCTGCAAGCTTCCTTAATGACCTGCAGCTGGACCCCATCAGAGATGAGAAGCTTTGTGGCGCAAGTCAGAACGGTCATGTTGTTTTAGTTAGAATGTTGCTACCTGGCTTAGCCCAACTAAGATACAACATCTTAGTTTGGGCAGGGTCCTGCTTCTATCAACCTCTTCCGATGGGAGGGAGTGAAGTTCGGGGGGGGGGGTCACGTGGCTTGCTCATGATCACAGAGTGAACCTCTGGATGTGGTAGGACTGAAACCTGATGGCATTAGGACCACCCTGCCTTCCCTATACATTACATGTTGATGTGAATATTTGTGTCAGGAGGGATTGTTTCCTTTAAATTAAAATACTGTCACTGTCATACTGAAGGCCATGTACTTCATCCGTCTCCGTCAGTGCTGAACTCCCAAATCTGCAGATGCAGCAAAGAAATCCACAGCCAACATGGGGCATTTGAAGCAACCCTGAAATTAACCTGCAAGCGATTTTTTTTTTTTTGGCATAGAATGTTTTTTTTTTTGTACTAGTTTCCATTCTACTATGTAGTCTTTACTGAACTTTTAGTCAGATGAATGAGAGTTCCCCATGTACACGCCTCACTGGTGATAACTGTTTTAGAACTGTATGATATAGTTTGCCTATCTGAACCACTAAGTTCTGTAGGAGAACTCTGATACCTTGTGACAACAAAGGCAAAATGACATCATACAGTCCTAAAAAGGTACTTACCACCAAAGTGCAAACCAGAAACAGCTCCAGAATTCAGTAAAAACCAGTAAAGATGGAACACTGATGTGAACCACTATTTGAAATACAGTTTCTGGCTGGCCTGCCGGCACATCGGTAGCACTACTACTCACAACTCCGATAACACGAGTTCAGGAACAAACTCAGGAGTCAGTGGGCTGGCCAGGGAGGAGGATCGAGCGTCCGAGGGACTGCTGTCCTCATCTGGAGAGGGGGTGGGACTGGCACCCAGTGTTAGTCTGGCACCTAGTGGTGGCTGGGGGTCAGAACACTGGGACCACGTGGGGGGGTGGAGGTGGGGCAGATGCTCAGCGTGCTGCATGTGGAAACGTGCGCATCTCAGCCATTGCTGTCATTTTGTGCAACCTCCTCCGCACCATGGGGACAGGAGAATAGGGAATATTCACCCTAACAGGGATAATCCTCCAACCCTTCATAGGCCCCACACTAGCAATCTGGCATGGCTCCCACCAGATCCTGTCTAGCGGGTCAAGCGATGGCTTGCTGCCATCCCACCACGGGAAGCAAGCTGTGGGGAAGGTGGAGCCAAGTAAGTTTGGGAGAAGTCGGGAGATGGGGCTGGGGGGTCAGAGGGGAGAGAGAGAAGCCAGCCAGTGAGGGAGAAGAAGATTTACAAAAAAAGAACATGGTTTGGGAATAAGCTTGGGCCGCTGGGGGTTGGCCGGGGGGAGAAGGCTAGAGCATCCAACGACAGCTTGCCTTCTCCAAGGGAAGGGTGGGTCCTCTAGACCAGCAAGCGGTGACCCCTGGCGGAGGCTGGGGAGTGCGACAGCTACTGGTGTCACTGGGGCATGATTGGTCAGTGGCATAGGCCTTGGACCAATCAGCTTCGGGGACGGGTCCTTAGGAGGGGGAGGGGGGGACTTTGCAGGCATCGATGCCTACGCCTTGACACCGGGGCACGCAGTACATCCCATCCTAGAAAAATGGAAAAAGCCCCTCTGGAGTTGGGTAGACAGAGTGCCAAGCCGAGTCCCAATCTACCGCCGCCTGCCCAGCTGAGTCGAGGACCTGATGAGATCCAAAGGTAGGGGGGGTGGTCCCCACCCGGGGGGGCAAACTGCAGCAAGATGGAGGACCTCGATCAGTCAGGTAGGACGGGGTAGGGACAGGCTTCATTGGCACCTTCTGAAGAGGCGACTCCGGAGGGAAAGGGGGAGTATAAAAAAAAAAAAAGAACATGGTTTCTGCAGAAAACACTGGCCTGCAGGTTTAACAGGCTGCACAAGCAATACCTGGTGTCCAGTCTAGCTCTTTACAAAGTTAAATCCTCAGCTGGCCTGTTGTTGCAGCAGTAGCACTACCACTCGCAATGCTGGCAATCCGAGATAGGGAGCAATTTGGGGTCATCAGAGGGTTGGGGGAGGAGGATCGAGCATTCCAGAGGACACGCTTCTCTTTCAGGGAGGGTGGACAGCCTCCTCCACCACAACCTTGCCAGCTGGGTGACCACGGGTGGTAGTGCCACTAGAGGGCAGACTTGGAAGGAGGTGGATGCTGACGTGCTGACATGCTCAGTGTGCGCACATCATGATGTCACTCCCATGTGCTGCCTCAGGACCGAGGGGAATGAAAAACAGGCCCTGGTACTGGGGGGAGCAGCCCCAGTACATCCAGCCTTGTAACCTTGAGCTGGCCACCAAGTGGAAGGACCACAAAGGAATCCTGTTGAGGGGTGCCTCTATCCTTGACCCAGCCTCAGGGGCCAGCCTCGGCAACATACATGGGCCTGAGGGGTGGAAGCCAAGGTGATTGGTAATGTTGGGTTGGGTTTGGTTTTTGCCTTTTGGCAATCCTTTCGAGGTTATGTTAATCTCAATTCTGGTTCTACTTGTTTTATTTCCTAGAATATTCTTGTGGAGACATTCTATTCCTCCAGGCCCCACCTAGAGTACTGTGTCCAGTTTTGGAGGCTGCCCCTCCTCAAGCACATTGAGAGTGGAAGCAGTACAGAGGAGGGCAACCAAAATGGTGAGGAGGTTGCACAAGAAGACATACAAAGAAAGGCTGCAGGAACTCAACATGTACTCCCTGGATGAGAGGAGAGCTAGAGGGGACATGATTGAAACCCACAAGTACCTCACAAGAGTGAATAAGGTGCAAGTGGAGGGTCTATTTCAGAGAAAGGAAGACACTAGAACAAGGGGACATGCAATGAAGCTAAGAGGGGAAAGTGTAAGAGAGACATGCAGAAATACTTCTTCATGGAAAGGGTGGTGGATGACTGGAAAAGCCTGCCAGAGGAGGCAGTGGGAGCAAAGACTTTGGGAACTTCAAGCATGCACGGAATAGGCACAGGGACATATTAGGTAGAGGAATGGGGGAAGGAGTGACACCTATGACCAACTAGGGTCAGTGGTGACTGAATAGGCAGGGAAAAGGGGCAGATTGGATGGGCCTTAAGATACTTTTCTGCTGACAAAATCTGTTTCTGTGTTTCATATTTTTCAGTTTTAACTTTTTATTCATTTTTATATAAAAAGAGTTTTTCAGATAGTTTTTTTCTTTCTGTCGCTGTCTTTAGAAAAATGCAACTGAGGTGGGTGTGGCTGGCACAGCTGTATGTGCTGTTGATGCGCGCGGCACCATACTGAGTGTCATGCGCATGGTGCATGCCACGGCAAGAGTTCCAACCCCCATGGGGTCTTAGTTCCTCTAGCTTTATGGAGAAGATATTCTTGAAGATCTAGAGTTAAGGTTAGTAATGTTCCTTTCTTCCAAGATGAAGCCAAAGGAGCCAGAGAATTCCAACTTTAAGTTGTTGTCCGTGGTCAAGAACAATGTTGATGGAATCTGTTCCTGTCTTTCCTACACCGGTAACTTTAGTGTTGATGTTGATGCCAATGACAGGCTCTGTTCCAACACCACTTACACCAGCACTTTCTTTTTCTCCTCCATTACCTCAAGGGAGGTCTGTAAGGACCCATTCTGACTCTAAATATCTCTTGTGGAGCAATGGATGAGGAAAAATCTAACTTCTTCTCCAAAAATTGCCATTGACATTGTCATCATCTTGCTCCTCCACTACCACTACGGTGATATATACCATCACCAGCCCAATTCCTTCTAGGCTGCCTCCATCAGAGACAATAAAGGAACTAGAAGGGTATAACCCAGGATCATTAGTGCAGACTGAGGAATGGCAGAACATAGAGATGAAGAATTACTTCTCCATCACTTCTGATCGTAGGTTGGGACCTAATGTTTCAGATCCTTAGTAGGGCAATACAAAAAGAGCTTCATTTTGAAAGTTCCTTCTCAGATCATTCAAAATACAAAAGACCACATGGTGTAATTTAACTTGCCTCCCGACCCTTAAGTGATTGCAGCATCCATCTATCTAGCTTTGAAAGGAGCCTAAGACCACTTGGCATGCTAAGTGAACCATTAGCGGCTCCCAGAAGGGCTGATAAGCTCTGTTTTGCTTCTAAGAGTAAAATACATTCTACTGTTCCACTCCAAAAACTAACTTAATAGTCATCACAGCGGCCTATGATGGGTCCAAGATAGACATAGAAACATAGAATTTGATGGCAGATAAGGACTGCTTGGCCCACCTAGTCTGCCCATTTCCCTACCTGATGGATAAGCTGCAGATTCTGGTTAATCAACAGCTTACTTCCTCCTACCCCCCACTAGAATTGCCTTATGCCTGTCCCATGCATGCTTGAATTCCCCCACTGTTCCTGACTCCACAACCTCCTTAGGAAGGCTGTTCCATGCATCCACAACCCTCTTTGTGAAAAAATACTTTCTAACATTACCGGAGCCATCCCCCATCTTCAAATTGTGCCCCTTAGTTCTTGCACATCTCTTCTTCTGAAAGATACTACCCTCTTGTACTTTGTTAATTCCCTTGAGATACTTGAAAAGTTTCTATCATGTCCCCCCTCTGCCTCCTTGCCTCAAGGGTATACATATTAAGCTGCTTTAGTCTCTCCTCGTATGTCTTCTAGTGCAGACCCTGCACCATTTTGGTTGCCCTCTTCTGAACAGCCTCCACTCTATGTCTTTGCAGAGATGGGGTCTCCAGAATTGCACACAGTACTCCAGAAGGGGTCTCACTAACTGTCTGTACAGAGGGATAACAATTCCTGTTTTCTACTGTTGATGCCTCTCCCTATGCATCCCAGCATCCCCCCAGCCCTCCTTACTGCCTTCTCACATTGCTTGCCCACCTTTAGGTCATCTGATATAATTACTCCTAGGTCTCTTTCGATTTTTGTTGTTGTTATTAACTCACCCCCAATTGTGTACTCTTCCCCTGGTTTTTGTTTCCCAGATGCATTACCTTGCACTTCTTTGCATTGAATCTGAGCTGCCACATATTTGACCATTCCTCCAACCTTGCCAAGTCCCTTTTCATTCTTTCCACCCCACCTTGTGTATCAACCCTGTTGCAGATCTTTGTGTCATCTGCAAAGAGACATACCTTTCCTTCCAGGTGCTCGCCAGTGTCACTTATAAAGACATCAAAGAGGACCAGTCCCAGTACTGAACCCTGCGGTACCCCACTAGTTACCTTCCTTTCTTCACTGTGGACTCCGTTTACTATTACCCTTTGCATCCTGTTGTCCAGCCAGTTTTTTATCCAGGCTACCACCTTGGGACCCACTCCAAGACTGGCTAACTTGTATATTAATCTTTTGTGTGAGACTGTGTCAAATGCCTTGATAAAATCTAGGTAGGCCATATCCACAGCCTCTCCCTGGTCTACTACTTTGGTCACCCAGTCAAAGAAATCTACTAGGTTCATCTGACATGACCTTCCTGCTGTGAAACCATGCTGCCTTGGGTCCTGTGCCCCACTGGCCTCTAGGTAATCAACAATTTTTTCCTTCAGAAGTGATTCCATCATTTTCCCTACCACTGAAGTCAAACTAACTGGTCTGTAGTTTCTTGCCTCTGCCCTGCTCCCACTTTTGTGAAGTAGAATCACATTTGCCCTCCTCCAGTCCTCAGGTACCACCCCATCCTCCCATGATTTGTTAAAGAGAGTAGTCAGTGGTGTTACTAGTTCTACCCTTAGTTCTTTTAGTATTCTTGGGTGGATCCCATCAGGCCCCATTGCTTTGTCCACCCTCAGTTTCAAGAGTTCTTTCAAAACCCTTTTTTCTGTGAATGGACTGGTATCGACCCCCCTGAGTTTCTCCCTTGTTTGGTTTAGGTACCTCCTCCTCCTCCTCCTCCTCTTCCGTTGTGGATATTGAGCAGAAATATTTGTTCAGTATCCCTGCTTTTTCACTGTCACCCTCTGCCCACATTCCTTCCCCTTTATTAAGTCTCTGTATCCCTCCCTTGGTCTTTCTTTGCTCCCTAATGTACCTATAAAAGGTTTTATCCCCCTTCTTAACAGAGTTGGCTATCTTTTCCTCAGTTTGTGCCTTTGCTATATGTGACTGCCTTCCCTGCCTCCTTCTGCTTTAACTGATAAAGTTCTCTGTCCTGCGCCTTCTGTGTTTCCTTATATTTCCTGAATGCTATCCTTTTCTCCTTAACCATCCCTGCCACCTCTTTTGAGAAACTTAGTGTTTTTTTCCTTTGTTTTGTTTTGTTGATTTGCTTCACACAAAGGCTTGTTGCCTCTGCGATGGCTGTTTTGATTATTCCCCATTGTTCCTCCACCCCTCCTTCTTGCCCGTTTGCTAGTGCTTTTCTGAGGCACTCTCTCGTTTTCCCAAAGTCAGCCTTCCTAAAGTCCAGTACCCTTATTTTTGTATGGCTTGACTCTATGGCTGTGTTTATTGTGAACCACACTGTTTGGTGGTCACTTGTTCCCAGATGGCTACCCACTTATAATTCTGAGATCCTTTCTCCTTCCCCATTTGAAAGTAAGATCCAGACACAGTTCAGTTCAAACTCTCCTGCAAAGAGAATTAAAACACTTGTCCATAATGGAGCAGAGTTCTTGATTTGCCCATCAACCTGTACTTGTACACATCACCAAATATAAGTAGTATATTTGTTATAAGCTTAAATCTTATCTACTGCACTCTTTCCTCCACATTACATGTGTTTATTTTAGGGGGTCCATATAGGTGTCTGCCACCTCCATTCAGGTTACAGCTGGCCATCTCCCACTTCCAAGATGACTGTGCAGTCTTAATTGTGGTGCAGGTCCCAAGAGCACTGGCGGCTGGTTTGCTGATGGTGAAGAGGATTTTCCCCTATTTTTAGCCTCCATTCTCCACCCATGTGGCATCCTGTGGCAATGGCAGCATTGCAGTGGCCCCTGCTCTGGTGGGATGTAACCATAGAAAGCCCATATCTACAACTACAGCGGGCATCACTTGGTATTTCTAGGGCACTTGGTTGCCATATGCATGTTATTTCCTATTTTTAACATTAGGGAACTGAAAGACAGGAAACAACAAAGTCATGTGATGTCCCTTCTAATATATATTCGATCTCTATGGATATAACCACCTTGGCCTGACATAGGGGTCACTGCAGGAGTTGAAGCAGGGACCCTCCCTCCCACGCCAAGAAGTATCCCAGAATGTTACCCCAACCCCATTACCCCCAGGGGCTGGCCCTACTGTTTTCTCTAGACAGGCAACTCCAAGGGTGGGAGTTAAGACCCCTGGAACCATCCCCAGGAGGTGGTCAGCCAGCCATCACTGGATGTGGGAGGCAAGCTTGGATTCATGTGTGTTAGACTGCAGCTTTCTTATTTGCAGTTTTTGGAGCCCTCCCACTGAGGTTGTAGAGGTGTCCTAGGTGCGTGCACACTTGATGCACAGAGTAAGACAGCACTGGATGATTATGCAGGCAGGCCTGGCTTCATCTGCCTGCCTAGCAGCCTCATTTTCCATTTTCTGTACCCTTCCACTGAGTGCACAAAGGTGTCCCTAGTGTCAGCCTACTGATGCACCAGTATTTAAATCCTCCTTCCCACATGCACTCTCAAATGCCCTGCCACTTGTTATTAGCCAGCAGGAGACACAGACCTCCTACCCCAGAGGATGAGAGCTTCATTGGGAATACTCAGTCCTCTTCCAGCCGACCTACTGCAACATGAACCTGGTCTCTAGCATGACAAGCTTCACTGGTGCCACCGTTCTAGTGGGCCCTCCTTCAGCCTGTCCACAAGTCCTGGATCCCATTTGCATTTTTTTTTTAAATTTATATTTCATTGGCTTATGCAATATTACATTACATATTATTTCCAACAAGCAGGCATATATTAGAAAAACATTCACCTTAAGGGTTGTTACTACATTTTTACAGTAACAAACTGCAAGTCCCCCGTTCAACGTTACATCATGTGGGGGTATGCGTATATTCTCCAGCTATTTCTTATTACACCATTGCCTATAATGTGATTCCTAAAAATGAAATATTCCAACATCAGCCAGTGCAGCCATGAGCAGGGATAACAGCAATGTTTGCTCAAAACATGCATCCTATGTAAGAGTTAATCATCCCACCCTCAAAATATCATTATGTCCATTGACAGTTTTACACCCCTCTGCATAAAATCGGGCAAAACAATGCCATTTCTGTTATGAATATGATTATGCACGGACAATTCCACTTTGTGTTATAATTAACAAATTTCCAATAACACAGAAGTAAACTTGATAAACAAAGGTTAACTGATGGCAGGCAAACATCAGATTCGCCTCTGAATCGAACACCTAGATGTTAATGGGGATGAAATCCCCGGGAGCAGATATATGAGGAAAGAATACATTGTGCGACATAGTTCACCATCTTGAATCTGGCCCTGTAGAGAAAGTAATCGCTAAACATAGTCATACTAATCACCATATAGTTCCTGTATTATTATATTCAGTATAATTCCAAACATTTGAATCTTCCCTCTCTAACTCCCAAAGTCCACATTAAACATCACTGTGGATTTATTTCCAACAGTTCAGTCCCCATCAGAATCGGAGGTGTCCTCTCGGGCTACAAATTGTTTCTCAATCTTTTCTAGCAATTTAGATGCCTCGGAGATGTCGGAAAACTGATAAATCTTACCTCCGTAGACAATCCACAAGCTGGAGGGCATTGGGAGAACATGATGCACCCCCATGTTTCGGAGGCTTGCTTGAACCCAGTCAGAACTCTTACGCCACATTCTCGTGGCATAACTTAGATCCGGAAAAAGGTGGACCCTATTATCTTTACAAGTAAGCAGGCTTAATATTTTAGCCTGCTGCAAGATGAAGTCCCTCTCTGCAGATGTTGTAAGTTCCAGCATTACAGTACATGGCGCAGGGTCTCCCATTGCTAATTGTAGATGGCCACCACGTGGTGTGATTCGATAGGCCTTAATGATTGTAAAGTCAGTCTCTATCTGCAAAAGTTCCTTTAGCCAGTCCATAAAGAAAAGTAAGGGGTGTTCTCCTTCCATATGTTCTGGGACTCCCAGGATACAGAGAGGTGAAGTGCGAACTGCATTTTCTATATTTTCCAGACGCCTCCGTAAAATGTCATTCTCCTTCATTAGTCCTGCGGTGCCCATAAGGGCCCTGTCAGCTTGTTTTGTTGCCCCTTTTGCTTTGTCAGCCACAGCTTCCATCTTGTTGTGGATTTGTTTTAACTCAGTGCTGTAGTTCTCCAATTTACAGTCTAGGCTTGGTATAGCATTCAGCAAGGCAGCATTGGCCGGTTGCGGTCCTGTCTGGTCCTCCATACACAGTTGTGGTTCCTTGCTACGGCCAACTTTAGGCTTTTTCAGTTGGGCTCCTTCCCCATGAGTTCCCGGTTTGTTTCTGTGGACCATTGCGGCTGTTTAGTTGTGTCCACCTATACGAGTTCAGTATCAGTCAATAGCTTTTAGACTGATCTTCAGTTTAATAATGGTTGTTTACTGTTTAATATGGAAAAAAATAGTTTTGTTCTCTTTATTCTGCCTGAGGAGCCATGCAAAAGGCTGTTCATAGATCGGCTGCTGGCCATGCCCCCCACCCCATTTGCACTTTAACAGTCGACACTACCTGCAGTTACTGACTGCCTGTCCCCACATACACTGTCCCAGACTTAACCTTCTACTGTCAGCTGGAACTTCCATCATGTGAAGAGGGGAACCAGAGGTTCATGTACTACAGCTTCTTGGGGATAGTGTGGTAACATCATCTACCTGAGCTCTACCACTTCAAACCCCAGCCGTCCCTCACTGTGTATGCTTATTAATGCAATCAGCCTGAAGGGTTGAGCTGCCCTGGAGAGAGTGGAATGTATGTAAATTATAGAATTCAGAATGCATTTTCAAATCTTTGCCACGTGGTGGCATTCTACCCTGCTCTCCAATGTCAGATTTATTTCTCCGCCTGAGGAAGCAAGTCATCCCAAAGAGCTCTCTTCACTTGACTCGAGTTTTCCGGTTTTATTTCCGAGTATTTAAAAGTAATTTCATTTAGTCTTTTCTTATCTCTGCTGTTTTAGTTAGACTGGAGTAATTTAGCTTTTTCTTTTAATTTTTAGCAGTTTTCTACAGTTCCTCAGCGGTTCCCAGAAACCTGAGAAAAACCTATTTTTTTATAGCAGTTTCTTTTAACAGGACTTGTTTTATTTCTTTTTTCCCCCTCTTATTTCTAACTTTTTCTTTCATTTTGAACTATTTGTGCTTCAGTTTCTGATTTTTAGGAACTGAGCCACGTTTCTTGTGATTCACTGTTTATCTGAAGGAAAGTTTTTTTTCTTTATAATTTAAAATAAAAGTTTTAATACTTCTTTTGTTAGTGGTTTGCCCTCTTTAGGGAACCAGCCTGCAAATAGTTTTTTTTCCTTATTGAGAACTGGTTTTCTAGGGGATCTTTCAAAATTGGCATCTCTGACAGACCCAAAAAGAAAAAAGGACCTACAGGCCTCAAAAATTGTGCTAAGTGCTACAACGTCTTGGTGAAGGCAGACTGCCACTAGTTGTGTTTAAGGTGCCTAGATCCTAGTCATTCCCTAACTGATTGTGAACTTTGCAGTAGGTTTTACCCTAAAACTGTCAAGAAAAGGGCCAACAAATTGAAAATTATTGTGGCTTCTCAGTCTGCCTCTATGTCACCTAAGCACACTGATGAGGACCTTTCCTCCTATGGTAAATAAAAGGAAGCCTAAAAACATAAAAAAGTGACGGCAGATGGGGGCCAAATGATCCATCTAGTCTGTCCTGATTCCTAACCCCCTTTTCAGCGTCTATTTACTACTAATCCCCTATGTTTGTCCCATGCCGATTTGAACTCCTTTACTGTCTTGGCCGTCTCGACCTTGGTGGGCAGGCCATTCCATGGGTCAACCACCCTTTCCGTGAAGAAAAACCTTTGCATGTTGCTCTAGAATCTTCAGCCTCTCAATCTCGTATTATGTCCTCTCATTCTTGTGGAGTTGTTTACCTGAAAGAAGTACTGGGTTTGGACCCTGTTTATACCCTTCAGGTACTTGAAAGTCTCAATCAGGTACCCCCGATCTTTACGTTGCTCCAAGGAGTACATTTTGAGTTCCTTTACCCTGCTCTCATATGACATCTCATGATGTCCATGGACCATTTTTGTTGCCCTCCTCTGCACTGTCTCCAACCTACCTATGTCTCTCCTGAGATGAGGCCTCCAGAACTTGACGCAGTACTCAAGGTGGGATCTCACCAAGGACCTATACAGTGGCAAGATCACTTCCCTTCTTCTGCTTGTGATGCCCCTTCCTATGCACCCCAGCATTCTGTTGGTCTTTTGTACTGCCTTCTCGCATTGACTTCCTATCTTCAAATCATCTGATTTGATAATCTCAAAATGTCACTCCTGCCAGGTGGCAGCTAGCTTCCCCCCCCCCCAGGTAGTAGTCAGTCCCTTTATTACTCTTTCCTAATGCATAACTTTGCACTTTTTGCATTGCATTTTAACTGCCACATCCTAGACCATTTCACAGCTTGATAAGATCGCCTCTCATTTGCTCCAACCCCTGAGCGGTGTCCACTCTATTGCAGATCTTTGTGTTGTCTGCAAAAAGACACACCTTCCCACTCGGCTCCTCTGCGATGTCTTTGATGAAGACATTAAAGAGTAACGGTCAAAGCACAGACCACTGCAGTACACCACTTGTTACTTCCCTATCCCCTGATACTGCCCCATTTACCATCACCCTTTGAGTTCTCTGATATATCCCAGTTTCCCACCCATGACACCACTTCCTTCCCTACGCCTGTATGCTCGAGCTTATTTAGCAGCCTTATGTATGGGACAGAGTCATAGGCCTTGCTAAAGTCAAGGTAGCTCACATCCACGGCTCCTCCCTGGTCTACCACTTTAGTTACTGAATCGAAGAATTTGATCAGATTTGTCTGGCAAGACCTTCCCACTGTGAAGCCATGCTGCTTGGCATCCTGCTGACCACTGTCTTCCAAATATGCTGTTATTCTTTCCTTGAGCAACGATTCCATCATTTTCCCCACCACCGAGATCAAGCTGACCGAGCAGTAGTTTCCCACCTCCTCTTTGCTGCCCCTCTTATGCAGGGGATCACTACTGTTCTTCTCCAGTCCTCTGGAACAATCCCTTCCTTTAGGGATCTGCTGAATACATCCACCAGGTGCTGCAGTTCCTCTCTTAAGTTCTTTCAGTATTGTGGGTGAACTCCATCTGGACCCATGGCTTTATCCACCAGGAGTTTTTCAGTTCTTCACTTACCCTTTCTACTGTGAACAGTCTTGTATCTATCCCCTTCCTTATTTTCATCCCTTTTGGGGTAGATCCTTCCCAGCCTCTTCTATTGTAAACTACTGAGGAAAAATACTCATTTAGCACTTTGGCCTTTCTTGGTCTCTCGCCCTCCCTCTCCTATTTACAAGTCTGACAATACCTCCTTTATTTTCCTTTTTTCACCTATGTACCTAAAGAAGGTCTTTCTTCCCCCTTGACCGCCTGTGCTATTTTTCCTTCTGCTTGTGCCTTCGCCGCTCTAATCACCCTGTTTGCCTCCTTCAAGTTAACCTTGTATGGTTCCTTGTCCTTGTTGCTGTTTGAGCCCTTATATTTTCTGAACGCTGTTCTCTTCTCTCTTACTACAGCTGCCACTTTGTTCGTGAACCACAGTGGGTTCCTTTTTCTGTTTGCCTTACTGACCATTTTAGTACATTTCTCAGTCACTTCCTTTAGTGACTCCTTTATGCTAGCCCAGCTTTCCTCTGCCCCTCCCCATGCCTTTTTTTCAAGGATGCCCCTGAGGCATAATTTCATTTGTATGAAGTTCGCTCTTTTGAAATCATTGTCTTCAAGTGGCATGAGTTCTCGACCGTGTTGACCTTGAACCATACAGATTTGTGGTTGCTCGACCCCAGATGGCACCCCACTTTGACCTCCACTACCATACTGCTGCTTGTTAGCATGAAATCTAGGATGGCTGTTCTTCTAGTGGGGGCCATATTGAGCTGTTTTAGACCAGCCCCTCGCATGGTGTCTAGGATAACTCTACTTTTTGCTGTGGATGCAGTGTAGGAATTCTAGTCTACGTGTGGGAGATTGAAGTCCTCCATTAGTTCGACTTCCCCTTTATCTGTCATTTTTAGTATGTTTTCCAACAGAGCTTTGTCTCCTTCCGCCCCTCCGAGGGAGGGCTATAGACCACTCCCAGTCTGAGGGCTGAGCATTTTTGTGGTTCAAGCATTACTCCTAGGATCCCAGGTTCATCCTGGGTTTTTTGAACCTCTGTTGCCTTTATGTCCTCCCTCACATACAAAGCAACCCTTCCCCCCCTCATCCCTTTCTGTCCTTCCTGAATAAGCTGTAACCTGGGATTACAATATCCCATTCATGGTTCTCAGTAAACCATGTTTTGGTTATTGCAACCCAGTCCAGTCCTGCCTCTGATATTGTGGCCTTGAGGTCTGGTATCTTGTTTGCCAGACTGCGTGTATTTGCCACCATTGCCTTCCACGTGCGCACTTCCTTTTTACACATTTTCCATGAGTTTTGTTCCCCCCTTGCAACCTTGTTGCACCCAAGCGGTTTAAGCATTTTTCTTTTTGCCCAATATGAGGTATCTTTGCCAGAATATTTGGGTGGGGGGTGGCTGGGGTACCGCTTCCCTGGTCCCGTTTAGCCACCACTTCCCCGTCCACTAGTTTAAATGCCCAGCGAATACATCACATTTTTGACCTAGTGCTCTTACCCGTTGTCTGGTAAGGTGAAGGCTGTCAAATTTAAAGTAAGCTCTTTCCCAAAAATCATTCCAGATGTCAATGTAGATGTGGCCAATTTCCATGCACCATTTGCGAAGCCATGAGTTCAGTTCCTGATTTCAGACTCCCTGATTTTTCCTGAGCCTTTCCCCTTCTCCCATACTGGTAGCACTTCTGAAAAGGCCAGGGAGGATTAAAAAGAGGTCAGTCTATCCCCAGCTCGGAGATATGAGCCATGGCATGTTCCACTGATTTGTCGGCAGTATCATTTGTCCCTAGGTGGACGACGACGATGCCCTTGATGTCTCCCTTCCTACACACTAAGTTCTCTATGCAGGCTGCATCCCCTTTTTGCTGTGGCCCCAGGGAGACATCTGACTATTATTGCCATCTGATCTCTCTCTCTTATTTAGGTACAGTTTGACTCCTTGGACCATGGAGTCCCCCATAATGATTATTTTCTTTTTTCCTTTGATGGGCGTGTTTGTCATGTCAGGTTTATCCTTGCAGTGTGTATGGTGCCACTGCACCCCATATCTGTGGACCAAGTCTCTGCCTGGTACCATACCTGCTTCTTTCAATGGTGAGGAGCTGTTTTGTAGTTTCGTATAGAAACATAGAAGTTGACGGCAGATAGGGACCGCAAGGCCCATCCAGTCTGCCCATTTCTTTTTCTACCTTATAAATGTGCCATCGTCCTTTGCTGTCAGTGGCCTATCTATTCATACTCATCTGTATTGCTCCCTTATGCCTATCCCATGCCTGTTTGAAGCCCTGCACTGTATTCATTGCCACCACTTCCTGAGGTAGGCCATTCCATGCATCCACCACCCTTTCTGAGAAAAAGAACTTCCTCACATTACCCCTTAATCGGCCTCCCTCTAATCTCATGCTGTGTCCTCTTGTCCTGCTGTTTTTCTTATATTGAAACATGTTAGACTCTTTCACCTTGTTAATGCCCTTAAGGTGTTAGAATGTTTCGATCATATCACCTCTCTCCATCCTTTGCTCAAGGGTATACATATTGAGCTTTGTTAATCTGTTCTCATATGTCTTCTGATGCAGTCCCTGCACCATTTTGGTTGCCCTTCTCTGGACTGCCTCAATTTGGTTAATGTCCTTGTGAAGGTGTGGCCTCCAGTACTGCACGCAGTACTCCAGATGGGGCCTAACCAGTGTCTTGTAAAGAGGAATTTTTACCTTCCTCTTACGACTTGTGATACCCCTACTAATACACCGTAACATCCCCCTAGCCTTACCTACTGCTTTAGGGGTCTGCTTGGATGATTTCAGGTAATCGGGGATTATGATGCCCAGGTCTCTTTCTTCCTTTGTGACTGCCAGCAAATCTCCTCCCACCCTATAAGTGGCTTCAGGGTTTCTCTTCCATATGTGCATGATTTTGCACTTCTTTGCATTAAATCCCAGTTGCCACTCTTCCGACCATTTTGCTAGTTTATCCAAATCTCTTCTCATTCTGCCCACCCCATCTGGATTATCTACTCTGTTGCAGATCTTGGTGTCATCTGCAAACAGACAAGCCTTACCCTCTAGTCCATCTGCAGTGTCACTGATGAAGATATTGAAGAGGACTGGCCCCAGGACTGATCCCTGAGGTACCCCACTTGTGACTTGCATCCTTTCTGACTGCATACCATTTACCACCACTCTCTGTTTTCTGCCCGTCAACCAGTTTGCCACCCAGTTGCCCAAATTCTGACCCACCCCGAGCCTACCCAGCTTGTTTATCAATCTTCTACGTGGAACAGTGTCGAAAGCTTTGCTGAAGTCAAGGTAGGCAACATCAACTGCTCCCCCCTGGTCCACTACTTGGCTACTGCTAGAATGGTGATGTTGCACCCCATTTCCTTGACCTGAGCAACTGCCTGGTTCCTTGCCTGACTCAGCCAGTGGCGAGAACCTATTTTGTAGCTTAGTAACTGCTTCCCGGCTGCTGCCAGCATGGTGAGTCCTGTTTTGGGGACCCTGCCCCTATGCACCACTTGCCAACTTCCCAGTTTGACTGCCCTTCGTGGGAGGGGGACAGTGCCAGGATATTGTTGGTGCTGGGACAGTTCCAAGCCTGGGCTGTTCTGTTCAATTGATGATGTAGCTGTGATATCATTGCCCATGAATCCCGAAGGTGGGCTTGGAGGTTGTTTATGGCACTGCACGTGGTGCAGTGTCCGATTACCTGGACCCAGGCCCTGTGAAAAAGTGACCCACAGTGGCGACAGTGTACACTGTCCATCCTCGAAGGTTATTGACAATGGTTTTTTGTTGTTTGCACCTGCCCAAGGATCCTAAATCAGAGTAAGATCATCTAGTCCCTATAGAGTATGCAAGCTTTCTGCTTTTCTCAGCTGAAGAGCCCCTCTTACAAAGCAGGAACCCGGTTTGAATGCTCTTTACGCAAAGTAAGATCAGTCTATTCCCCAGTGGGTATGCAAGCCTGTTGTCTTGCAGTCTTGAAAAACATACCTCCCTTCACTATCTTTTGTTATACACACTAGTTTTAGTACTCGATCCGTGCCCAATCAGGTACTGTAGTGGGTGTAGCTATAAGATGAAAAGTCACCACCCCGTTCCTGTAGTGGCTATGTAAGAACAGTGCCAACAGGGAGGAGGAGGTGGCTTAGTCAGTGTACAAAAGAGGTTTAGAGTAGCAGTGATTTTAAAGCTCCCCTGCCTACAACTTTGGAGTGCCTCCTGCTGTGAACCCTCACAGAAGGTAAGATAGCAGTGTGGCTATCTGGATGAAAAGTAAATGTTTTTGTTAGACTACAAAATAAGTTTTTTTTCAGACTGCAAGCACTAACTGCTTGCTGAGACTGCAGGACAAAAAGTATGATAGTCTAGCTAGTTTGTCCCCCGACTTGTCTCTGTTGCTGTGGAGTGTGAGTTTTCCTTGTGCCAAGATTAGCAGCGGCGCAGAGATTGGTAGTTTTGCAGCGCCTCCTACCCGCTACCAGATTGCGGCTGACACCTGATTTCAAGTGGACAGCTAAGTCCACAGAGCAGCAGGTACTGTAAATGTGGACCTTTAGTCCGCTGTTGTCGGAGCGCTGCTTCCTCGAGTCTGCAAGAGAGAGAGGAAAGGTCTGTTAAAGACGTGTCTGATACTAGGGTTCCTGAAAAAGGAACTCATAGGTAGCCTAGCATAAAAGATCCTCTGCGCAGGTTCCAGAGTCATTTCCTGCAAAAAGAAAACAAAAAGGGAAACATGTCGCTGCCCCTCCTCCTGAACAAGGAAAGAAGCTGTCAGTGGACAGAGTAAAAATGCCCTCTATGAAGGACATGACTAAGGCTTGGCAATTTTTCTAAGCTTTCCAAGCCATGGGCTCATTAATGGGCATATCAGTTCCTCCTCCAGTCCTTGCCCCACTCCTGGTTCCTGAGGACCAGGGAGCTGAGTTTTATTACGAGGAGGAGGAGGAGGAGGATGAAGGGGAACCCATTGAACCCAGTGGTTCCCCTGAACAGGAGTACGGTTCCCCTCCCCAAGATCAGGAGGATTTTTCCTCCCACTATGGTTTTGTCAGGCAAATGGTGAATACCCTGGACCTGTCCATCCAGGAAACTGTGGAGGATGAGGACAAGGTGGAGTTTTTGGATATGATGGGGTTAACCACAACCAAGAGGTTGCTTCTACTGGTATACAAGCCCCTTAAGAAAGCAACCTGCAAATTATTGCACACGCCTACTTCCACTCCGGGGAATGAAAAAAAGATTGAGAAGATGTACCAGCTGGAGAGACATGATGCTAAGTACCTCTACTCACACTCAGATCATGAAGGGGTGGTCCACGCTGCTGCCTGCGACAAAAGTCCAAGTTTCTCCTTGCTACCTAGCCTCCAGACAAAGATTCCAGGAAGCTGGACAGTATGGGGCCAAAAGGTTTATACATCTGCCTCCCTGCTGCTGAGGCAGGCTGCTTATATATCCTATACTGCCTAGTACCTGGAAGCCCTCTGGAACTCTGTACTGGCCATGAGTGATAAGGTCTCAGGAGACCTGGCACAAGATTTGGCAGATACAGCCAAATTTTCCGTAGATAAAACCAAATAAATACCAGTTCCATGTGGCAGTGGATTCCAGTGACACTGCTTCCAGGGTCATGGCCCATGCCATATCTTTAAGGAGGTTCTCCTGGCTCAGGACAACTAACCTGTCCCAAGACACCCAAGCAAAAGCCTTAGATTTCCCATGAGAGAATAATTCTTTATTTTGTGACAAGACAGAGGCATACATGAAAAAAGGTAGAAGAATACAAAGCCACCTACAAAAGCAACACTGAAAAGGAAAAGGCCTCCACTTCCTATAGGCCTCATGGAAGGGGAGGTAGAGGTAGAGTTTCTTTTCCCCGTGCTTTCCTGCCTTATGATTTTTCTCAGATGAGAGGTTTCTTCAGGGGCAGAAGAGGCTTCAGACGGGCTGATCCATTTCCAGTGCCAGAGACTCAGCCCAAGCAGAACTCCTGATGAGTCGGTCCAGGCTGCCCATCCATTGCCAGTGGGAGGAAGGCTGGCTCACTTCTTCCAGGAATGGAAGAACGTCATCACAGACAAGTGGGTCCTGGAAGTGGTGAGCCAGGGGCTCACATTGCAGTTCAGAAGATTTCCCAGGCTGCAGGTTTGCAGAAACCTCAAACCTCCCACTCCAGCTGAAAGGATTCTTTCTACAGTTAATCTTTTTATTGTAATTATTGTGATTATACATACAACTACACTACGTTCTCCAATATACACTTACATAAATTCTTAATAGGAGAAGGAGAAAACATGTTGTCTGAAGTATTATACAACGATATTAAAGGGGAAAACAAATGTTTAGAAAACAATATGTAGCAGTACAATCTGTATGATAGAGAGACAATATGGCAGTTTATGCTTCAAGGGATAAAAGGAGTAGATAAAACAAGAAATATGAGCAGTTGTGATTGTACTTCTATTATGCTGTAATTTAATACAAGTATGTGTAATATTGTATAAAGGAAGAACATAAAAAAGAGAAAAATATCTAAGAAAGTGAACAAGAATGAAAAGGGAAAAGGAAGAAGAAAAGGAGATGAAAAGATGGAAAGAGAGGATATGAAAAAGGAACGAAAGAGCTAGATGCGAGATTCCAATGTGAACATATAACAACCCATGGATTAAGTGATGCTATGTGTAGATGTGTTTAAATATTTAAAATAGTCCTGCCAGCATTTATTATATAAATTAAGTCGGTCAGAGGCTAAGTGTGACATACGATCAAGGATGGCGTATTGAGATAGTTGTTTGAGAATATCTGGGAGGGTGGGAATGATGTTGGATCTCCAATGCATTAATATAAGGCGTTTTACTTAACTGAAAGGATTCTGCTGGTCTTGGAGGTCAAAAAGTTGCTGCAGGCAAAAGTAGCAGAAAGAGTTCCTCCCTCCCTCCCAGTGGAGAAAGGGCTTTTACTCAAGGTAGTTTCTCGCCCACAAGAAAAATGGCAGTGGCAACCCATTTTGGATCTCAGGTTTCGGAACAAACACTTGAAAAAGGACAAGTTCAAAATGATAACCTTGGCTAAAGTGATACCATCTTTTCAGCAGGGAGACTGGATGGTATCCCTGGACCTGAATGAAGTGTATTTTCACATTCCAATCAGGTCTAGCCACAGGAAATACCTACGGTTCAGGCTGGCATCTGGCCATTACCAGTTCAGCAGCCCTCCTTTTTGGTCTCTCCTCAGCCCTCAGGGTATTCACAAAGGGCTTAGCTGAGGTGGCAGCACCCCTGTTTTTGCCTACCTGGACGACTGGCTGGTCACAGGAAAGTCACACCAGCTGGCCAGAGTCTCTCTCCTACTGACACAGAGCACCTTGGAGAGTCTGGGGTTTCTCATAAATTCTCAGAAGTCCCAAACAGAATCAGTCCAGGTCCTGGAGTTCATAGGAACAGAATTGGATGCCCTCCAGGGGAGAGCATTCCTGCCTCAGGCAGGATGGAAAGCCTAGTAAGCCTGGTAAAGTCCTTCATCCAGACAACTTTGTAAATAGATCTTCGGATCGAAAGTTTTATCCTGTATAAAAAATAAAGTTTTAACTAACTAACTAGCTCATCCTGGGCCAGCCCAGACCAGCAAGGCACTTATTTTATTTTATTTATTTTATTGAATTTTGTTGACCAGGTAGGCCCACTGAGACTAGAAGTCCCTTTTTTAGGGGCGACCCGGGGGATACGGATGGAAACCAACTGAAATTGAACCACATTAAGCTGTTGGTGGTATTTTTAGTGAATGGAGGAAATTTGGCCAGGATGCCAGGGAAATTCCCCTACTCTTTTTCAAGAAGTGCTGTGGGATCTTTAACATCTACCTGAGCAACCACCAGAACAGACAGACGGGACCTCGGTTTAATGTCTCATCTGAAAGACAGCACCTCAAGGTGCAGTATCACCCTTGTGATGCACTACAGTGTCAGTATTAGGATTTACCTCAAGTGCCTGGTGTGGAGCTAGAACCCACAACCTTTTGATCTTCCGGCCTCAGAGGTGAGAGTGCAACCTGCTGAGCCACTCTTAGGTCATATGGCCTCCACCTCAGCTTTGGTGGCAGGGGCCAGATTTCAAATGAGAGACATGCAGTACCATTTAAGGGCCCATTGGTCTCAAAAGCGAGACCCTCTTTTTTTTTTTTTTTTAATTATCTTTCCCTCCTGGTCGCGGTCCATGGAGCTTCTTTCAGGCATCTAGGCAGATCCTGCCCTGCCCGAAGTCCTCCTGTCTGAGCCTCCTCTCTCCTCCCCCTTGTCCTGCATCTGGCACCCCCAGCTTAACCCCCTCCTCTTTGGGCACACTTACTCGTAGACTCCGACTGTGGGCGAGGGCCCAGATGGAGGAACCTGAAAGGCCAGACAGGACGGACCTGGCTGTGGGCATGGGGGCTGGTGCCGTCGCCTACCCCATGGAGCTGGGTTTTCCTTGTTCTGATCTTCCCCCGCTCCATGGTGCCGCCCCGGCACAATGGCAACAGCAACCCTGCCTTGCGTCGCCACCACGGATCACGTGCTGCCCTACATGCTGCAGTGCTCCCTGCTCTCCAGCGGGTCGCCAGGCTGGCCATCCCAGCCTCCCTCCCTCCCCTGGGTGGAGAGCACCTCAACCGGTGCTCGATCCTCAACCCACTCCTGCCGACCCCTGGTGCCCGACTCGCTCCCGAACTCGGGTCACCGGCGTAGTGCGAGATGTGGCATCCAGCGCCTCAACCCTCAGCGCCAATGGGCCATCGAGACCCTCTTTTAAGACTGGTGCCTATGACAAAACCCTTCTTGAAAGCTCTGGACTGGTGGAAGGAAAAAGGCAACCTCAGGGAGGGAATGCCTCTTCTACAGTGATTCCCCACAGTGATCTTGACAATGATGCCTCCCTTCTAGGCTGGAGAGCTCACCTGGGCGACCAAACAGTAAGTGGAGTGTGGTCCCCTCGATATTCCAGAGAGCATATAAACCTCTTGGCACTAAGGGCAGTCTTCTTAGCCCTTCAGTCATTCGCTTCTCAGATAACGGGCCAGTCAGTCCAGATCAGGACAGACACCACCACCACCATGTATTACACCAACAAACAGGGAAGCACAATATCCTCAAAGCTGTGCACAGAGGCTATGAAGATTTGAAATCTGGCTTATTCCATCAAAGTGCAACTGTCAACAGTCCACCTTCAAGGGGAGGACAGTCTCTTGGTGGATTCCCTCAGCAGGATCAGCCAGCGACACCACAAACGGTCTTTGAACAAGCAGGTGCTGACCACACTCTTCAGGAGATGAGGCACACAAGAGATAGATCTGTTTGCCACCAAAGATAATCACAGGCTCGCTCCCTTTTGTTGCAGGCCTGGGTTCGATTCCCATAGATGCCCTGACCTTGGACTGGTCAGGGAGGTTCCTGTATGCCTTCCCTCCATTCCCTCTACTGCTAAGAGTTCTGCTGAAGCTAAGGAGCCAGCCTGCCACCATGATATTAGTGGCTCCAGACTGGACCAGGCAGGCCTGGTACTCCCTTCTCCTGGCCCTCTTCATCAAACAGCCCATTCATCTCACACAGAGTCACAACCTACTGACCGTGTCTCAGGGTAGCGTAACCTTTCTGAACCTCAATGCACTGCGCCTCAAGGCCTGGTTCTTGAGGAATTAGAGTACTCTGATTTTCACTTTTCAGAAGAGCTCCTCAAGGTCCTCAGGGTTTCCAGGAAGCCTGCTACTAGGAACACATGCTTCCAAATGGAAAATATTTGCTCTGTGGTGTGCTCCTAAGCAGTTCAGTCCTTTACAGGCAAGCCTGCCCATACTTTTGGACTACTTGGTTCACCTGCAGGCTTTGGACATCAGTCCTTCAACCCTTAAAGTGCACCTGGCTGCTATTTCTGCCTGTGTTTCAGCAGGCAATGAGAAAACAGTGGTTTCACATCCCATTTTCAAGAAATTCTTTAAGGGACTCCTACACCTGTATCCCACTTTTAAGGAATCAGTCCCTTCCTGGAGCCTGAACCTGTGTGTAGCCAAGCTCATGGAACCTCCTTTTCAGCCTATGGCTACTGCAGACTTGAAGTATGTCACCTGGAAGTCAGTTTTCTTGGTGGCCATAGCTTCTGCCAGGAGGGTGTGCAAGTTGCATGTCCTTTGCAGAGACCTAAATTACATTATCTTCCATAGCGATAAGGTAGTCATTTGGATTTACAGGAAATTCCTCCCTAAGGTAGTGTCTGAGTTTCATTTGAACCAGTCCATCACCCTTCCAGTGTTTTTAATGGCAAAGTCCAGCTCTGATGAACAGAAGCTACACAGTCTGGACATTAAGAGGGCACTTAGCTACTATATGGACTGTACTAAGGACCTCAGATCTTCCCAGTCACAGCTGTTCCTCACCTACAGTGAAGTGGGTAAGGGCAGACCAGCCTCTAAGAGAACCATTGCTCACTGGATAGTCTCCTGCATCCAGTTTTACTATAGTAAAGCTGTCAAGCTGCCACCTCAGGGCACACTCGACACATAGCATTGCTGCCTCTGGCAGCTGCAAGGGACATTCCCCTTGCTGGAAGTTTGTGAAGCAGCTACCTGGAAGACTGTACATACCTTTACAAAGCACCATTACCTGGATGTGCAGTCCAGAAGGGAAGCCAGGTTTGGCACTGCTGTCTTGCAAAACCTTTTCCCCTACCTAGGTTCTGTACTCAGCCTTCCAAGGTACTGCTTTATAGTCTGCATTAGTTAAGCATAGTGAGTGATTCTTGTGGTTTGAAAAAAAAAATTACTTATAGTACCACAGTAATATTGTTTCTTCCAAGGGATCCCTCACTATGCCTAACTCTCCCACCCTGCCTCCCCTTCCAGAACCTGGAAAAGGTTCTCCAAGAATCAGTTGTTGTTTGCTGTTCTTTTGCTTGAGCATTACATATTATTTGGTCTACATTCAGTTGTTTGTTGGTTTTTACTCATAGTCTGCCATAGCTTGTCATGTGGGGCCAATCTTTATTGTTTCTTTGGTAGTTTTTCACATAGGTTTTATTAGGGGTAGGTTAGTGAGATTCATGGCTAATGCCTTCCTGGCTCTCAAAATAAATCTGACATTGGAGAGCAGGGTAGAATGCCACCACATGGCAGAGATTTGAAAATGCATTCTGAGTAGGGTGTGCCTGTTTGCAGATGGTACAAAAATCTGTAATAGGGTGGACACCCCAACAGGGGTCGAAGCCATGAGGCAGGACCTAAAGAGACTGGGGGGTGGTCAGAGACTTGGCAGCTAAAGTTCAATGCCAAAAAGTGTGTGGTAATGCATTTGGGATGTAAAAATCCATGAGCAGTATACGCTCGGGGAGGGGGATCAAGAAAATGGAGCAGGAGAGGGATCTAGGGATCAAAATATCCAGCAACCTCAAGGCAGGGAACCAATGTAGCAAAGCAGTGGGAAAGGCAAACAGAATGCTGGCATGCATAGGGAGGGGCATCAATAGCAGAAGGGGGAAGGTACTGATGCCTCTGTACAAAGCCATGGTGAGATCGCACTACAGTACAGGGTTCAGTTCTGAAACCGCACCTACGCAAGGGCATTGAGGGCTTAGAATTCAGAGAAGAGCAACCAAAGTGGTGCAGGGGAAACCATACGAGCAGAGGTGGAAGGAGTTGGATCTATACATGCTGGAAACCATAAGGTAGAGGGGGGACATGATTAAAACTTTTAAATATGTAAAAGGGATCAATAAGGTGAAGGAAGGGAGTCTATTTAAAAGGAAAGAGGGGGCAAAAACTGTTACGGGTAAGTTCTCACGTAACTGTACTTTTTCTGTATTCTTCTGCACTTTCTGCTTTTTTTTTTTTTTTTTACTTTCTATTTATTGGTTTTACAATAAACATACAGTTTATATTCCAGATGTATTACATGAGGATATGCAATTAACAAATGAGGGCGCCACCCCTCTTAATACATGCCACTAAAAAGAAAAACTTGTCGCAATACCACAATTAGATGCGTCCTTGTGGGGTAAACAGGTTAAATTCTAGATAAACAAGCAATCAACTAAGTATGCTGAGGGTAATGAGCCCATGTGCTGCATGTATAAAACAGTCCACCAAGTAACAGTGTTTAAATGAATCATTAAATCCTTTAAAAGGAAAGGAGAAAACATGCTAAACCCATATTTCAATGGCCTACGCAGCCAGTAAGTGTTACGCTTGCGTAACTGTGTTGCTTAGATTTTGGCCATTCGCACACTCTATTCTGGAGGAATTACCACCCTGTAGGGGTACCAAAGGCAAGGAACCCTCTAGAGGGTTCCACCCCTAGAGGTGCTGCGGGATGCTTCCTTTGGCTAAAGGTACCTTAGGAAGAATCCCCAAAAAGAAAGTAACAATATGAAGCATATGGGCAACCCAAAGGAAGTAGTAAGAAACGTATAAACAATCAGAAGGTGTGAGCCAAGGTAATAAATAAGCAAGAGGCACCTTGATCACATAATGGGATAGTAGGGTAGCCATGGCGTGAGTCTGATGGGTTGCAAAAAGGGAGGAGGGGACTTCTTAAGGAGAGAGGGAACGGCAAGTAAGGGACACCATCCCCCTCCATCCAACAGCGGATCCTATCTAATGGATCTAGGAAATACTAACTAGATATTATGACCTTCAGCACAGAGGAGAAAAAGAAAACATTTGAGGAGGAAATCTCTGGGGATCCAAGGCCTAGGCCTTGCAAATAGGCAAGAAGGTGGGATGCAGCAACAATGGGGAACATCAAAACTACCATCACAGAGGCAACAAGCCTTTGTGTGAAGCAAATAAATAAAATTAAAAGAAAAAACCACTATGGTTCTCAAAAGAAGTGGCAGGGAAGGTAAGGGAGAAAAAGATAGCATTCAGGAAGTATAAGGAAACACAGAAGGAGCAGGACAGAGAACTGTACCAGTTAAAGCAGAAGGAAGCGGGAAGGCAGTCAGAATAGCAAAGGCCCAAACTGAGGAAAAGATAGCCAACTCGGTTAAGAAGGGGGATAAAACCTTTTATAGGTACATTAGGGAGCAAAGAAAGATGAAGGCAGGGATACTGAGGCTGAATAAAGAGGAAGGTGGTTGGGCAGAGAGCGACAGTGAAAAAGCAGGGATACTGAACGAATATTTCTGCTCAGTATTCACAGTGGAAAAGCAGGGGGGGAGACCTAATCCAGTCAGTAGAAGCACTCTGGATAGGGGGTTGATATTAGTCCTTTCACAGAAGAAAGGATTCTGAAAGAACTCTTAAAACTGAAGGTGGATAAAGCAGTGGGGCCTGATGGGATTCACCCCAGAATTCTAAAAGAACTAGTAACACCACTGACTACCCTCTTTTTTTTTTTTTTATTATTTTATTATGCTTTTGTCTGGCAGAGCCACCTGTCAGGATCGGCCCTGGTCATGGCCCCCGGGACTTCCACCTACCTTCGATTAGCGTTGCTCTCCCGGTCACCCCTGGCTTACCCCCTGGAGGGTGGAGCTGCGGCACTGGTCCCCTGTCATTCCAGCACCGTGGGGACAGTATCTGGTTGGGAGAGCTATTTCGGCAATGGAGGCTAATTGAAGCCCCGGGGAGGGCTTCATGTAGACAGAGGCTCCACCATGTTTTCCCTCTATAGGCTGGGTCGGAGACGTGCAATGACATCCAGCGTCTGTCCCGCCCCAGCGTGACTCGATTTTGCGTCGCTGCAGGGCTACCACCCGGCCTCCGCCAGGTGTCGCTCCTGTGTGAGCACAGGCCCTCCCTTCCCCCCTGGAGAAGGAGAGCAGTCCAGGGGACCGGCCGGCCCTCTGACTACTCGGATCCGTTTCCGAACCCAGGTCGCCGGTATCGCAAGCAGAAATCCAACCGCTGCGCCGACGGGCCAGTCTGACTACCCTTTGTAATAAATCATGGAGGGAGGATGGTGTGGTACCTGAGGACTGGAGAAGGGTGGATGTGATTCCCCTTCACAAAAATGGGAGCAAGACAGAGGCAGGAAACTACAGACCTGTCAGTTTGACCTCAGTGGTAGGGAAAATGATGGAATCACTTCTTTTTTTTTATTGTACTACTGTTTTTCCTCCTCGGCAGAGCGGCCCCACAATGATCTCTGCCGCCGCCCTGCACCCCTGGACCCGGTCATGCGTGCGGGCACACGAACCCGCCTCCCCAGTGAGCCGCCATTATCGCCTCGAACTCCACTGCACGCGCCTCTTGGGTTCTCCAGGGCGCAAGGCATGGCTATTAGTCATAAGAACGCCTCTGAATTTTCCACATTTTCTCCCACTGGAGAGACGGACGGCAATGGTGTCCGAGCACCTAGTGCCGACGCCCGCTGCGCTTTTCCCCCTGCTGTTGCATGCCATTTGTAGTGTGGTTGGCCTCCGCCAGTCACCGCTACTGGACGATGCAAGCCCCACTACCCACCCCAGAAAAAGGAGAGCAGTCGTCGGACACTCAATCCTCCCTCTCCCCTGCCAGCCCACGGCAGCCTGAGTCCGTTCCTGAACCCGGGTCGCCAGCGTGGCGCGAGGTGCGGCATCCAGCGCCGCAACCCTCAGCACCAGTGGGCCGGCAAAATGATGGAATCACTTCTGAAGGAAAGAATTGTTGAGTACCTAGAGGCCAGTGGGGCACAGGACCCAAGGCAGCATGGATTCACAGCAGGACGATCATGTCAAACAAATCTAATTGATTTCTTTGACTGGGTGACCAAAGTAGTAGAACAGGGAGGGGCTGTGGACATGGCCTACCTAGACTTTAGCAAGGCATTTGACACAGTCCCGCACAAAAGATTAATAAACAAATTAGCCAGCCTGGGAGTGGGTCCCAGGGTGGTAATCTGGATAAAGCCCTGGCTGGACAACAGGACACAGCGGGTAATAGTAAATGGAGTCCCCAGTGAAGAAAGGAGGGTTACTAGTGGGGTACTGCAGGGTTCGGTACTGGGGCTGGTCCTCGTTAATGTCTTTATAAGTGACATTGCAGAGGGACTGGAGGGGAAGGTATGTCTCTTTGCAGATGACACAAAGATCTGCAACAGGGTTGATATGCAAGGTGTGGTGCAAAGGATGAAAAGGGACTTGGCAAGATTGGAGGAATGGTCAAATGTATGGCAGCTTAGATTCAGTGCAAAGAAGTGCAAAGTAATGCACCTGGGAAACAAAAACCCAGGGCAAGAGTACACAATGGGGAGTGAGATACTGACAACAACAAAAGTGGAAAGGGACCTGGGGGTAGTCATATCAGATGACCTAAATATGGGCCAGCAATGTGAGAAGGCAGTAAGGAGGGCTGGGGGGATACTGGGATGCACAGGGAGAGGCATCACCAGTAGAAAACAGAAAGTTGTTGGCCCTCTGTACAGACAGTTGGTAAGACCACATCTGGAGTACTGTGTACAGTTGTGGAGACCCCATCTCTGCAAAGACATAGAGGATGGAGGCTGTCCAGAGGAGGGCAACCAAAATGGTGCAGGGTCTGCACCAAAGACATATGAAGAAAGACTAAAGGAGCTTAAGATGTATAGCCTCGAGGAAAGGAGGGAGAGGGGACCTGATAGAAACTTTCAAATAACTCAAGGGAATCAACAAAGTCCAAGAGGGTAGCATCTTTCAGAAAAAGAGATGTGCAAGAACAAGAGGGCACAATTTGAAGATAGAGGGGGGATGGCTCAGAGGTAATGTGAGGAAGTATTTCTTCGCAGAGAGGGTTGTAGATGCATGGAACAGCCTTGCTGAGGAGGTCATGGAGTCAAAAACAGTGGGGGAATTCAAGAATGCATGGGACAGACATAAGGCAATTCTAGTGGGGGGTAGGAGGAAGTAGGCTGTTGGTTAACTAGGATCTGCAGCTTATCCGTTAGGTAGGGAAATGGGCAGACTAGGTGGGCCAAGCGGTCCTTATCTGCTGTCAAATTCTGTGTTTCTATGTAGATCGCTTTCCCTCCAGACATGAGATAATTTCATTAGTGACGGCTCTGCTACTGCAATTTGGAAGTCCCAATGAATAAGAATGGAAAATATTTCAATTTAGAGGGAAACTCTCACTCTGTCCTTTTAACAGGAGCGCCGTGGAGGGTTGCAAGATGGTAGCTCTGCAACCGCCACTCCAAGGCGGGAGGAGGAGAATAACGACCACCGTGGCACTCACCCAGCCTACCGATCTAGAAAACAAACTAGGTGAACCAGAGGTGGTCGTCGGGATAATGCGTTGAAGGTGCCTTGCCAGGGAACCACTAAAGCCAGTGGACAACCGTTACAGTGGAAACACTGGAGCTAAAGGAAATTGTTGTAACCTCCCTTCATGGCTGAGTCATAAATTCTACAACTTGGGGTGCCGTCAGTACAGTTGATTACTAAAGGTCCACCTGGAGTGAGGACATTCCCAGCTATGGGCCAGGTGAGAAGGCCCCGGCCCCAAGCTTCGCATGCCCAAGCTGTGGAGAGTGCAGAGCGAGACCGTCGGCTGCAGGGGAACCCCATGCCAGAATGCTATGGCTGGCTTGCTCAGGGACTGCTGAAGAGCTGAATAAGCATTGAGTGCTGAGACCTTGCAGAGGGCAGATGGCAGGGAGCAGTGAGCAATGATGGCATAATCAGGGTTTGTTCTGGACACAGTTCAGTAAAGCAGGGTAGTTGTTCAGGGAAGCATAACAATAACTGGACCTGCACGTAGGTCAGTCAGCAATAGGAATAGTCAGACTGACACATAGGTCTGCAAAACATAGTAGCAATGATGGGACATGAACGTACATGGGGGCAGTATGATAGTGGGGCAAGCCAACCAGGCATTGAAAAAGCCAAATCAAGGTGACAAATACTCTGAGGATTTTTGGCAGCGAAGGCCGGATGTAGAACAGAAATAATTAGCCACATGGGGCCACGACTCCCCGAACACTTCCCAGTCCCCGCTGTAAGACAAACAAGAAAGCGATGGAAGGGTCGAGAACCACATGCAGATTTTAATGCCAGTTAACAGCATCAGCAGGAGCTTTAGCTGACCTCAGAGTAGAACAGCAGTGTACAAACAGGGAATAGCATCAGCTATACATGGTTGTAGTCTTTAAGCATGGAAGGAGAAAAGCACACTGCTGTGAAAACAGCTATGACCACATGGAAGTAAACTGAGCAGGGAAAACATGATTGAACTACATAGCAAGATTCAGAGGGAGCTTGAATCAGGTGAAAACAATCAGGCTTGATAGCATGGGGAGCAAGTGGTCCTGTAGCATGGGAAGCAGCATTGGGTTGTGTAAAAAACACAAGTACTGGGTACAATAGCAATGGGAGTAAGTAAAGTAGTAGCGGGAGCTGCAAAAAAAAACAAAAAACAGGTCAAACGGTAGAAGCAAGCAGATGGTAGGACAAATTGTAAGAGCTGAGAAACCAAAACCCCCGGAAAAAAGAAGACAAAGCCAAGACACAAACATAGAATAAGCAGGGAAGAAATAAAAGGAAGCACATGGCCGGAGGCAAAAATAAAAACCAGAAGCAGAAGAACAAAACGCAGAGTCCAGCAGAAGCAGCAAAGTGGGGTGGGGTAGGGCAGGCCCAAGCCTGGCACAGAGCCTCCGGCCAGCAAAGAAAAAGTGCTATAGAAGGAGGCTGAGGGGAACTGCTTATGTAGCTCAAGAAGTGGGAGTGGCTGGCTGCTTGTCCATTGAACCATAGGCAGAGCCTTCCAGTTATGCACCCTTAAAGGTCCCTCCCCCAGGATTATGGCTCTGCAGTAAGCATCAAGGACGTCACTGTCAACACTTATAACTAACTGGGTGACTAATACATTATGTATAACAAAATATTCACACACTTTAATCAGTAGAAACCAGTAATACCATTGACTATAGTATTTGTGTTGCCCATCCTAAACCCACTTAAGAACTTCACTAAGTTAAACTCTTACAGTTTCAGAGATAAAAAAGAAACTACTGTGTATTTAAACTTATGTATAAACAGTCAGGTGACTAATCAAACCTGAATGTGAAACTTGAAGGTATTTTAAACAGTTCATGTTTCAATGTTGGTTTCATTCTCTGAATCGAACTGGGAACTCTCTTCCCTCCTCTTGCGTGACTGGGTATGTTTTTGGGCCCATTTCAATGCCTCGAAGGGGTCAGGTCAGGAACAGCATGCCATGAGAGACACCTGCTTCACAGAGCATGGCGCAGACTCCATCAAATCTCTTCTTCCTCTGATGAGTAGCGTAGCTCAAATCTGGGTAAAGAGATACTCGTTGGCCATCCTGGAACAGAGTTGATTTCTTTCTGGCCAAGGCCAGATCAAAGTCCCTAGTCCCAGTGCCGTCTACCACCATCACAATGGACCTAGGAGCATCCACGTTCACTTGTCTGCCACAAAACACCACTCGGTAAGCCTTCTGAATGGTTAGGTTCTGCTCTACCAGTGGCTGCTCCAAATGCTGCTCCAGCCATTCCTTTAGAAATAAACTCAAGCCTGTCGGCGCAGTGGTTTGATTTCTGCTTGCGATGCCAGCAACCTGGGTTTGAGAACGGATCCGGGTGCTGGGGGGGCCAGCCAGGGAGAAAGGGCTCGAGCATCGGATGACTGCTCACCTTCTCTTGGGGGCAGGGTAGGGAAGTGACCCGGCACTTGCTGACCCCTGGCGGAGGCTGGGGGTATGGCAATGCACTGGGTTGCAAATGACTAATGGGGTGTGGTGAACATCGACATACGACTTGATGTTTGGAGCATGCCACACCCCCGGGGAGCAAGTGGGAAAAGAGCCACGCGGCCGACTGGATGATGGTCGCCAGCTCCCGTTGCTGCGAGACCCCGAGCAGCCCATGGATCACCTCAGCAGCACCCGGGCCAAGAATTGAGCTGGCTGCCTCACTGGTGCCTTCCCCCTTGGAGGAGTGGGACCCACCCGGTGAAGGGTTATGTCTGGGTTACCTGGGGGGCTGCAATGTGTAGTGATGGGTGACTGAATCGGGGCAGTGTGGCAAGCGAGGGGCATAGGAAGGCCCAAAGGAGAGGCCGGCCGCGGAGCTGGGGGAGCCAAAAAAAGAAATAAACCCAAGTGAACCCCCTTCACTGGTCTCCGGCATTCCAACAATCCTTATGTTTGCTACCCTGGCCTGGTTCTTTAAGGTCACTAGCCGTGATCTGAAGTGCGTGTTCTCTCTCACTAAATTTGCGGTGGCTCCCAAAGCAGCGTCGGACTATTTCTTTGTCTCGGTGGCCTCTGTTTTAAGAGAGGTCACATCCAACTCCAAAGTAGTGACTCTGCAACAGAGTAGATGATCCAGATGGGGTGGGCAGAATGAGAAGAGATCTGGATAAACTAGCAAAATGGTCGGAAGAGTGGTAACTGGGGTTTAACGCAAAGAAGTGCAAGATCATGCACATAGGGAAGAGAAACCCTGAAGCCACCTATAGGCTGGGAGGGGAGTTGCTGGCATTCACAAGGAAAGAAAGAGACTTAGGCATTATCATCACCGATGACCTGAAATCATCCAAGCAGACCACTAAGGCTAGGGGGATGTTGGGGTGTATTAGTAGAGGTATCACAAGTCGTAAGATGGAGGTAATAATTCCTCTATACAAGATACTGGTTAGGCATTAGAAAACATACGAGAACAGATTAACGGAGCTCAATATGTATACCCTAGAGCAAAGAAGGGAGAGAGGTGATATGATCAAAACATTCAAACACCTTAAGAGCATTAGCAAGGTGAAAGAGTCTAACATGTTTCAATATAAGAAAAATAGTAGGACAAGAGGACACAGCATGAGATTAGAGGGAGGCCGATTAAGGGGTACTGTGAGGACGTTCTTTTTCACAGAAAGGGTGGTGGGTGCATGGAACGGCCTATCTCAGGAAGTGGTGGATATGAATACAGTGCAGGGCTTCAAACAGGCATGGGATAGGCATAAGGGAGCAATACAGATGAGTATGAATAGATAGGCCATTGACAGAGCAGAGGTCGATGGCACATTCATAAGGTAGAAAAAGAAATGGGCAGACTGGATGGGCCTTACGGTCCTTATCTGCCATCAACTTCTATGTTTCTATGTTTCTGTTAGACAAAGAGTCAAATTTCTCCAATAGTCCTGCCATGGATGCTAAGAAGTGGGTCATTTTTTGCCCGAGAGTCTGTAGTTTCCTTGCCTTAAACGAGGGGTTTCGGAGAGATTGCGGCCTTGAGCGGAATGCGTGGCTGGAGGACCGGAGGTGTTCTTAACTTTACTGCAACCTGACAGAACGTTCTCTTTCTTTGGGTTTCCCGTTTCAGTTCAGGAGGTCTTCCAGAAACAATTGAAGACCGTTAGATGAGTCAAAGTGTCAGATAAATTATGTATAATGCATGAATAAGGTGTTAATTGTGCAGAGCATTAAATCCTGGCTGCCATCTTGCTCGGGCTCCACAGCGCCCCCTCCAGTTTCTGCTTTTGTTTTTATTTTGTTCTTTTATTGCAACATAAATGTGGGATTATTACACCATAATACAATAATGCAAGCCACACTTTAATTCTATATCCCTTATCAGTCTCATGCATTAGGCAAAGCAAGGCAAATGTTATGTATATAGCACTCACTCCAACAAGGACTCTGCTTTACAAAGATAAGAACCAGTCAACACAAATAAAATACAAATTAAACAATGGCTAAGGAGCAGATCATGTCAAATTAAAAGCTTGGTCAAATTAAAAAGTTTTCAATGGGGCTTTAAAGGCCTCCACCGTGCTAGCCGAACGAATATAACGAGGATTAAATTCCAGAAAATAGGGGCTGCCACTGCAAAGGCACTATCGTCTGATGATTTAAGCCTCGCGGAGGGACAACCAACAGACCAGCTTCGGTGGAGTGGAGAAGGCGGACTGGTTTGTATGGAATCAGGAGCTCTTTAAAGGGACACTGTCAGCCTTTTGGACTATTTGAAAGGCTGAGAATGAAGGTGTCTAGAGCAAAGTTTAGTAATGTAAAATACATAAATAGCCCCATATTTAAAGATAAGTGCTAGAAATTTATTATTTTAGTAAAAATTGCATTTCTGTCAGCCCGCCCAAAATGTTGGCTCTGCACGTCCATGAGCTAGAATAACGCGAGCCATGGAGAAACTCGTTCATGAACGAGTTACTTTTTATTGGCCATATTTGTGAAAAAGGTCTTATCTATTACCTGTGAAAACAGAGAGTGGTCCAAAGCTAGTCCCATTCACAAACGAGCACTGGAACCTGTTGTGTTTTGTATTCAAAAATCGAAGCTGCAATTCCGGGCATGCGCATTACCGGCTACAGTAATCTCTAACTGCACTAACTGCTGCAAGAGGTTGGCTGCCCATGTAGGGAGGGCCATATCCTCAGCTACAGAAAGGCCCCGGTGACCAGGTTCGATAACCATGACCTCTGCTTTGCCCGGCTTGAGACATAAGCAGTTAGAGGCCATCCAGTCATTAATCTCAACCAAACATCAGCTCAGCACTGTAAGGAGAAAGGGAAATTGTTTAACCAGGAAAGGCACACTAAGCCAGAGCTTGTTTCCAGGTGTGACCTGGGAGCACAAGGAAGTTAAGTGACTTGCTCGGGGTCACACAGCATAAAAGTGGGGGCTGATGGGATTCAAACCCAGGTCTCCAGGTTTGCAGCTCAGTGTCCTTAACCACTACGCTATACTGCCTCCGTAGAAGCAGATGTATCATCAGGGGCACAAGACAAGTACAACAGACTATCATCTGCATAGCAGTGAAAACCCACATTGTACTGCCTTATGATTCCCCCTAGCAGCAGTATATACACAAAGAATAGAATGGGGGCAGCTATTGTGACTCTGACCAGCGTTTGTTACTTTTGTGCAATTCATGTTTGCCTCTTCTCCTTCCCTTAGTTTTTCCTAGAGTTGTCAGTATTATAATTCACAGTCTACATTGTACTAGGACTTCTGTCGCCAGTTTATTCCATCTGCACCTTATTCCTTAATTTGTATAGTAACTATAATACTGCATTTTTATAGTAACATATTAAAGGGAAACATTTTTATTTATTTATTTATTGAAATTTCGGATAACACCTTTGAGAACAAGCTCATTTCATAGTTCCACGTCAGACGAACAATACGTATTGGGAAAGTATGAGACGGAGAACAAACAAAACAAGGAATTATACAAGACATCACAAGAGTGTATAACTAGAGAAGTTCCAGTACATGTGGCATTGTACAGTGTATGCCATGGTGCATATTTGATTAAAACCTGGAATTCAAAGGGTCATATTAGAGGGGGTGGGGTCTTATGAAACGACCCTTTACAGGAAAATGAGAACAGACTCAGCCTAATAGACCTCAGACCTGTTTCCTGGTGCACCAGCTATCTCTCCGCCCACTCCCAATGTGTGAAAGTCAACGGTACTCTCTCTGAAACATGCCCCATTCGCTCTGGGGTGCCGCAGGGCTCAATTCTTGGACCCCTACTATTCTCACTCTTTCTTAACTCCCTACCCAGCAGTTGTACCGGTAAGATGCTTCTCTATGCTGATGATGCTGTTCTCGTTGCCTCCCACAATGACCCCATGCTGCTACAGAACTCCCTCCAACTAGTCTTTGACTCTGCAGCTACCTGGTTCACTGAGCACCCGACTTGTTATCAACCTTAAGAAAACAAAATGATGCTCTTCTCACCCCAAAATAAGTACAGCAGGTTTCCCTTAGCTGTCCCTCCACACCAATCTCGTCATTGACCAGGTGCAGTCCTATAAATATCTTGGTATAACCTTTGACCCTGCACTTTCATTCCATGGACATATATCTGCCCTAAATTCTGTCGCCAACTCACGGCTAGGGCATTCTTTACCGGCACAAGAAATGCCTCCTCCTGATGCCCTCCGCCTGGCTGTCACCTCCTCTGTCATGTCTCTCATTGACTATGGCCTTCGGTCTATGGCTCAGCAGATCAGACTGCCCTCAACAAGGTTCGCCTCACAGTTAATAAGGCCTGCAGACTTATCACTGGTGCTCCCAGACTCACTCACACATGTGAGCTGTACACCTGGCTACCCTACTCAACCTGGAAGAAGCGACTCATGTATCAGACATGCCAGCTCACCTTTAAAGCCCTCGTGGCTCTATCCCCCATAGGCCTATCAACTCCATTCGCCGTACTGCACCGACCTGATCACGTGCAGCTCGTCAAGAGCATTCCCTAGTTATTCCGAGAGCCAGAACCTCTCAAGGTCAGAGGCATTCCCCTACCGTGCACCCCACTGGTATCTCCCTCCCTGCCAGTGTCTCAAACTCACTAACCTTAGCTTGCTTTAAGCCCAGGCTCAGAAACTTCCTGCTTAGCTCTCCTGGAAATGCAACTGTCACTAGCCTATTGTAAAAAAAAAATATATATATACATTTGTTTGACAATGCTCACTGAGTGCTCCCCCTTCCTTTCCCTACTAATTCCTCCTCCCCTATCTCCCTCCCTTCTGCCACCAGCTCTCCCCGACCATAAGTTTGCACCTTTTGTTATCTTTTGCTTCGTTGGAGATTGTATTCTATTGAAACAAAATTGTAATTGAACTGTAACTTTTTGTTTGTAAGTACTGTGTCCCTTGTACTACTGTTCTGATGTCCTCTTTGTGACGAGGTACCTTTGTAAATGAGCCTCTGGCTCAAAGGTTTCTAAACTGATGTTTAACTAAATAAATAAATAATATCTAATAAGCAACAAGGCAAGGGATGGCATCAGCCCAGGGGCCTCGTCAGAGGTGAGAAGGTATGGGACAAAGCATTTTAAAGTGAGCAAGGGAGCTCAGGAGATACAACAGGGGGGAGGGAGGATAGGGGGAAAGCCATAGAGGGGTGAGGGGAAAGAGTGGAAAGGATGAAGAGGAAATGTGAAGGAGAATGACTAGCAACTTAAAGCAGTTATTTACATGCTGAGAACAGTTATGCATAAGGTCAAGACAGCATAAGGTTAGAATAAGTGCTGGTCACAAGAAATATTCACACATGGAAACATTCATAAACCGTACCCCCATCGCAGTTTGAAAGTCCCTGAAAAGCTCTTTTCAGTGAGGTGTTGGGAGTACCTGTGGCCAGCAGCAGTCCAGAGATATCGATGGCTGTGTCTGCTCCATACTGATGCTACATTGGCACCTTTTTTAGAACCTTGTGATGTCACTGACAAGCAAGCTGTGTCTCACATTATTGTAGTCAAGCTAAGCTTGACCTTCAGTGACATCACAAGGTGCTAAAAATGGTGGCAGTGTAGTATTACTATGGGGCAGACTTAATCTTCACTATCTCTGGACTGCTGCTAGCTACAGAGGAGACCAATACCTCATTTAAAAAAGATTTCATGGACTTTCAAACTGTAATGGGCATGGTTCATGAAAGTTCCCCTTTAATTTAAGGTCAGACAGAACTCTAGGTCCAAATGTCAGTATTTGAATTGCTTAGTATTTTAGCTTACTGCCTACTTTGTACTAGAACCTTGCTTACCAGTTTAGTCTACTTGCACCAAGTTCCATGCCTAATTCAGTCTACTCCCTTTGTATCCCCTGCCCCCACCCCTAGTCCCAGCTCAGTGTACCCTTTCCCAGTTAGCAACTTATAAATAAATGTCCTGCCTCACCCCACTGGGGTGTGGGTAGGGAGGAGAGATCTTTCTTGCAAGTCAGAACTGGTCTGGGTGCCAGCCCGCTGGTGCAGCAGTGCAGCTGCTCCTTGTGATGGCGATGATCCGGATTCAGAAGTGAACTCGGGATGCTGGAGGGCCAGCAGTGGGGAGGAGGATCAAGCGCCCATAGAGGACTACTCTCCTCCGGAGGCAGGGTGGGCAGAGCCTGGTGCTTGCCTGACCCCTAGTGGATAGGCCAACACACAAGGGGGCATGACAGACGTCAGACACGTGTCACATGGGAGCATGTGGCATCCATCATGACATTTTAATTAATGGGTCGCATTTTTTCCCATACACATGGCCATGTATTAAATACCATAATAAACGAGTGTTAATTACGACATTTAATACACGTCTCTTTGTGTGAGAGAAAGCGCGAGATGAAAGCAACCAGTGAATTGACTGGCACGCAGCAGCTGAGCTCACTATTCAAACTATCTGTCAAGTCTCGCAGGGATGGTTACTTTTGTGAAGGAGTTATAAGTTTGTGAAAAAAGAGAAAAGATGCAGGGTTATACATTTTTTCGAGTCTAAAGCGGAAACTTTAGCAAAGTTTTAAAGCGTATACTTATTGTGTTCCCAAAGTAGATGGAAAGCCATATCATCACACCCGGACCTTACAGAGCTACAAAGCTAGCAAGTGAGAGTAGTTTGGAATGTACAGTAATAGTAGTACCAGCACTTTTAATCACTCTCAGCAGTGGGAATGCGGTCAAGAGACATCTCAGGAGACACTTTCACTTCACTTTGCCCTCTTGCTGAATGCCAGGTTCAACTCTCCTGACCTGAGCTACTCCCAACAGTAGGAACAGGGTTGGGAGC
This sequence comes from Neoceratodus forsteri, assembly GCA_016271365.2. NCBI lineage: Eukaryota > Metazoa > Chordata > Ceratodontiformes > Ceratodontidae > Neoceratodus > Neoceratodus forsteri. The sequence continues at coordinate 547,463,072 of JADMNL010000023.1, forward strand.
ACTTTCACTTTTCCTTTTTGCGTGTGTCTTACTTTTAAATCTAATGCGGTGGCTTGACCCTCAGTTAAATAAGGAAATAAGTATGGGGTGCAGTGTGTAACTCGAATGTTACACACACCCTCATTGCTGGATGTCTGCATAAACCTCTTGGGCTTTGCCCTCGGGGTTTATGTGCCATTCAACAACTTGAGTGTGTATAAAATTCTTGTTACACACTGCACCCCATACTTTATCCTATATATTGCATGCCACGCCTCCCTGGGGACAGTAAAGGGAGGAAAAACTGGTGGCAGGATGACACCAAGCACCCACAGGTCCTGCTGCCGCCGAGATGGGTACACTGGCCAGAACTGGATCTGGTATATGGTGGGGCTGGGGAACCCCGCTGAGGCAAGCCCTGGGGAAGATGGCTGGTGGTAAGTCCTGGTGGATGTCAGGGTGACCGGAGGACACAACAATTAAAAGAAAAAAAAAAAGTAGTAGTCTGGGATCAGAGACACCCAACCCAATCCAGGTAAAACTTGCTGGCACAGAACTAGACCCATGACATCACCATATCATGTGTCACCCTCCTGTATCGTGGTAGCAGCAGGTGTTCAACCTTCTGTCTGAAGTCACATTCCTGCCCACTGGACTAGATACATAACATCATCACATCATGTGTCACTCTTCTGTATCATACTCTTGGCAGGATTTCATCCCCCTGTTTGTTTATTTAGATCTAGGATTACAATTACCTTTGCGCCAAGGCTCTTTTACAAAGGTTCCATGTCAGGAGAGTACATACATGTTAAACATGTTAAACAAGGGCATACAACATTAAAGAGAGCATACAGCCATATTCATCAGTTCAGGTACAGCATCACGGTAAATAGGATACATGAATAACACATGCAAGGAATCATTTCAGAAACCTAGAAGAAATCAGGGAGGAAGGGTGAGAGGATAGGGGGTGGCAGCGGAAAAAGAGACTAGAGCAGCTCATGGCATTGTCAAGGAACATCGGATGGGGGTGGTTGATCTCAGTGGGGAAGGGGGAAGTTAGGGGTGGCAGTCACATGAGCTGGAAGCCATGAGATGATGATGGAGGCTAGATTTGAATATGCCCAGTGAGGAGGTGGAGGTGATGTGAGTGCTGAGGGCATTCATCCAGCTGGGTGCATGTTGTGCAAAGGATCTTTGGCCCAGAGTGATGCGGCATTGGGGGACCTGTAGAAGCTGACGTTCAGACTTTGAAACTACATATTCTTGCCCACATGACTGGATACATGAGATCATCACTGCATCAGATGTCACCCTCCTGTACTGTGGCAGCAGCAGGGATTCAACCCTCTGTCCGAACCAACTTGATCTTCCATGAATCAATCATCACCATAGATGAATACATATGGGTCTACGGGCAGAGGGCATTAGGACCCAGCGGGAGCTTTTTGTTCTAAGGAAGGAGATGACATCAGCCACTGATGCTGCTCACATGCAGCATGTGCCCATGTGGTGCCACAGGTCAGCCAGTAACCATTGTTGACTCCCTCATGTACTTCAGTTCTGTTCTTCCCACCATTGAAAGCACACTGTGGGAGCAGCACCTCAGTTCAACCATCGTCAACCTTTTGTTTTGTGTCTCTGCTGAATTTCTTATATTTCATGGTGTTGACTTTGTTTTCGTATTTTTCCGTGGTGTCTAAGTCTGAGAAAAAGAAAAAGGGGCCCCAAAAAGCCCCTATCATGCATCGGTGTTCCTGTGGAAAGTCGATCATAATGAAGTACAGACATCAGGTTTGCTGCACCTGTCTTTGCCCTGAACGTGATGGATCCCTAAAATGCATGCTTTTCAGTGGATCACCATACCCTCGAAGTACACATGCTGTAGATGAGTCATCTGATTCACACCATTGGAGGCAGGCTGTGAACCTCTATTACCAAGCACAGGTTTGTAGGCCTCTCCCCTGGGCCTCTTCCCAGTTCCTCTCGTACTGTGGAAAAAAAGGGTTCTCCTTGACCTTGTCTCGCCAAGGTGTCAAAATCCCTGGGAGATGAGTCAAGTGGACAGCTGGCTCCTGGGCAGCCAGCTCAGCACCCCCCCCCCATTCGTGTGGCCTGGGCAGCTGAAGTCCCCAGTGGTGAGGCTAATGCTATACACTCAGTCTACACTGGTGGACACCTTGGTGTCATGGCCTGGTGCCTCCCTGGCTCCTGACGCTGCCTGCAGTGTTGGTGAGCAGGGTGGTGCCGTCCGTGATGTCAGGCCCCCTCCTGGTACTCTTCGAGGTACCACCCGGGGGGGGGGGCATCCGGTTGTGTAAGTGGAGGTGTGGATCCCAAATTTAAGCAGCCCTCATGACTCTGAGGAGGAGGAGGAGGCTGATGCTGAGCCTCTCAACAGATACAGCACCAGTTCTGGTGTCAGTTCTGGGCTAAACACCAGGCATGATACTGGTGATGGTGTAGCCTCCAGGTTCATTCCTGGTTCCAGTGTCACTTGTGATGCTGAACTAGCTTCCAATACTGCTTACGGTGTCGGCAACTGGGACAGACTTGGGGCAGGTGCCAGAACTGCCACTGGGCTCGGCACCAAGGCCAGTGCCAGCTGGAGGGTGGGGGAGATCCTGTGACTAGGTTGTTCTGTGACCCTGAATTTGGTGTTGAAGGTGGTACTGGTTCAGGTCAGGGCATGGCTGGGTTGCAGAATTCTCCCCTGGCCCTATGTCTAAACCCATTTTTTTTTAATTCAAGTTTATTGAAAAGCTTGGGTACAACATATTCAATGCCAAGAAGGATCAAACAATCAGATATTCTATTAGATAAATGTGGCACATGTTCTTCTTTTAACCATATTGTAGTTGCATCTCCGGTCATTGACATCAATAGCACCATTAAATATTTCACCAGTATCCAATTAAATATGTAATCTATTACATTATTACTGTACTCTTTCTGGGCTTTGTCAGTACGTTCAACTAGAATCTTTGGAAGGTCAGGACAACGCTTTGAGGGGCCATAAATGGTCGCCTGGTGGGCCCTGCATAGTTAGCCTAAACAGGGTCCCCTGGGAGGGCATCCTTCCAGAGAATCCACCGGGTCCATCTTCGTACAAAAATATTGGTTCTTAGGTTGACTCTGTAAGTCATTTCCTCCATTGCCTGAATGTCTTGTACAGTGGCCAACCAGTTTTGAAACTTCGGGGGTCCTTTGCGTGCCACCTATGTGTGATGGTCTTGTGTGCTGCTGCGAGAAGTATGTTCCATAAATGTACCTGGTAAGGGCCCCCCAATCCCGGGCGGTGGTAGCCCAAGATCATATTTTTTTTTTATACTTTTACATTTTATTGTTTTATAATAAAACAACAACATGCGGGTTATACATCCTATTTTTCAAAAACTGCAGTACACAGCCATCCCGTCAATGATATCAAACACGGAGCTACTGAAAAATGTTCCTTTATTACACCGATACCAAAATACATCCTACCAGGCATACAAATCTAAAGAACATGAGCCATTCAATGGAAAACAGTCAGTACTTAGCCTAAGCAGTCTGATGAAAGGAGATGGGGTATACCAAACCTAGCATTAAGGAAATAATCCATAAAAGCTGCACCTCACGAGAGTATGGTGTTTTTACAAAAAAAGGTGATCCATGACAGGGTAAAGATTCAACTAGCAGGTTGATGTGATCCCATTCCAAACATTGGGAAAAATAAACATAAATGGTAGTGCACCATCTCAGCATTGCTAAACCAAGTGACTACTAGCTGGGTGAACATTAATCAACTGAATGTACAGTCTGCATATATTGCTTACTGCCTTGCAAATTTAATACATTTCTCAACACTTTCAATAATTGATATAAAATAGATCCAGGAAGGCATTTTTATAGTAAAATTAAACATCCTGTACTTCTTAATGTAAAAGCCCTAAATACTGTGTTGTACATATAAAAGTTGGCGGCAGCATTAAGCCAAGGAAAATAAGGTGCTGTGAGGACCCACACCATCAACACGTGGTGTCCGCCATTCATTTTTTTAAATTTTTTGTTCCAGTAGAGAATATGCTTACCACGTGACTACCAGGACACAGTTCTCAAACAAACAAAAAAAGAGCCCCTACAAATTCCATTGTTGAGAAAATAGTGATAGAGCAGGAGTAACAAAATCTAATGAAAATACCATCTAAGTTCCATATGAGTTAACATCCCCAGCCAACAATGAACAAAATCAGATTGTACTCAGGTTTCCTCCTGTCCCTCCGAGTCATCCTCCGCTGGCGGTTGGGCTGTTGAAAAACTCCTTCTCCAGCGCCTCCACTTTCTTGCCAGCTTCCGGAGGGTCGGTGTACTGATATGTGTATCTACTGTAATAAATACGGAGATGAGCTGGCATGAGGAGAGAGTGGGCAAACCCCAAGCTATTAAAGCGAGCCTGTACAGCATCACATTTTTTCCTGCGGGAGCGAGTAGCGTAGGATAAGTCCGGAAACAAATGCAAGGTTGTACCATGGAAATTAAAATCCTGCGAGTCATGGGCTGCCTTGATCAACAAGTCCCGAGTAGAGACGCATGCAGTAACCATCAGGACAGTCCGGGGGAAATCCTGCTGTATCGATGCGGACCGTGGAGAAATCTGACAAGCCCTGGTGATCAAGGAAGCTATCCCCATTCCATTGTCCAACTTAAAGGCCCCTGGTAGCCAATTTTGAAGAAAGGAGGTCACATCAGCACCTTTGCTACCTTCCGGAAGCCCCACAAGGCGAACATTGACTGCTCTTTGCGCATTTTCCACAGCTTCTAATCGGTAACGCAGCTGGCTATTTTCCTGAACAATCTTAGCCGTTGCAGAAAGAGCCTTCGTTGCATGCGTCTCTGCTGAGGTCACCGTTCTTGTAGCTTGCTCTATTTTTAGATCCTGTTCTCCAAAACATTTCTGGATCTCCTCAACTTTGCTATCAATCGCTTTCATCGAGAGCGTCAGGGATTGCTATGGCGGGTCACTTGGCCCCATTACTCTCGCTGCTACTGTAGCGACCTGCTGATCCAGTGTTGGCTGATTTCTAGGACTGCTTGGTCCCCCTTTATTTGAGCAACCCCTGCAAGATTTTTATATCCTTCTATTCCTTATGAAAGGAGGAATCAAGCACAATTACTTGCTAAGTGTAAAAAACTAAAATTACATATTAATCTAAATAAAAACGTCCGTGATTTGCAGAGCCGATTAGTAGCACATCTTCTCGGTGAGCGTGCTCTCTAAGGCCACCCCAAGATCATATTTGTCAGGTTCAGAGTGGATGTAATGGAAAACAGTTCGCAGATCGAATTTGTTATCTGCTGCCAGTAAGGCTACAGGACAGGGCACTGCCAGAAAATGGGGGAGTGGTGGGCTCCAGGTTCAGAGCACTTCCTCCAGTATGTCTGAGAGTGATCCGTGTTCTATTTACTTTGAATTACAAGGGTATAGAAATATGGTGTCCCGACCTTCCATTCAAACCCCTGCCAGGAAGGAGAGTGGGATGTTCCACTTGCTGTACTAAACACCCATTCCCATTCCCCTTCTGTGAGGAGCATATCAGCTTCCTGTTCCCACCTTCACTTCATAGGGGCCGTGCAGTCACTGTATGGACTCCTCAGGGCCTTATATCTGACTGAGATACGTCCTTTTGAGATTTTCCAGCTCATGATGGCTTGGAGCATGTCGATCAATGGGGAGGGACAAGTGGGATTTTGGATGGATCCCTGGAGGCCTATAATATAATTTCTTAGTTGCAAAAAGCGGAAGTGGTCAGCATTATTTAAGTGAAAAGAACTGTAAGAAAATCCAGGGCCCTCCCACCCGACATCAGCTGGCCCATATAACACAGTCCCTGCCTTGCCCACCTTCTAAATGTTGGGTCCATTTTCTGGGGCAGAAAGGAGTCACTTCAGGCAAGCCATTGCAAGGGCCACAACGCAGACAAGAGATCATATTTCTCCCAGAGTCTGTAGACAGCTCTCAGTGTGTTTCGGACTGTCGTCAGGGAGATGTCTTCATTTTTTGTTTGGAATCAGGGGTCCATGGCCCTCGCCCCTTAGGGTGCACCCCCTCCTCCTGTGATTCCATCATTTTCCACTTGGCCTGGTATTCTGATATAGACCAAAGGAGAGCAGGACGCAACTGGGATGCCAGGTAATAATCCTCTAGGTCCGGGAGTGCCCAGCTCCCTCAGTCTTATCCTGTTGCATGATGCGGTAGTTGATACGTGCTCTTTCCAGATGCCAGACGTATTTATAAATGATCTTGTGCCAGGCCATGAACTGGGTCTTTGAAATATAAGAGGGGAGACATTGAAAAAGGTATAGAAACCTGGACAATACATTCATCATTACTGATTGGATACAAAAGTACATGGGGAGGTTTAGGAGGGTCCATTTACCAGGGTCCTGATGGAGTTGACAAGTGAGTGGGTCAAAATTTACAGTGAATAGATGTTTCAAATGTTTGGGTATCTGCACCCTAAGATATCTAATTTGAGTGGTTTTCCAATTAAGGAGTAGTTTAAGGATATCCAGTGTTGGCTGCTAAACCCATTTCTGCTGAGGACCCGAGCTGCCCCAAGAGGATTGAAAGGTTTTGGTCTCCTCCCTTGGTTATTCTCCTTTTCAGGTACCATCAAGGTCATTCCTCTTCTGTAGATCAACTCTCCTCGGGCAGGCTCACCATGGTCTCCCCTAGGGCAAGGTCTGCTGAGCATTCCCACAGCCCAGCCCAGAAAGCGTCAGGCTCTTCTCTCTCCCTGGGTCTATGCCACCCCTTTCTGAACTTCCAGGTATCATGGGTCTTCTTAGGCCCTCAACTAGAGTCAGCATGGAAGCATAACTGGTATACTGTTCCAATCCCATGCCAGTGCTGACCATGTCCAGTACCTGCATTGCTCCCAGCTACCACGCACTTCCAGGTCCACTGTCTTCTCTCTGTCTGTGTCCTCCTCAGAGGGCGCAGAATCCCAACATCAGTCCTCTGCCTCTGAGTACTCTCTGTACCAGAAATTCCTAATAGCCATGCTGCGGATGCTGAGCGTTGGCACCATAGCCACATGCAATACCCTGTCCACACAGCTGGGACTCCTAGGAGCTTTCAGCAGTAACCACAGAGTCATTTCTTCATGACCCACGACCTTCAACATATGCTCCATGACAGCTTGGAGATGTCTCTTGATTCTCCCTCCAGTGCCCAGGGACGTCTGTCAGAGGTATTGCACACCCACAGGTTCCGCTGGGCATAGTATCTCACCCCAATGGGGTTACAGGTCTTGCAGACCTCGGACGAGCCTCATCACCCTGTGCAAGACTGGCCTCCTGATGCTGATTATGAGCTGAGAGATGTGTTGGGTAGGAAGGTTTTCACCTTGGCTTGCACCGTGATGTTCATTTTAGCACATCAGGCACACTTAGCAGCTTACAACGAGCGCCTCTGGGTGCAGGTATGTTGGCTCCTAGCTGCCTTGCCACCCCCTGAGTTATTTAGGCAAGCCATCTGCCTTTCTGCCAAGTGTCAGGAACTGGCTAGGCACCAGGCAAGAGCATCATACAATGCCAATAACTTGGCATCCAGGCTGGTGGGAAATGGAGTCTACATTTGGTGGACATCGTGGCTTTGCCTCTCTCAGCTGGCATCTCTGGCTCAGCGAAAGGTGCTGAACTTCCAGTTCCAGGGGACTCACTTTTTTCCGCATAGAATCAGATGGAAGTTGGGGGAAGGGGGGCATTTTAACCTTCTGTCTGACTCTGAACATTCTCTGGCCTCGCCAGACCCTTGAGAAACCCCTGCCCTCAGGTGTTCTCTCCCACTCAGAGGACTCTGAGATGTCTTCCATCAGGGTGAGCCAGCTCCTCCCTAATTGGGAAGCTTGGTACTCAAACCCATTTGTATGAATCAGTGGTGAAGACCATAACTGTTGATCTTCCTGAATATCTTCACCATTGATTCAGACGCCCGCCCACCATCCCCTGTTCAGCTGAGAGCCAGGGCCTCTGGCAACTCACCCTGTGAGTGCTGGCAATACTTACTGCTTCCATCTCCTCTGCTGTGGTCCTTATGGTGGCTGCTTTGTAACAATAAAAAAGAGAGTTGGGCACCCCAGTGGCCACCCTCACCAAAAAACAAAACAAAACAGAAGGACATGGGGGCCCCTACCAACCAAAAAAAATAACTTTTTGTTTTTCCTGTTGGAGTGGGTAGGTCGCCACCTTCCATTCATTTTTCCCCTGTGAAGTATATCCTTAATAGTTGCTATATGCAACATGTTCCCTGGCATCATCTAGATGCTCTACCTATGGAAGGATGCAGGTGTTATTTTCTATTTTTGGCATTTTTTTGCTATCTCATTTTGCTATCTCATTTGCCTTACTTCTGCCAGAGCCATTTGCTCAGGGCTGTTGCCCTGCCCTTTACCTATCACTGCCCACTTTCTGCCTTGCTAGTGGTAAGAGGTTCTGGCTCATTCTTAGACCCACTACCGTTGTGCTACCTAGACTAGGCTCATGCCTTAGTCTCTAAGTTGGTAGTCAGGTTCTCATTGGTTGTTTATTTTGTATCCTACATCCTTTTACTATCCCTTTGTGCTAGAAAGTATCCAGCCCTCTCTTTGACTCTCTCCCTCTCTCCCCACTGTGTTTCTCTTCTGGCAAACACAACTGAGGTGCCTAAGAGAGTTGACAACGGCTATTGGCCGGCACGTGGCACCACGTGGGTACGTGCTGCATGCAAGCGGTGTCAGTAGCCAACATTGGCTTCCTTCCTAGAAGAAAAAACTACTGCAGAATTCTAGTGCATCTAGCCCTGGACCCACATGCGAATGTTTCTCACAGTTAGCTTTGGTTTCCTTCCCAGTTCTGTGTACAGAGCTGCAGCATCATGCTCCCCAGGATGAACTGAGAAGATTTCTATATTAGCAGTTTCTTTGATTTAATAATTTTATTGGGTATAAAAAAAATGAGAGGACCAAACAGGTACAGTACACGGCATATTTCAGTGACTTATTATCAATATCAGTGGCTCAGTAGATAGCATTCACACCTTTGGGACTGGAAGATCGTGGGTTCTAGCCCTGCACTATGTACTTATGGTAATACTTATAACTGATACTGTAGTGCAGAGTATGGGAGGGTACGTTTTTGTTGCCATGCAATCCCTCAGATGAGACGCTAAACCAAGGCCCCTTCTGCTGATCTCTGGTCACTGTCCTGGTGGAAGTTAAAGATCTTCATTGAGGATATCTCCTCCACTGGGCCACATCTATGATATGTAAGCTGTTGGCGTCAGGACTCTTCGGAAACTTTTACAGTGTCATATGATGTTGACACCTATATAACATGGGTGGTCCCATCACTCCTCAGATCTTATTTTTATTTATTTATTTCGTTTTTGTTAACCGAGTAGGTACATTAGCCATAAAATGACTATTTTCAGGCACGACCCAGGAGAGTACAACAAAAAGAGAACAGTTGAACAACAGCAACATGGGTACAGTAATACAAATAGAGGAACAATACAGCAGTGCTACAAAAATACAATGGGTAGAAACAACAAAAAATAATGGCAAGCATTATACAGATAATGGCAGTAAGATATATAATAAGTGCAGAAACCACGGACCCGACCTGTGGAGTGAAAGGGTTAATACAGTAGTAAGGTTATAGAGAGAGAAATGTGAGGAATGTTCAAACATAACAAGAAAGACTGACAGAAGGAAGGTCAGGGGTGGTAATTGGCAAAACAACAGTGGATGGTCAGCAACAAGGTTCGAGAAGGAAGAGAGCTAGTGGGCAAGAAGTTATTTACAAAGAGAAGGAAAAATATGGGAAGGGGAAGAGGAGACTGTCTTGGAGCTGGATTAGAGCAGGGGTGACATTATTGGTAAGTCTCAGGAGCTTCAGGTTGGGTCAAAGCATGTACAAGCATCAGCTACGGATGAATATGACGATATTCACTTTTAAATCCCAAGTGAGACTGAGACAGCGGAGGTTGGTGGAAGAGCATTCCATAGCCTGGGAGCAGAGGTGGAAGGCCCCTGTGCCTTTGAGTGCGTCAACATCTCAGAACATAGAGCAAGGATTTGTCAGCTGATCATGAGCCATGGGAGGATGGTTGGGGATCAGCATCGCCGCCAGCTGGGATGTTTTTTCCCGGATGATCGAGTCCATTAGTGATCCAAGGTAGTATTGTCTACTGGCAGAGGGGGAGAGCCAATTCAGATCCTTATAAAGAAGGCAGTGATGTTTGAGTCGAGGCAACGTAGAGGCAAATCGGTATATATTGTTATAAGTTATGTCCCATTTTAGTAGGGAGGTTTTATGGGCAGAGGTAAGAATAGAGGGACAATAAGTAAAGGTTGGGAGCAGAATACCTCAGGCAATTGCTGATTTGGCCGAGGGTGTAAGCATGTAGCTCATTTTGTAAGCTACTTCCAGTTTCGAGTTTACACCTTTGCACGAGGACTGAATGTGAAGATTAAAATCTGGGGACTGGTCCAGCAGGATCCCAAGGTACTTGAAGGAAGTAACATTTTCAAGTGGAAATCCTCCTGGGTGAAGAACCTCCAGCAAACTAGAACAGGCCTTAATCTTCGGTGCGGAACCTAGGAGCATGGCTTTCATTTTCTTTTCATTTAGTACAATCTTCCGGTCTAGTAGCCAGTCTAAGACCTTATTGAAGTCTGAAGTAAGTGATGTGTTTATGCAGGCAATACTAGAAGAACTAGTGTAGATGATCAGGTCATCAGCGTAGAGAATAGCTGAGCAGGATTCCAGGACCTCAGCTGCATTGTTGATAAATATTGAGAACAGAAGGCGCCCAAGGATAGAGCCCTGGGAGACCCCAAGGTTGATAGTAGACATGTTGGACAGGGAGGAGTTAAATTTGACAGCTTGCGACCTGTTTGACAGGTAGCTACAGAACCAGTCCAAAATAGGGGTAGAGAAATGGAATTTATGGAGAGTAGAGAGAAGCAGGGGATGGTCTACAAGGTCGAAAGCCTTAGTGAGGTCAATGAAGATGGCACCTGTGACTTTTCCAGAGTCCATGTTGATCAGAATATCAGTAGTTAGTTGAAGAAGAGCCGTGGTGGTGCTATGGTCTTTTCTGAAACCATGCTGGGTATATGAGAGGAGATTGTAGCGTGTAAGGTAGTCAATGGTCTGTGATGCAACTATTTTCTCTAGGATCTTGCTAAGGACAGAGAGAATTGCTGTAGGTCTGTAATTGGCCATGTCCTTTGGGTTACCTTTCTTAAAGACAGGAGTTACTCTTGCAGATTTCCATAGGTCTGGCACGGTGCTATGGATAAGGGATAAAGTGTAGATTCTGACAATCGAAGAGGCAATGAGTGGAGCAACCAGCTTAAGAAGACAAGGTTCCAATGAGTCAGAACCAGAGCTGGTATTGGCAGATATGGATCTCAGTAATTTCAGAACTTCTGCTCTTGATATAGCTTTGAAATAGAATGGTGGCGCTGGAGGAGCATCATACGATAGGGCAGTATGGTTGTCTGATGGTAGCGTGGTAGGTAGATTGGAGTGCGATCCACTAGGTTGTAAAGCCAAGGTATAGTGTGACAGATCAGAGAAAAGATTGTTAAAACTGTTTGAGATGGTCCTAGGGTCATTACAGTGTGCCCCATTTATGATCATTTCATCAGGAGTGACTGACTGCGAGGTACCCAGAAATGTTTTGACATGAGCCCAGAATTTCCTTGGTTCGCAGGCTGAGCTTTGTAGAAGGTCCTTGCAGTATTTGCTTTTAGCAACTCTAACTTGTCTCTTACATCTGTTCCTTAGTTCACAACAGACAATAAGATCTGACTGTAGGCCAATTTGTTTGTAGTGAATCCAGAGCTTGTCCCTCTGGTGCAGATTAGCAAGGAGGTCTTTATGCACCCACTTAGTCTGTTTTCCTCTGACCCTCCTAGTAGTCTTGGGGGCATGTTTATATTGAATGGTAAGAAATTCATTTATGAATATCTGTAGAGCAACTTCCACATCCCTTGTTTGATAGATACCTGTCCAGTCAATATTGGAGACATCATAGAGAAATGCATCCTGGTCAATATGAGCTAGATTTGTAAACGTGATTAGTTTTGATGGAGGAGATGGAGGTGCAACCATAGATAGGATACAGAAAGTGGGTGAGTGATCTGTTCTTGCATCTGCAAGGATTCCTGCTTTCGACACATGTTCCATACGTTTAACCATCACCCAGTCAAGGAGTGTACCCGTTTGATGGGTTTTGATGATTCTGAGAGGGTTCCTGCAGTAGGTCTTCACATATAGGACTGTGCCCCCTGGCATCAGGTTTGAACGGCAAACTTGTAGCTAACAGTCATCAGCAGGGACCACCCACCGACGTCAGGTGATGCAACGTCAGCCCAACTATAAAAGGGGCGGTCCGGCGCCCGCCCTCCAGTTCTTTCCCACTGTCGCTCCAGTTCATTCAACAGGACGTGATAGAACAGCGATCAGTCGCCCGCTCAGTATTCAATGTTTTTTGTCTTATGCTGTATATTTTTCTCAAATTTTTCGAACGAATGTATGTTGTCTCATCTTAAGACGAAGTGCTTCAAGTGCAGTGCCCAAATCCCGCACAGGGACGACCACTCCCACTGCCTCCTCTGCCTGGGGCCTAAGCACAACTCGGCTGAGTGTACTATTTGCCAAGGGTTCAACCAGGCCACACGGACCCAACGCAAGCGGACCCTCGAGGCCCATCTTCTAACCCAACGGCTGGCTTCTGTGGAAAAGGAGCTCCAGGAGCTTAGGGAGAGGTCATCATCTCTGGTCCCAGAAAATAGAAAGAAAAAGAAGGACAAGGAGAAGTGCCGGGAGAGAGAAGCCTGTCACCGCAAGGGAGACCCTCTTGTTCGAGAACCGTGAGTACCACTCTTATGAGCACTCCGTCCACTTCTGCAGGCCGGACACCTTCTCCCCCTCCTGCCAAGGTGTGCGGGCAGCTGGGGGTTGCCTCTCTCAAGGCATCTGTCAGTTCTCCCATTCGTAGCACTGCCGATGTCACCCTCCGGCTCTGCCGCCGGGCGACCGGCACAGACCAATAAGCCTGACCGCAGTCCTTCTTCCGTAGCCAGCCCAATCATGACTGATAAGCTGGATGACAGACCCTCCGTCGACCACACAGCCACATCTACTCTCCCGTCAGGCTCCCTTGAGGACCCCGACACCGGGACGAGTGTGCTCTTGGGGAACATTTCATCCCTGCTAGTCTCTACCCCCAGGGATTCGCCACCCATTCCCGACCTTTCCCTTCCATTGGGATTGCTCCCAGACCTGTCGTTGGGATATCTTCCAGAGCTTCCCCCTTCACCTTGTTCTTTTCCGCCGCCAGATCCCCCTTCTCCGATGGGTCCGTCACAAGACCGGGATATTTTAGGTATGGAGCCTCCCCTTCTGGACCTTCGGGCAGTACGCCTGATCCCTTGCTGCTGCCCTAGCGGCCTTGGCGCTTCCCTGGCTGGGCCTTCAGCTCTCCGTGGGACCTCTGGCGGTCTCCCGGGCCTGACCTCCTTGTTCCGGCGGGCAGCCCTCTGGCCCTTCCTCATCCCACGGCCTGGTGCCTCCGACACCTGGTTACCTAACGTCGATACCCAATGCCGGGATACCCGACACCCAGATACCTGATGCCTGTATATCCGCCGTTAGGTTATCCTTCAGAGTTTGCAGGGTACCAATACCCCTCCTGGCATCTTCCTGCTTACCAGCCCTTGTCTGGGTATCCTGGGTACCAACTTCCTCTTCCTTCTCCTCCTCCACCACTACCGCCTGATCGCGAATCTGTCCCAGCATGGTGGCAGGATGCCAGGACACAACTCCTGACAGAACTTATGCAGTCCCAGCCACACTGACTTCTACTCAGAGTACCACCTCCTACTCCAGTTCCTTTGGGACGTGCTGCGGGTTCTCTTCCAGCGGGCGACACCGGGATGGATCCTTCCTATCTCAGTGGTGTGGAGCCCTCGGATTCAGATTCGGATTCCAATATCGACCTCTCTGAAACTTGTTCACTGGTCGAACTTCATCCAAAAGAGTCCTCCAATATCCCCCTTCCCCAGAGGATCCTTCTTTTGGGAATCTGTTGAGAACTAGTCAAACAGTAGGGGGCTGGCCATCCGAGGAGATAGATCCTCAGCGAAAAAGGCTGGCTGAATATTTGGACTTGTCCACCACAGACCCTCTACCCATCCCCCTTTGGATGGGCCCGCACGAGGATCTAGTTACCACATTATGGCAACAGCCCGTTTCCATCCCGGCTGTTTCCAGGAAGGCTGACAGAACCTACTTCCCCCCGGAAGGGATCTCTCATCTGACTTCACACCCAAAAGCCGACTCTGTGGTCATCACGGCCGCGCATGACGGCTCGGCTCAACCTAAACACTTGAGTTCCTCCCCACCAGATGAGGACTCAAGACAACTTGACCAGTTCAGTAGGAAGATCTACTCATCCACCTCCTGCACCATCCAGTCGCTGAACTACATGTCCCACATGGTGGCTTTTCAGAAGTCCTCTCTCGCGGAACTGGAGAGGGACCTTCGGACATCCCTGACGAAAATGCCAGGGCTAAACTGCTGGACAGGGTTCACATGAATAAATCTTCCTGCTGTCATGCACTCCGAGCCACTTATGATTCTGTGGACTCCGTGGCTCGGGCTGCGGCCTCGGGCATTTGCCTTTGGCACCTAGCATGGCTGCGCCTCGCAGGTTTGGCACAGGATGTTCAGTCATCCCTTTTGGATGCACCTTTCAGGGGTTCCATCCTCTTTGGCGGTGACGCAAATGACATTATTACGGGGCTGCAAGAAAGTGGTAGGTCTCTTAGAGTCGTATGCTGCACGTATCGGACAGGTGAAAAGAAACAGCCCTTTCATTTCCAGAGAAGATGGAACAAGAACCAGAACAAGCATCAAGGTAAAAAACGCGCCACTGGCTCTGGAGCCCAAGCTCCTCAGGCTAAGTTCGCCAAAGCAGCCTCTGGAACCAGAGCTCCACTTCCCTTGGCGTCCTGACTCATTTCCCCTCCTCCCGCTCCCTCTGTCCTCCTTGGAGGAACCGGTAGGAGGGAGGTTCGGTCTCCACCTGGAGGGGTGGAAGTTCGTCACTGCAGATGTATGGGTTCTTCAGCTCATACAAAGAGGACACTATATCGAGTTCCTGGAGATTTCAACTTCAAACCCTCCGGGAAGGTCCTTTTACCCATCGGGTCAGATCCCCATTGTCCACCAAGAGATCCAGGCCCTGCTACAAAAAACAGCCATAGAACCCATCCCTCCAAATCAACTAGGAAGGGGATTCTACTTCCATTTCTTCCTAGTCACAAAAAAGACAGGGGATCTGTGGCCTATCCTGGATCTCAGCATGCTGAACCTCTTTGTGGAGTACAAGAAGTTCGCATGTTGACTCTTCAGGGACTCCTGCCCCTGCTCCCATCAAACACATGGCTGTGCTCCCTGGATATGCAGGATGCTTACCTTCATATCCCCATCCTCCCGGCCCACCGCCGCTTCCTTCGATTCTCCTTCCGGGAGAACCATTTCCAATTCAAGGCACTTCCCTTTGGGCTGTCCTCAGCGCCCCTGGTTTTCACCAAGTGCCTAGTGGTGGTAGCGGCGTTTCTCTGCCGCAAGGGCATATGTGTGTTCTCATACCTGGACGACTGGCTCTTTTCAGCCCCATCCCCGGACAGCCTGAAGGAGTCTCTCTCCTTCACTCTGTATCTGTTTGCCCAGCTGGGCATCTCAGTCAATCTCCCTAAGTCTCGGCTAGTACCCTCTAAGCGCCTCCAATTCATTGGAGCAGTACTGGATACAGTCCAGAGCAAGGCCTTCTTACCATTGGATTAAGCCGAGACCTTGGCTTCTCAGGCCACTTTAGTGGTCAAAGCTCGATGGACCCCAGCCCACTCGGTGCTCCATCTTTTGGGTGTTATGGCAGCGGCCATTCCTACCGTCCCTCTGGCCAGACTGCACGTGAGGGTTACCCAGTGGTCTTTTCGAGTCCAGTGGGATCAACGTTCGGACGACATGAATCAACTGGTTATGATCTCCAACAAGCCTTCAGGAAGACCTTCTCTGATGGCAGGACCTCACCAACTTGTTGGTGGGAGCCCCCTTCCACTTTCTAGCTCCCTCCCAGACCCTCACCTTGGATGCCTCCGATATGGGTGGGGGAGCCCATTTGGGGGATCACAGAACTCAAGGTTCGTGGTCTCCTCAGGAGCAACATCTTCACATCAACATCCTGGAGACCAGAGCAGTCCTCTGTGCTCTCCAGGCCTTCCAGTTTTCACTCCTCCCGGGAACACTTCTGGTCCAGACAGACAACATGGCGACTGTCTGGTACCTCAACAAACAGGGAGGTACTCGGTCATACCCTCTTTGCAGGGAAGCAATGAGAGTATGGTATTGGGCTATTCAGCATGGCCTGTTTCTGACAGCAGTCCATGTACCAGGCGTGCATAACGTCCTGGTGGACAGTCTCAACTGGTCAGTAGCCAGGGCTCACAAGTAGGAACTAAAGCAGGAGGTAGTCGAAGACCTGTTTCTTTGGTGGGGTCGGCCAGACCTAAATATGTTTGCCCTCAATTGAACGCAAAACTACCCAACTTTTGCTCGCTCGTTCCTGGGCATGGTGCTTTTTGGCGAGACACACTGTCTCTCTCTTGGACAGGGAGGTTTCTATACATGTTTCCTCACTTTCCTCTCATTCAGAAGGTCCTATTGAAACTCCAGGCAGAAGGGGCCCACTTGAATTTGATTGCCCCTCTGTGGCCCCGGCAGATTTGGTTCCCGCTGTTAGAACAACAAGTTCTAGAACCGCCAGTCCTTCTGCCACTGTCTCACAACCTTCTGTCTCAGGAGCAAGGCACCCTGGTCCATCCAAGTCTTCAGTCACTCCATCTTCATGTGTGGCACCTGTGGACATAGCGGTTTCTCGGTATGGAGTTTCCTCTCAGGTCCTGGTGGAGACCGGAAAATCCTCTACCAGATCCACCTACGCCATGAAGTGGAAGAGATTTTCTATCTGGGCCACAGCCAAAAACTTGGACCCTTTTTCCTGCTCGGCCTCCCAGGTGTTAGAGTACCTCTTACATCTTTCTGAGTTGGGCCTTAGTTACTCCTCAGTTTACATCTATCTCTCTGAGGTGTCGGCCTACCATCTTCCGGTGGAGGGCAAAACCCTAGCACAACTAGAGGTTTCCAAAACTTTCTTGAAGGGTATCCTTCACATCAAACCTCCAGTCCGGAACCCCTGTCCTCCCTGGGATCTTAATTTTATGTTGGAGAAACTTACTTTACCCCCTTTTGAACCAGCAGCAAGTTGTGATATGCACTTCCTGTCCTGGAAGACACTGTTTTTGGTTGCAGTTACTTCAGCTCGAAGAGTTTCAGAGCTTCAGGCCTTTGTTTGCAGAGAGCCTTATTTGATTTTCCGCAAGGACCAGGTGGTCCTGAGGACTAGTCCTTCTTTTCTTCTGAAAGTGGTTTAGAGACGACTCTCAACCAGAGTGCTGAACTGCCGGTCTATTTTTCTCAGCATTCCAGCAGGGGGGGAATATCTTTTGCACACCCTGGATGTGGATTGGATTTTGAGGTACTATACCTCCCGGACTAAGGGGGTGCGAAAGTCGAACCAACTCTTTGTGGCCTTTGCCTCCCAGTGCCAGGGCAAGGCCATCCCTAAACAAACTAGTTCTAGGTAGCTGGCTAACTGTATTCACTACACTTACCAGAAATACGGAAAACCCCTTCCGGGGGCAGTTAAAGGCAACTCCACCAGAAGCGTGGCCACTTCTACTGCTTTTTCAGGAATGTGTCCACTGCAGAGATCTGTGCAGTGGCCACTTGGTCTTCTGTCCACACCTTCACTAAGCACTACAGTCTGGACATTGCCTCTAGGTATCAAGCTGGTTTTGGCCTTGCAGTTTTGCAAGGTCTTCTGTCTTAAGGCAGATCCTTAGTTGGCAGACATCTTCCTCCTCCCAGAAACTCATCTCCGACTCCTTCTTTTTGTTAGGCTGCTTGAAATTCAGTCCTGTATGTGAAGACCTACTGCAGGAACCCTCTTGAAGTAAGATATAGCAGTTATGTAACAACTTACCGTAACAGTAGATCTTCGAGAGAGTTTCCTGCAGTAGGTCTAGTTTCCCACCCACCTTCCCCCAGCTCTTGGAAATTTTCCTTTTTTATCCTGTCTAGTCCCCTGGTCTAGCCAGGGCACTGGGTCCCAGGAGTTGTTACTCCTTTCTTTCTTCTAGCCTCTTTCTCTAGGTCTCTGGTGGAAAAGAATGTGGGACTGCCCCTTTTAGAGTCGGGCTGACATTGCATCGCCTAATGTCGGGAGGCGGTCCCTGCTGATGATTGCTAGCTACAAGTTTGCCGTTCAAACCTGAAGCCAGGGGGCGCAGTCCTACTGTATATATGAAGACCTACTGCATGAACCTCTCTCGAAGATCTACTGTTACGGTAAGTTCTTACGTAACTTCTGTTTCTTTCTCCTGCCATCAACCGCCCAGTGGATCATGCAGAAAAACAGTGCTGTTGTTTACTTACCTTTTATTTTCAACTCCCTAATTATTGGTGACGTGTTACATTGCTGCGGAAAGAACTTCAGATCCTTGGATGACACGTAAAACTGCTGTCCCTTCTCCAGTCTTTGATCACTGTCCTGGTGAAAGTTAAAGATTCCATGGCATGTACCGAAGAAAAGTATGGAAGTTTCCCTGCTGTCTTGGCCCAGATTCCCCTGTCATTAAAACAGGTCCACATACCTATCCCTCAGGGTGCACCTAGAAACAAGCTATAACATCTTAAAGTGTCTTTCCTGGTGAAAAATTACAAATAAATGCAAATCTGATTTAAGAGGCTGCATAACTCTTGTTGCTTTATAGAACTCATGAAAGTATAATTGGAGCTGTATTGGTAACACGTCCAGGATATAGATTCTCTATTATTTCAACTGTATATTCTTCATGATACTTAAGATTAATGCATTGATATATTGTTTGTTTTTGTATCCAGGTTGTGTACTCTGTTTCCTTAGTCATTCTTCCCGCATTTCCGTTGTGTAACTTAAGCTATCAGAATACAGTTACAGTACTTCCTTTGGCTTGCATGCAATTTAATGATGGCTGTTTATAATGCATGCATTACTGGATACTAATTCTTGTATCCTGGCACATCAGCAAGTCTCTGAACAGGTGTGGTACAGAAGGCTCTCACTCTTCAGACATGCTGGAAGTAGAGTTGGGTAGCTAGGGACTGTTGTCCTGTGTCTGCCTGTGCTGCATCTGACCAGCAGGTATAGGGTTAATACTATGTATCAGTTTCTAATGCCATTAGTCTCTCATGTTTTGTGAATAAAAATAGGGAGACATATTATAAATATTCAGCCAGTTTGTCAGTCTACCGGCCCTTTAAGAGCCTCCAAGCTCAATTCCCCAGGGTGCTATTGCAGCTGTGCACACCAAGAAGTGATTGGCTGATTGTGGGGTTCAGAATACAGTCAAGTCTGTTCCAATGGGGGTTATAGCTGTGCTGTGTCTTTAATGATCCTGCCATGGACCTTCTCAGGCGTGCTGAGATGCTGCTCTGTAAATTGACTGGTTGAGTCTGGCAGAGCAGCGATGCTGAAGAGCTCTGCCTTCGACTGTGTTACACAGTGCAGGCCCTGCCATTGCCATCTGTAGCAAAAACAATCAGATTTCTAATTGGTTGTTACTTCTTTGGTTATTTGAACTAATGGACTGAGGAAATCACTTTTGAGGTAGAGGTTAGCCAAAACTACAAGCCATTATATGTGTGTGTGTGTGTGTGTGTCATACAAAATGCATGTTCTGATAAGTAGCAGAATAAAAATGTATTATCTTGACCCAACATTGCAAGAGGCTAGTACAGTATCTTGCAAAGTTAGGGATGTTACAATGCATACTAAATCAGTGAGCTGCTTTCACAATGCTGATGACTTCATAAAAGCCATGTGCAGCACTGAAGCCAGCAGTTGGAATCAAAGAGAAACAGGTCTTCATACAAACAGCAGATTTAAAAGCCATAACTAGTAAAATGATGTTGTAGGAACTAAATACGCAATGGTGTAACTCAAAATATGAAGTTTAACTTGTGAAGGGACTGTCATAACTCACTCGTGTCTCTGCCACTCGTGAGTTATGGTCCTGCCCCCCCACATATAAAGATAAATTTAGGTTACCTCCCCGCTCCCCCCACCCTCCTGCCCAGCCACTGCTTGGCCGATCTCAAGACAGCAAGCAATATTTACCCTCTGCTCACCTCCACTGCCAGCTGCCGTCTCATGCAAGTGAAGTGACTTGCGTTACCTAACTGACTTTACTGCACTTGCATGAGATGGTGGCCGGGAGCGTAGGATAAATACTGGCCGCTGTCTAGAGACTGATCAGCTAGCCAGGAGGGGGAGCAGGGATGTAAATTAAACTAATAATTATAGTTGAGCAGAGGGGCACTCAGTTTCGAGGATAATGGGAAGTTTGTGTGGAGACATTAATACATGTCAGCAAGTTTCCCCTAATTTTTGTGTTGTGTGCTTCACCCCTAAGAGATGCATGAACATAGTTTTTTTGCAGTTTATTTCCTTGCTTTTTGAGAAGGATACATAACAGCTGACACCTTTAGATTTCTTGAGCACTACATGAAGCAGCAGACCCATTGAGCACAGTACCAGACCTGTAGCTTGTTTTGCACAAGGTCCGCGTGCCATTCATGAAGCAGCAGACCCACTGAGCACAGTTCCAGACCTTAGCTTGCTTTTGCTAAGCTCTGCAGGTCCTGCATGAAGCAGTAGATCCCTTGAGCACAGCACCACTCCTGTAGCTTGCTACAAGGTCCTGCTGGCTCTACATGAAGCAGCAGACACACTGAACATAGTTCCAGACCTGTAGCATGCTTTGCAAAGAGCCCTGCAGGCACTACATGAAGCAGCAAACCCAGTGAGTATAGTACCAGACGTGTAGCTTGCATGGCACAAAGCCCTGCAGGTCCTTCATGAAGCAGCACACCCACCAAGCACAGTATCAGATCTGTAGCTTGCTTTTCACAAGGCCATGTGGGCCCTACATGAAGCAGCTGATACACTGGGCACAGTACAAGACCTGTAGCTTGCTTTGCACAAGGCCATGTGGGTCCTACATGAAACAGCTGATCCATTGGTCACAGTACAAGACCTGTAGCTTGCTTTGCACAAGATCCTGTGTGCCCTATGTAAAGCAGCAGACTCACTGAGCACAATATCAGACCAGTAGCTTACTTTGCAGAAAGTCCTGCAGGCCCTACATGAAGCAGGGGACCCAGTGAGCAGAGTACCAAAGCTGTAGCTTGCTTTGCACAAGGCAGTGTGGGCTCTACAAGAAGCAGCAGATCCATTGAGCACATAACCAGACCTAAAGCTTGCTTTGCACAAGGTCCTGCAGGCCCTACATGAAGCAACATACCTATTGAGCACAGTGCCAGACCTGTAGCTTGCTTTACACAAGGTCCTGCAGGAACTACATGAAGCAGCAGACCCATTCAGCACAGTACCAGACCTGTAGCTTCCTTGGCACAAGGCCCTGCAGGCTCTAAATGAAGCAGTAGACCCACTGAACACAGTTCCAAACCAATAGCTTGCTTTACAAAGAGCCCCACAGGCCCTACATGAAGCAGCAGACCTAATGAGTTTGGTACCAGACCTGTAGCTTGTTTCTACACGGTCATGTGGGCCTACCTGAAGCAGCAGACTCACTGACCACAGTATCAGACCTGTATCTTGCTTTGTGCAAGGTTGTGTGGGCCTACATGAAGCAGCAGACCCATGAGCACAGTACTAAACCTGTAGCTTGCTTGGCATAAGGTCCTGCAGGCCCCAAATGAAGCAGCACCCACTGAGCACAGTACCAGGCCTGTAGCTTGCTTTGCACTAGCCCTGTAGTCCCTCATAAAGCAGTGGACCCACTGAGCACAGCAGAAAATCAGTAGATTGCTTTGCACAAGGCCCTGAGGGCCCTACATGAAGCAGCAGACAACACTGAGCACAATACATACCTGTAGCTTGCTTTACACAAGCCCTGTAGACCCTACATAAAGCATCAGCCCCACTGAGCATGGCAGCAGACCTGCAGCATGATTTGTACGGCACTGAGAGCCCTACATGCAGGCAGCAGACCCCACTGGCACAGTACCCAGACTTGTAGGTTTCTTTGCACAAGGCCTGTGGGACCTACATGAAGCACCAGACCCATTGAGCACAGTACCAGACCTGTAGCTTACTTTGCACATGGCCCTGCAGAAACATAGAAACATAGAAGTTGATGGCAGATAAGGACCACAAGGCCCATCCAGTCTGCTTATTTTTTCTACCTTATGAATGTGCCATAGGCCTTTACTCTGTCAATGGTCTGTTTATTCATACTCATCTGTATTGCTCCCTTATGCCTATCCCATGCCTGTTTGAAGCCCTGCACTATATTCATTTCCACCACTTCCTGAGGTAGGCCGTTCCATGCATCCACCACCCTTTCTGTGAAAAAGAACTTCCTCACATTATCCCTTAACCGGCCTCCCTCTAATCTCATGCTGTGTCCTCTTGTCCTGCTATTTTTCTTATATTGAAATGTTAGACTATTTCACCTTGTTAATGCCCTTACGGTGTTTGAATGTTTTGATTATATCATCTCTCTCTCTCTCTCCCTCCTTTGCTCTAGGGTATACATATTGAGCTTCGTTAATCTGTCCTCATATAATTTCTGATGCAGTCCCTGCACCATTTTGGTTGCCCTTCTCTGGACTGCCTCCATTTTGTTAATGTCCTTGTGCAGGTGTGGCCTCCAGTACAGCATGCAGTACTCCAGATGGGGCCTAACCAGTGTCTTGTAAAGAGGGATTATTACCTCCCTCTTACGACTTGTGATACCCCTACTAATACACCCCAATATCCCTCTAGCGTTACCTACTGCTTTAGTGATCTGCTTGGATGATTTCAGGTCATCTGTGATGATGATGCCCAAGTCTCTTTCTTCCCTTGTGATTGCCAGCAACTCCCTTCCCAACCTATAGGCAGCTTCAGGGTTTCTCTTCCCTTTGTGCATGATCTTGCACTTCTTTGCGGTAAACCCCAGTTGCCACCCTTCAGACCATTTTGCCAGTTTTTCCAGATCTCTTCTCATTCTGCCCATCTCATCCGGATCATCTACTCTGTTGCAGATCTTGGTGTCATCTGCAAACATGCAAGCCTTACCCTCCAGTCCATCTGCAATGTTACTGATGAAGATATTGAAGAGGACTGGCCCCAGGACTGATCCCTGAGGTACCCCACTTGTTACTTGCATCTCTTCTGACTGTATACCGTTTACCACCACTCTCTGTTTTCTGCCTGCCAACCAGTTTGCCACCCAGTTACATAGAAACATAGAATTTGACGGCAGATAAGGACCGCTTGGCCCACCCAGTCTGCCCATTTCCCTACCTACTGGATAAGCTGCAGATCCTAGTTAACCAGCAGCCTACTTCTTCCTACCCCCACCCCCCAGAATTGCCTTATGACTATCCCATGCATGCTTGAATTCCACCACTGATTTTGACTCCACAACCTCCTCCGGAAGGCCATTCCATGCATCTACAACTCTCTCTGTGAAAAAATACTTCCTTAAATTACCTCTGAGCCGCCCCCTCTATCTTCAAATTGTGCCCTCTTGTTCTTGCACACCTTTTTTTTTGAAAGATGCTACCCTCTTGGACTTTGTTGATTCCCTTGAGGTACTTGAAAGTTTCTATCATGTCCCCCCTCTCCCTCCTTTCCTCGAGGCTATACATATTAAGCTCCTTAAGTCTCTCTTCATATGTCCTCCGGTGCAGACCCTGCACCATTTTAGTTGCCCTCCTCTGGACAGCTTCCATCCTGTCTATGTCTTTGCGGAGATTGGGTCTCCAGAACTGCACACAGTACTCCAGATGGGGTCTCACCAGCTGTCTGTACAGAGGGATAATAACTTCCTGTTTTCTACTGGTGATGCCTCTCCCTATGCATCCCAGTATCCCCCCAGCCATCCTTGCTGCCTTCTCACATTGCTTGCCCACCTTTAGGTCATCTGATATGACTACCCCCAGGTCCCTTTCCATTTTTGTTGTTGTTAGTATCTCACCCCCATTGTGTACTCTTCCCTGGGTTTTTGTTTCCCAGGTGCATTACCTGCACTTCTTAGCATTGAATCTAAGCTGCCATACATTTGACCATTCCTCTAACCTTGCCAAGTCCCTTCTCATCCTTTCCACCCCACCCTGTGCATCAACTCTGTTGCAGATCTTAGTGTCATCTGCAAAGAGACATACTTTTCCTTCAGTCCTTCTGCAATGTCGTTTATAAAGACATTGAAGAGGACTGGTCCTATCTTGAACCCTCGGTACCCGCTAGTAACCCTCCTTTCTTCTGAGTGGACTCCATTTACTATTACTCTCTGTCCTATTCTCCAGCCAATTCTTTACAGGCTGTCATCTTGGGACCCACTCCCAGGCTGGCTAACTTATATATTAATCTTTTGTGTGGGACTGTGTCAAATGCCTTGCTAAAGTCTAGGTAGGCCATGTCCACAGCCCCTCCCTGATCTACTACTTTGGTCACCCAGTCAAAGAAATCTATCAGATTCGTCTGGCATGACCTTCCCACTGTGAATCCATGCTGCCTAGGGTCCTGTGCCCTTCTGGCCTCTAGATACGCGACAATTCTTTCCTTTAGAAGTGATTCCATCATTTTCCCTATCACTGAGGTTAAACTAACAGGTCTATAGTTTCCTGCTTCTGCCTTGCTCCCACTTTTGTGAAGGGGAATCACATCTGCCCTCCTCCAGTCCTCGGGTACCACCCCATCCTCCCATGATTTGTTAAAGAGGGTAGTCAGTGGTGTCACTAGTTCTACCCTTAGTTCTTTTAGAATTCTGGGATGAATCCCACCAGGCCCCATTGCTTTGTCCACCTTCAGTTTTAAGAGTTCTTTCAGAACTCTTTCTTCTGTAAATGGGCTGGTATCAACTTCTGTATCCAGAGTGTTACTACTGTTTGTTTTATGTACCTCCCCCTCTTCCTTTGTAAATACTGAGCAAAAATATTTGTTTAGTATCTCTGCCTTTCATTCTCCTCTGCCCACCCTCCCTCCCTTTATTAAGCCTCACTATCCCTCCCTTGGTCTTCCTTTGCTCCCTGATGTACCTATAAAGGTTTTATCCCCCTTCTTAACTGAGTTGGCTATCTTTTCCTCAGTTTGGGCCTTTGCTGTTCTGACTGCCTTCCCAGCCTCCTTTTGCTTTAACTGATACAGTTCTCTGTCCTGCTCCTGCTGCGATTCCTTGTACTTCCTGAATGCTTTCTTTTTCTCTTGAACCTTCACTGCCACTTCCTTTGAGAACCATAGTGGTTTCTTACATCATCTTGTTTTGTTTATTTGCTTCACACAAAGGCTCGTTACCTCTGTGATGGCAGTTTTTATTATTCCCCATTGTTCTTCCACCCCTCCTTCCCGCCCATTTGCTAGTTGACCAACTTCTGACCCACCTCAAGCCTACCCAGCTTATTAATCAATCTTCTATGTGGAACAATATCAAAACTTTGCTGAAGTCAAGGTAGGTGACATCAACTGTACTCCCTTGGTCCACCACTCTGGTTACCCAGTCAAAGAAATCTCTGAGATTAGTTTGGCAGGACCATCCTTTTTTAAACCCATGCGGGCCCTACATGAAGCAGCAGAACCAATGAGCACAGTAACAGACCTGTAGCTTGCTTGGCACAAGGCCCTGCATGAAGTAGAAGACCCACTGAGTGCAGCACCAGACCTTTAGCTTGCTTTGAAAAGAGCCCTGCAGGCCTTACATGAAGCAGCAGACCCACTGGGCAGAGTACCAGACCTGTAGCTTGCTTTGCAAAAACTCTTCAGGCCCTACATGAAGCAGCAAACTCAATGAGCACAGTGCCAGACTTGTAGCTTGCTTTGTACAAGGCCCTGCATGCCCTTCATGAAGCAGCAGATCCACTGGGCATGGTGCCAGACTTGTAGGTTGTTTTGTACAGGGCCCAAAACAAGTAAATAAGATGTATTTATTTGACACCCTATCCATGAGCTCAGGGTGTTCCAAAAATTTACAAATGTAATAACAAGAGCACAGCTCCTCACCATTACTAAACTTGCATGATACACCCCATATATTAAAGTAACATAAAATATAAATAACCATATTGCACAAATCCCAACTATAACCCTGGACCAACCCACATCACATCCAGTCAGTGGAAGCAAGTGCAACAGATGGGATGTCATTTCTCTTCTGAATATTTTCACTGAAGCCAGCTCATTGTTGCACCAAATTCAGGAATGACCCCCTGCTCATTGAGGTTCGGCCAGGGGGAGAGTTCTGTCCTCCGCCGGAATACTGCCACCTGGGTGACCCAGAAGACCATGCAGCTGGAGGGCCAGTGGGAAGGTAGAATGTTGCTGATATTAGGGCATTGACATGCATCACATGTGCAAGCCCCTTAACATCCAGCTGCAATATCCTAAGTGTTGGGGAGTAAAACATAAACATGGCCCTGTTGCACATGATAAAAGACCCTGGTACTGTATATTGCACTCTAGCCCTGCCTACTCAGACTTGCCTTCTGACAAGAAATTATCTCAGGGGTATACCCCCATCCTGTCCTGTCTAGGGAGACAGCTGCTGACTCTGTGGATGATGGCACCTGCTTTAAGTAAGAGGCCACACGGAGGCGGTGCCATGGGAGCTCCAGAGGAATCAGGCACTAGAGACAACAAGGGATTTAAATGAATCATATCTGCACTAAGGGGGCCTCCCTCAGGTGTCACATTAGGGAGTTCATAAGCAGTGGGGCTGCCACTGCAAAGGCACAATCCCTGTACTGTTTTCAGCAAAACCTCAGGATTGCTATTAAGCCTTCCTGAGATGAGTGAAGGGGCAGCCAGGAGCACATGGATACAGGAGCTCTTTCAGATAGCCTGGTCCTAAATCGTGTAGGACATTGTATGTTAACTACCCTGTCCTGAAGGAGGTGTACGACCTCATCAGCAACCAGTGCAACGTCTGCAACATAGGTCACACCATGTGCCACTCAACATTTTTTTAATACTCGTTAAAGAATTCATAAAGGTTTTTTAAATAATTAAAATGTTAATAATTATTGATATTTAAAAAATCTGTGGTATGGTGTCATCGAAGCACAGGTCAGGAAACATAGGAAACCAGGAGCAGCTTTAAAATTCACAAATAGTGTTTTATTTTTCTCAGTAACAGCAAAATAAAAAAATACTCAGTATAACCATTTACAAAGGCAGTACAAACAGAGAAAACTAAGTCCTTCTTCTGAGGGTATCTCTTAATTCCAAGTTTTAGTCTCTCAGTCTCTCACTCTCCTTGTCTCTCGGGCAAAAACATTGCTGCTCTTTTTATAAGTCTTTGTCTGGGAACTCGTTAAGAGAGCCTGCTTCTCTCAGAATGTTCTTGTAAGTTTCATTCCTTGCAGGTGAAGCAAAACAGTACATGGTGTCCCAGACTGAATTCTTGTTTACAGCTCTGCAAAAGGCTTAAATCTGCATCTCAGGTTAACCCCTTGAGTTTCAAATAGCTTTGCAGTCATTCCAGCAGTATAACTATATACATTTTAGCTTTGCAATCATTTCAACAGTATAACTAAATACAGTTTTAAGCAAAGGGATCTCCATATCAGTGACATTTCCACATAAAGATTCACATATAATTTTATACCCGCAGATATACAAAGGGGAAGAAAAGAGAGAAATAACAAGGGAAGCCAGAGAGATAGTGAGAGGTGGAGAATTGAAATACCATCAGAGTGATCAGTTCCTATGTCTCACAAGAAAAATGTGGTTGCCCAATCAGACAGACAAGAGGCAGAAAAGGAGAGGATAGAACAAATACTTGCATTTAAACTCTTTCTGCATAACAAATGGGGCAGGGCATTATTCAACCCTATCACATACCCCCCTCTTTAAGAGGGAACCTGTTTTACAACAACAGGTGGCCAAAACTTTCTTGTAATTATCTTCTAGCAGTAGCTTATAACTTTTATAGTCTGGTGCATATGCAGCATAGCAAACAGAGAAGGTTCAACTCACATTTTTTCAACCTTTGCATTTCTCAATTTCTGATCCATATCTTGACAGAAAATCAGCATTGACATTCTCTTTCCCAGATTTGTGCATCACTTTAGATATAAATGGCTGTAGTGCCAGGTACCACCGTGTGATTCTAGAATTCTTATCCTTCATTTGGTTAAGCCAACAGAGAGGATTGTGATCTGTTACAAGTACAAAGTCAGCTCCTAGCAAATAAAACTTAAGGGACTCCATAGCCCACTTTGTGGCAAGGCATTCCTTTTCAGTGGTGGAGTACCTTTTCTCTCTGTCGTGCAATTTCCTACTTATGTATAGAATAGGATGTTCTTTCCCATCTATATGCTGACTCTAGACTGCACCTAGGCCTACCTCTGATGCATCAGTCTATAACAGAAATTGTTTCTCAAAATCTGGTTTTCTTAAAACAGGGGCTGAAAATAATGCAGCCTTAGTGGCCCAAAAAAGCCCTGTCACACTCTGTGGTCCATTTCACATTATTCAGGAATCGCTTCTTTGTGAGTAGTAGCTAACTCTGCAAAGCTGGGAACAAATCTCCAATAATAACCAGCCAGCACTAAAAATGACCTGACATATTTCTTGGTTTGGGGACAGGGCTGTTAGCTGCAGCTTCTATCTTGGAAACCTCTGGCTTGACTGCTCCATTTCTCAAAATAGCCCAAATATCTGGTTTCCTGCATGCCCAGTGCACACTTAGTAGGATTAATTGTTAGACCTGCCTTTTTGATCGATTGGATAACTGCTCGTAGGTGTTCCAGGTGGCTTTCCCAGTCTGGACTGTACACCATGACATCATCCAGGTACACAGCACAATAACCAGAGGGGCTAGAATTACATCCATATACCACTGGCACATAGCAGGTGTGCCATGTAAACCAAACAGCATGGTAATGAACTGATAGAATTCAATAGGAGTGGCAAATACAGTTTTGTCTCTGGATTCTTTAGCTAGGGGGATTTGCCAGTAACCCTTGGTGAGACTGAGGGTACTGATATACTTGGCACTTCCCAGTCTGTCCACCAAATCATCTATTCTGGGTATGGGATAACTGTCAAATTCTGACAGCTGATTGAGTTTCGTAAAATCAAAGCATATTCTTACACCCCCTTTTTTTTTGTTTACAATCACCACTGGTGATGACCAAGCACTTCTTGACTCTTCTGTGATACCTAATTCTTTCATTTTTTGTATTTTTCTTAACCACATCTGCTCTTAACACGCTCTGGTAATCTGTATGTCTTTTGTCTAATATATGAGCATTCTTTGTCACTATTACTTGCTCGACCCCTTTGCTCAGCCTGGTACTGGGGTAAAAGTACTGTTAAAGGGACACAGTCAACCCTTAGGTCTCAAAATGCCCCAGTTTAAAAAAATATATTTTATGATTGTTCACATTTTATAGACTATTAATGCAGCTGGTAGTTTGAGTCAAATCCATTTTTCTTTTAAAAAGTGAAAAACTGACTGCCCACCATACTGGTGTTACCACACTAAAACATGTTTGTTTACATTTCCACGCTCCACTGCATCTTTCCTGCATTCAGGAACACTCCCAACACAATCTAGCTACTCGTTATGCAGTGACAGTACAGGAGACTATTGTATCATAAATGGTTGCACTGTTTGAGGGTGTTTCTAATGTTCAGGAAGTGTGCACTAAGAGTAGTTCAGTGATATGAAGCAAAATAAAGCTGCATAGCTATACATTACAATGCATTTTGGTTCTAATGAGCAAGGAGGCAGATAAAGCAACCAGCAACATCAGTCAATTTTAGAGAAATTGTGCAATCATAAAATTAAGCAATAATGCATGACACAGTGTGGGTTGTGCTGGGATAAACTCACGCCTGGGGTGGTTGAGCATGAGGCCAGAGGCCAAGTGCATTCAGCAGCCTGGTGAGTTATCCAACACAACCCACTCTGAGTGCATTATTGCTATTATACAATGGCTCTTATTTATTAACACTGTGGGGATCAAAATGAGCACATGTAGATGGCTATTAGGCAGAGGACAAGTATTGGAACATCCCTTTTATGTGTAGGGACATCTATTTTATAGTATCAGTTGTATAGTTTTTTTTTTTTTTTTGAAGAAACACTCCCCATGTGAAAGCACACTGCATCATGGGTATGCAAATAATCAATTGTCAGGTATCACTGTAGTGTGTTATGCAAGACCAGACAATTAAATATTTGCATACCCATGATGCAGTGCATTCATATGTGTTTTTTCCTCCCTCATAAAAGATAAAACTGTAAAACTGATAGTATAATAGAGATGTTCCCACACTATAAAGATGTTCTGACACTTGTTCTCTGCCTAACTATAAAATGTTTCAGCCATGGCAAAAATGTTGCTGCCCCCCCCAAATATAAACAAATAAGGTTTTTATATGAAGCTAAGCTTTTGCTGCTGTTCCTGTTGCTAGCCTTGCTTGTAGAGCAGAAAGCAGCTAACTGAAAGAAGCTACAGTTTCTTATTAACTTAACACTTGTATCTAAGCAGGAGTCAGTGTCTGTTGAGATTAAGCAGACATATACTTTATTAGAAGTAGAAGGGGTCTTATTTAGGGTTAAAAAAAGAAAGAAAACAAAGAAAGTCGGTGTGTGTTCTGTGCTGGGAAGGATACTGTATCAACTTACTTTGCTAAACCAGTAGGAGGAGAGAGAGCTTAATTGGGGTGTGGCTTAGACACTATAAAAGCGGGTGACTCAAATTACAACTTCCTGTTGCTAGCCTTGCTTGTAGAGCAGAAAGCAGCTAACTAAAATAAGCTACATTTTCTTATTAATTTAACACATATCTCAAGGGAGTCAGTGTCTGTTGAGATTAAGCAGCCAGATACTTTATTAGAAGTAGAAGGGGTCTTATTTAGGGTTAAAAAAGAAAGCAAAGAAAGAAAGTCAGTGTGTGTTCTGTGCTGAGAAGGGTACTGTATCAACTTACTTTGCTAAACCAGTAGGAGGAGAGAGAGCTTAATTGGGGTTGTGGCTTAGACACTATAAAAGCAGGTGACTCAAATTACAACTTCCTGTTGCTAGCCTTGCTTGTAGAGCAGAAAGCAGCTAACTGAAAGAAGCTACATTTTCTTATTAATTTAACACTTATATCTCAGCAGGAGTCAGTGTCTGTGGAGATTAAGCAGACAGATACTTTATTAGAAGTAGAAGGGGTCTTATTTAGTGTTAAAAGGAAGAAAGAAAGTCAGTGTGTGTTCTGTGCTGGGAATGGTACTGTATCAACTTACTTTGCTAAACCAGTAGGAGGAGAGCTTAAGTGGGGGTGGCTAGACACTATAAAAGCAGGTGACTCAAATTACAACTTCCTGTTGCTAGCCTTTTTTCTTACTAATTGCCCTCCATCCCACCCACCCCAAGCCAGTTCTACTTTTATAGCCACTGGATTTGACTGTCAACAGGAACTTCCTGTTTGGCGGTAGGAAGGGAAGGATCATAGAGAAACATTGGTTTTGTCAACCCTAAAGGAAAAAGTAGCTCACTCCCCCCCCCCAGCTGCTGGTGGTCTGACACTGAGCAAGGAAGAAGGAGGCTACTGAAGAATATAGGAAGTTGCTGTCCCAGAACAGGAAGGGTGAGAGTTGTAAGGAGAGGAGAGAGTAAGCATACAGAGAAACAGGAGAAGGGACACAAAATAAGGCATGATAGGAGCAGTGCAGTGCAATGGCTGTGGGGCAGCAGTGTTCTGGGAGACATTCTGGAGGCTGCGGTGCTGCCCTATTTGCAGGCACCTCTCTGGTCTGAGGGAGGAGGTTGCCCATCTCCAGGCTGACCTGGCTAGGATTCGTGAAACCTCCTCCCCACCCAGGAACCACCAGGTCCAATGCCACTACCTCAGAGGTTGCCAAGAAAGAGGAGAGGCTGGACCAGGGTGGGCTCAGGGAGGAGAGGGTGGTGGAACAGAGTTGCATCCCTCCAGCTGTACCTCTCCACAATTCATTCACTCTTCTGGTGGATAGTGGTTCCTCTATGGAGGCACCTGCAGTGGAGACCAAGGAGGATGGTGGGAACCTTCACAAGAAGACCCACAGGAGGTGGCATGGGACCCCACAGGGAAGAAACAACTCCTGGTGGGGACTCGGTCATTAGTGGGTAGAAATAGGGAGGAAGGGAGAGGGAGGTAAGGTGCCTGCCTGGCACCACGGCTTGGAGGGACAAAGTGAATCCTCAGGATCGTGGGAGCAGCTGCATGAGGGAGGGAGCTGGATGTCATTGTCCACCTAGGGACAAATGACCTGGGTAGGAATGGGATCAGAGCAGTGCAAGAGGAGTTTGTAGAATTGGGAAGGGGCCTTAGACAAGTAACGCATACGGTAACCTTCTCAGAGGTGCTGTCTGTCTATGGCAAGGGTGATGCTAGGGTTCTCTTCACCAGGGAATTCAATGAATAGTTGAAAAACTGGTGTGGGGCTCAGGGTTTTGGCTTCATTGGGGACTGGGGAGCCACCTGGAGGGATGCAGACCTATACTGGTGCGATGGTCTGCATCTGTCCAGGGGGAGAACCAGGATCCTAGATGAGAGGTTTAAATGCTTCATTGGCAAGCATTTAAACTAGCCAAGGGGGGAGGCACTGAAAAGGAGCAGGGAAATCCCAACCTCCCCCCACAAAACATGGTAATTAGTGAGGTAGACACCAAAGTAGAGAAGTCATTAGGAAGCAGGGCAGAGGTAAATGTAAAAAAAGGCAAAGGCAGTAAGGACATGAATGTGGCTAAAAGGGGTAAGGCCATCAAAAAGTGGAGGTTGATGAGTACCAATGCCCGTAGTCTGTGTAACAAGCTCCTTGAACTAGTGGCCTTGATGGAAGAGGGTTGCCTGGATATTGTGGCAGTCACAGAAACATGGTACACAGAGAACCATGACTGGGATGGCAATATACCAGGATACACAATCTACAGAAGGGACAGGTAGGAGGAGTAGCTCTCTATGTAAAGGAAGGGATCAAAGCAACAGAACTAAAGAGTAAATGGGGAGCAGATAAGGCACTCTGAGTCACCCTGGAGACAGAAAATGGCACCACAATCCGCATGGGGGTTGTATACAGACCCCCATCTGAGGGAGAGGGAATGGACAAGGAAATGATAGAAAGCTTCCTTAGAATGGCATAAAAAGGGGAGATATTGTTGATAGGGGACCTGAATATGCCAGATGTTAACTGGACCACCTTTGCTGCAGGTGCATCTAAGAGCAGGGTCATTCTTGATGCCCTACAGGGGGCATGCCTCAGACAGCTAGTATTGGAACCCACCCGGGAGGTAGCAATCTTAGACTTGGTACTCTCAAATGGGGATGAAGAAAGAATCTCAGATTTAGAAGTGGGTAGCTATCTGAGACAAGCAACCACCAAACAGTGTGGTTCACGATAAACACAGCCATACAATCAAGCCATACAATAGCAAGAGTATTGGACTTTAGGAGGGCTGACTTTGGGAAAATGAGAGCGTGCCTCAGAAAAGCACTAGCAAACAGGCAACAAGGAGGGGATTGAGGAACAATGGGGAGTAATCAAAACTGCCATCACAGAGGCAACAAGCCTTTGTGTAAAGCAAATCAACAAAACACAACGAAGAAAAAAACTCTATGGTTCTCAAAAGAGGTGGCAGGGAAGGTTAAGGAGAAAAGGATAGCATTCAGGAAATATAAGGAAACACAGAAGGAGCAGGACAAAGAAACGTTATCAGTTAAAGCAGAAGGAGGCTGGGAAGGCAGTCAGAATAGCAAAGGCCCAAACCGAGGAAAGGATAGCCAACTCTGTTAAGAAGGGATAAGACCTTTTATAGGTACATTAGGAACGAAGAAAGACCAAAGGAGGGATACTGAGGCTTAATAAAGGGGAGAATGTGGGTAGGGTGACAGTGAAAAAGCAGGGATACTGAATGAATATTTCTGCTTAGTATTCACAAAGGACGAGGAGGGAGAGGTACCTAAACCAAACAAGAGAAACACTCTGAAGACGAAGGTCGATACCAGTCCATTTAAAGAAGAAAGGGTTCTGAAACAACTAATAAAATTGAAGGTGGACAAAGCAGTGGGGCCTGATGGGATTCACCCAAGAATTCTAAAAGAACTAAGGGTAGAACTCGTGACACCGCTGACTACTCTCTTTAACAAATCATGGGAGGATGGGGTGGTACCTGAGGACTGGAGGAGGGAAGATGCAATTCCTCTTTACAAAAGTGGGAGCAGGACAGAGGCAGGAAACTACAGACCAGTTAGTTTGATCTCAGTGGTAGGGAAAATGATGGAATCACTTCTGAAGGAAAGAATTGTTGAGTACCTAGAGACCAGTGGGGCACAGGACCCAAGGCAGCATGGATTCACGATGGGAAGGTCCTGTCAGATGAATCTAATAGATTTCTTAGACTGGGTGACCAAAGTAGTAGACCAGGGAGGGGCTGTGGACATGGCCTACCTAGATTTTAGCAAGGCATTTGATACAGTCCCACACAAAAGATCAATACACAAGTTAGCCAGCCTTGGAGTGGGTCCCAAGGTGGTAGCCTGGAAAATAAAATTGGCTAGACAACAGGATGCAAAGGATAGTAGTAAATGGAGTCCACAGTGAAGAAAGGAGAGTTACTAGCGGGTTACCGCAGGGTTCAGTACTGGGACTGGTCCTTTTTAATGTCTTTATAAGTGACATTGCAGAGGAACTGGAAGGAAAAGTATGTCTCTTTGTAGACGACACAAAGATCTGCAAGAGGGTTGATACACAAGATGGAGTGGAAAGGATGAGAAGGGACTTGTGCACGGTTGGAGGAATGGTCAAATGTATGGCAGCTCAGATTCTATGCAAAGAAGTGCAGCGTAATGCACCTGGAAACAAAACCAGGGAAGAGTCACACAGTGGGGGTGAGATACTGACAACAGTAAAATGGAAAGGGACCCGGGGTAATTATATCAGATGACCTAAAGGTGGGCAAGCAATATGAGAAGGCAGTAAGAAAGGCTGGGGGATATTGGATGCATAGGAAGAGGCATCAATAGTAGAAAACAGGAAGTTGTTATCCCTCTGTACAGACAGTTGGTGAGACCCCATCTGGAGTACTGTGTCCAGTTCTGGATACCCATCTCCCCAAAGACATAGACAGAGTGGAGGCTGTCCACAGGAGGGCAACAAAATGGTGCAGGGTCTGCACCAGAAGACATACGAAGAAAGACTAAAGGAGCTTAATATGTATACCCTTGAGGAAAGAAGGGAGAGAGGGGACATGATAGAAACTTTCAAGTACCTCAAGGGAATCAACAAAGTCCAAGAGGGCAGCACCTTTCAAAAAAAGAGGTGTGCAAGAACAAGGGGGCACAATTTGAAAATGGGGGGGCGGCTCAGCGGTAATGTAAGGAAGTATTTTTTCACAGAGAGGGTTGTGGATGCATGGAACAGCCTTTCTGAGGAGGTCGTGGAGTCAAGAACAGTGGGGGAATTCAAGAATGCATGGGACGGATATAAGGCAGTCCTGGTGGGGGGTAGGAGGAAGTAAGCTGTTGGGTAACTAGGATCTGCAGCTTATCTGTTAGGTAAGAAAATGGGCAGACTAGGTGGGCCAAGTGGTCCTTATCTGCTATCAAATCCTATATTTCTATGCTGTTCTTTGATTGCAAAGCATTAAACTCTCTTGGTAAGAGAGGTTGCGGCTGGTTATTCAGTCTGCGATGCAATCATCTGTGTGTTTGATGCTATTAGGTTGTGCTCAGATAATCTCACTACAACAAGTACACACTGACCAATCAGAGTCCAGAAAATATTCTTGCCATTGTATAATGTTTGTTTTTACCTAAAAATAATATGATGCAAAAAAGGTTGACAGTGTCGCTTTAAATGTCTTTAGCAAGTTACACATTTCAGTGGTGTGTTCGGAGGTTGGGGAAATATTCACCTTTACAGCATCAGCTGTTATAGTGTGTTCTAACCCCAGTAATACTCAGGCATTCATAACTCTTGCAGTGTCCCTTTAAGACAGAGCTGCCTGGAGAGAGGGAACATATGCAAATGATGGAATCTTTTGCGCATGCCACTTTTTCAAATGCTGCCTTCTACCAACTGCCTTAGTTCTAAACCCGTCAGATTTCTCTCTCCGCCTGTCAAAACTAAACGCTCTGAGATCCTCTCCTCATCATCCTTGTTCTGTCATGAGAAAACTTATAAAATATATATATATATATATATATACGTAATCTTTACATTTCATTTGCTGCCTTTTACTTTTTGTAATTTTAAGTTAAACCATAGTTTTAGTGTTTAAATTGTAAGTTTTCTTGGTTTCTCCTGGTTCGGTGTAACCAGGGGTAAACCGAGGTCTATTTTATATTTATTGGAGTTTTCTGACTAAAGAACTCCATTAGTTATGTTTAATTTTATTAATTTAACTTGTTTTAAGAACCGTTAATACCGGTTCCTAAACCGATAGCCTTGGTTCACGTTTACCTCGGTTCCCAATTTCCGACTGGTTCCTCATCAGTTCCGGAACTGACCGCAACTGCTAAATAAACATTAAATTTAAACATTTTTTAGCGGTTGCAACTTTTATCAGTTTTACATTGAGAATGTCAGAAAAACCAGGAAGAAAAACTGGTGATTCCGGTTTCAAACCGGTTAATGGCCTAATCAAACCCTTTAGTGGTACGGAACTTCATATGAAAGACGGCTCTTAAGCTGTCACTTGTGCTTTGATGATTGCAAATAAGTTCAATCAGAAATTTACAGATCTTGATTCTTATTTTGTTGAATCCAAAGTATCCATTAAAAATGATTCAATCTTTGACACGAATGGTAGACCCAAATTTTACTTAAGAATAACCTCACCTCAGGAAGTTCTAAAGTGTTTATCACAGCTCAGATTGGGTGGTTCAGCTGGTTATGATGGATTACCACCAACTTTGTTACGAGAGGCAGCTGAAGAGTTGGCACATCCTGTTTGTACTCTACTGAATCTGTCTTTATTACTGGTCAGGTCCCTAATTTCTGGAAGTATTCTCTGGTTGTACCAGTTGATAAGTCCTGCTCATTGTCCGACTTTGGGAATTATAGACCAATCTCTTTTTTGTCTGCTTTGTCTAAAATTCAGGAGAGAATTGTTTGTAAACAACTTCTTGATTATATTTACAGTTACAGTGTATTATCTTCAGATCAGTATGGTTTTCGAAAAGGATATGGAACAGAGACTGCCTTGGTTGAGTTCGTGAACATGGTCCTAGAGGGAATGGAGAGGGGTTGTTTGACTGGAGCCGTGTTCGTGGACTTGACCAAGGCATTCAACCTAGTTGACCATCAGTAATTGATGGTATGTTTGGAATCTTTGGGGTTAGGTGATTCTGCCTTATGTTGGTTTTCAGATTACCATCATGATAGGTATCAAATGGTAAAAGTCAGAGGAACTGTTTCTGAAAAAGCTTTAGTTAAATGTGGAGTCCCTCAGGGCTCCATACTTGGGCCAATATTATTTTCTTTATTTTTTGATAAAAAATGTCTTCAGTTTTACATACTGCCAAATCAACTCTCTGTGCAGATGGTGCAGTCAGTTATGTGCATGGATGAACACTAAGTAAACACAATTTGGAGTTTACTGCTGAAATGTCTCCACTACGTCACTGGCTTGCCTCTTATAAATTGGTGTTGAATAAGATGAAAACAAAAACCATGGTATTTGGAACCATACCCAAATTAAGGCACCTGGGAAGTTCTTTAAAAATTATGGCCCCTGATGGTACGACATATGAGAATGTCGCTAGTTTTCACTATTTGGGGGTTACACTTGACCCTACTTTGATTTATCAGCATTTGGCAAAAATAACTACAAAGATTAATTCTTTAAATTTCGTTGTTATATAGACTTAGGTCGTTTTTGATAAGTGAGACCAGATTGGCAATTGCAAAATCGTGTTTATATCCATTAGTTAACTATGATGCTGGTGTAACCCCCCCTACAAATGGGGGTTCCCAAAAAGTCTTCCTCGACCTTGTCTAAATGCTCACTGCCAGGCTGGTGTCCTGCGTTTTAGCAGTTTAAATGTGATTGCCAGACAGTGCCTGTATAGCCTCTGTGTACTGTCTCTTTAAGAGCTTCCTGGATTGCAGTCATAAGTAATCTGAAAGGGAGCTCTGTTGAAAGATGTAACTATTTGCTGAAAATCATTTAGAGTGATAATGATAATGTAGTTTGTCTAACCTGCCTTCTTTGCAGCAAGGACTGTTTTATTTCAAACAACATGAAGTCTTGCTGTATTCTGACAAATTGCAGTGAGGTCCAACTTTTGAACTGCCCCGGAGATGAAAGAGTTAACTTTCCATGCCAGGCATGGAACGCTGAGCTCGAGCTCGGTTGAGACTCTGTCTGTTGCTGTTTGAACTCAAACCGTAAGATTCTTTACTCCGCCTCACTGAACAGTCGCTCAGGAGATTTCTCCTTTACTCGGTTCAATTTGTCGGTTAAAGTACCGTTTTTCTCGGTTTTCGACCGAATTTAAACCACAACCTATCGGTTCAGTCTCTGTCTGTGGTATTCGTGAGTACTAGATAGGTTTATTTTTGTTATTTTCTGTGTGGAACTTGTAGACGTGGGATCGGTTCGGTTTGAACCGATTAGGTTGTTTAAAAGTCTTTATTTCTACTTTCAGAGTGTGGTTACCGGTTCTTATCGGTTCTAAAAAAACAGATTTATTACGGTTTTTCCCACGACCCGTAACACGGTCAGGAACCGATAAAGGTGTCTTGCCTGGCGGATTGCGGAAAAAAGGGTAAGTTTTTGGTTAGGACTTGCCATGTCTGAGAAACCCAAAAGAAAAACCGGGCCCACTGGGTTTCAACACTGTAATGTGTGTGGGGAAGTCTTTGCTAAGGCTGATCCCAACACCACCTGTGTTTATTGTCTGGGGTTTGACCACCTCGATTCAGACTGCCAGATTTGTAAAAATTTTCCTGCAGCTACCCTGGAAAAAAGAGTTGGTAGGCTCAGGGAAAGGGAGGCCAAAAAGTCCGCTGACCGAATGGCCAGCCGGTTCAGTTCCAAACAACCATAAGGAGTGCCTCTGACCAGGGTGAAACTTGGCAAGGAGAAACCGATTCCGAGGAATCGTTCCAGTTAAGAGAACAAGAAGGATAAATCAGCGGTGTGGATCCAAAAGTTTCTTCTCCAACCGCTGATGAAATAGTCAAAGCGATAAAAATTGTTCAGTCGCTATCCCCGGTTCTGACCAAACTGGCACCATCAGGAAGGCGCTCGGTTCAATCGGTTCCACCGGTTCCGGATTATGATTTAGAGGAGTTTTATGAACCGGAGGAGGAGGAGGAAGGAGAGTATGAGGAAAGTGAATGTGATTATGAAAGTCTGGATGTGCCCATTGACCCGGACATCTCCCCAGACAGACCTTCAGGAGTGTCTCCTCCTAGGCTTTCTGAGTCCCCCTCCCATTTCATGTTTTACAAGAAAGTGGCTGAAACCCTTCAGCTTCCTATGGAAGAAGCTGTGGATGACCAGGAGGAGCCTGACTATGTTGAAATGATGGATATCCCAGAGTCCAGGAGGCTGTCTATTCCCCTTCATAAGTCTTTTGGGAAACAGACATTTAAAATTTTAAAGACTTCTAATTCTATACCTCCTGTGGATAAGAGAATGGACAAGAGGTACACTCTTTCAGGCTCTGATACAGAGTTCCTCACCCAGCAATGCAGCCATGTTGGGGTAGTGCAGGCTGTTGCCTGTGATAAGGCAAATATACCCTTGGCTTCATACCTCCCAGATAAGGACTCTAGGAGGATTGATGCCATGGCAAAGAAACAGTATATGGCAGCATCCTTGGGACTCAGGCAGGCCAATTATATGGCCTATACAGCTAGATATCAGAAATCTAGATGGGACACTGTAATGGCTTTAGCTAAACAGGTCCCTGGCCAGCTTGCCTAGGAGCTGGAGCAGGTAGCTGCGGATGGTATTGAGGCGTCCAAGGTGCAATTCCATGCTGCAGTGGACTCCAGTGATGTTTCATCTAGAGTCATGGCTACGTCTGTGGCCCTTCGTAGGATGGCTTTGGCTCAGATGTACTAGCCTATCTCAGGATACCCAGACTAAGGCCATGGATTTTCCTGTTGTGGGTAATTCTCTGTTTGGGGAGCAAACAGAGAACTACATGAAGAAGATGGATGAATACAGGACCACCTATAGGAGTGCTCAGGCCAAGGAAAGGCAGACCACTCCTCAAAGGCAGCATCCCAGGGGCAGAGGCAGGCCTTTTCATAGGCCTTTCTACCAAGCCCAGGCCTCCTCTTCTGCTTATGCTCAGAGGGGGTTCTTTAGAGGGAGAGGCAGACGGGGCACAAGCAGGCCTACTTCCACCCCTCAGCCTAAAGCCCCTGCCAAACAGGCACCCTGATGGGTTTGCCAGGGCCGATTCTCCACCACCTGTAGGGGCAGGCTGGCTTACTTTGTCCAGGACTGGATGTCTTTAACATCTGACAAATGGGTCCTGGAAGTAGTAAGCCAGGACTGGTTCTCAGCTTCAAAAATTTCCAAAGATGAGAACCAGATCCTTTCACCTACAAATCCTTCAGAGGCACTTGCCCTAGAGGCAGAGGTCTCTTCCTCTTGGCTCTCAGAGCTATAGAAAGGGTTCCACCCTACGAAGGGAAAGGATTGTACTCCAGGTACTTCCTCACCCCAAAGAACAGGAGAATGGCGGCCCTTCCTGGATCTCAGATATTTAAACAAGCACCTTTTAAAGCCAAAGTTCAAAATGGTGACTCTGGGAATAATTCTACCCTCTCTAGCCAGGGGACTGGCTAGTCTCCCTAGCCCTCAAGGATGCCTATTTCCATATTCTCATCAGAAGCTCCCATCGAAAATACCTCAGGTTCGAGCTGCCCTCAGGCCATTACCAATTCAGAGCAATGCCCTTCGGCCTAACCTCTGCTCCAAGGGTGTTCACAAAATGCCTGGCAGTAGTAGTTGCCTTCCTAAGAAGGCAAAGGATTGCCATCTTCCCATACCTGGATGACTGGCTCATAGTAGGCCAGTCCTCAGACCAAGTCAAGTTACACCTACAGATAACTCAGCAACTGCTCATTTCTTTAGGTTTCCTTCTGAATCTTTCAAAGTCAGTTCTAGAGCCTGTACAGCTCCTCACCTTCATAGGCGCAGAGCTAGATACAGTACAGGCAAGAGCCTTCCTTTTCCTGGACAGGGCAAGGACCCTTATTTGCACTGGCCTCTTCATTCACCCTACAGGTGTCTCGACCAGCAAGGCATTTTCTGCAGCTCCTGGGGCACATGACTGCCTCTACAGCAGTGGTGCAGGGAGCAAGGTTTCAGATGAGGGACATTCAGTTCCACTTGAGAGCCTTTTGGTCTCTGAAAAAGGATTCTCTGACCAAACTAATCCCAGTGACTCGAACCCTAATCCAGGCATTGCAGTGGTGGCAGAATCAGGACAATCTAAGACAGGGAGTTCCTTTTGTCACTCAGTCTCACTCTCTAATCCTTACTACAGATGCCTCCCTCTTGGGGTGGGAGCCCATTTGGGAGACCTGACCACCCAAGGGTTGTGGTCTCCTCAGGAATCTCTGCTTCACATCAATCTATTAGAACTCAGAGCAGTGTTTCTAGCACTTCAAGCTTTTTCCAAGTCTGTTCAGATCAGGATGGACAATACCACCACAATGTGGTATATCAACAAGCAAGGGGGCACTTGGTCTACGGCCTTGTGCACAGAGGCAATGAAGTTATGGTCTCTGGCCTATTCCCTGAACACCTCTCTTACAGCAGTACACCTCCCAGGCAAGGACAATGTCCTGGCAGATGCTCTTAGCAGGATATCTCAGGGCCATCACGAATGGTCACTGAATTCCCTGGTTTTGAAGGTGATCTTCTCCAGATGGGGCACCCCACAGATGAATCTTTTGCAGCCCCAGACAATCACCAACTTCCCTCTTTTGCTGCAGGCCCCCAGTGTTGGGCTCAGTCCCCTGGATGCCCTAGTTCTCAGTTGGGAAGGAAGTTCCTGTATGATTTCCCCCCTTCCCTCTCCTGTTCAAGGTGCTAGTCAAAATCAGGTCTCAACCCTGCAAGGTGATTCTGATTGCTCCAGACTGGGCCAGACAGCCCTGGTACCCTCTCCTGTTGTCCTTAGCAGTCCACCTTCCCCTGTTTCTTCCCAGGAATTATAACCTGTTAACCTGTGCTCAGGGGAGAGTTTGGTATCCGAATCTCAAATCTCTCAATCTCAAGGCCTGGCTCTTGAAGAGTTAGAGTTTGCTGATTTACACCTCTCTCAAGGTGTTATGGATATCCTAAAGGCTTCTCATAAACCTTCCACCAGAAGCACTTACGATTCCAAATGGAAAAGATTCTCCATTTGGTGCTCTGGGAAGCTTATTTCTCCAGAGTCTGCTGGCCTGCCCACAGTCCTTGACTATATGGTTCATCTGAATAGCTTGGGACTCAGACCAGCTACACTAAGAGTGCACCTGGCAGCTGTCTCTGCTTTTCTTTCAGCAGGTAAGCCTTCTTCCCTTTCAGCTCATCCTGTATTCTCTAAGTTTTTCAGGGGATTGCTTCATACCAATCCGCCATTCAGGGACCCTGCCTCGGCTTGGGACCTTAATGTTTGCATTGCTCAGCTTATGCAACCCCCTTTTGAGCCCTTGTCCTCAGCAGAGCTTAAGTACTTGACTTTGAAAACTGTTTTCTTGGTGGTCATCACTTCTGCCAGGCGCATAAGCGAATTACAAGCCCTGTCAGTGGAGCCTGATTTTATCTCTTTCCATAGAGATAAGGTGGTCCTCAGGACTAACAGGAAGTTTTTGCCTAAGGTGGTTTCAGACTTCCACCTTAACCAGTCTATGTCTCTTCCTGTGTTCTTCACTGACCATTCCTCCTCTGGTGAAAGGAGGCTGCACAGTTTGGATGTGAAAAGAGCCCTTAGCTACTACATAGAGCGTACCAAGGGTCACAGGTTTGACTCCCTCCAGCTGTTCCTCACTTATGGTGAGGTTGGTAAGGGAAAACCTGCCACTAAAAGATTCATTGCCAGGTGGATTGTCTCTTGCATTCAATTTTGCTATGAGAAACTAGGCAGGATTCCACCCTCAGGCCTGAGGGCTCACTCTACCAGAGGTACAGCTGCTTCCCTGGTTGCTGCCAGGGATATTCCTATCTTAGAGATATGTCAAGCAGCTACCTGGAAAACAGTTCACACTTTTACCAAGCATTACTCTCTGGATATCCAGGCTAGGAGTGGTGCTCGGTTTGGTACGGCAGTGCCTCAGAGCCTATTTCCTAGGTAGGTTATGTCCCTCCTCCATGGAGGTACTGCATGGTAGTCTGCAATTTGTCAGAATACAGCAAGACTTCATGTTGTTTGAAGAAAAAATTACTCACCTTAGTAATGTTGTTTCTTCTAATGGAGTCTTGCTCCATTCTGACCTTCCCCCCTGCCTTCCCCTCTCAGAACCTTTGTTTTTGGGATGTGAGTGGGCAGTAGCAGTGTTGGCACTCAAGAGGTGCCCCACCTTTTTATTATCACCCCCTTTTCTTTGGGTGAGTGGGTGTTGTGTTTATTTCATTTTTTGGGTTTCCTGACTTGAGTCTTTGTTTTGGGACCAAAAAGTCTGTTTATTATACTTAGTAGCCAGTTGGCTAGTGTAGGTTTACAGCTTCCACACAGGAGACTCAGTGAGTTTAGCTCGTAAAGATCTGACGGTTTGAGTTCAAACAGCAACAGACAGAGTTTCAACCGAGCTTGAGCTCAGCGTTCCATGCCTGGCATGGAAAGTTAACTCTTTCATCTCCGGGGCAGTTCGAAGGTTGGACCTCACTGCAATTTTTCAGAATACAGCAAGACTCCATTAGAAGAAACAACATTACTAAGGTGAGTATTTTTTTTTTTATCTCCCCTATCTTGGTCCTGGACTGCCGAATTGGACCAATCAGTACTGGTGGGACCTAAAATGGAGCCGGACTACAGAAGCTGTCTGGAGTCAAAATCTGTAGGAATTGTAGTTTTGGGTTTTTGGCACCTTTTCGCACCTGAAGGGGGAGTCGTTGTTGTGACTGACAGATCAGCCAACCGAACCTTTTGGATTCTGGGGAAAGTCCCAAGCTTGCTGGCAGTTGAGTCAGATCTAAGTTGGGAGCTGAAGAAGCAACAGCTTGAGACAGTCAAGCAGCAGTCTG
The DNA here is from genome assembly GCA_016271365.2 of Neoceratodus forsteri. Classification (NCBI taxonomy): domain Eukaryota; kingdom Metazoa; phylum Chordata; order Ceratodontiformes; family Ceratodontidae; genus Neoceratodus; species Neoceratodus forsteri. Next base: position 547,507,438 of record JADMNL010000023.1, read on the forward strand.
AGTAGTTTTGCTTGGGAGAACTGTGGAAAGGCCTGAGTTGTGGCCTGCATGTCTGCCTGCTGCCCCTGAGAGGAAGAGAAGAGGATTATTTCGTACTAAATCCAAGTTTGTGAGAACGAAGTAAGCCGATGATTTTTTACCAGGCTCATACCTGAAGAAGACCAAAGATTTTGCTGAATGCGATCAGCCTGTCAGGATTTCCAGCTGCTTTTGAATCCCCGGTTTGTGCAGAGACTTTGCGATCGTGACCGGAGAGCTTTTTGCCTAGTACAGTAGAATTTCCTTATATGTAAATGTGCTGTGAGTTAGTGGGTCGTGATTTGGTTCCCCACTGTGTGAACTGTGTTCTGCTTGCTGGAAGCTGTATCCAGCCCAAAACGGACTGTATCCAAATTTGTCTCCATTTGGTCGGGGCCTTGCCACACTGGCCCAGCCAGACTACCCGCTGCACAGAGAAAGCCATCGACAAGAGATCTGCCTGGGGATCGGTCCCCTGCTCCACGCTTGAACAGGAACGATGCCTCGGCGATTCATGTGGGCCTTGCTTCTCCTGGCACTCCAGATTATCCATCTGCTGTCTCGATGTTCGTCCAGCCTGTGTCCAGTCTTGAGTATTGTGAGTAATCATCAGGGTAGCTCCCTGCAACAACAGCCTAATCTAAAAGTGTGTCATCTGATTGTCTTGTTGTTTTCTTTTCACGAACTGAGCCCTCCGGCTTCGGATTACAAATAGTGTGTGTTGTGCATGTTGTTTTCTTTCATCACAGGGCCCCAACAAGCTGCAACGTTCCTGGGTAGCCCACCGTTCTCCATCTGGGTACCCAGAGTGTGTGACTGTTTATGGACCCTGAAGTGCATGCATAACTGTCTGATTGATACAGCCTTTAAGCAAATTAACCTGATTAGACCCCTCCCTTGTTCAAGTCCCTTAAATAAATCAGATCTACCTCTTTTTTGCATTTACCCTGACTGTGGTTCAAGTTTGTGCAAGAGTACTGTACTGCTGTTATTTGCTGTGTATAACCTTGTTTTACAAGGGGTCCCCAGGGCTGGGCCAGAGGAAAGCCCTGGTGGTAAGTGCAAACAGTGTGGGTACTTTTGTGTTGTATCAGGGGTATTGTGAAAGTGATTATTGTGTATTCTTCCGGCCACTAGTAAGGAAAGAGGGGGGTTACAATGTCCCGGAGGACTGTGCCCATGTTAACTTGACCACTATCAACCCTGACCTCCGAATGGAGGCACCCAGTTCAGAACTCAGGCCCCTTAACCTGCTACTAGCCAAGCAGGTAGGGGTAGTAGCCCTTGGGATAGCGCCACCTAGGGGTTACACTATAATTACAGATAATAATTCTGCAAGTTTTGTACAAAAAATCAATTTTGCTGCAATCTATTGACAAGTTTTCACTTTCAGCTAATAGACGTGCAAATCATTGTGTGATTTTTAAATGATATGGGTTGGTTACTTACTCAGTTAAATTACAAATATTTGCTAGCTAAATTTGCACATAGGTTGATGCAAGGAGGTTCCCCTCAAAGTTTGCTAAATTATTTTCAGTTATATCATTCTCGATACCACTCTAGAGCTAGAATGGTTAATAATATATTTAAACTTCTTTTTATGAAAACGTCCTGTGGGCAACAGTCCTAATAACTGGAATGCTGTCCCTATTGACATTAGGGATATTGGATCAAGTACGTTGTTTTCCAGAATGTTGTTTCATCATTTTTTGTCTTTGTCTGAATGTACGTGTTATGACTGATTTAATTCATGTATTTTTATTATATGTTATGTATGCTAATCATTGTATTTATGTATATTTATGACATTTTGTCTGTATGTGTTGGGTCGCACCTGTAAATGGACTAAATGTCAAGTTTGTTTACAAGCTATCTTGGAGATAGATCACAATGCGTGAAGATTTCTAACGCTATCTCAGACCAAAAACCAGTTCAGTCTGGTGTACCCCAGGGCTCAATTCTGGGTCCTCTCCTTTTCAGCATCTTCATTAACAATTTACCATCTGCCTGCCACCTGTGCACACTGCTCTATGCTGATGACGTTGTCACTTTTGCAAGCCACCCTGACCTGCATGTGCTCGAAAGCAACCTACAGAATGGTTTCCTGGACGTTGAGCACTGGTTCTCCAAACAGAAACTAGTGCTAAACTACAAGAAGACAAAAGTCCTGTTGTTCTCCTCTGCCTACAGTAGATACAACGGACATGCTCTCACTATCACAAATAGCCAAGATTACCCCCTTGAACAAATACAGCACTTCATGTACCTTGGGGTCACCCTAGATAGTCACCTCGCCTATACACCCCACATCAAAAGTGTAGCTAGAGTCGTCAATGCTAGGATTTGTCTTGTCTATCGACTCAGAAAGTGTTTAGCACCTGAAGCTCTCACTCTAGCGATTCACAGTTTGGTGCTCTGTATTATCGACTATGGCCTTGTCATTTACGGAGCTGCTACCGATGCTGCTCTCAAAAGGCTCACTGTTGTGCTAAACAAGGCTTGTAGACTCCAAATGGGGGCATCGCACCTCACCCACACCTGCAATCTCTATAAACAGACTGGATGGCTCAATCTAGCTGGGAGAATTAAATACCACGCCTGCCTTCTCACTAAAAAGATTCTACTTGGGTTCATGCCAAAGGGTCTGTGTTGTCTGCTTTACAAATCTCCAAAGACCCAATATACGCGCACTTCATCCACTGAACTCCTACTAGTTCCATGGTGCTGGACCATGCAACGCCAACGTGCCATTGGTAGCAAAAGGCCTTCCTGGTTCAATGGACTCCCCAATAGTCTAGCTACCCTTCCTAAACTTGAAGAGTTCAAACATAAAAGCTCCGAACTTACCTAACTGAAAACTCCTGTGATAGCTCCACCTAATTTCCAGATCCCTTTCAGGACCTCCACTAGTCCATTCCCCCCCCCCCGGACCTCCCCTAACTGACACCTCTATCACCCCCATCTTACCACTCTCCTCCCTGCCTTTGCCCCTCTTCCCCTCTCCCTCACCTTTCTAAAACTCTTTCCTCCCCTCTATCATAGTTGCAACTTTACAAGGCTGCCTGGCTGCTCTTCTCCCTCTTGGTTCTTCTCCCCCCCTCTACTTTTCTTCCCTCTGCCTCTGATCAGGTTTTGCTTAATGTGTATATAACAGAAGCTTAATTGTCCTATGCTATAATGTAAACACATGTACATCTGTTCTGAAATATTCTGTATGATTTGTCTGTTTCTCTGCAACTGTTTGTTGTCCCTACTGACGTGGAACCTTTGTAAAGGAGCTGCCTTGCGCGCTCAAAGGTATTTGTAATTCTAGAATGAATAAATAGAATAAATAAAACAAACCATGTACTGAGTGTGGTGAAATTTTGCTAAGACATGAACATTTAAAGCAGAATGAAATCTGCATACATGTCCTGAGAAAACTATTGAAAAATGCCTGGATAAAGCTAAAGAGAAAACTGTCACCACCTAAGGGTCCCTCACGCTCTGACCAGCCGGCACCCTAAATTACTGTGGGTGAAACCACAACAACTACTCAAACTGCTGCCCCCAAGACAGGTCTACAAGCAGTTCCTAAGAGGCTTGCTGAACTGGCTAACTCCCCAGTTCCCTCAAAGAAAACTAAGTACATAGAACCCCCTGCTGGACAGCATTTGGGGACTTCTGTGCCTGCTGTAAAGCCTGCCAAGTCCTAAGGAAATTGTACAGGCCTTTAAGGTCATTCAGGCTTACAAGGGCTGTCTGCTTCTTAGCAGCAGACCTCTGCAAAGTAGTTTGTCTCCTCTGCTCAGTCTTCCTATTATTTAAGAGGAAGAATATGAAGGAAGGGGAACCTATTGAACCTGAGGTTTCCCCTGAACAGGAGTTTGGCTCTCCCCCAAAGAGCATCTGAGTTTTATTCCTCACAGTTCACATTTGTGAGCATCACCACCTGTGAAGTGATTGAGGATGAGGAGAAAGCTGAATACTTGGAAATGATGAGGCTGTCACCCACTAAAAAGCTTCTCCCTCCTGTAAATAAATTCTTCAAGAAAGATACTTTAAAGATTTTACAAACGCCAAGCTCTGTTCCCCCTCTTGATAAGAGGCTGGATGAGAGATATCAGCTGGACAGGGAGGGAGCTGAATTTTTATTTTCCAACCCTGTCCACCAGGGAGTGGTACAAGTGGCAGCCTGTGACAAGGCAGAGGTACCCCTGGCATCCCATCCTCCTGACAAGGATTTCAGCATCAGGCAGGCACACTTTCAAGCTTATGCTGCTCAATAACAAAAGTCACTATGGCAGTCTCTCTTTGCTATCGCAGTCAAGGCCCAGACTCCCCTGTCAGATGATCTAGCTGAAACAGCTAAATTTGGTTTGGAAGCAGCCAAATACCAGTCTCAAATGGCTGCTGACTCTAATGACACTGCTGCCAGATGGACGGCAAATACAGTGGCTCAGAGGAGGTCTGCCTGGCTGCTTGCCACAAATCTCACTCAGGATACCCAAATCAAGGCTATGGATTTCTCAGTTGATGGTAATTTCCACTTTGGAGTAAAGACAGAGGCTTACATAAACCTCACTCAGGTACCCAAACCAAGGCTATGGATTTCTCAGTTGAGGGTAATTCCCTCTTTGGAGAAAAGACAGAGGCTTACATGAAGAAGGTGGATGAATATAAAACCACCTACACAAGCAATTCTGCATAAGAAAGGGCATTCTGTCCACTAAAACTTATGGAAGGGGAGGCAGAGGCAAATAATTTCACAGTAAGCCTTTTTTATCAGACCATGGCTGTGCCTCAGTATCAGCAGTACCCACAGCAGGGGTACTTCTGCGACAGGGGCATAAGGGGGTTCCAAGCATAGTTCTCAGACCCATGCCGAGCATCAAACAAAGCAGAAACCCTAACGTGTCTCCATAGGCACCTCCCAACTACCTGTAGGAGGCAGACTGACTCAGTTTTTCCAGTCTTGGCAAAAAATCACCACAGACAAGTGGGTTCTGGATGTAGCGAGTCAGGAATTGTCTCCGAGTTTCAAATTCCTTCCAGCAACAAAAGTTTTCAAACCATCTACAAGTGTAGAGAGAAAACTCTTGGAAAAAGATATTTCCTTACCACAAAGAAAAATATGGAGTGGCGGTCTTAGACATCAAGGTACTAAACAGGCATATAACAAAGCCAAAGTTCAAAATGGTGACTTTGGCATTGATTCTGCCAACACTCCAAAAAAGGGACTGGTTGGCATCATTGGACCTAAAAGATGCCTATTTCCACATCCCCATAAGGGAGTCTCACGGAAAATACCTCAGGTTCAGACTCACATAATGTCATTACCAGTTTTCAACCCTGCCTTTCAGTCTCACTTCAGCTCCAAGACTGTTCACAAAGTGCTCGGCAATAGTTGTGGCACACCTTTAAACACAAGATGTCACAGTTTTCCCATACCTAGACGACTGGCTGGTGATTGGAAAATCACCCCAGCAAGTGAGGGAGCATCTGCAACTCACCCAGGGGCTCCTGGAGTCTCTCGGGTTCCTCATAAATCTAAAAAGGTCTGTCCTTCAGCCTGCTCAGGCACTGCAGTTCATGGGAGCAGAGCTAAATACCCTGCAAGACAGAGCAAGAAGTATTCCACTAATAGGCTATTTCAGCTTGAATAAACCAAAAACTGCAAGACAGTTTCTTCAGCTACTGAGCCACATATGGCAGCTACCACTGGCACAGTCCTGGAATCAGGTTCCAGATGAGGGGCATTCAATTTCACCTCAAGGCACACTGGTGTCAGAGAAAGGATCTTCTCTATCAAAACTAATTCCAGTAACAAAAAACATTATTACAGGCTCTCCAATGGTGGAAAGAGGAAACCAATCTAAGGGAAGGGGTTCCTTTTCAACAAGAGTCCCCATCAGTTGTTCTGACAACAAATGCATCTCTACTAGGGTGGGGCACTCATCTAGGGGTTCACATCACCCAGTGCACTTGGTCAAGTGCAGAGTCACTCCTGCACATAAACCTGCTGGAGCTAAGAGCAGTGTTACTGGCACTAAAGGCTTTCACACGACTAGTACAGGGAAAGGTAGTACAGATCAGAACAGACAGTACCACCACAATGTACTACATAAACAAGCAGGGAGGGAAAAGGTCAAGCCTTCCCTGCACAGAAGTCATTAAAATATGGAGTCTAGCATACTCCATGGGGATTTCCCTGCAGGCTGTTCATCTGCCAGGCAAGGACAATACCTTGGCAGATACCCTGAGTCAAATCAGCCAGGCCCACCATGAATGGGCCTTGAACAGTCAGGTGGTGCAAGTGATCTTCAGGAGGTGGGGCACCCCAGAGGTAGACTTGTTTGCGTCCCACCAGAACCACCACCTGCCACAGTACTATTGCAGATCACCAGATTGGGGAACAATTCCCCTGGATGCTCTGGCTCTGAATTGGTCAGAGAAGCACCTATATGCCTTTCCTTCCCTCCCTCTGGTGTACAGAGCTTTGCCCAAGCTCAAGTCCCAGTCAGCATCAATGAGCTTGATAGGACCAGACTGGGCCAGGCAGCCATGGTACGCTTTGCTATTCTCCATGTCTGTGGCCGAGCCAATACACCTTCCTTGGAGGCACAGTCTACTAACCTCCAACCAGGGGAGGCTCCTGTACCTGAACCTCAGGTCACTCAGGCTCAAAACAGGGCTCTTGAGAACCTAGAACATGCAGGCTTGCATCTTTCTGAAAGTGCCTTGGACATTTTAAGGGGTTGCAGGAAGCCCTCCACTTAGAACCTATGCTGCAAAATGGAAAAGGTTTTCTATTTGGTGTTCAACCAGAAGAATGATACCAGCACAGGCTGGTGTCCCAGCTGTGCTGGACTATCTTACCTATTTGCATTCACTGGGCTTGCCGTCCAGTACCTTAAAGGTCCACCTGGCTACAGCATCTGCTTACATTTCAGTTGGACAGAATATTTCTCTGGCCTCAGGCCCTATCTTCAAAAGGTTCTTTAAGGACCTGGCCCATTTGCATCCCCTCACAGGGAACCAGTGCCAGCATGGGATCTAAATGTATGGATAACTAGGCCTCATGGGTCCCCCTTTTGAGCCTATGTCTTCAGATCATTTGCAATATGTCACATGAAAAACGGTTTTCCTTGTGGCATTGAACAGGACTACATTTCATTCCACAGAGACAAAGTGGTCCTGAGAACAAACAAGAAGTTTCTTCCTAAAGTGGTTTCTGAATTCCATTTCAACCAAACCATTACCTTACCTGTCTTTTTCACTGAACACTCTAGTTCTGGTGAAATGAGACTCCATAGTCTGGACATCAAAATAGCTTTTAGCTACTACTTGACAGTCACTAAAGTCCATAGGCAGGACAGAAAACAGCTGTTCCTGACCTACAAGGATGTAGGAAAGGGTAACCCAGCATCAGAAAGGTCAATTTCTCACTGGATAGTACAGCATATCCAGTTTTGTTACTCTTAAGGCTGGAAAGGAGCCCCAACAGGGTTGAGGGCTCATTCCACAAGGTGCACAGCTGCTACCATAGCAGCTGCCAGGGATGTTCCCTTGGTGGACATCTGTAAAGCAGCTACCTGGAAAACAGTACACACCTTTACAAAGCGTTACAGCCTGGATATTCAGTCCAGAGGTGATGCCAGGTTTGTCATAGCAGTCTTGCAGAGTCTGTTTCCAAAGGTACTGCTTTTTAATCTGCGAGAGTTATGAATACCTGAGTATTACTGGGGTTAGAAGAAAAAATTACTCACGGTAGTAATACTGTTTCTTCCCAGTGATACTCAGGTATTCAGAACTACCCACCCTGCCTCCCCTTCTAGAACCAGTAGCCTCTGCACTCCTAAAAACACTGTGTTCTCAGGGATATCTGTGCCACACTCTGGCACATATGTTGTGATTCTGTTCACTATTGTTGTTACCCATTTTCAGGTGATTCTGATATTCAGGGGTATTCTTTCGTATGTTATGCCCTCCTGTTGGAGGCCTTTTTGGTTTTTAAGGGAGTTTCTACAATAATTATTATTATTGATTAATATTGTTATTATTATTACACTTGGTCCTCATGGGCCTGTCTTTCCAGGCTTCCAGGAAATCTGAGGGGTTTAGAACTAAGGCAGTTAGTAGAAGGCAGCATTTGAAAAAGTGGCATATGCAAAAGATTACATCATTTGCATATGTTCCATCTCTCCCGGGCAGCTCTATCTTAAAGGGACACTGCAAGAGTTCTTCATACCTTGAGTATCACTGGGAAGAAACAATTTTACTACGGTGAGTAATTTTTTCTTCCAGTCTGTCATAAGCTACATCGATATCGTCATCAGTTTCTAGTAAAACCAGCAAAACAGCTTTTGGTGTTTATTCAACCCATTTATTCAGGAGGTTAGTATGGTATATCTTAGCAGAATTTTTCCTATCAGTGGTCTCAGTCTCATAGTTAACTGTGCCAGTATGTCTAAGAACCTTATAAGACCCTTGCCACTTCATTAACAGTTTATTTTCTGTAGTGGGTAACGGTAGCAAGACCTTTTCACCTGGCTCAAAAGCATTTTCTTTAACCCCATGGTCATAATACACTTTCTGTTGATCTTGGGCCTCTTCCTGATTAATATGGGCAATTTCAATACATTTTGCCAGTTTCTTTCTCGGGGCACACATATAAGATGTACTAGATTGTTTCTGATGGGGGTTATCTTCCCATGTTTCTTTCATTACATCTAGTGGCCCTCTAGGTTGTCTACCATACAGCATTTCAAATGGTGAAAAACCTGTTGAGGCATGTGCCACTTCTCTGTAAGCAAAAAGCAGGTAAGGTAAATATTGGTCTCAATCCTTCCCTTTCACAAACCTTTTTAACATGCGTTTTAGGGTTTGATTAAAACGCTCAATAACACCGTCTGTCTGAGGATGATAAGGGGAGGTTCTTATGGCAGTGATACCTAGTAGTTGGTACAGCTCCTTCAGTAATGCAGCACCAAAATTACTACCTTGATCAGTAATGATCTCTTTAGGTATGTCCACCCTGCTGAAATTTTTGGCAAGCTGTGCTGCCACTTTTGGGGCTGTGACAGTACACATTGGAACTGCCTCTGGGTGTCGAGTAGCATAGTCACATACTACCAAATTGAACCAATTACCCTTTTTACTTTTGTCTAAAGGGCCAACCACATCCATTGCAATTCTCTCAAAAGGCACATCTATCAAGGGTGGGGGCACCTGTTCTTTTAGTCACTGTGGCTACTTTCTGACACTCAGCACAGGAACTGTAATAGGTAACAACATCTTCATGAATTACAGGCCAGTAAAATCTGTATAGCAATCTGGCAAGGGTGTGATCCGTCACCGAGTGACCAGCCATAGGACTATCATGTGCTATCTGTAGCAACTCAGATCTATACTTTTGTGGTATAATCAGTTGTACTGTCTGGTCCTGTGTCTGAGGTTTAACCCAAACTCTGTACAGTAGCCCATTACATTTTTTTAAACATAGGTTCACCGTGTTTTGGTTTCACCACCAGCTGCTTAAAATAACCCTGGAGAGAAACCTTGTTAGCTTGTTCTGAAAGAAAATCACTATCAGTGATCAGTTTAGTTTCAGCATTTTCATATGTTAACCCTTTATGTCCATTAGTCTTTTGTTGCCACTGTTTCTTTAGGTGTCATCTTTCTTTCCTGGACTTCTGGGTCTTGGAGCTGTGCTCAAACAAGTCTGAATCAAAATCAGTGAAAGGAAAAAGAGTCCCCACCATCTGAGATTTTCTTTGCCTAAGCTCTTGTCACCACAGCTGCAGAAACATCGGGATTTACTCCCTCTTTGATTAACTCAGTAAATCCTGGAAAGTCATTTCCAATAATCACAGGTACAGGTAACTTAGGTACTACCCCCACTTTCATTTGGTGTGACACCCCATTAATAGAGTCACTTGGCTGGTGGGATAGTATCAAGTGTCACTGTGGATACAGATGACACCAGTACCTGGTCCTTTTGCACATTGTTTTCCCAGCACTTCAATGTGCACTATAGTCTGTCTGCTTCCCGAATCTATAAGTTCCTTCACAGTCCTATCTCCCACCTTCACATCTGTTAAGTACTTGCCCCAATTTGCTAAGAACAAATCTGCTCCAGTGTCACGCTTCTTACTATGGCAATTTCTTGCAATATGATCTGGTTTATTATAGTTATAGCAAATAAAGTCTTTGGGTGCAGATTTGTTACCCCCACCAGAGTTCTTATCAGACTTGGAGTTTAAATGCGAAAAAAGAGTGTCTTACGAGTGCTTGGCTGTTATCTCACTGCTGTGGTGTCTGTTTGGCCATTTGGTAGTCTCCAGCCAAAGAAACAGCCTTTTCCCCACTTTCTGGTCTCCGAATGGAGCCGTGGGTTCCAATCCCACTGCAAACACCAACTGTCATCGAGGCACAGGTCGAGAAGCATAGGAAAACCAGGAGTAGTTTAAAAATTCGCAAATAGCGCTTTTTTTCTCAATAACAGCAAAATAAAAAAATACAAATTATTCCATACAACTATTTACAAAGGCAGCACAAACAGAGAAAACTAAGTACTTCGTCTGAGGTTATCTCTTAATTCCAAGTTTTAGTCTCTCAGTCTCTCATTCTCCTTGTCTCGCTAGCAAAAACGTTGCTGCTCCTTTTATATGTCTTTGTCTGGGGACTCGTTAACTCAATTATACCTCGGTGGTCATTTTGTATCAAGGTTACTCAATGGAAAACTCGGACTTCAAAAAGCACTCCAGATGGTAATGATAAGAAAGCCTGCTTCTCACAGAATGTTCTTGTAAGTTTCGTTCCTTGCAGGTACAGCAAAATGGTACATGGTGTTTCAGAACTGACCTCTTGTTTACAGCTCTGCAAAAGGCTTAAAAACTGCATCTCAGGTTAACCCCTTGCATTCCAAATAGCTTTACAATCATTCCAACAGTATAACTATATACAGTTTTAGCTTTGCAATTATTTCAGCAGTATACCTACAGTGGCGTGAAAAAGTATTTGCCCCCTTCCTGATTTTCTCTATTATTGCATATTTGTCACACTGGATGTTTTCAGGTCTTTAGAGAAAATGTAATATTAGATAAAGGGAACCTGAGTGAACAAATAACACTTGTTTTTTTTTATTTCACTTATTTAATGAAAAAGTTAACCAACACCAACTGGCACTGTGTGAAAAAGTAATTGCCCCTTACACTTAATAACTGGTTCACACATTTAGCTGCAATGACTGCAACCAAACACTTCCTATAATTCCATATCAGTCTTTCACATCGCTGTGGAGGAATTTTAACCCACTCTTCCTCGCAGAACTGCTTTAATTCAGTAACATTTGGTAGGTTTTCGAGCATGAACTGCTCGCTTTGCAGGTCCTGCCACAGCATCTCTATTGGGTTTAAGTCTGGACTTTGACTAGGCCACTCAAAACTTTAATTTTACTTCTTTTAGCCATTCTGATGTGGACTTTCTTTTGTGTTTGGATCATTGTCTTGCTGCATGACCCAACTACGCTTCAGCTTCAGCTGACGGAAGGATGACCGGACATTCTCCTTAAGAATTTTCTGGTACAGAGCAGAATTCATGGTTCCTTTAATTATGGCAAGTCATCCAGGTCCTTAGGCAGCAAAGCATCCCACACCATCACACTACCACCACCATGTTTGACTGTTGGTATGGTGTTCTTACTGTGGAATGCTGTGTTTGCTTTACGCCAGACATTATGGGATCCATGTCATCCAAAAAGTTCCACTTTGGACTCATCTGTCCATAGAACATTTTCCCAAAAGGCTTGTGGATCATCCAGGTGCTTCTTGGCAAATGAGAGACAGCGTTTATGTTCTTCTTGGTTAGCAGTGGTTTCCGCCTTACTACTCACATGAAGCCCATTTTTGCCCAGTCTCTTTCTGATTGTGGAGTCATGAACACTGACCTTAGCTGAGGCAAGAGAAGCCTGCAGTTCTTTGGATGTTGTTTTAGGATCCTTGAGACTTCCTGATGATTTTACGCTCGCCCTTGGAGTAATTTTGGCAGGCCGCCACTCCTGGAAGATTCACTACTGTTCCAAGTGTTCTCCATTTGGAGATTATGGCTCTCACTGTGGTTCAATAGGGTCCCAGAGCCTTAGAAATAGCTTTGTAACCCTTTCCAGACTGATAGAGGGCAACAAATTATTTTCTGATCTTTCAGGAACTTCCTTTGATCATGGCATAATGTGCTTGTTGAATCTTTGTGCTGGCAACGTGACTCTGATGGTAAGGGTCAAAATAAGTGAGGTTTAGATTGAGTAGGGCTGGCTGTAATCAAGCCTGGCTGTGTTCAATCAGCTGACTCTAATTATCCCTTTAATTGGGTTGATTTAACTAGGGGGCAATTACTTTTTCACACAGTGCCAGTTGGTGTTGGTTAACTTTTTTCATTAAATAAATGAAATAAGTAAAAAAAAAAAAGTGTTATTTGTTCACTCAGGTTCCCTTTATCTAATATTATATTTTGTCTAAAGACCTGAAAACATCCAGTGTGACAAATATGCAATAATAGAGAAAATCAGGAAGGGGGCAAATACTTTTTCACGCCACTGTATATACAGTTTTAAACAAATGTATTCCAGTATCAGTGACATTTCCACATAAAGATTCACATATATTTTTATACCTGCAGTAGTGTTGCTCGGATAGTACCGCCATGGATCTGCCAGTGATCTGGCAGATGGCAGCACTATTTGAGTTGGATCCATCCCGGGATCTGGCCGAATATGGAAGTCGGATCCCGCGTTATCTGGCGCCGGATCCTGGTGCCAAATCCAGGGATTTGGTGTCGGATTCCTAGATCTGGCCATCGAATAACATTCATAAAGTATAAAAAATGGGCAGACTGGATGGGCCTTGTGGTCCTTATCTGCCATCAACTTCTATGTTTCTATAACGTGGGATCCGACCAGGGATCCGACGGCTGGATCCATAGGCAGATAGTGGAAGTATCTGGCAGATCCACTATCCTGCTGCAAAAGGGCAGATACCTGTGGATCCGGATTTGGTCGGATCCATCTGAGCAACACTAACCTGCAGATATGCAAGGGGGAAGAAAAGACAGAAATAGCAAGGGAAGGCAGAGAGATACCGAGAGGCAGAGAATTGCAAAACTGTCGGAGTGATCAGTTCCTAGGTCTCACAAGAAAAATTTGGTTGCGCAGCCAGACAAGAGACAGAAAAGGAGAGGATAGAACATATACTTACATTTAAACTCTTTTTGCATAACAAATGGGGCAGGGCCTTATTCAACCCTGTCACATGTGGTTAAACCCTTTTGTGATGACTGCATAACTATGAACAGTTACAGTTAAGTAATTGTCACGTGTTAGTACTTTTTAAAAATGTCCTTAATATTTAACTTGATAATAAATTGACGTGTTGTTTCATATTTCCTGGCGTGCTCGTCACTTTTTAGTGCTCACTAAAGAATTTGCGAACATTAAAAAAATCCATGCATTGTTGTTTTTTTTTTGTTTTTATGCTGTGTGCTCATGGTTTTAGTACTGTACTTAAGAGGAAATTTGCTAAGATAAAAAAATCTACATGTTATTTTATTTTTTACTGTGTGTACAATGGTTTTTAGTACTTGAGAAGGAATTTGTGAAGGTAAAAAAAATCCATGCGTTGTTTTATTTTTTGTTGCTTGTTCAACTGTCTTTAGTACAGCCAAAGGAATTTGCAATAGTCGATTAATAAAACCACAGTGAAACTAATTAAAATATTAACATTAATCAGGGATTTATTTAACTCAAAAAATTGATTAGCGTTTTGCTCATAAAAGTGCTAAAACGTTATGAAAATGAATAGCTCTTGCCTCACTGAGTTTAACAAACATAACACTTCTAGAAAACCTGTATAAATACTTTTTGTACAGTTAGCATTGTCCCAAGAAAAAAAATGCTAATCAATTAATTAAAACCCTGTTAATTACATATTTTGTTAAAAAAAAGACAGAGATCTCATTTGCCCCTTTTGTCATGACTTTGAAAGTTTTAAAGAGCACCTTTCTCTGCGCCCTCTAAGCCGCCCCTGTTGTAGGCTTATCTTATAGGTGTTGTTATGGACCAAATATAAAAAACAATAGGGGCAGATGTTAAATAGTTATTTTTCCCATTAAAATTTTTATTTTGTAAATAAATCCAACAGAAAATGATTTACAATAGGGTAAGATGACAAATGTTGTAAGTAAATTTATAGTATGGCAAGATAATATATGTTGCTAAATAAAGCAGACAGAAAAACGATTTACAGTATGGCAAGATAATATATGTTGCTAAATAGAGCTGACAGAAGAATTATTTACCACATGGCAAGATAATATAGAAACATAGACAGGGACAGCAGAAAAAAGACTGATGGCCCATGCAGTCTGCCGGGTTCCCTATTAAGCTCTGTGACCTACTGTCTCTCCAGGGTCCTAAACCTCCATATCCACCCCTCCTCTCCACCCTGGTTCTGCCACCCCTAGCAACCACAATACCCTTCATACTATCCCAACCATGCTTGAAGCCATTAACGTTTTTCACACCCACCACCTCAACTGGCAAACCGTTCCACAGCTCCACCACCCTCTCTGTAAAACAGTACTTCCTGACGTCCCTCTTGAACCACTCTCCAGTTTGTTTTCACTCATGTCCCCTTGACCACAAGCTAGTATTCAAGCTAAATAGTTCCCCACAGTTCACCTTGTTAATTCTCTTTAGGAACTTGAAGGTCTGTATCAAAATCTCCCCTCTCTCTTATGATCTCCAGTGAGTACATGTTGAGTGCCTTGAGGTGCTTCTCATAAGACTTGCTCTGATGTCCCTGAATCATCTTGGTCACACTTTGCTGCACTGTCTCCTGCCTGTCCTTATCTTCCCCTGAAGTGAGGACTCCAGAACTGGGTGCAGTACTCCAGGTGAGGCCTCATCAAGGATCTGTAAAGGGGTAGAATTACCTCTTTCCTTCTGCTGTCAGTACCCCTCCTGATACACTCCAGCATCCTGTTTGCTTTGCTATAGGTCTTGTTGCACTTGCTGGATTGAGGGTGTCGCTGTTGATAATTCCTAGGTCTCGTTCCTCAGCAACAGGGCTGAGTCTTACCCCACCCATTCAGTACTCGTTTTTGGGGTTCTTGCTCCCTAGGTGTCAGCGTGGCTCAGTTGGTAGCACATCGCCTTCTGGACCAGAAGGTCATGGGTTCTCGTCCCACACCAGGATTGGACTCGTACCTAAAATGCTGGCACCTGGGCGCAGTATCGGGATGCTGTACTGCTGGGGTGTGCCGTCCTTCAGATGAGACATTAAACCGAGGTCCCTTCTACCCATCCTGGTGCTGTCCTGGTGGGTGACTAGGTAGAAGTAAAAGAACCCAGTGTATTCTTCATAAAGAGTAGGGGACATTCCCGGTGTCCTGGCCAACATTCCCCTTCCCATAAAATCGGTTCATGCGATTATCCAGGCTGTGTGTGGGTGTTGATGTGCGATATGGCCGCCACCACACATTCAGTCACTTCACTACCATTCTAGCATTGCTTGAAAAGCACTTTGGGATACACTGTGTATGAAAGCGCTATATAAATGCTGATTCTTCTTCTAGGTGCATCACCTTGCACTTTCTGGCATTAAAGTTCTACTGCCAAACCTTAGACCACATCTCTAGCCTTTGGGGGGTCACTCTGCATTTCCCTGATTCCCTCATCACTATCCTTCCTCCTGCAGAGCTTAGTGTCATCTATGAAGAGACTCGCCTGCAGTGGCTTCCCTCACCAGTGTTGCTGATGACCGTGTTTAACAGGACCGGACTCAGGACAGATCCCTGTGGCACCCCATTCATGACCTCCCTCTCTTCTGATATAACCCGACTGACCACAACCTTCCTCTTCCCCCCTACTGCCAATTGCCTACCTAATTCACTATGACCTTAGCCAAACCCAGATCCTCCATCTTCTTCAGCAATTAATAAAGAATAAAAAAAATAAATATGTGAAGCACCAAGTCGAAAGCCTTGCTACAGTTGAAACAGAGCAAAAATCCACAGCATGGCCACTATCAAATTCTCTCATCACCCAGTCAAAGAAAACTATCTGATTTCTTAGCCCAGGAGTCCTTTAGCATCAGTAACTTTTTTGCACTTAGCTGGCTAGGTGAAATTGCCCCGGAGGTGTGCCTTTAAGAGATATCTAAATGAGCTTAGGGCCAAGCCAATCAAAAGACAGGATGGGGTGTGAGCTGAGTGAGAGTTGTTGAAGGCTTCAGAATTTTTTCTCCGTTGGTCTGAGCAACATTGCCCCTGAGGTGTCTCTCAACTTTCCTTGTTGACAGCCTCCTAGTGCTTATCTGGGTAAAGTTTTGCTCGTATTTTATTGCCAATAGTGTGCTGAGTGAAAGTTTTTGCTTTTTCATTAGCGCCTCGCAAATTTTTTATTTTTAGCGGAACTGCGCTATTCTGACTCTGTTTTTACTGTGACTATTTATTTTAAACCATAATTTTATCGTGGGTGCTTATTTTTGACAGTTCCCTTCATTTTTGGGCAAATTCTTATGGGAACAGTCGAATTAGGGACAGTTGCCTTGTTTTTTACCTCAGACCTCGCGGTATTTACGGCGAGGCACCTGCAGTAGATTTCAAATTTAAAAAGTGCCTGGGGATTTTCTCTGTAGATTGGCAATTACAAGGAAACCTTTTTTATTGTATTACTGGACCTTGGTATCATCTGTGTCAGGACTGTCCGTAAGGGTCCAGCAGCCACCTGTGCGCAGTGGACCAGTATTACTGGGTTTCTATTAAGATTGGCACTGGTATAGATCCCAGTTCTACAACCCACAAAAAAAAGGCACTAGTAATAGACAAGAGTTCATTAACTGGGACAGGACTGGCCAGCGACATTTTCACAGAAACCTGCACTCCGTTCATAGGTCCATAACTGGTTTGCTTTGCTTAAATTGGCAAACATAGCAGACAAACCTTTGATTATTATGGCTGAGGATAAATCAAAGGCTTCCAATGAGAGGCCATCCAAAAGTACTAATACCAAAAGCAGAGGTGCTGAGGAACCCTCCAGATCCCAGCCCAAAAACAAAGCTTCCAAAGATGAAGTTCCTCATAAATTAAAAAATAATAAGAGTGACGAAAAAAGGAAGCTTGATCAAGGCTCTGATGAAGTGGTTAAAAAGAAACTCTGTCAAGACAAAAGTGCTCCCATTGCTCCTGTGAAAGCCAATAGTGAGACAACAGGCAGCTTAAAGCATACAGAAAAAAACAAAACACTTACAAACCAAGTCTGCGCAGGTTCGTCCGTCAGTATAAGATATGAAAAAAACATGGCAACTGTTTCAGACCCTTCAAAAGACGGGTCCTCTATTTACTGGGGCTGGTAAGCACTCTTCCAGTTCTCTCTTCTGTAGACTGTGAGGGTGACACAGATGATGATCAATTTTATGATGCCCCAGACATGGATTTTGAGGGCCTTGAGCCCCAGGAGTCCCCAGACCCCCATCTTGGGGATCCCCCAGGTGACCACGAGGATCCTTCCTTTATGTTTACATTTATACAAAATATGCTGGACACCCTGGACCTCCCTACACAGGAGCCCAACCAGGATGTCGATGAAGACAAAGATTATAGGGAGATGAAAGGTCTTTCATCATCAAAGACCCTGGTCATCCCTATCTATAATGCATTTAGAAAAAATACCATGATGGTGCTTCAACACCCCACTTCAGTATCAGGGGTTGATAAGAAGCTTGAGAGAAAATATAAATGATCTAAACATGGTACGGAGTTCCTGTCTGCACACCCTAGCCATGAGAGTATAGTGCAGCAGGCAGCTTGTGAGAAAGCTGGAATCTCCTTGTCCCCCTCTCCGCCGACAGGGATTCCTAGAGAATTGGCTTTATAGCAAAGAAAATATATGCCACAGCTTCCCTGCTTCTCAGGCTTTCTTCTTACATGGCGTTCACAGCCAAATATCAGAAAGCCCTTTGGAAATCTGTCCAGGCTGTTGACCGCAATGAATCAGATTCTATGGTGCAGGAGCTTTTGGATACATCAAAAACTGCCCTGGAATCTACTATGTACCAATTCCACATGGCAGACGACAACAATGATGCAGCCTCTAGGGCGATGGCCCATGCCATCTCTCTGAGATGCTTCGCCTGGTTTAAAACAACCAGTCTGACCACAGACACTCAGTACAAGGCCATGGATTTTCCCTGTGATCAAAATATGTTGTTTGATTACAGAACCACTGACTATTTGAAAAAAGTCGATGAGTACGAGGCCTCCTGGCAGAGCCACTTGTCCAAGCCTAAGCCTGCCACCCCTCAGAGATCCCATCCCAGGGGCGGTAGGAGCAGAAGATTTGCTCCCAGGCCTTACAATCCCTATCCCCAATCTGACTTCGGCCAAGTTCAAGTTTATTGCAGGAAAGACTCCGTTGAGCAAACTCATTCACAAGGAGGTCCTGAGACACATACACATACAGTTCGCAATTACATAGACAGGAGATATAAAATGTAGAACAACAAAGAAAACAAAATATATAATACAAGAGGTATAAACAATAGAAGTCCTTATGCTATATATGCAGTACATTCCAGCTTTAACCTTGCCCTAAATTATGCAACACATTTCAGCTTAATAAGTAGAGGGCCAGTTGGTACCTAGGAAGTTGACTTGGCGTTGGGGGCCTAGTAGCACCTACATGTGTCTTTTAATTTAGAGATAGCTAGTGTTTTGTGAGCAGGAGTTAATTGATACGATGCTGGTTAGCTTCAGCATGGCTTGTAGTTGGTTTCAAATGTTTGGGAGGGCGTATGAGACAGCTCTTTGGCCAGCTGTGGTACGTGCCCTGGGAACATCTAGTAGGATAAGGTCGGATTTCCTTAGGGAGTAGACGCTATGCGAGATGTGTATGAGAGACGTTAAATAGACAGGCAGTTTGTGGAGTAGTAATCTGAGGGTCCAAATGCCAGCATGCAGGAGGCGTCTGGTGGCAAGAGAGGTCCACCCAACTGCTGCATAAAGATCACAGTGGTGGGTCCTGTACGCAGAGTTAGTAATGAAGCGAAGAGCACGGTGATAGATTATGTCCAGTTTAGATAGGCTCAAGGTTGGGGAGGAGATAAAGATAATGTCTCCGTAGTCAAGCAAGGGAAGGAATGTTGCTTGGACAAGTCTTTTTCGGGTCGCAAGAGAAAAGAGGGTCCTATTTCTAAAGAAGAAACCCAAGCGTGCTTTAAGCCTCTTTGATAGATCCTCGATGTGGTCGTTGGAAGGAAAGCTTGTTGTCTATCCACATACCTGGATATTTAAATTTAGGTACGACTTCTAAGGGTTCACATAGGAAGGTAACTATGAAGTTTTTAGGTGGGGTAGGTAGGGCACCAGGCAAGGCAAGTCTCGAGAAAATCATTGTCTTGGTTTTTTTGACATTTAAGAGAAGCTTGGCATTGATAAGGTTGCTTTCTAACTGGATAAGGTCAGCTTGGAGTGCTTCCCTAACTTCAGTTAAGGACGAGCCTGATGCCTACAAAACCGTATCGTCCGCAAAGAAATGTATGCTAGAGTTCTTTATGTGGGAGTTAAGGTTGTTGATGTACAGGGAAAAAAGGATTGGTCCTAGGATAGAGTCTTGAGGGACTCCTCTGGCAATTGGAAGGGAGGCAGATAGTAGGCCATCAGCTTTGACTTTTTGTATCCTTCCTGTGAGATAACTGTTAAACCACTGTAAGGTAAGTGGAGTGGCACCTATGTAGACAAGACAGGTGATTAGGAGGTGATGGTCTACAGTGTCAAAGGCCTTACTGAGGTCTAGAAAGACTGCACCAGTAACCTTCTTGGTGTCCATAGCATGGATCCAGTCATTAGAGACTTTAGCCAAGGCTGAGATGGTACTGTGCTTCGACCTAAAGCCAGATTGGGCTGGGTTTAGGAGTGAGTGCACTTCGAGGTGATTTTTTTAGTTGGTTGTGTATAAGTTTTTCCAGCACTTTGGAGAGAACAGGCAAGACAGAGACAGGACAGTAGTTGTTTAAGTCACAAGAATCTCCTGATTTGAAGAGAGGAAGAATATGGGCAGATTTCCAGCAGGATGGAACAGTGGCTGTGGTAATAGAGAGGTTGAAGATATGAAGGATGGGGGCTGTGAGTTGGGCATAGCCTAACCGCAAGAAAAATTATTCAAGGCCTTCTTCCCCTGCACTTTTCTTGGTGTTAAGGCTAAGAATTATGTCTTCGACTTCTTTGTAGCTAAACAGGCACAACTGGAAGGGATGAGGTGGAGTAGCATGTGTAGTAGCTGGGCTATTGTTGCTATTCACTCGGCTAGCGTATGGGGAGGAGTCGAATGCCAACCCGGCAGTGGCAAGGTGAAGGTTAAGTTCTTTGAGGATTCGCAGTTTATTTTCAACCATCCCGTCCTTGGCCAGAATCTTGGTGGGAAGGGAGGAAGCAGCAGGATGGCCTTCAATGGATCTCAGTGTCTTCCAGATTTTTGGGGAGTTCCCTTTGGCCTGCTCCAGAGTGGAGATGTAGACGTTTGCTTTAGTAGCACGTACACTTTTAACACAGGCATTTCTGGCAGTTCTAAACGCCTGCCAGTCTGCCGGGTCCTTTGTGTGCCTGGCTCTAGCCCATAGCTTGTCTCTATTGGTAAGTGCAGATTTCAGCTGTTGGGTGAACCACGGATACAAGATTTTCCACACCCTCATTTTAATAAGAGGAGCATGCTTGTTAGTTAGGGTGGTGAGGTTGTCATTTAGGACAGAGACGGCGGCATCAGCAGATTTGGCAAGATATAGGTCTTGCCACCTGATCGTAGCTAGATCGGTTAGGAAGTTTACTGAGTTGAATTTACTTGAATGAGCATTTGATTCTGAATTTAGGGTGCTGCTGGGTTTTAGATTGGAATCTTTGTACACAACGATACTGTGGTCGCTCATATCGTTATGGAAAACTGCAGAATGTGAGATTTTATGGGGATGCGGAGTTAAGATGACATCTAAGAGTGAGCTGTTGGCAGAGTTAGAAGCATTGATTCTTGTGGGTTCAGTTACTATCTGTGTAAGACCCAACTCATCACAGATGGCTTTTAGGGAGTGGGATTTAGCAGTGAGCCAATCCATATTGAAGTCCCCTAAGATTATTGTTTCTGTGTTAGCAGCCAAAGTTATGGATTTCAACATGTTAAGAAATTCTGTGCCTCTTGATGGGGGTCTATAGCCACCAATGATTGTGATGCACTCTGAGGATGGAGGGTGAAGTTTAAGCGAGACAATCTCGTATTCCTTGGGCTTAGTTTTACAGGAAATGCTGCTAACATCAAATTTTGATTTGCCGTATGCAACCACTCCCCAACCCCCCTCGAATCCCTATCAGCCCTAAAGAGCTTGAAGCCCAGTATGGTAATTTGCGGATCAGTGTTGGTCTTTCTTAGCCATGACTGTAATTATAATCAGATCTGGGTCAGTGTGGGTTGCCCAAACTTGAAGATGATCAAGTTTTTTGAGCAGGCTTAGAATATTGACCATCATCAGTTTCATCCCAGGAGCAGCAACCAAACGAGAAGTGATTTGAGTTACGGACCTGGATTTAGTTCCACATTGCCTGAACAGAAAAGGAGAATTAGAAACATTTTCTTGAGGGCATTTATCAGGTAGAAGTGGGTTCTTTTCATATGGGTTCTTGTGTGGTGTTCAGTCATTGAGGTACGTCTAGCCAGGGCATAGGAGATGCTGACATGGCCGTTCAAGGCTAGCAGGGGAAGTGCACGGAAAGACATTGGCGAAGGGAGGAGGGCCAGAGGAGAGGGGTGAGAATTAAAATGAAAACCTGACAGATTAAGAGTAGGGAAGCAATATGAAGATGCAGCAGGAACTATGATTGTGGGTTCCCAGGCTGGGATGACTTCTGACTTAGCGTGGATCAGTGCTTTATGAGTCATAATTTTTGCCAGGATTAGAAGTAGAATGATAATGCAGGCCATATTGCCCACGATTGAGTACAGTGATTTGTGTAGAAAGACCAAGAATCCTTCTAGTGGCAGGTCTGTATAACCTGCTAATGGAAAACTAGCTACTTTAAAAAAAAAAAAAAAAAAAAACAGTACGGGGGTCTTTCAGAGGCAGGGGCAGAAGGGGCTAAAGAAGAGCCACCTCTACCCAGCCATCTGCTTCTCAGTCTAAGTCCTGATGTGAGAGTCCAGGTTGCCTCCCTACTTCCAATTGGAGGCAGACTCTCCCACCATCTTCAGCACTGGTCCCTCATTACGTTGGACAAGAGGGTGCTGGAGATATTGGAGAAGGGTCTGCCATTACAGTTCAAGCAGATGCCAGACCTGAAGCATACCCAGGTGTCAAGACCTCTGTCCCCAACACAGATACCGTTCTTGGAATTGGAGGTACAAAACCTTCTGGCTTTACAAGCAGTGGAGAGGGGACCCATCCATGAGAAGGGCAAGGGCCTCTACTCCAGGTATTTTCTGACACAAAAGAAAACTGGGGAGTGGCGACCTATCTTAGATCTCAGATATTTAAACAAACATCTAAAAAAACACAAATTCAAAATGGTCACTCTGTCACTTGTCATATAGTCCTTACAGCAGGGAGACTGGCTAGCCTCCCTAGACTTAAAGGACGCCTACTTCCACATATCCATAAGGAGATCTCACCGGAAGTTTCTCAGGTTCAAACTTCCTTTGGGTCACTATCAGTTCACTGTAATGCCCTTCGGTCTGTCCTCGGCCCCAAGAGTCTTTACGAAGTGTCTCACAGTGGTAGCAGCACACCTCAGGAGACTGGATGTCGCTCTCTACCCCTATCTGGATGACTGGCTCATAGGAACAGAGTCTCCTTGCCAGGTCAAGGAATCTCTTTCCCTCACAGAACGCACTCGGGAGTCTCTGGGTTTCCTGGTAAATCTCAAGAAATCTCACCCGGAACCCACCCAGCTGCTCACCTTCATAGGGGCCCAGCAGGACACTCTTCTTCTTCTTCTTCTTCAGTTGTTTAACCAGGAATGACACACTAAGCTGAAAGCTTGTTTACAGGTGCAACCTGGGGGCACAGGGAAGTTAAGTGACTTGCTCAGGGTCACACAATGTGCAAGTGGGGGCTGTGGGATTCAAACCCAGATCTCCAGATTTGCAGCTCAGAGCCTTAAACCACTGCGCTATACTGCCTCCTACTCAGAAGAGATATGCTTTCCTCCCACGGAAAAGAATTCAGTTTCCTTTCAGTGTCATATTCTTTCACCCAGGAATAGCCAAGACCAGTCAGACATTTCCTCAAACTTCTGGGACATATACTGTAGCCTCTATGACTGCAGTAGTCCCAGGGTTCAGGTACAGGATGTGACTCCTGAAAGCCTACCTCAGAGTTGGCTGGTCTCAGAGAAGCAACACATTTTCAAAGTTGATACCTGTGTCAGAGCAGTTCTTCCAAATCTTGCTGTGATGGATGAACCCTGCAAATTTGCAGGCAGGGGTTCCCTCTTTCAAACTCCTCTTCCCACAAAGGTGATCACCACAGATGCCTCCCTTTTGGGCTGGGGAGCTCATTTGGACAGTGCCTCAGTAAGCAGCAACTGGACTCCTGAAAAGTTACAGTTGCACATAAATCTTTTGGAACTCAGAGCAGTCTTCCTAGCTCTCAAAGTTTTCATTCCCAGCATTGAAGGGCAGGCGGCTCAAATTCGAACGGACAACACCATTGCAATGTTCTGCATAAACAAGCAGGGTGGTACCAGATCAGGAATACTCTGATCTTATCTATGTCAGTCTTCACCATTCATCACCTTTGGGTACTGGCCGGAGGTCATGACCCCGCGGGAGCTATTTTTTGGGGGGGGGGATGGGTGGAGTCGACGCACCATTGGCGCCGCCCTCGAGGCCGACGCACTGCGTGGCACTCATGGATTGGCCATTAGGTGCTGTCGACTCTGCCCTCCCGCCAGTTCTTCATCTCCCGCCATCGAGGTCACCTCGTGGAAGCTCTGCTATGTGAGACGCCTTGAAAAAATTCTGAAGCCTTCGGCTCTGTTTCAAGTCCATTGTGTTATTTATTACCTTCCGGTTCTGTTTTGCCCACTCGATGTCGCCTGAGAAGTTAAAGTAAGATTGTTCCTTTTTCTTTATTTTGCGACGTTGGGTCTTCTTTGGTGTTGTTTTTTTCCATAGGTCATGTCTCGGTCAGGGGGCAAGAAATCTATGAAGGCGGGATGGCCCCCCATGCGTCGATGCCCGTGCGGACGTAAGTATTCCATCACCGACCAGCATGACCGTTGTCTCGCATGTCTTGACCCGCTACACGACATTAATTCATGCAATGCCTGCTTCTCCATGGACCACAGTGTCTTCGAACAATGCGTGTGGAAAGTTGGATGAGCTCTGCCGGCTTTTGGGGGATGGGCGCGCACTCGTCGGGCCATGTTCTCTCAGCCTTTCCTCCGGGTCCCCTCCCGGTTCTGTACAGACCAAGGAGGAGGGGGCTTCTGCTTCTTGTAGCCTTGCTGTAGCAGAAGCCCCTTCTGCAGTGTAGGAGGCCCAATCTGTTCTCTCCTGGGGACGGGCGGGAGGCACCGCCTTGGCAGTTGCCCCTTCGGATGTGAAGGCTACCCTGGTGTCGTACCCTCGTCTCGGAAGGCCTGAGTTGGTGCTGTTCTCGATACCATCTGTTGGCGCAGTCTTGGTCTTCGGCGCCGTTCGCAGCGCCGTGGGCCCTGATGGCGCTGTTGTCAATGCCGGTCCATCGCTCGGCACTGTTGCTGCTGTTGGCTCTGCTTGCAGTGCTGATGGTGCTCGCAGTGCCGTGGAAGTCTCTATGGTGCCATCCTCGACTGTCTCTCACACTGACACCATCCGTGGCACCGTGGTTGAGCACGGCGCTGTGTCCAGCTCTGGAGCCGCTCATGGTTCCAGGTGAGGACACGGCACCGTGGGGGTTTCGGATCTCGGGGCCATCGTCAGTGCCATCTCTGTCCTCCTGTGGGGTGGGTCAGCGCCATGGGGGTTTCTGACCTTGGTGCCATTCGTGGCACCAAGAGCGTGGTTTGAGTCATCGTCTGCGCCACTTAAGGCACCGTGGGTCAGGATGGTGCCATGACAGGCTCCAGCTCTGAGGCTGCTGCCATTGTTGGAGCCGTGTCCTCTTCCGGCACCGCTGGCGGTGCGGTTGGGGACGTCGGAACTGATTCTGGTGCAATCTCTAGATCTGGTGCCCTTTTCAGTCGTGATGGTAGCGGGCATTCATGCACTGTTTGGCACAGAACTTCGATCTCCACCTCTTCGCAGGGGGTATCGGGCTCTGAATCGGACAAGCAGTCTGACTCTTTGAAGTTGGCTGCTTACGTGGACACCTTGGTAGTGTCCTTGACAGGCCAGAACCAGCCCCCCTCTGAGGAGCGGACAGTGGCTCCTGGGTCCAGGGTCAGGGGTGCTTACCAGCAGGCAGTGGTGCAGGCCACCATTGCTCTTCAGCCTGGACTTGGAGGGTTCTCTGACCCCTCAGTGGTGGTACCCCCTCCAGTGGTGTGCCTGGATTACCCAACTTTGGGGTCAATCGAAGCACTCACAGGAGGGGAGGGTGCTGCTCCCTGGATAGCCCCTTCAGAGGCCGACCAGGGCTGCCAGCTGCCTAGGTTGACTCTCTCGAGGAGGAGGGCGCTTTCGGATTCTGAGTGGTCGAGGAGTATGGGGTCCATGCGACAGCCTTTTCTGGAGCCCACCCAGGCTCTGGGAGAAGTCGTAGTGCAGATCTCCGCCCTTCCCTTTCGGTTTCCTCAAGAGGGCCCGTTCTTTGGAGCTAGGGGCCTGTCCTTCTGGACTTTCATGGCCCCGGTCACGTCACAGCGGGGGGGGGGGGGATTCTTCAGGGCACAGCCTAGGCAGTTCCAATTTGGTTGATCAGCTGTCAGCTGTGGAGTTTTCCGGAGCTCCTTCTTTCTTTACGGCTCCTGGTGCACTCCCTAGCCCAGGCAGAGGTCAGCCAATTCCTGTTGTTGGCTCTGCCCCAACTCCTCTGCCACATTCTCCTGCACTCCCGGGTATTCTTGGTCCTAGTGGCCTTCTCTCCTGGGAGCAGTTCATAGTGGTGGTTGCTCAGTTTTCCTCTTATTTTAGGGCTATGGACAGACATTTTTTTCAACCTCCCCGTGAGCAGCCAGCTTTTGAGCATTTGAGGTTCTCTGACTCCTCATACCCCTATTCTGGGGGAGGGGGGGAGCCGTCTGTCCACATCTCCCCAGCTGCTGATCTCACTGAGTATCAGCAATTCCTCGTGAGGATATTGGAGGACCTGCACATCACCCCACCCACTCAACACAATCCAGAGCACTCAGCGCGCCCCTTTTTAGGCGATTTCAGTGCGGACACCCTTGTGGTGCCCCCCCGGCCTGCTCCCTTTCGGGAGGCATCGTTGTGTTCCTGGCAGAGACCCTTTTCCAGAGTCCCAGCCCCTTGGGATCTCTGCCAGCGATATTGTGCCCCCCCAGTGTCTCCAGGTTCCATGCCTCATCACCAGTCAGGATTGACGCAACTGGATATTCCTGATGGGCTTCGCGCCCCTAGCCGTGACTGGCCCCCAGATTAAGATTCCATGGATTTTGACTTCTGGGGAAGGAGGATGTTCTACTCAGCACAGTTGCTGCTCTCTGTTGCAGCACATCAGGCCCACTGTGCTACCTATGATAGGTTCCTGTGGTCCAGGCTAGGTCAACTCCTAGCTCGATGCCCAACACGGAGGAAACCAGACAAGCCATTGCACTCTCTGCACATGGCCTGGAGCTAGCAAGGCACCAAGCAAGGGCATCATATGACACCAGTGAGGTAGCTATCAGGGTTGTAGGGACAGCGATCTGTACTAGGCGGACGGCATGGCTGCGTCTCTCCCGGTGGTCACCCTTGGCCTGGCGTAGGGTGATTAACTCCGCTCACCAGAGAACCTATCTTTTCTCCCATAGGGTGAGACAGCGTCTGTCAGGGCAACTTCCTGCCCCTTCCAGAGGGTCCCTGTCTCGCTGTCCCCACTCTCAGGCCTCTCCAGACCTGTGAAAGTTCTCCCTCTTAGTGTGTCACCCACTGAGAGCTAAGGGACTTTGTCCCTTAGGGTTTAAGTCCTATTCGGGGCTCGGCACTCACCCAAAGGTGATGAATGGTGAAGACTGACACAGATAAGATATGAAAATTACGTACCTACGATAATTCTGATCTTTCTGTGTATCTCCACCATTCATCACAATCCCACCCTCCATCCCCCTGGGGCTTCAGTCTCTGGGTCCCTCTCCCTCTCTGTGCCCTCTCCCTTGTCCCTCTCCTTTTTGTCAGTCAGAAGCGGGATAACTTTGGGCACATAGGGGGATAATTATTTCTGGGGGGAGAATGGTCAGGAAGGGGGGCACTCCTTCTTCAGTGCTTTTGCCTCACTCCGAGGGGTGGGAGTTGGCAGTTGGCCTCCTTTCTTTCCTTCTTCCCTTCTCCCCGTCAGTCCTTTGATTTCCTTGTCCTTGGACATAATCTCAATTAATTTAAGAAACTAGGTTTCTTACACCAAAATTTCTTTTTATGGGGGGGGGGGGAGATATCCCTGTATCCTGTCTTTTCTTCCAGAATAGCCAATTCTGCTCTTGTTGGAGTTATTGCCAGTGATTCTGTGCCTTGAATTCTGGCAGTTAGCCTCTTGGCTACTCCTTCGCAGTTCCTATACAGTCTGGAGACAGGTCAAGGTTCCAGGATATATTTTCCAGTTTCCCCCCTCTCACTCTCATCCTTATTCTAAAATTCTTTTCCCACCCTCCCTCCTCTTTTCTACTTCCAGAAAATGAGGCCCCTACCCAATCCCCTTAGTCTTTCAAGCTTTTTCTGTCCTCTCAGTCTTCTATTTCTCCTTTTAGTTTATATATCTTTTCCTTTGTCTGTCCTTGGACTCCCTTGTCCCACCCTCCCAACCCTCTTTCTCACTTCTCGGCGACTCAGAACCGGCGGGAGGGTGGAGTCAACAGCATCTAACGGCCAACCCATGAGTGCCACGCAGTGCGTCAGCCTCGAGGGTGGCGCTGATGGTGCATCGACTCCGCCCATCCAAAAAAAAAAAAAGAGCTCTGTGGGGTCATGACTTCCAGCCAGTACCCAAAGGTGATGAATGGTGAAGAGACACACAAAGATCAGAATTACGGTAGGTACGTAATTTTCATTTCTGAAGCTCTGAAGCTCTGGTCTCTAGCATTCTCCCTGGGAGTCAGCCTCTCGGCTAATCACCTCCCAGGTAAACTCAGTACTCTGGCGGATGCACTAAGTCACATCAGTCAAGGCCAGAGCGAATGCACTCTGAACAAGCAAGTACTAGCCACAGTGTTCAGGCGGTGGTGCACACCAGACGTGGATCTGTTTACCTCTCCTCTCAATTTTCAGCTTCCTCAGTACTGTTGCAGGCCCCCAGTTCTGGGAACTCTTCCTCTGGGTGCCCTGATCCTGGACTGGTCAGGGAGGTTTCCATACGCATTTCCTCCCTTTCCCCCTGATATTCAGGGTTTTGCTGAAACTCAGACAGCAGCCTGCATCGATGATCCTAGTGGCTCCGGACTGGCCCAGGCAAGCCTGGTACCCTCTCTTTCTCCAATTGTCTTGCAGCAGGCCCATTTGCCAGCCTCCAACTCACTCCCTGCTGACCCTTCCTCAGATAGGAGTGCAGTACCCAGACATACACTCTCTTCACCTCAAGGCCTGGTTCTTGAGGAGTTAGAGTTACCATCCTCACAGTACTCTGAACACTGATGATGGCAAAAAGAACGAACACTAAGAAGACTTATGCAGCCAAGTGGAAAAGGTTTTCCTTCTGGTGCAAGAGCTAAAAGGTCGAACCCCTATCAGCTTCAGACCCTCAGCTGCTAGACTACCTGGTACACCTACAGGCTTGAAACCATCTTCCCTCAAGCTACACCTGGTGGCAATTTTGGCCTACCTTTCGGTAGGAATGAAAAAATCTTTTTTTCCCCCACAACATTTTTAAACAGTTTTTCAAAGGCCTCTTGCACCTCCAGCCGACAACAAGGGAGCCCGTTTCTCCTTGGAGCTTGAACCTTTTCATAGATGGGCTCATGAATCCACCCTTCGAGTCTATGTCCATGGCCCACATCAAGTTTGTAACTTGGAAGACAGTCTTCCTGGTAGCCATTACGTCTGCCAGGAGGATTTCAGAGCTACAGGCCCTGTGCACTGAGCGGAATTACATCATCCCTCACAACGATAAAGTTGAGTTCAGGACAAATAGGAAATTTCTGCCAAAGGTGGTTTCAGAGTTTCACTTGAACCAGTCCATTACTCTGCATGTCTTCTTTACTGAGCCATCCACTCTTGGAGAGCAAAAGCTCCACAGCTTGGATGTCAAAAGAGCCATCTTTCACTACCTAGAGCATACTAGACAGTCCAGAGGCTCTTCCACTCAGTTGTTCCTCACCTGTGGGGATGCAGGCAGAGGAAGACCAGCTACCAAGAGAACAGTTTCTCGTTGGTTGGTCTCTTGTATTAGATTCTGCTATGAGAAAGCTGGTCACCAACCTCCAGTGGGGCTCAGGGCCCACTCCACCAGGGACACTGCAGCTTTGCTTGCAGCAGCAAGGGACATTCCACTGCTGGATATCTGCAAAGCAGCTACCTGGAAATCTGTACATACCTTTGTGAAACACTACAGTTTGGATGTGCAGACCAGATCTAATGCCAAATTTGACAGGGCGGTTCTGCAGAGCCTCTTTCCTAAGTAGGTTCTCTGCCCACCTCCCACTTGGCACTGCTCGGTTGTCTGCAAAAAAGTTACTGATGCTAAAGGACTCCTGGGGTAAGAAGAAAAAATTACTCACCGCAGTAATCTTCTTTCTTCCAAGGGGTCCTTTAGCATCAGTAAGCTCCCACCCTTCCTCCCCGGTTCACCTGTCAGAGAAGGGCTCTTTAATTCACCTTTTACCAAATTTGGAGTTTCTTAGGTTTTAGCTCATGTTGCTGTTGTTTCTATTTCCACTTTGGTGAACATTTGCATGTTTTTTGAATCCTGTTGATTCTTTTACGGGGCAATTGGCCTCGTTTTTCCTCGAAACAATTCTGAAGCCTTCAACAGCTCTCACTCAGGTCACACCCCTTCCTGTCTTTTGATTGGCTTGGCTCTAAGCTCATTTAAATATATCTTAAAGGCACACCTCCGAGGCAGTTGCACCTAGCCAGCTAAGTGCAAAAAAGTTACTGATGATAAAGGACCCCATGGAAGAAAGAAGATTACTGCGGTGAGTAATTTTTTCTAGTCTTACAAGACCTCCCTGCCACAAATCCATGCTGTTTACTATCCTGGAGATCGTTGCTGTCCAAGTAGTGCTCAATGGTTTTATTTGACCAGTGACTCCATCAGATTCCCCACATCAGAGGTTAAACTGGCAGGTCTGTATTTCCCTGTTTGTTCCTTGTCCCCCCTTCCCCCCATGGAGCAGAACTACATCCGCCACCTTCCAGTCCTTTTGAACGACCCGATCTTTAGTGATCTGTTAAATAGACCTACCAGGGATTCAGCCAGTTCGGCTGCCAGTTCCCTGAGTATTCTTGGATGCAACCTGGCTGGTCCAGAGATGCCAGGTGACGGAGGGGGGTGTTGGTCAGATGGGGCGACTTGGCACCTAAGGCAGACAAACAGAGGACTGAAAAAAACAGAATGTTGGTTGAACAGCTGTGATGTTTCCATGTCCTGGGGTCTATCAGTTTATTTATTGTAGCTAGTTTCTGATGCCATCAGATGCAATAGGCCAGCATCTTGGCCGCTCATGCCTTTCCTTCATAGTAGGATTGCCAGAGCCATTGAAAGGGTTTTTTCATTTTATATGTGATAAGGTCCTGAATTCTGGCTTGAGTTGATAGTCTGGTCAAGCAGAGAGTGGTCTTCCTGCATATGCACTTGCTGGAAGCATTCCAACTTGTCTTGTAATTGGGTGAACTTTTCTTCACTTGCTTTTTCTTATGGGTGGCAAAGGCCACTATTTCACCCCTTAATGCAGCTTATCCTGGAGGGTTAAGGCAGAAATGCCTGTGCTGGTATTTTCTTGTATGATTCTGGATATGCGGTCACGTAGGAGTTCTTGAAAGGTGGGCTGTCTCGGCAGGGAGGGGTTGAATTTCCTTTGGGTTTGTTTTTTGTCTGGCGGAGTAGAAAGGTGGATTAAAATGGGGGTCAAGGTATTTTTTTTTTTTGTATTTAGTTGTTTAACCAGGAGTAGCACACTAAGCTGAAAGCTTTTTTACTGGAGCAACCTGGGAGCACAGGGAAGTTAAGTGACTTGTTCAGGGTCACACAGTATGTAAGTGGAAGCTATGGGATTCAAACCCAGGTCTGGTCTGCTGGATGTCACCAGATTTGCAGCTCAGAGCCTTAAACCACTGCGCTATACTGCTTCTTCATATATATATGTGCATGTGTGTATATATATGTATATATATATACACACACACATATATACACACATATATACACACACACATACATACATACATATATACACACCAGCCATCAATGTCTGTTGCTGGAGCCCCTGTAACTGTCCCCCCCCACGACCCTCTCACTCAGCACCAACCACCCCATACACCCCCACAAACATAACACCAACACTAGAGGTGCCCAATCTCCCAGTTTCACCATCTGAAATAAAACCATCCCTCATCTTTTTTTTTTTAACCTGTAAAAAAGAAATCAATGTCAGTTACTCCATTAGTCCCCCCACCTGACCCTCCCTTTCAGCACCCGCCACTCCCCCAAGCCCTTACTTACCCGCACTGGTGGTCCAACTCTGTAATCCTCTCTGGACCATATGCACGTCTTCATTTTTCAAAGCTGGACCATGAACTGAGGAAATCAGGTATGCAGTTCAATGTATTTCATTGGGGTTTTGAACTTGCTGGCATAACTGGGCCATTTTTGAATATTTTTGCCCCATATTTTCAACATGCTTTTTTGGGACCCCACCTCATGAACAATGGCATTGAAATTATGTAAATCTGTTCTGAAAGTCAATTATGCAGTCACTGCACGAAATCACCTTTTGGGCAGGAGTTGAACATTTTCTGTGCATTTGTTCATGAGGTGGGGTCATAAGAAGGCTGTGTTGAAAATTTGGCATAAAAATATTAAAAAAACAACAAAGTTGTGAGCCTACATTGAAATTTGCAAATGCAGGCTCATAACTTTGGCAATTTTCAATATTTTGACCCCAAGTTTTCAACATTGCCATTTTTCACAGCACCTCTTGAAAAAATATGTTTTCGTACCTGTTACACGGAATGATGTTTTGGTATGCGGAATGATGTTTTGGCAGGAAATTTAAAATGTTCACCTACTGGATTCTGTAGGTGGGATAATAAGAAGGCTATGCTAAAAAATTGGTGTACAAATACGGTAAAATGCCCAGGTTATGACTGAACTTTACACTATTTCAACGTTCACTCATAACTTCACTAATTTTCAATATTTTGACTCCAAACTTTCAACATAGCAATTTTCCACGCCACTTCAAAAACATGACATATGTCATTTTTTAAATCCTGGATGAGATGTGTTTTGGCACCTAGGGTGCGAAATGACATTCCGGCCAATATACTATAAATTACATGTCTATAAGGTGAATCCTAAAACAAGTATCTTCAAAATTTGGGGTCAGAATTAAACAGAAAAAATTGTTTACCAAGCATCAGACATTTGGCATTGACAAATGCCTGTTGTATTGTGATTCTACTATACTGTATTTTCAAATCCAGATTTTAATAATTTCTGATGTTCGGGGCTATTGAAGTGTGTTTCCTGCAAAAGAAGCATGTGTGGGTGCTGTTTCTTTAAAGCCCTGATTACCTTACACTTTTAATTGGGCTGGACAGACCATTAACATTGTGGGATGTTATTTTGAAGTTAGACATGAGCATGCAGTTAGAGAATACATAAATCCTTCATCATGCACCCCAACTGATGTCCACCATATATCCTGTTTAACCTGTCCCCCTGATTCGTAGGGGGTTAGCAAAAAAAATCTGTTTAGCACAGTATTCAGATTTAGTACTCCTGGCATCTGGGGTAGGTGTGGGAGAGCTGCAAACCTTATACCACCAGTCAGATAAGTAACTTGGGAGTGTGGGAGACCCAACCCTGGGGGAACATTAAAATTGGTGGCCTGGGGGCTGGACGGGGTCCCTTTGGATCAGGGCCAACTGGTAAACGAGACAGGACAGCTGGAACCATGCATAAAGATGTCCGATGTCTGGCTGGTCTTCTAAACTAGGGGAAACTCATGCTTCCAAGGTAGGGGAAGTGAGCTTACCTCCCTTATCGACCACGTCCGAGAACGCAGTTTTGAGAGTTCTCTGAAATCTGAGTGGATTCAGCTCCCTGGAGAACTGGAAAGTCTCGAAAAGCTGAGTGGATTCAGCTCCCTGGAGAACTGGAAAGTCTCGAATGAGGGTAAGGAGGAAAATTAAAGAAAGAGAAACAAAAATGGGTACCAGTATTGGAGGGGGGGGTGGATTATAGACGTTATCCTAGGTTTCAGGATAGTCTTAGGTTGTTTTCTGCCTCTGGTAAAGATTTGTTTATTTATTTAATAAAGTACTCTGTTTCATTGCGACTCAAGGCACTGTACAAGTGAACACATTTTGATATAAACAATTAAAATATATATCAAAATATATAAATACAGTGCTAAATTAGATTAATTATCTAAATCAGCTGTAGGGAAAAGCTTCTCTAAATAAAAAATGTCTTCAGCTGCCTTTTGAAGGCATTTACTGATGGGACCTCTCTAAGAGAGTGAGGGAGTGAATTCCACAGTGTCGGTGCCACAAACAAAAATGCCTGGGCATTTGATGATTTTGAGTGAACCCTGGGAATCACCAGGAGGCCCTCATCAGCTGTCTGGAGGGAATGGGTTGGGTGGTAGGGCTCCAGGAGGTCTTGCAGGTAGCCGGGCCCCAGTTCATGCAGGGCCTTATAGGTCAGCAAACCGATCTTGAAGGTGATCCACCACCTAACAGGCAGCCAGTTCAGTAGCATATACACTGCAAATAACATGGTGGACCAAATGGAGCCCCGGAGGACCCCACGTGGCAGGGGCAGTGGTGCAGAGGAAAAAGTCTCCAACACCACCCTCTGCATCCTGCCAGTGAGGAAAGGGTGGAACCAGTTAAGGACTGTAGCAGCCAGTCCACAATAAACCTGCAGGTGCTCCAACAACACCCTATGGTCCATGGTGTCAAATACAGTTGACAGATCAAGGAAAATAAGATAATAAGGACAGTAAGAATGGAACACTTTCCTCCATCCCTTGCCACCAGGAGATCATTAAGCACCCGGGCACTGTCCAGGCAACATTCCTCCCGCTGTTAGACTATGGTGATATAATTTACAACTGCATTTCGGCTACTAACCTCCGATGTCCTCTTCCACCGTGCCCTTCATTTTATTACTAACGCATCCCCCAGGAGCCATCACTGTGGCCTATATTTTACTGTTGGGTTGACATCCCTAGCCACTAGAAGACTGCTCCACCTTGGTACATGGACACCCAAAGCACTGCATAATAAAATCCCAGACTATATTTCCTCTCTTGTCCACATCTCGCACTGCACTTATTCCCTTAGGAAGTCTTTCTTCCTCCTCCTCCTGGATGTCCCCAGAACTAGAACCTCCCTCGGCAAGGGAGCTATATTGAATTCTGTTCTTGTGGCTTGGAACAGCATTCAAATGGTACTCAAGCTCACCGGCCTGGTTACTATTAATTTCTCAAGTCACTCGCCTCAAGGTTCTTCATGGAGCCTTGCAAATGCCCGAGGGCTTAGCGCTCTGAATCCCTCTTCTTCTCTTCCCCTCTGGCCTTGTCTCATCTGTTTTTCTGTCACTGCCTAAGTCCCCTACCCTCACCTGTAGCGCTCCCTTCCCTACTAACTGACTATTTCACGTCCTTACTCACTCCTGTCCTGTCTCCTCCCTCTGCTGCATTCCTTGCCTTCTCTACATCCTACAGCAGATTGCCACATAGTTGTATCATGTAATTTGCCTCACTATTGCACTGTCTTGATGCCAGGACCTGTTTTTACTGTGATAGTATATTATGATGTACTAGACCCATTATGTAAATTGCCACTTTGCTGCTCTACATTATCGCCAGGACCTGTTTTTTTACTGTGATTGTACATTGTGATGTATGAAACCCGTAAGGATTAAGCTACAAGAAAGGATGGGTCTACTGTGGAATAATCCATGGTGGTGGGGGGTTGGGGCACAAGGCCAAAGGCTGAGTGCCTCCAATGACCCAACCATGGATTAATTCCACAGTAGACCCATCCTTCCGAGTGGCTTAATCCTCTTGTAACATGGCATTGAATGTATAAGTGGCTGTTCTTCAAGAAATACAAAGAGAGACAGTGGAATTTGGTTTGAAATGCTTTATGTTCAGCAGTAGAACACGCTGAAGAAATTGTGCAGAAAAATTAGAACACACCTATTGGTCATATCGCGGGGGCTAAACACATTCCATAGAAATATCCACAATAACAACTTTTTAGGTGTTTAATCAAAAACATATATTTTACAAATTTGCAAAACGTTACAGCTTGCTATCTATGCTGCTCGCAAATGCTGCTTGTCCATTGATACTGTGCTGCAGTGTGGGAACGCGTAGGTCAGATCTGCATACAGGCAGACTAGAACGGAGAACGGAGAGAGCCAGTGAGGAGCTAGCTGGTGTCTAATTTTTTCAACAAACAGTTCTTAGCTAAGTGCCAAACATCTGTAAGATTTGAAACATTTGCAACACTTTGCAGGTTCTTTTGCACACTGCTCATAACTGCTGCTTCTCCATTGACACTGTGCTGCATTGTGGGAACACATAGGTCAGATTTCCGTATAGGCACAGTACAATGGGGAGAGCGAGTGAGAAGCTCTGCGCTAATTTTGGAACAAACTCTGCTTAACTAACTCTTAAACATTTGTCCCATTTCAAACTGTGTTTTGGGTGTACATTAGGCAACATTTATATGAAATAAACAGAGGTAGCACTTTCTACTTGGTTTAGATCGAAAAAGTGACATTGAAGTGTTCCATCTTTGTTTGCCATCTGTAATGATGAACCACTGGGCGCATGGGTGGGAAAGAGCAAAATGTTTCTCTGCTGCTTTTTACTGCGGTGGATCGCCATGGTACTGCATCACTAACCATGGTCTACTTAGAAATTAGACCATGGTTAGGACAGTACCACCTGTTACAATTGGACCAATAGAAATACTGGGTTTTAATATGTGCTTTTATGCCATGTTACAAATTGTCTGATTCAAAGTATGTTACTTTTGTTTTGCAAACCTGTTGTTGTACACCTGTCTTGTATAGGCTCTCCTTGTGAATGAGCTTGCTCAATGGAGTTTTCCTACATTAAACTTGAAACTTGAAAAGCACCCAAACCAGGGCAGTCTCAGTACTGTGCCTTTTCCTAAAGCCCGACTGGAGAGTGTCGTAGATGTCATGAGTTGATAAATGGGCCTCCAGTTGAAGAGCCACCACCTTCTTAATAACCTTTCCCACAAAGAGAAGGTTAGAGACAGGTATGTGGTTAGCCAGGCAATCTGGGTCTAGTGACGATTTCTTCAAGACCCAAGTCACGACCAAAACCTCTGTCCTCCCCTTTGTCTCCCTTCATAAATTAAATATGTTATCTCATTTTATGCTCTGTCAGTGATATTGTTCTCTTTTTCATTGCAAAAATGACTTTGTAACAACTCAAAAAAGCATAATATTTTTGTACGTAATTTAATACTGTATTTTGAATCTTTATAACCCTTTGTTGTGTTCTTTATCTGTACCCTGTTTCCCGGGTCACACCTGGAAATGAGCCTCAGCTCAGTGTGCCTTTGCCAGTTACCAAATTTTAAATAAAGAGTGATATTACCACTGCCTCCTTCAAGGGCTCAGGAAAGACCCCTCTCACTAAAGAGCACCAGACTATCCCAGCCAGGACCAGGTCAATGGAATCAAAACACCCTACAAGAAGGCTTATTGGACCCGGATCCAAACTACAGTAGGTAGGTCTCAACTCCTGGATGACCTTCACGACATCCATGACCACCAACTGGTTGAAGTCAAACCAGACAGACTGAATGCCCATGACCGCCGGCTCATCACTGCATGCCCCAATAGAGGGCGTTGACTAGATTCCCCATCTGATGGAGGCAATCTTATCAGCAAAGAACAGAACAAACTCATCACACTTAGATTGTGAAAAAGCTCCCATGGACTGAAGACAGGCTGGATTACATAGCCTGTTGACAGTCCAGAAGAGCTGGGCTGGTCTGCTAATTGCTGCAGCATTCTCCTTGGACAGGAACTCTGCCTTCTTACAGGAGACTGTTGATTGATAGTCTCTATAATTAGACATCAAAATAAGCTTATCCCCATCACACCAGAATCTCCACCAGCACTGCTCCAGCCTTCGACCCCTCATCTTCAACTCCCTGAAAGTCCCATCAAACCAAATGGATCTCCAGTGTGAAGTGAGGGGTCGAACATGGACCGGTGCAATAGAGCCAAAGGCCTCAGCAACAACTCTATTATAGGTCGATACCAACTCCCCAGGCTCATCGCAAGCACTCATCATACCTGATAGGTTGAGCACAACCATAAGACCTTCCGGGGTCAAACCCCTTAAAGGGTGGACTGGAACATCGCCATAGGGGGAGATCTGTTGGGGAGGCTTCGAACGAGAACCACATGTTATAGTGGTCCAACCAAGTGACCAGTTGCACCTTGAGGTCAGTGACCTCCAATGCAAGTGAGAAGACAAGGTCCAGAGAATGGCCGTGCACATGGGTTGCAGAGGTAACCACCTGTGTCAGGCCCAGTGAATGCATTAATTGGAGGAAGTCTTGTCAAAATGGTGAGAGTTCATCGTCGACCCAGGCATTGAAGTCACCCAGAATAATCCATCTGGGCGACTCCAATACCAGTTCGACAACAAAGTCTGCGACTTTCTGCAGGAATTCCTTCTCATTTCCTGGAGGACGTTAAATGAGAAGGCTCCTGCAACCTGCTCCAGCAACCCCCTGAATGGCCACACATCAAAGGACCCCACCGTTCCCACTGGGAGACCCACGAAGTGCAAATCCAATTTAAAAAAAACACCACATCCCCACCCCTATGATCCTTTCTCGGACAGTGGATCACTGAGAACCCAGCAGGAACCACAGATTGCAATACTGGGCCAGCATTATCATCCAGCCAGGTCTCAGTGATGCAAGCCAGATCCGCTGTTGAAACAAGATCATCTATAATCACTGTCTTGTTCTTAATAGATCTGGCATTGCATAACACTGCCTGAGAAGGATAGGTAGATGAGGCTGGTCCATTGGATACTTGCCCCACCAAGGGTGGAACCCTTGGGTATGAGCACAAGACAGGGGGTCCCCTTTCCTGGACCCATTTTGCCCCAGAGCTCCTCCTAGAGCTCACCACACCAATCTGCCTTCCCTCAGCCATATTCCCCACAATAGGCCCCGCCAACCCCCACCTTCTCCCTCTGCGGGCAGTCCCCAATGACCTACAGCATCTGTAGACATCTGATGGTAGCAAGGGGCAGTCAAACGGATGGAGGTTATGGAGCCTAGAAGGGGAATAATGTCTTTTGAAGGGAGCCATCGACCGGCACATCCTAAATCTATACTTCCATTTGTCTCCAGTTATATCATATAACTTATATACTAAGCTAATTACCCTCCAAAATGATAAATTACCTAACAACCAATTAATAAGAATCAAATTAAAAGTTTAAACAAAAATGCAATATCAGTATCAATACCCCACTCGTACACCCACACATTCACTTCCACACACACACACACACACACACCTCAGCACCCCCCAACCCCAAACCCCAGAATATCTAAAAACAAGTTAAATAAACTAGAAGGGGAGTCCAAGTTCAGGGTACAGTCATCAAAGCTGGTCCCACAGAATAGTTCTAGCAGGGAGACAGGGTCAGAGAACAAGTGAAGAGCCCTTAGCTGAGTCACTTGACTGCAGCTCGGTAATATATATTATCAGAAAGTATCTGGCAGTTTCTAACAGAACAAGGGACTGTTACCCCACTGACCTGTGAGCAAACAATTTAAAGTTTTCCAGTTACTTTCTCAGTCCTCTTATGGCTGCAAGTTCAGGGAAATCCAAATCTCCAGTTCACCTTCCAGCAATATAAACCAACCAAGCAGGCAGTACGGTGGATAATTATGTCTATACTGGTTAAAGGGATGCCAAGGGCTCTCCTACCATTCTGGCTACCCTCCTGGTAAAGTCTTTCACCAAGGAACACCAGAGTCACTGTACCTGCTGCAGAACCCGCAGTCAAGCCTCTCTCCGGAATGTTTAGGTTCAACTCCATGGGACAAATTACAGCCCCAGGGAAACAAGACATGCCAGATGCAACCACACAGATCACTCACAGCAGTCTCTGCTGGCACGTTTAGTATGCTGGACACCAGAACCTTGAGCTTGCACCTAACTGCTTTCTCCTCCAGCTGCTCACCGCACTCCTGGTGGTTCACTGCTCGCCAGTCTGCACGCCAACACACCTCAGATCTCCAAACGTAAAACAACTTCCCGTTGTTCTGAAAAGCAGTTGGCTCCTCCAAGCAACTCAAGTCAGCAGTCCCACGTTCTGCCACAGCTCAGCACTGGCTCCTGGGATCACCAACTTCAGCAGACAAGAGATCCAAATTTTAGCAGCTCACCACCAGTCAGTAAGTCCAACAGCAGACTTCTCTGTCCTGGACCAGCTCCTATCTAAAACCAAAAAAGCTATACTCCTATTACTAACTCGATTGAGCCCCTGTCTAGTGCTTCCCACTCTAAACTAAACTCTGACTAATTAAAAACAAAATGTTTATTTAAAGCTTTAGCAAGAAATAACAAATGATTTAGAAGCTGTATATTGCAGTTTGAAAATGAGAGCATTTTCAACTTTGTATTCCATGCACTTCACATGACTAATGTCCTTGTTCAACCCTTAGGCAATGGATGAAGTGGCTAAAATTAAGAGCACGGTCTTTCAGTCCAAATTATATGCAGAGGACAGTTAATGTGCTCCATAACAGAGCTAAGGTGACTGGGAAACTCAGTACCAAGGAACAGTTTGAAATAAAAATCAGTTTCCTGGATCCAGACTAAATACAGGAGAAAGCAGTGAGTCCTGTGGCATATCCACAATGCTAGCAAATGGCTCCTCATTGGAGGATACCCTGGCCAGCCCACAAATCCTGAACTCTTTCAGCCTATCCCCGATAACTTTCAAACAAGTCGAAGACTTGTTAGTGACATTAGATACCAAGAAGTGCGCTGGTGCTCATGGGATAGACCCCTTTTTCCTTCAGGTCGGCTCATACTTCCTTACTGCTCCTATAACTCATTTATTTAACTTGTCAATTACTTCAGGCTTTGTCCCCACTCTTTGGAAAATAGTCCACCTACTACCTCTGTTTAAATCCAGTGACCCCTGCGATCTGAATAACTATAGGCCCATTTCAGTTTTACCCGTACATTCTAAACTGCTTGAAAATTAATCAATGCACTGCTAAGGACTTATCTAGAAAAAATTGAACTTTCCAACCCACTCCAGTTAGGCTTCCATCAGCAACATAGTACAGTTTCATCCCTGGCCAAAGTGACCGATGATTGGCTCATTGCCCTTGACCACAAACTATTTACCGGAGCTGTGTTTCTAAACCTAGGTAAGGCGTAAACTTGAGGCATATGGACTAAATAACTTATCTGTTAACTGGTTCACTAGTTACCTATCAGGGAGGGTCCAGTGTATGAAGCAGATGGCCTACTGTCTCCTCCATTACCACGCTTGAGAGGTGTGCCTCAGGGATCCATTTTAGGTCCCCTACTCTTCTCAATTTATATTAAAGAACTGGCGACACGTTCAGGAGAATTTTAACAAAACATAATATTTAGGCACTGTCCAGCTTATATTTCCCATTAGTTCTGTATTTCTCCTCCCCAGTATTTAGTAGTGAGGTCATTTGCATGAAAACAGGATTTATGCTCCTGAAGTGTTCATCTATTCCTGCTGCTTTCTCTCTAGCTGAAGTCAGAGCATGGCTTGTGACCTCACAGTTGCTCCCATGGCAACAGATTGTGATGTCACAACAGAGGATTATGTCTTGAAGTAAGACACAAGCTATAGAGGCAGATGAACTCAAAATGAATTATAAGGGACAACAGTCATATATTCATACACATTTCTTTAGTAATTATGGGATGGAGAAATATATAAAATATGAATGGAATGCAAGCACAGTTGTATCTAATTATGTTTTTTAAAGTTTTCTATGAGGCATCAGTAGCTCTTTAATTCATTAAGTAGTAACATTCTTACAGCAAAACTGCACTTTTTTGCAGATGATACCATCCTTTATATTTCTAAACCTTCATTAAACAAATTTGGTACAATACTCCAATCTGACTTCAACCAATTACAGCTTAATCTCATCAGCTCAAAACTTCTGCTAAATGCAAATCCTGTAAGACCAAGGCCATGTACTTCGCTCCTACCTTTTCTACATCTCTATTGCCAACACAAGGCAGTATACCTGTATTAACATTATTGGGGGATTCACTGGCGGTCGTTCAAAAATTTAAGTATCTTGGGATGTGGTTGCACAGTCGTCTTTCTTTTACCGTCCATACTGAAACTCTAATGAAAAAATTAAGAATTGGATTAGGATTTTTCTTCCGAAAAATAAATCCCTGTTTCCTCCGGAAGTCAGAAAACTGTTAGTCCAAGCCACCTTTCTCCCTTTAGTAGACTATGCAGACTTTCTGTATTCCAGTAGCCCAGAATCTTGCCTTCACAAACTGGACATACTTTGTCATCGGGGCCTACATTTTATCTTAATTGCCCCCTTAAGAACACATCACTGCTGATCATATTCAGCGGTGAGATGGACGTCACTTGCCAGCAGGAGGAGGAGGATGCATAGCTGTATCTGGGTATACAAAGCCATACTGAATAAACTCCCCTCCTATATCTCTTCCCTGTTTCACCAATCCCTTAGTTGCTACTCACTCAGGAAAAATTCCTTAATTTTACTAGACATTCCCAAATTTCAAACCTGTTTTGGAAAATCTGCAATCAGATGCTCGTTAGCTTCTGCGTGGAATAAACTCCAAAACACCCTTAAGCTCACCAACTACGTCTCTTTGACTGTGGCCAAATCCCATATAAGCATTTCCGTTAAGGAGGATTGTTGCTGTTATGCTACCTTGCCATACCTTTGGTCTCTTTGTCACCCAGCTACAAATGGGGCTAAGCACTCTACTCTATGTACCCATTACTGTGCACTTATCCTATCCCCACTCCATTTGCTGGCTGGAAATGAATTGTTTTGCACTTAATTTGTATTATTGATGCTTACGAAAAATTCCTGTCTTTATAGCATTCACTCTATGCCATTTTTGCTGTCTTTTTGTATAACTCGTTCTGCAGTATATGTCACCATATAATTGCTGATTTATGCTTTGTACGTATTTGTTGATTTATGCTTTGTACGTATTTGCTGTTGTTTTGCCTGTGGCAGGACCTCCTTGTAAATGAGCTTGCTCAATGGCACTTTCTTGATGAAAGAAACTTGAACTTGATATCCTCCAGCTCGTGAGGGGGAGACTGATCAATATCTGTTGGGAATGCTAATACGGGGGAGGGGGGGGCCCAGAGGAGGGCAGTGCTAGTCAAGGGCCCATGTTGAAGCCCCCCCCACACACACCACCCACATAAAGGACAGCCCATCTTTTCTGTAGTGGGGATGGGTTAAATGCTTTGAATTGAGGTTGGAGTAAAGGGGTGAGGGGCACAATCAGGAACATAGGCAATGTGCTGTCAGTGCCCCCCCCCTCCAGGTCACACCCACCACCCAAAGTCTGGAGGATTTACCTTGTCCTGGGTTTACTAGGGAAAGAATGCCAGCTGTCGGGTGGCAGTTTTTATCCATGCTGCTGATGGACCAGTAATTTATAAGAAGGGAAAGCCATAGAGAGAGGACCAGATGGGCAGCAGGCGTCCCATCCCCAGGACTCCCTCCTCCAAAGCCTGGTAGTAGGGTGACTGACCATGCATAGCTCAGTTAAGGTGCTCTAGGTAGACGGTGCACCAAGGGGGTTCCCTGTAAAGGTCAAATTAAGGTGGGG
This sequence comes from Neoceratodus forsteri, assembly GCA_016271365.2. NCBI lineage: Eukaryota > Metazoa > Chordata > Ceratodontiformes > Ceratodontidae > Neoceratodus > Neoceratodus forsteri. Next base: position 547,550,697 of record JADMNL010000023.1, read on the forward strand.
CGCGGCAACCCCGGACCCCTAGCCTGCCCCCCCCCCAAGAATTAACACCCAGTAGTCAGGTACTCACAATAGGTGTCAACACTGTCCAGAGTCTCTCCTCAGGTGGAGGTGTCTGTCATTGCTCAAAGCTGTGCCGTGATCTTTACAAGATTATCCTGAACATGCAGCCACCATTCAGCATCCGTGGGCAGTCTGCATGGGGAAGATCTGGAGGTCTGTGCTCATGGATGCTGGGTGTTCCTCTGGGGTAGATGAAGGTCTCTCTTTGCCAAAGCCTAGGTCACTTCCGCTGCTGAATTGAAGGTTTTCTGACTATCTGTGAACTGGATGACTATCTTTGCCTGATAGAGGGTCCTGAATTTCATCTATTTTCCCTGAGCGGACGCATAATCGGTGTGAATTCCCTCCTCCTCCTCATTGTGAGTGGTACATAGTCATTGTCTATAAAGATTTTTGTGGTGCCATAGAAGTGGTGTTTTTGTGCCCATGCTTTTTGTAAAATTAACTCTTTGGTTTGGTATTTCAGAAAATAGACCAGAACTGAATGAGGACGGGCAACTGGGGAATGAGGCTTAGGCCCCAGAGCCCTAGTTCGATGTCTAGGGCAAAATCAGCATCCAGGGTCAGGACAGTGTGACAAAAGCATCCATAAATGCCAGCATTCCCATCCCTTATGAATCCTTGGGGAGGCCGTACACTTGGAGGCTTTTACATTGTGCTCCATTTTCGGTGTCTTCCTGGTAGTCGGCTATGGCTCTTGGGGTCTCCGCTAGCTGCCGCAGGGCTGTCTAGAGTTCTGCCATGTGGTTGAAATTCGTGGCCACCTGTTGTTCTGTGGCATCAGTTTTGGTGCTTAGGGTGTCAAGGTCTGACTGGGCTGATGAGAAGGACTCCGGGAATTCAGTGAACTCTGCTGTAAAGACTTTGAGCTCAACAAGGATTGCGTCCTGCTTTTTGCCTTTTCTTTATGTGTGAGCACTGTGGGTCCATTGATTGATGGAGGGCTGCCGCCGAAATCTCTGACATGGCCAAGTCAAAGCACTCCGCTGCCAAGCCATCAGCATCCATCAGTAGAACATCAAATTTGTTCCTGAAGAGCTTCATGGATGTTGGTAAGTATCTCTCCTTTAATCTTGCAAAGGTATTGATAGCAGAAGTGCTGATTTGACAAGGTTTTGGTGTTCCAGAGGGTTGGCATTCCCAGCTCAAGCCAGCATCAGCCTGATGACATCACTGGAAGTCGCTATGCCACATTTACATTCTACCTCTCAGAACCCATCTCCTGTACCCTCGGAGGACATGCCCGGGGTTTTCAGCTTAGAGGATGGTGAATATGCTTCTTCAGCCGACAAACTAGGAGCTCAGTCATGCAGAGCCCTTAACTGGGAAGACCTGGCTACTCTGCTGAAGCAGACATGTATCACATTAGAACTGGAGAACAGACAACAACATGCATCAAAGAAATATGCAGACCTCTTGCCAGGGACAGTTAAGAGAGACAGTTTTTTTTGCAGTGGTTTTAGAATGGGCAGTTACGGAGTGCAAGATGCTGGCTATAAAGTCTGCTAAAATGTACAAAACTGATGCAACGGCAGCAAAAACTGGGATACAACCCCTAAGATGGACAAATCTATCTCAGGTGGCACAAAGAAAACTGCCATATAAGAGACTAGAGGCTGTCATTCTTTCTTTTTTCCAACACTTTTTTCTCCCCTGGCTCCGGGCATCCTTCAGGCATGCCTTCTTGGCTGTGCCTCTCACTCCCAGCCTGAATCTCTGCATCTCCCAGGCTCTCCCTCTGAATGACTGGTCAGGTCGAACCCCCCAGATCACCCCCCGGGAGAGGGCCCGCCCTCCCATGGCAGCTCTTTCTGTAATTAGAGGTACCTATCAGTCGTCGGCTGGCCCATGGAGAGTCCTGGGTGCATTGGACCGGGGATGGAATGTGGATGTGCCCCTGAGGCCTCCGTCATCTCACTGGCTCCAGAGAGGGGGTTTTATCCTTGTTTTTGTTTTCCTATGCAGAGCGTGGCCATCAAGGCAGTGCTATGCCAAAGCTCTGTCCCAGCTCTGCCCCCAGTACGTACATGGCGTCGCTATATTGTGCGCTTCCAACTGCCGCCAGAGGTCACTCTAAGAGCAGTCGCTACTCTGAGCCCTTCCTGGAAAGAGAGAGCAGTCCATCTGGATACTCAATCTCTTCTCTCCCCCCTGCCGACCCCCAGCAACCCAGGCTCGTTCCTGAACCCGGGTCACCGGCGTGGTGCGAGATGTGGCATCCGGCGCCTCAACCCTCAGCGCCACCAGACTGGCTAGAGGCTGTCATTCTTGAAGAGCATTCTTGAGTGGGTACAGTACACACTGCAAGCCCATTGGTCGGCTGGCTCCACCAGTGGGCTTCCAGATGTACAGTAGCTGTCAGTCACAGACAGCTCTGTTGGCAGGTAGAGCGTGGCAGCATCTCGGGTGGGTTTGAGCTGCCTGCCAACATTAGGACCATGCGGTCGAGAGGGCGGAGTGAGACAGGGGTGCCTGTGTGGGTGGGGGGTCCACTGGACCACCAGGGAGCTTTGGGATTATGGCGACTTTGCGATTGAGTCGTGAGGGGGTAGCTCTTACTGCAATACTGCTGCAGTGTCGACATGCTTTCAGGGTGTCAGGAAGGTGGGAGGGTCAGCACCTATTACTGTAATGCCACGGTGTACGGCATATACTCGGGGATCTGGGCGGGGGGGGATCAGTAGACTGCCAGGGTGGGTAGACTGCCATGCTGCTGTGTGCAGTACGGCAATCTGTCTGTGGGTGGCCACCCACTTAAGTCTACTTGAAGTAAACTTATCTCTTGGAGACGCATCTCTGGACTTGCTCTGGGGATGCGTTCCCCAACATCGGTTGTGAATGAGGCTGCACACCATATGCATGAGCACGCCCCCTGCACAACCCCTCCAGATGCGCCACATATCATTATGTGTGGTGTGCAGTGTATCGGGGATGCGCCGGCACATCGGATGCCTTCAAGAATCGCACCAGTGCGCAAGTTGGGGATGCATCGGTGCATCTCGGATGTGCTGGGCGTATCCCTTTTGAGAATCCTGCCATGTGGGGTTCTGAGTTGTGCTGGATCTCGGATGCCTCAACAAAGGATCCGGGCTTCACTCTTCAAAATGGAAACACTCTGATCCACTACAGTGACAGTGCCCCCAGGAGACTTCCTGGCATCTCTGCATATCCCCATTCATCCATCACTTCTGGTTTCTGCACTTTTGCATGCAGGGCCAGCATTCTCAATAAAAAAAGCTTAGTTTTGGTCTTGCCATTGCACCAAGGGAATTCACCAAAGTCATTGCAGTGCCGGCAACCTACCTTAGAGAGAAGGGCATACATGTTCACTCCTAAGTGGATATCTGGCTCATCAGGGTGCAGTTTCTCCCAGATGGACATCTAGCAATTACTGAGGTCACCAGGACACTTCAGAACCACATCTGAGTGATAAACTACAGCAATATAATGCTTCACCCGACTTTGCGCATGCATCAGTGGGGGGTGATGTTCGGCACAACAATGCCAGTATAGCTCACAAAGGAGAATGTGCAATCCCTCTGAGGCATGCAGATGTCTCAAGCACAAGCCTGCAGCAGCCTCAAAGACAGTCCTACATGTGCTGGGCTAAATGGCAGCAAGCATGAGCCAGACTTTACTCATGCCCACTTCAAATCCACCCACTATGATTGTGGGATCCACAGCGGCACTCCCAGTCAACCAAGGTCCTGCTGACATCCTTTGTGAGATCATCCCTCAAGTGATGGAGAGTACACATTAGCCTAACACAGGGAGCATCTTTGAGGGCTGTGCAACACCTCACCCTCATGGTGGATGCCAGTGTGTTGGGCTAGGGAGCAGTGCTAGCCATGGTATCAGCTCTAGGGACTTGGATCCTCGTAGAGAGAATGCTTCCTATCAATATCCTTGAGATGCAGGCAGTGTTAAGGGTGCTGCTTACTTTCAGAGGCAGTTTATAGAACCAGCATATCCTAGTCAGGTTTGACAGTGCAGTGACTGTGGCGTACATTAGACGCCAAGAACAAAAGAAAGCAGAGAGATTATGGTGGAGGCATACAAGTTACTCTGCTGGGACGAACCTGCTATCTCTGTCGGCAATTTACTTGGTGGGCACTCTCAGTTTTCAGGTCAACTGGCTTACATTCTTTGGCACTAACTGTTGGAGAGGCATGGTAGCTTAGTGGTTAGAGCACAGCGCCCTGAAACTGAGGACCTGCTTGTGAATCCCTCAACCATCACTTACTCACTGTGTGACCCCAAGCAGTGCTGTTAACCTCCCTATGCATTTTCTCTGTTCTGACCCCCGATGCTGTTAACCTCCCTGTCACTGGGTGTGGGTTTAGGATAGTATAATTTCAGGCAGACCACAAGTCAGGTACATAAAAAATGCACAAGTGCATTTGTCATTTTATTTTTATAAACTAAAATATACAGAAAGCAAAATGGTAAGTCAGACAACTGCTTTGTTTTAATAGTTTCTTTTCTCAGGAACACCAAGGAACAGTGTGAATACTGCACACAACTGAGATCTTCCACTATTAACAGCCATTACACAACTGACCTCCCTATCTTTCCTATCTCAGCACTGAGGTAGGGCTTTTTATAAGCTCTCTAGAAGTTGGAAAAATTTCCACTGCCTTTTGATTGACAGCAGACGTAACACTAGCCTCTAGGGGCCATTGTTGCCCCATAGAGAACAGTTCAGTTGGCACCTGGAGGACAGCACAGAACATGCAGCTCTTTTTTCCTTTCGTTTACAACATTGGAAAAGGTCAGACCCGAGGTCAAAACATTCTGTGCTCTCCTAAATTCTCCTGCAGGGTCCAATTACCTCATGCTGTCTGCTGTGAAATATATCTTAGAAGGGGGCTACTAATATCTAGAAAAAGCAGACACAAGTTTTTGTTTTTCTTATATTATGATTCCCTTCTCATTTAGTAACTGTACTCTTAGTTTTGTTTTATGGCCAAATACCTGAGAAAAAAACAATATAAATATAACTTCAATATTCTTTGAGGGTTTGGCTAGTTTTCTTGTTAGTTTTTAGGTTGATATGCACAGAAAGCTCTATAGGCACTTAATTTATAACCAGCCAGCCAGCATATTGGACATTATACAAAACATATAAACTGTTTGGGGAAGGGGTTTCATTTTATCCCAGGGGTGTCCACTGTGACATGGGTCACCCTGTCACACTCCCCATGCATTTTCTCGGCTCTGACCCCGACACTGTTAACATCCCTGTGCATTTTCTCTGTTCTGACCCCTGCCGCTGTTATCCTCACTATGCATTTTCTCTGTTTTGACCCCTGACGCTGTTAACCTCTCTGTGCATTTTCTCTGCTCTGACCCGCTGACGCTGTTCATCTCTCTGTACATTTCCTCTGCTCTGACCCCCGATGCTGTTACCGTCCCAGTGAATTTTCTCTGTTTTGACCCCGACACTGTTAAAATCCCTGTGCATTTTCTCTGTTCTGACCCCCAACACTGTTAATTTTGCTGTACATTTTCTCTCTTCTGAACCCCAACACTGTTAACCTCTCTCTACATTTTCTGTTCTGACCCCCGACACTGTTAATGTTACTGTGCATTTTCTCTGTTCTGACCCCCGATGCTATTAACCTCTCTGTGAATTTTCCCTGTTCTGACCCCTGACACTGTAAACCTCCCTATGCATTTTCTCTCTTCTGACCCTGAAGCTGTTACCCTCTCTGTACATTTTCTCTGTTCTGACCCCCTGATGCCGTTAACCTTACTGTGCATTTTCTCTTTCCTGACCCTTGACGTTTTTAACCTCACTGTGCCTTTTCTCTGTTCTGACCCCTGACGCTGTTAATCTCCCTATGCATTTTCTCTGTTCTGACCCCTGACGCTGTTCACCTCTTTATGCATTTTCTCTGTTCTAAACCCTGACACTGTTAACTTCCCTGTGCATTTTCTCTGTTCTGACCCCTGAAGCTGTTAACTTCCCTGTGCATTTTCTCTGCTCTGACCCCTGACACTGTTAACCTCCATATGCATTTTCTCCGTTCTGAGCCCTGATGCTGTTACGCTCTCTACACATTTTCTCTATTCTGCCCCTGATGCTGTTAACCTCACTGTGCATTTTCTCTGGTCCGACCCTCTCTCGTTGTTCACCTCACTGAAGATTTTCTCTGTTCTGACCTGTGACGCTGTTACCGTTTCTGTACATTTTCTCTGTTCTGACCCCCTGATGCTGTTAACCTCACTGTGCATTTTCTCTGTTCTGACCCCCGATGCCGTTAACCTCTCTGTGCATTTTCTCTGTTCTGACCCCTGACGCTGTTAACCTCTCTGTACATTTTCTCTGCTCTGACCCCTGATGCTAACCTCACTGCATTTTCGCTGTTCTGACCCCTGACGCTGTTAACCTCTCTGTACATTTTCTCTGTTCTGACCGCTGATGCTAACCTCACTGTGTACATTTTCTCTGTTCTGACCCCTGATGCTAACCTCACTGTGCATTTTCGCTGCTCTGACCCCTGACGCTGTTAACCTCTCTGTACATTTTCTCTGTTCTGACCCCTGAGGCTAACCTCACTGTACATTTTCTTTGTTCTGACCCCTGATGCTGTTAACCTCACTGTACATTTTCTCTATTTCTGACCCCTGATGCTAACTTCACTGTGCATTTTCACTGTTCTGACCAGGGCCTCTGTTAACTTCCCTGTGCATTTTCTCTGTTCTGACCCCCAATGCCGTTAACCTCTCTGTGTATTTTCTCTGTTCTGACCCCTAACGCTGTAACCTCCCTATGTATTTTCTCTGTTCTGAGCCCTGATGCTGATAACTTCCCTGTGCATTTTCTCTGTTCTGACCCTCTGATCCTGTTAACCTCAGTGTGCATTTTCTCTATTCTGACCCCTGACGCTGTTACCCTCTCTGTACATTTTCTCTGTTCTGACCCCCTGATCTTGTTAACCTCACTGTGCATTTTCTCTGTTCTGACCCCTGACGCTGTTACCCTCTCTGTACATTTTCTCTGTTCTGACCCCTGATCCTGTTAGCCTCACTGTGCATTTTCTCTGTTCTGACCCCTGATCCTGTTAACCTCACTGTGCATTTTCTCTGTTCTGACCCCCAATCCTGTTAACCTCACTGTGCATTTTCTCTGTTCTGACCCCTGACACTGTAAACGTCCCTATGCATTTTCTCTGTTCTGACTCCTGACGCTGTTAACCTCCCTGTACGTTTTCTCTGTTCTGACCCCTGATGCTAACCTCACTGTGCATTTCTCAGTTCTGACCCCCTTGATCCTGTTAACCTCACTGTGCATTTTCTCTGTTCTGACCCCTGACACTGTAAACGTCCCTATGCATTTTCTCTGTTCTGACTCCTGACGCTGTTAACCTTCCTGTACATTTTCTCTGTTCTGACCCTTGATGCTAACCTCACTGTGCATTTTCGCTGTTCTGACCCCTGACACTGTTAACTTCCCTGTGCATTTTCTCTATTCTGACCCCCGATGCCGTTAACCTCACTGTGCATTTTCTCTGTTCTGACCCCTGACACTGTTAACCTCCCTATGCATTTTCTGTGTTCTGACCCCAGACGCTGTTAACCGCCCTATGCATCTTCTCTGTTCTGACTCCCAATGCCATTAACCTCTCTGTGCATTTTCTCTGTTTTGACCCCTGACGCTGTAACCTCCCTATGCATTTTCTCTGTTCTGACCCCTGATGCTGATAACTTCCCTGTCTATCTTCTCTGTTCTGACCCCTGATGCTGTTAACCTCCCTGTGCATTTTCTCTGTTCTGACCCCAACGCTGTTAACGTCCCTGTGCATTTTCTCTGTTCTGACCCCTGACGCTGTTACCCTCTCTGTACATTTCTCTGTTCTGACCTCCTGATGTTGTTAACTTCCCTATACATTTTCTGTCTTCTGACCCACGACACTGTTATCATCCCTGTGCATTTTCTCTGTTCTGACCGTCAACGCTGTTAAACTCCCACTATATTTTCTCTGTTCTGACCCCCGACACTGTTAATGTTACTGAACATTTTCTCTTTTCTGACCACCGACAGTGTTAACCTCTCTCTACCTTTTCTATTCTGACCCTCGACACTGTTAATGTTCCTGTACATTTTCTCTGTTCTGACCCACTGACGCTGTTAACCTTTCTCTCTGCATTCTCTCTGGTCTGAGCCCTCAACGCTGTTAACCTCCCTTTACATTTTCTCTGTTCTGACCCGCTGATGCTGTTAAACTCACTGTGCATTTTCTCTCTTCTGACCCCTGACGCTGTTACCCTCTCTGTACATTTTCTCTGTTCTGACCCCTGATCCTGTTAACCTCACTGTGCATTTTCTCTGTTCTGACCCCTGACGCTGTTACCCTCTCTGTACATTTTCTCTGTTCTGACCCCTGATGCTGTTAACCTCACTGTGCATCTTCTCTGTTCTGACCCCTGACTCTGTTACCCTCTCTGTACATTTTCTCTGTTCTGACCCCTGATCCTGTTAACCTCACTGTGCATTTTCTCTGTTCTGACCCCCGATGCTGTTAACCTCACTGTACATTTTCTCTGTTCTGACCCGCTGACGTTAACCTCACTGTGCATTATCTCTGTTCTGACCCTCGATGCCGTTAACCTCTCTCTGCATTTTCGTTGTTCTGACCCCTGATGCTGTTAACCTCTCTGTACATTTTCTCTGTTCTGACCCCTGATGCGAACCTCACTGTACATTTTCTCTGTTCTGACCCCCTGATCCTGTTAACCTCACTGTGCATTTTCTCTGTTCTGACCCCTGACGCTGTTACCCTCTTTGTACATTTTCTCTGTTCTGACCCCTGATCCTGTTAACCTCACTGTGCATTTTCTCTGTTCTGACCCCTGACGCTGTTACCCTCTCTGTACATTTAATCTGTTCTGACCCCTGATCCTGTTAACCTCACTGTGCATTTTCTCTGTTCTGACCCCTGACGCTGTTACCCTCTCTGTACATTTTCTCTGTTCTGACCCCCTGATGCCGTTAACCTTACTGTGCATTTTCTCTTTCCTGACCCTTGACGTTTTTAACCTCACTGTGCCTTTTCTCTGTTCTGACCCCTGACGCTGTTAATCTCCCTATGCATTTTCTCTGTTCTGACCCCTGACGCTGTTCACCTCTTTATGCATTTTCTCTGTTCTAAACCCTGACACTGTTAACTTCCCTGTGCATTTTCTCTGTTCTGACCCCTGAAGCTGTTAACTTCCCTGTGCATTTTCTCTGCTCTGACCCCTGACACTGTTAACCTCCATATGTATTTTCTCCGTTCTGAGCCTGATGCTGTTACGCTCTCTACACATTTTCTCTATTCTGCCCCTGATGCTGTTAACCTCACTGTGCATTTTCTCTGGTCCAACCCTCTCGTTGTTCACCTCACTGAAGATTTTCTCTGTTCTGACCTGTGACGCTGTTACGTTTCTGTACATTTTCTGTTCTGACCCCTGATGCTGTTAACCTCACTGTGCATTTTCTCTGTTCTGACCCCGGATGCCGTTAACCTCTCTGTGCATTTTCTCTGTTCTGACCCCTGGCTGTTAACCTCTCTGTACATTTTCTCTGCTCTGACCCCTGATGCTAACCTCACTGCATTTTCGCTGTTCTGACCCCTGACGCTGTTAACCTCTCTGTACATTTTCTCTGTTCTGACCGCTGATGCTAACCTCACTGTGTACATTTTCTCTGTTCTGACCCCTGATGCTAACCTCACTGTGCATTTTCGCTGCTCTGACCCCTGACGCTGTTAACCTCTCTGTACATTTTCTCTGTTCTGACCCCTGAGGCTAACCTCACTGTACATTTTCTTTGTTCTGACCCCTGATGCTGTTAACCTCACTGTACATTTTCTCTGTTCTGACCCCTGATGCTAACCTCACTGTGCATTTTCACTGTTCTGACCCCGGACGCTGTTAACTTCCCTGTGCATTTTCTCTGTTCTGACCCCCAATGCCGTTAACCTCTCTGTGTATTTTCTCTGTTCTGACCCCTAACGCTGTAACCTCCCTATGTATTTTCTCTGTTCTGAGCCCTGATGCTGATAACTTCCCTGTGCATTTTCTCTGTTCTGACCCTCTGATCCTGTTAACCTCAGTGTGCATTTTCTCTATTCTGACCCCTGTCGCTGTTACCCTCTCTGTACATTTTCTCTGTTCTGACCCCCTGATCTTGTTAACCTCACTGTGCATTTTCTCTGTTCTGACCCCTGACGCTGTTACCCTCTCTGTACATTTTCTCTGTTCTGACCCCTGATCCTGTTAGCCTCACTGTGCATTTTCTCTGTTCTGACCCCTGATCCTGTTAACCTCACTGTGCATTTTCTCTGTTCTGACCCCTGACGCTGTAACCTCCTTATGCATTTTCTCTGTTCTGACCCCCTGATGCTGATAATTTCCCTGTGTATTTTCTCTGTTCTGACCCCTGACGCTGTTACCCTCTCTGTACATTTTCTCTGTTCTGACCCCTGACACTGTTAACGTCCCTATGCATTTTCTCTGTTCTGACTCCTGACGCTGTTAACCTCCCTGTACGTTTTCTCTGTTCTGACCCCTGATGCTAACCTCACTGTGCATTTTCTCTGTTCTGACCCCCTGATCCTGTTAACCTCACTGTGTATTTTCTCTGTTCTGATCCCTGACGTTGTTAACCTTACTGTACGTTTTCTCTGTTCTGACCCTCAACGCTGTTAACCTCTCTGTGCATTTTCTCTGTTCTGACCCCTGATGCTGTAACCTCCCTATGCATTTTCTCTGTTCTGACCCCTGACGCTGTAACCTCCCTATGCATTTTCTCTGTTCTGACCCCCTGATGCTGATAATTTCCCTGTGTATTTTCTCTGTTCTGACCCCTGACGCTGTTACCCTCTCTGTACATTTTCTCTGTTCTGACCCCTGACACTGTTAACGTCCCTATGCATTTTCTCTGTTCTGACTCCTGACGCTGTTAACCTCCCTGTACGTTTTCTCTGTTCTGACCCCTGATGCTAACCTCCCTGTATGTTTTCTCTGTTCTGACCCCCCGATCCTGTTAACCTCACTGTGCATTTTCGCTGTTCTGACTCCCGACGCTGTTAACCTCCCTGTACATTTTCTGTGTTCTGACCCCTGATGCTAACCTCACTGTGCATTTTCTCTGTTCTGACCCGCTGTTGCTGTTAACCTCACTGTGTGTTTTCTCTGTTCTGATCCCTGATGCTGTTAACCTCTCTGTGCATTTTCTCTGTTCTGACCCCGACGCTGTTGATGTCCCTCTACATTATCTCTGTTTTGACCCCTGACGCTGTTAACCTCCCTGTGCATTTTCTCTGTTCCGACCCCTGATGCTGTTACCCTCTCTGTACATTTTCTGTTCTGGCCTCCTGATGTTGTTAACCTCCCTGTACATTTTCTCTCTTCTGACCCCCGACACTGTTAACATCCCTGTGCATTTTCTCTGTTCTGACCGCCAACGCTGTTAAACTCCCACTACATTTTCTCTGTTCTGACCCCCGACACAGTTAATGTTACTGAACATTTTCTCTTTTCTGACCACCGACAGTGTTAACCTCTCTCTACATTTTCTATTCTGAGCCCCGACACTGTTAATGTTCCTGTACATTTTCTCTGTTCTGACCCCCTGACACTGTTAACCTTTCTCTCTGCATTCTCTCTGTTCTGACCCCTCAACGCTGTTAACCTCCCTGTACATTTTCTCTATTCTGACCCCTGACGCTGTTACCTTCTCTGTACATTTTCTCTGTTCTGACCTGCTGATGCTGTTAACCTCACTGTGTATTTTCTCTGTTCTGACCCCTGATGCTTACCTCACTGTGCATTTTCGCTGTTCTGACCCCCGATGCCGTTAACCTCTCTCTGCATTTTCACTGTTCTGACCCCTGACGCTGTTAACCTCTCTGTACATTTTCTCTGTTCTGACCTGCTGATGCTGTTAACCTCACTGTGTATTTTCTCTGTTCTGACCCCTGATGCTAACCTCACTGTGCATTTTCTCTGTTCTGACCCCTGATGCTAACCTCACTGTGCATTTTCTGTGTTCTGACCCCCGATGCCGTTAACCTCTCTCTGCATTTTCTGTGTTCTGACCCCTGACGCTGTTAACGTCCTTGTACATTTTCTCTGTTCTGACCCCTGATGCTAACCTCACTGTGCATTTTCGCTGTTCTGACCCCTGACACTGTTAACCTCTCTGTACATTTTCTCTGCTCTGACCCCTGATGCTAACCTCACTGTGCATTTTCGCTGTTCTGACCCCTGACGCTGTTAACCTCTCTGTACATTTTCTCTGTTCTGACCTCTGATGCTAACGTCACTGTACATTTTCTCTGTTCTGACCCCTGACGCTTTTAACCTCACTGTACATTTTCTCTGTTCTGACCCCTGATGCTAACCTCATTGTGCATTTTTGCTGTTCTGACCCCGGACACTGTTAACTTCCTTGTGCATTTTCTCTGTTCTGACCCCCAATGCCATTAACCTCTCTGTGCATTTTCTCTGTTCTGACCTCTGACATTGTAACCTTCCTATGCATTTTCTCTGTTCTGACCCCTGATGCTAACCTCCCTGTACGTTTTCTCTGTTCTGACCCCCAGATCCTGTTAACCTCTCTCTGCATTTTCTCTGTTCTGACTCCTGACACTGTTAACCTCCCTGTACATTTTCTCTGTTCTGACCCCTGATGCTAACCTCACTGTGCATTTTCTCTGTTCTGACCCGCTGTTGCTGTTAACCTCCCTGTGCATTTTCTCTGTTCCGACCCCTGATGCTGTTACCCTCTCTGTACATTTCTCTGTTCTGGCCTCCTGATGTTGTTAACCTCCCTGTACATTTTCTCTCTTCTGACTCCCGACACTGTTAACATCCCTGTGCATTTTCTCTGTTCTGACCGCCAACGCTGTTAAACTCCCACTATATTTTCTCTGTTCTGACCCCCGACACTGTTAATGTTACTGAACATTTTCTCTTTTCTGACCACCGACAGTGTTAACCTCTCTCTACATTTTCTATTCTGACCCCCGACACTGTTAATGTTCCTGTACATTTTCTCTGTTCTGACCCCCTGACACTGTTAACCTTTCTCTCTGCATTCTCTCTGTTCTGACCCCTCAACGCTGTTAACCTCCCTGTACATTTTCTCTATTCTGACCCCTGACGCTGTTACCTTCTCTGTACATTTTCTCTGTTCTGACCTGCTGATGCTGTTATCCTCACTGTGCATTTTCTCTGTTCTGACCCGCTGTTGCTGTTAACCTCACTGTGTATTTTCTCTGTTCTGATCCCTGGCGTTGTTAACCTCACTGTACATTTCTCTGTTCTGAACCCCAAGCGCTGTTAACCTCTGTGCATTTTCTCTGTTCTGACTACGCTGTTGACGTCCCTCTACATTTTCTCTGTTTTGACCCCTGACGCTGTTAACCTCCCTGTGCATTTTCTCTGTTCTGACCCCTGATGCTGTAACCCTCCCTGTGCATTTTCTCTGTTCTGACCCCCGATGCCGTTAACCTCTCTCTGCATTTTCTCTGTTCTGACCCCTGACGCTGTTAACGTCCTTGTACATTTTCTCTGTTCTGACCCCTAATGCTAACCTCACTGTGCATTTTCGCTGTTCTGACCCCTGACGCTGTTAACCTCTCTGTACATTTTCTCTGTTCTGACCTCTGATGCTAACCTCACTGTACATTTTCTCTGTTCTGACACCTGATGCTTTTAACCTCACTGTACATTTTCTCTGTTCTGACCCCTGATGCTAACCTCACTGCATTTTTGCTGTTCTGACTGACCATATTAACTTCCTTGTGCATTTTCTCTGTTCTGACCCCCAATGCCATTAACCTCTCTTGCATTTTCTCTGTCCTGACCCCTGACGTTGTAACCTCCCTATGCATTTTCTCTGTTCTGACCCCTGATGCTGATTACTTCCCTGTGCATTTTTTCTGTTCTGACCCCCTGATCCTGTTAACCTCACTGTGCATTTTCTCTGTTCTGACCCCTGACACTGTAAGCTCCCTATGCATTTTCTCTGTTCTGACCCCCTGATGCTGATAATTTCCCTGTGCATTTTCTCTGTTCTGACCCTGACGCTGTTACCCTCTCTGTACATTTTCTCTGTTCTGACCCCTGACACTGTTAACGTCCCTATGCATTTTCTCTGTTCTGACTCCTGACGCTGTTAACCTCCCTGTACGTTTTCTCTGTTCTGACCCCTGATGCTAACCTCACTGTGCATTTTCTCTGTTCTGACCCCCTGATCCTGTTAACCTCACTGTGTATTTTCTCTGTTCTGACCCCTGACGCTGTTACCCTCTCTGTACATTTTCTCTGTTCTGACCCCTGACACTGTTATCGGCCCTATGCATTTTCTCTGTTCTGACTCCTGACGCTGTTAACCTCCCTGTACGTTTTCTCTGTTCTGACCCCTGATGCTAACCTCACTGTGCATTTTCTCTGTTCTGACCTCCTGATCCTGTTAACCTCACTGTGCATTTTCTCTGTTGTGACCCCTGACGCTGTAACCTCCCTATGCATTTTCTCTGTTCTGACGCTGTAACCTCCCTATGCATTTTCTCTGTTCTGACCCCCTGATGCTAACTTCCCTGTGTATTTTCTCTGTTCTGTCCCCTGACGCTGTTACCCTCTCTGTGCATTTTCTCTGTTCTGACCCCTGACGCTGTAACCTCCCTATGCATTTTCTCTGTTCTGACCCCCTGATGCTGATAATTTCCCTGTGCATTTTCTCTGTTCTGACCCTGACGCTGTTACCCTCTCTGTACATTTTCTCTGTTCTGACCCCTGACACTGTTAACGTCCCTATGCATTTTCTCTGTTCTGACTCCTGACGCTGTTAACCTCCCTGTACGTTTTCTCTGTTCTGACCCCTGATGCTAACCTCACTGTGCATTTTCTCTGTTCTGACCCCCAATGCCATTAACCTCTCTGTGCATTTTCTCTGTTCTTATCCCTGACGTTGTTAACCTCACTGTACGTTTTCTCTGTTCTGACCCCCAACACTGTTAACCTCTCTGTGCATTTTCTCTGTTCTGACCCCAACACTGTTGACGTCCCTCTACATTTTCTCTGTTTTGACCCCTGACGCTGTTAACCTCCCTGTGCATTTTCTCTGTTCCGACCCCTGATGCTGTAACCCTCCCTGTGCATTTTCTCTCTTCTGACCCCCGATGCTGTTAACCTCACTGTGCATTTTCTCTGTTCTGACCCCCTGACGTTGTTAACCTCACTGTACATTTTCTCTGTTCTGACCCCTGACGCTGTTAACCTCACTGTACATTTTCTCTGTTCTGACCCCTGATGCTGTAACCCTCACTGTGCATTTTTGCTGTTCTGACCCCGGACGCTGTTAACTTCCTTGTGCATTTTCTCTGTTCTGACCCCCAATGCCATTAACCTCTCTGTGCATTTTCTCTGTTCTGACCCCTGACGTTGTAACCTCCCTATGCATTTTCTCTGTTCTGACCCCGATGCTGATTACTTCCCTGTGTATTTTCTCTGTTCTGACCCCTAACGCTGTTACCCTCTCTGTACATTTTCTCTGTTCTGACCCCTGACACTGTTAACGTCCCTATGTATTTTCTCTGTTCTGACTCCTGACGCTGTTAACCTCCCTGTACATTTTCTCTGTTCTGACCCCTGATGCTAACCTCACTGTGCATTTTCTCTGTTCTGACCCCCTGATCCTGTTAACGTCACTGTGCATTTTCGTTGTTCTGACTCCTGACGCTGTTAACCTCCCTGTACATTTTCTCTGTTCTGACCCCTGATGCTAACCTTCCTGTATGCTTTCTCTGTTCTGACCCCCTGATCCTGTTAACCTCTATCTGCATTTTCTCTGTTCTGACTCCTGACACTGTTATCCTCCCTGTACATTTTCTCTGTTCTGACCCCTGATGCTAACCTCACTGTGCATTTTCTCTTTTCTGACCCCTGACACTGTTAACCTCCCTATGCATTTTCTGTGTTCTGACCCCTGACGCTGTTAACTTCCCTATGCATTTTCTCTGTTCTGACCCCCAATGCCGTTAACCTCTCTGTGCATTTTCTCTGTTCTGACCCCTGACGCTGTTAACCTCCCTATACATTTTTTGTGTTCTGTCCCCTGACGCTGGTAACTTCCCTATGCATTTTCTCTTTTCTGACCCCCAATGCCATTAACCTCTCTGTGCATTTTCTCTGTTCTGACCCCTGACGCTGTAACCTCCCTATGCATTTTCTTTGTTCTGACCCCTGATGCTGATAACTTCCCTGTGTATTTTCTCTGCTCTGACCTCTGACGCTGTTACCCTGTCTGTACATTTTCTCTGTTCTGACCCCTGATCCTGTTAACCTCACTGTGCATTTTCTCTGTTCTGACCCCTGACACTGTTAACGTCCCTATGCATTTTCTCTGTTCTGACCCCTGACGCTGTTAACCTCCCTATGCATTTTCTATGTTCTGATCCCTGATGCTGTTAACTTCCTTGTGCATTTTCTCCGTTCTGACGCCTGCCGCTGTTAACCTCACTGTGCATTTTTCTCTGTTCTGACCTCTAATGCTGTGCTTTCCTGTGCATCTTCTCTGTTCGGACCCTGATGCTGTTACCTCTGTATGCATTTTCTCTGTTCTGACTCGACGCTGTTAATGTCCTGTACATTTCTCTGTTCTGCGACCTGATGTTGTTAACCTCCTGTAAATTTTCTCTCTTCTGACCCCGACATTGT
Organism: Neoceratodus forsteri; assembly: GCA_016271365.2. Taxonomy (NCBI): domain Eukaryota; kingdom Metazoa; phylum Chordata; order Ceratodontiformes; family Ceratodontidae; genus Neoceratodus; species Neoceratodus forsteri. Next base: position 547,567,470 of record JADMNL010000023.1, read on the forward strand.
TAACATCCTGTGCATTTTCTCTGTTCTGACCCTAGCTGTTAAACTCCACTCCATTTTCTCTGTTCTGACCCAGCGCTGTAGCGTCCTGTGCATTTCTCTGTTCTGACCTCCTGATATTGTAACCCCTGTACATTTTCTCTTCTGACCCCGACACTGTTAACATCCTGTGCATTTTCTCTGTTCTGACCTCCTGAGCCTGTTAACCTCACTGTGCATTTTCGCTGTTCTGACTCCTGGCGCTGTTAACCTCCCTGTACATTTCTCTGTTCTGACCCCTGATGCTAACCTCCATGTACTTTTCTCTGTTCTGACCCCCCTGATCCTGTTAACCTCTCTCTGCATTTTCTCTGTTCTGACTCCTGACACTGTTAACCTCCTGTACATTTCTCTGTTCTGACCCTGATGCTAACCTCACTGTACATTTTCTCTGTTCTGACCCCGATGCGTTAACCTCACTGTGCATTTTCTCTGTTCTGACCCGCTGTTGCTGTTAACCTCACTGTGTATTTTCTCTGTTCTGATCCCTGACGTTGTTAACCTCACTGTACATTTTCTCTGTTCTGACCCCCAACGCTGTTAAGCTCTCTGTCCATTTTCTCTGTTCTGACCCCGACGCTGTTGACGTCCCTCTACATTTTCTCTGTTTTGACCCTTGACGCTGTTAACCTCCCTGTGCATTTTCTCTGTTCCGACCCCTGATTCTGTTACCCTCTCTGTACATTTCTCTGTTCTGGCCTCCTGATGTTGTTAACCTCCCTGTACATTTTCTCTCTTCTGACCCCCGACACTGTTAACATCCCTGTGCATTTTCTCTGTTCTGACCACCAACGCTGTTAAACTCCACTACATTTTCTCTGTTCTGACCCCCGACACTGTTAATGTTACTGAACATTTCTCTTTTCTGACCACCGTGTTAACTCTCTTTACATTTTCTATTCTGACCCCCACACTGTTAATGTTCATGTACATTTTCTCTGTTCTGACCCCTGATGCTGTTTACCTCACTGTGCATTTTCTGTTCTACCCCCTGGCATGTTAACCTCACTGCATTTTCTCTGTTTCTGACCCCCGATGTCGTTAACCTCTCTCTGCATTTTCTCTGTTCTGACCCCTGACGCTCTTAACCTCCTTGAACATTTTCTCTGTTCTGACCCCTGATGCTAACCTCACTGTGCATTTTCGCTGTTCTGACCCCTGACGCTGTTAATCTCTCTGTACATTTTCTCTGCTCTGACCCCTGATGCTAACCTCACTGTGCATTTTCTCTGTTCTGACCCCCAATGCCAGTAACCTCTCTGTGCATTTTCTCTGTTCTGACCCCTGTCGCTGTAACCTCCCTATGCATTTTCTCTGTTCTGACCCCTGACGCTGTTAACCTCCATATGCATTTTCTCCGTTCTGACCCCTGATGCTGTTACGCTCTCTGCACATTTTCTCTGTTCTGCCCCCTGATGCTGTTTCCTCACTGTGCATTTTCTCGGGTCTGACCCTCTCACGTTGTTCACCTCACTGAAGATTTTCTCTGTTCTGACCCTTGACGCTGTTACCCTTTCTGTACATTTTCTCTGTTCTGACCCCCTGATGCTGTTAACCTCATTGTGCATTTTCTCTGTTCTGACCCCCGATGCCGTTGACCTCTGTGTATTTTCTCTGTTCTGACCCTTGACACTGTTAACGTCCCTGTGCATTTTCTCTTTTCCGACCCCTGACGCTGGTACCCTCTCTGTACATTTCTCTGTTCTGGCCTCCTGTTGTTTTTAACCTCCCTGTACATTTTCTCTCTTCTGACCCCTGACACTGTTAACATCCCTTTGCATTTTCTCTGTTCTGACCGCAAACGCTGTTAAACTCCCACTACATTTTCTCTGTTCTGACCCCAGACACTGTTAATGTTACTGAACATTTTCTCTTTTCTGACCACCAACAGTGTTAACCTCTCTCTAGATTTTCTATTCTAACCCCCGACACTGTTAATGTTCCTGTACATTTTTTCTGTTATGACCCCCTAACGCTGTTAACCTTTCTCTCTGCATTCTCTCTGTTCTGACCCCTCAACGCTGTTAACCTCCCTGTACATTTTCTCTATTCTGACCCCTGACGCTGTTACCTTCTCTGTACATTTTCTCTGTTCTGACCTGCTGATGCTGTTAACCTCACTGTGCATTTTCTCTGTTCTGATCCACTGTTGCTATTAACCTCAGTGTGTATTTTCTCTGTTCTGATCCCTGACGCTGTTAACCTCCCTATTCATTTTCTGTGTTCTGTCCCCTGACGCTGGTAACTTCCCTATGCATTTTCTCTGTTCTGACCCCCAATGCCGTTAACCTCTCTGTGCATTTTCTCTGTTCTGACCCCTGACGCTGTAACCTCCCTATGCATTTTCTTTGTTCTGACCCCTGATGCTGATAACTTCCCTGTGTATTTTCTCTGCTCTGACCTCTGACGCTTTTACCCTGTCTATACATTTTCTCTGTTCTGACCCCTGATCCTGTTAACCTCACTGTGCATTTTCTCTGTTCTGACCCCTGACACTGTTAACGTCCCTATGCATTTTCTATGTTCTGACCCCTGATGCTGTGAACTTCCTTGTGCATTTTCTCCGTTCTGACGCCTGACGCTGTTAACCTCACTGTGCATTTTCTCTGTTCTGACCTCTGATGCTGTTAACTTTCCTGTGCATCTTCTCTGTTCGGACCACTGATGCTGTTACCTCTGTATGCATTTTCTCTGTTCTGACCCCGACGCTGTTAATGTCCCTGTACATTTCTCTGTTCTGACGACCTGATGTTGTTAACCTCCCTGTAAATTTTCTCTCTTCTGACCCCCGACATTGTTAACATCCCTGTGCATTTTCTCTGTTCTGATCACCAACGCTGTTAAACTCCCACTACATTTTCTCTGTTCTGACCCTAACGCTGTTAACGTCCCTGTACATTTCTCTGTTCTGACCTCCTGATGTTGTTAACTTCCCTGTACATTTTCTCTCTTCTGACCCCCGACACTGTTAACATCCCTGTGCATTTTCTCTGTTCTGTCCTCCTGATCCTGTTAACCTCACTGTGCATTTTCGCTGTTCTGACTCCTGACGCTGTTAACCTCCCTGTACATTTTCTCTGTTCTGACCCCTGATGGTAACCTCCGTGTACGTTTTCTCTGTTCTGACCCCCTGATCCTGTTAACCTCTCTCTGCATTTTCTCTGTTCTCACTCCTGATACTGTTAACCTCCCTGTACATTTTCTCTGTTCTGACCCGTGATGCTAACCTCACTGTGCATTTTCTCTGTTCTGACCCCTGATGCCGTTAACCTCACTGTGCATTTTCTCTGTTCTGACCCGCTGTTGCTGTTAACCTCACTGTGTATTTTCTCTGTTCTGATCCCTGACGTTGTTAACCTCACTGTACATTTTCTCTGTTCTGACCCCGACGCTGTTGACGTCCCTCTACATTTTCTCTGTTTTGACCCCTGACGCTGTTAACCTCCCTGTGCATTTTCTCTGTTCCGACCCTGATGCTGTTACCCTCTCTGTACATTTCTCTGTTCTGGCCTCCTGATGTTGTTAACCTCCCTGTACATTTCTCTCTTCTGACCCCGACACTGTTAACATCCCTGTGCATTTTCTCTGTTCTGACCACCAACGCTGTTAAACTCCCACTACATTTTCTCTGTTCTGACCCCCGACACTGTGAATGTTACTGAACATTTTCTCTTTTCTGACCACCGACAGTGTTAACCTCTCTCTACATTTTCTATTCTGACCCCCGACACTGTTAATGTTCATGTACATTTTCTCTGTTCTGACCCCTGATGCTAACCTCACTGTGCATTTTCGCTGTTCTGACCCCTGACGCTGTTAATCTCTCTGTACATTTTCTCTGCTCTGACCCCTGATGCTAACCTCACTGTGCATTTTCGCTGTTCTGACCCCTGACGCTGTTAACCTCACTGTACATTTTCTCTGTTCTGACCCTTGATGCTAACCTCACTGTGCATTTTTGCTGTTCTGACCCCGGACGCTGTTAGCTTCCCTGTGCATTTTCTCTGTTCTGACCCCTGACGCTGTAACCTCCCTATGCATTTTCTCTGTTCTGACCCCTGACGCTGTTAACCTCCATATGTATTTTCTCCGTTCTGACCCCTGGTGCTGTTACGCTCTCTGCACATTTTCTCTATTCTGACCCCTGACGCTGTTACCTTCTCTGTACATTTTCTCTGTTCTGACCTGCTGATGCTGTTTACCTCATTGTGTATTTTCTCTGTTCTGACCCCTGACGCTGTTACCCTCTCTGTGCATTTTCTCTGTTCAGACCCCTGATGCTGATAACTTCCCAGTGTATTTTCTCTATTCTGACCCCCGACACTGTTAATGTTCCTGTACATTTTCTCTGTTCTGACCCCCTGACACTGTTTACCTTTCTCTCTGCATTATCTCTGTTCTGACCCCTCAACGCTGTTAACCTCCTTGTACATTTTCTCTATTCTGACCCCTGACGCTGTTACCTTCTCTGTACATTTTCTCTGTTCTGACCTGCTGATGCTGTTAACCTCACTATGCATTTTCTCTGTTCTGACCCACTGTTGCTATTAACCTCACTGTGTATTTTCTCTGTTCTGATCCCTGACGTTGTTAACCTCACTGTACATTTTCTCTGTTCTGACCCCCAACGATGTTAACCTCTCTGTGAGTTTTCTCTGTTCTGACCCCGACGCTGTTGACGTCCCTCTACATTTTCTCTGTTTTGACCCCTGACGCTGTTAACCTCCCTGTGCATTTTCTCTGTTCTGACTCCTGATGCTGTTACCCTCCCTGTGCATTTTCTCTGTTCTGACCCCCGATGCTGTTAACCTCACTGTGCATTTTCTCTGTTCTGACCCCCTGACGTTGTTAACCTCACTGTGCATTTTCTCTGTTCTGACCCCCGATGCCATTAACCTCTCTCTGCATTTTCTCTGTTCTGACCCCTGACGCTCTTAACCTCCTTGAACATTTTCTCTGTTGTGACCCCTGATGCTAACCTCACTGTGCATTTTCGCTGTTCTGACCCCTGACGCTGTTAACCTCTCTGTACATTTTCTCTGCTCTGACCCCTGATGCTAACCTCACTGTGCATTTTTGCTGTTCTGACCCCTGACGCTGTTAACCTCTCTCTACATTTTCTCTGTTCTGACCCCTGATGCTAACCTCACTGTAAATTTTCTCTGTTCTGACCCCTGACGCTGTTAACCTCACTGTACATTTTCTCTGTTCTGACCCCTGATGCTAACCTCACTGTGCATTTTGCTGTTCTGACCCAGACTGTTAACTTCCCTATGCATTTCTCTGTTCTGACCCCAATGCCATTAACTCTCTGTGCATTTTCTCTGTTCTGACCCCTGACGCTGTAACCTCCCTATGCATTTTCTCTGTTCTGACCCCTAACGCTGTTAACCTCCATATGCATTTTCTCCGTTCTGACCCCTGATGCTGTTACGCTCTCTACACATTTTCTCTGTTCTGCCCCCAATGCTGTTTACCTCACTGTGCATTTTCTCTGGTCTGACCCTCTCACGTTGTTCACCTCACTGAAGATTTTCTCTATTCTGACCCGTGACGCTGTTACCCTTTCTGTGCATTTTCTCTGTTCTGACCCCCGATGCCGTTGACCTCTCTGTGCATTTTCTCTGTTCTGACCCCCAACAGTGTTAACCTCCCTGTGCATCTTCTCTGTTCGGACCCCTGATACTGTTATCCTCCCTATGCATTTTCTCTGTTCTGACCCCGACGCTGTTATCATCCCTGTGCATTTTCTCTGTTCTGACCCCTGACGCTGTTACTCTCTCTGTACATTTCTCTGTTCTGGCCTCCTGATGTTGTTAACCTCCCAGTACATTTTCTCTCTTCTGACCCCCGACACTGTTAACATCCCTGTGCATTTTCTCTGTTCTGACCGTCAACGCTGTTAAACTCCCACTACATTTTCTCTGTTCTGACCCCTGACACTGTTAATGTTACTAACATTTTCTCTTTTCTGACCACCGACAGTGTTAACCTCTCTCTACATTTTCTAATCTGACCCCCGACAATGTTAATGTTCCTGTACATTTTCTCTGTTCTGACCCCCTGACACTGTTAACCTTTCTCTCTGCATTCTCTCTGTTCTGACCCCTCAACGCTGTTAACCTCCCTGTACATTTTCTCTATTCTGACCCCTGACGCTGTTACCTTCTCTGTACATTTTCTCTGTTCTGACCTGCTGATGCTGTTATCCTCACTGTGCATTTTCTCTGTTCTGACCCGCTGTTGCTGTTAACCTCACTGTGTATTTTCTCTGTTCTGATCCCTGACGTTGTTAACCTCACTGTACATTTTCTCTGTTCTGAACCCCAACGCTGTTAACCTCTCTGTGCATTTTCTCTGTTCTGACCCCAACGCTGTTGACGTCCCTCTACATTTTCTCTGTTTTGACCCCTGACGCTGTTAACCTCCCTGTGCATTTTCTCTGTTCTGACCCCTGATGCTGTAACCCTCCCTGTGCATTTTCTCTGTTCTGACCCCCGATGCCGTTAACCTCTCTCTGCATTTTCTCTGTTCTGACCCCTGACGCTGTTGACGTCCTTGTACATTTTCTCTGTTCTGACCCCTGATGCTAACCTCACTGTGCATTTTCCTGTTCTGACCCCTGACGCTGTTAACCTCTCTGTACATTTTCTCTGTTCTGACCTCTGATGCTAACCTCACTGTACATTTTCTCTGTTCTGACACCTGATGCTTTTAACCTCACTGTACATTTTCTCTGTTCTGACCCCTGATGCTAACCTCACTGCATTTTTGCTGTTCTGACCCCGGACGCTGTTAACTTCCTTGTGCATTTTCTCTGTTCTGACCCCCAATGCCATTAACCTCTCTGTGCATTTTCTCTGTTCTGACCCCTGACGTTGTAACCTCCCTATGCATTTTCTCTGTTCTGACCCCTGATGCTGATTACTTCCCTGTGCATTTTTTCTGTTCTGACCCCCTGATCCTGTTAACCTCACTGTGCATTTTCTCTGTTCTGACCCGCTGTTGCTGTTAACCTCACTGTGTGTTTTCTCTGTTCTGATCCCTGATGCTGTTAACCTCTCTGTGCATTTTCTCTGTTCTGACCCCGACGCTGTTGATGTCCCTCTACATTTTCTCTGTTTTGACCCTTGACGCTATTAACCTCCTGTGCATTTTCTCTGTTCCGACCCCTGATGCTGTTACCCTCTCTGTACATTTTTCTGTTCTGGCCTCCTGATGTTGTTAACCTCCCTGTACATTTCTCTCTTCTGACCCCGACACTGTTAACATCCCTGTGCATTTTTCTCTGTTCTGACCCATCAGCTGTTAACTCCACTACATTTTCTCTGTTCTGACCCCCGACACTGTTAATGTTACTGAACATTTTCTCTTTTCTGACCACCGACAGTGTTAACCTCTCTCTACATTTTCTATTCTGAGCCCCGACACTGTTAATGTTCCTGTACATTTTCTCTGTTCTGACCCCCTGACACTGTTAACCTTTCTCTCTGCATTCTCTGTTCTGACCCCTCAATGCTGTTAACCTCCTGTACATTTCTCTATTCTGACCCCTGCTGTTACCTTCTCTGTACATTTCTCTGTTCTGACCTGCTGATGCTGTTAACCTCACTGTGTGTATTTCTCTGTTCTGACCCCTGAGTGCTTACCTCACTGTGCATTTCTGTGTTCTGACCCGATGCCGTTAACCTCTCTCTGCATTTTCTCTGTTCTGACCCCTGATGCTGTTAACGTCCTTGTACATTTTCTCTGTTCTGACCCCTGATGCTAACCTCACTGTGCATTTTCGCTGTTCTGACCCCTGACACTGTTAACCTCTCTGTACATTTTCTCTGCTCTGACCCCTGATGCTAACCTCACTGTGCATTTTTTCTGTTCTGACCCCTGACGCTGTTACCTTCTCTGTACATTTTCTCTGTTCTGACCTGCTGATGCTGTTAACCTCACTGTGTATTTTCTCTGTTCTGACCCCTGATGCTAACCTCACTGTGCGTTTTCTCTGTTCTGACCCCTGATGCTAACCTCACTGTGCTTTTCTGTGTTCTGACCCCAGTGCGTTAACCTCTCTCTGCATTTCTGTGTTCTGACCCTGGCGCTGTTAGTCCTTGTACATTTTTCTCTGTTCTGACCCCTGATGCTAACCTCACTGTGCATTTTCGCTGTTCTGACCCCTGACACTGTTAACCTCTCTGTACATTTCTCTGCTCTGACCCTGATGCTAACCTCCTGTGCATTTTCGCTGTTCTGACCCTGGCGCTGTAACCTCTCTGTACATTTTTTCTCTGTTCTGACCTCTGATGCTAGCGTCACTGTACATTTTCTCTGTTCTGACCCTGGCGGCTTTAACCTCACTGTACATTTTCTGTTCTGACCCTGATGCTAACCTCATTGTGCATTTTGCTGTTCTGACCCCGGACACTGTTAGCTTCCTTGTGCATTTTCTCTGTTCTGACCCCCAATGCCATTAACCCTCTGTGCATTTTCTCTGTTCTGACCTCTGACGTTGTAACCTTCCTTGCATTTTCTCTGTTTGACCCCTGATGCTAACCTCCTGTCGTTTCTCTGTTCTGACCCCAGATCCTGTTAACCTCTCTCTGCATTTTCTCTGTTCTGACTCCTGACACTGTTAACCTCCTGTACATTTTCTCTGTTCTGACCCCTGATGCTCCAACCTCACTGTGCATTTTCTCTGTTCTGACACGCTGTTGCTGTTAACCTCCTGTGCATTTTCTCTAGTTCCGACCCTGAGTGCTGTTACCCTCTCTGTACATTTCTCTGTTCTGGCCTCCTGATGTTGTTAACCTCCTGTACATTTCTCTCTTCTGACTCCCGACACTGTTAACATCCTGTGCATTTTCTCTGTTCTGACCCATCGCGGCTGTTAAACTCCCACTATATTTTTCTCTGTTCTGACCCCGACACTGTTAATGTTCTGAACATTTTCTCTTTCTGACCACCGACAGTGTTAACCTCTGTCTACATTTCTATTCTGACCCCGACACTGTTAATGTTCCTGTACATTTTTCTGTTCTGACCTCTGACTCTATTAACCTTCTCTCGCATTCTCTCTGCTCTGACCCTCGCGCTGTTAACCTCCTGTATACATTTTCTTTCTGACCCCTAGCTATTACCTTCTCTGTGCATTTCTCTGTTCTGACCTGCTGATGCTGTTATCCTCACTGTGCATTTTCTCTGTTCTGACCTGTTGCTGTTAACCTCACTGTGTATTTTCTGTTCTGATCCCTGGACGTTGTTAACCTCACTGTACATTTTCTGTTCTGAACACCCAAGCTGTTAACCTCTCTGTGCATTTTCTCTTGTTCTGACCTCGAGCTGTTGGCGTCCTCTACATTTTCTCTGTTTTGACCCCTACGGCTGTTAACCTCCTGTGCATTTTCTCTGTTCTGACCCCTGATGCTGTAACCCTCCCTGTGCATTTTCTCTGTTCTGACCCCTAGCGCCAAGTTAACTCTCTGCATTTTCTCTCTGATCCCTGACGCTGTTGAACGCCCTTGTACATTTTCTCTGTTCTACCCTGATGCTAACCTCACTGTGCATTTCGCTGTTCTGACCCCTGACGCTGTTAACCTCTATGTACATTTTCTCTGTTCTGACCTCTGATGTTAACCTCACTGTACATTTCTCTGTTCTGACACTCTGATGCTTTTAACCTCACTGTACATTTTCTGTTCTGACCCCCTGATACTAACCTCACTGCAGTATTTTGCTGTTCTGACCACGGACGCTGTTAACTTCCTTGTGCATTTTCTCTGTTCTGACCCCAATGCCATTAACCTCTCTGTGCATTTTCTCTGTTCTGACCCCTGACGTTGTAACCTCCTATGCATTTTCTCTGTTCAGCCCCTGTTATGATTACTTCCCTGTGCATTTTTCTGTTCTGACCCCCTGATCCTGTTAACCTCACTGTGCATTTTCTGTTTCTGACCCCTGGCTGTAACCTCCTATGCATTTTCTCTGTTCTGACCCCCTGATGCTAACTTCCTGTGTGTATTTTCTCTGTCTCTGTCCTCGACGCTCACCCATCTCTCGGCATTTTTCTGTTCTGACCCCTGACGCTGTAACCTCCTATGCATTTTTCTCATTGACCCCCTGATGCTGATAATTTCCTGTGCATTTCTCTGTTCTGACCCCGACGCTGTTACCCTCTGTACATTTTCTCTGTTCTGACCCTGACACTGTTAACGTCCCTATGCATTTTCTCCTGTTCTGACTCCTGACGCTGTTAACCTCCCTGTACGTTTTCTCTGTTCTGACCCCTGATGCTAACCTCACTGTGCATTTTCTCTGTTCTGGACCCCTGATCCTGTTAACCTCACTGTGTATTTTCTCTGTTCTGATCCCTGACGTTGTTAACCTTACTGTACGTTTTCTCTGTTCTGACCCCCAACGCTGTTAACCTCTCTGTGCATTTTCTCTGTTCTGACCCCTGATGCTGTAACCTCCCTATGCATTTTTCTCTGTTCTGACCCACATGGCTGTAACCTCCCTATGCATTTTCTCTGTTCTGACCCCTGATGCTGATAATTTCCTGTATATTTTCTCTCTTTCTGACCCCTAGCGCTGTTACCCTCTCTGTACATTTTCTCTGTTCTGACCCCTGACACTGTTCGTCCCTATGCATTTTCTCTGTTCTGACTCTGGCTGTTAACCTCCTGTACGTTTTTCTGTTCTGACCCTGATGCTAACCTCCCTGTATGTTTTCTCTGTTCCTGACCCCTGAGTCCTGTTAACCTCACTATGCATTTTCGCTGTTCTGACTCCAGCGCTGTTAACCTCCTGTACATTTCTGTGTTCTGACCCCTGATGCTAACCTCACTGTGCATTTTCTCTGTTCTGACCCGCTGTTGCTGTTAACCTCACTGTGTGTTTTCTCTGTTCTGATCCCTGATGCTGTTAACCTCTCTGTGCATTTTCTCTGTTCTGACCTGCTGATGCTGTTAACCTCACTGTGTATTTTCTCTGTTCTGACCCCTGATGCTAACCTCACTGTGCATTTTCTCTGTTCTGACCCCTGATGCCTAACCTCACTGTGCATTTTCTGTGTTCATCCGATACGTTAACGCTCTCTCTGCATTTTTCTGTTCTGACCCCTGATGCTGTTAACGTCGCCCAGCTGCATTTTCTCTGTTCTGACCCCTGATGCTAACCTCACTGTACATTTTCGCTGTTCTGACCCTGACACTGTTAACCTCTCTGTACATTTTCTCTGCTCTGACCCCTGATGCTAACCTCACTGTGCATTTACGCTGTTTCTGACCCCGGCGCTGTTAACCTCTCTGTACATTTCTCTGTTCTGACCTCTGATACTAACGTCACTGTACATTTCTCTGTTCTGACCCCTGCCCTTTTAACCTCACTGTACATTTTCTCTGTTCTGACCCTCATACTAACCTCATTGTGCATTTTTGCTGTTCTGACCAGGACACTGTTAACTTCCTTGTGTATTTTCTCTGTTCTGACCCCCAATGCCATTAACCTCTCTGTGCATTTTCTCTGTTCACCTCTGACATTGTAACCTTCCTATGCATTTTCTCTGTTCTGACCCCTGATGCTAACCTCCCTGTACGTTTTCTCTGTTCTGACCCCCAGATCCTGTTAACCTCTCTCTGCATTTTCTCTGTTCTGACTCCTGACACTGTTAACCTCCCTGTACATTTTCTCTGTTCTGACCCCTGATGCTAACCTCACTGTGCATTTTCTCTGTTCTGACCCGCTGTTGCTGTTAACCTCCCTGTGCATTTTCTCTGTTCCGACCCCTGATGCTGTTACCCTCTCTGTACATTTCTCTGTTCTGGCCTCCTGATGTTGTTAACCTCCCTGTACATTTTCTCTCTTCTGACTCCCGACACTGTTAACATCCCTGTGCATTTTCTCTGTTCTGACCACCAACGCTGTTAAACTCCCACTATATTTTTCTCTGTTCTGACCCCGACTACTGTTAATGTTACTGAACATTTTCTCTTTTCTGACCACCGAACAGTGTTAACCTCTCTCTACATTTTTCTATTCTGACCCCGACACTGTTAATGTTTCCTGTACATTTTCTCTGTTCTGACCCTGACACTATTAACCTTTCTCTCTGCATTCTCTCTGTTCCTGACCCCTCAAGCTGTTGTTAACCTCCCTGTACATTTTCTCTATTCTGACCCTGGCTGACTGTTACCTTCTCTGTACATTTTTCTCTGTTCTGACCTGCTGATGCTGTTATCCTCCTGTGCATTTCTCTGTTCTGACCCGCTGTTGCTGTTAACCTCACTGTGTATTTTCTCTGTTCTGATCCCTGGCGTTGTTAACCTCACTGTACATTTTCTCTGTTCTGAACTCCAACGCTGTTAACCTCTGTGCATTTTCTCTGTTCTATTACGCTGTTGCGTCCCTCTACATTTTCTCTGTTTTTGACCCTAGCGCTGTTAACCTCCTGCATTTTTCTCTGTTCTGACCGGCCCCTGATGCTTAACCCTCCCTGTGCATTTTCTCTGTTTCTGACCCCATGCCGTTAACCTCTCTCTGCATTTTCTCTGTTCTGACCCTAGGCTGTTAACGTCCTTGAAATTTCTCTGTTCTGACCCCTGATGCTAACCTCACTGTGCATTTTGCTGTTCTGACCTAGGCTGTTAACCTCTCTGCACATTTTCTCTGTTCTGACCTCTGATGCTAACATACTGTACATGTTTTCTCTGTTCTACACCTGATGCTTCAACCTCCGTATCCTTACATTTCTCTATTCTGACCCTGATGCTAACCTCACTGCATTTTTGCTGTTCTGACCCCAGACGCTGTGAACTTCCTTGTGCATTTTCTCTGTTCCTGACCCCAATACCATTAACCTCTCTGTGCATTTTCTCTGTTCTGACCCCAACTTGTGAACCTCCCTATGCATTTTCTCTGTTCTGACCCCTGATGCTGATTACTTCCCTGTGCATTTTTCTGTTCTGACCCCTGATCCTATTAACCTCACTGTGCATTTTCTCTGTTCTGACCCCTGGCGCTGTAACCTCCTTATGCATTTTCTCTGTTCTGACCCCCTTATTCTAACTTCCTGTATATTTTCTCTGTTCTGTCCCCAACGCTGTTACCACTCTCTGTGCATTTTCTCTGTTCTGACCCCTGCGCTGTAACACTCCTATGCATTTTCTGTTCTGACCCCCCTGATGCTGATAATTTCCTGTGCATTTTCTCTGTTCTGACCCCTGACGCTGTTACCCTCTGTACATTTTCTCTGTTCTGACTCTGACACTGTTAACGTCCCTATGCATTTTCTCTGTTCTGACTCCTGACGCTGTTAACCTCCCTGTACGTTTTCTCTGTTCTGACCCCTGATGCTAACCTCACTGTGCATTTTCTCTGTTCTGACCCCCTGATCCTGTTAACCTCACTGTGTATTTTCTCTGTTCTGATCCCTGACGTTGTTAACCTTACTGTACGTTTTCTCTGTTCTGACCCCCAACGCTGTTAACCTCTCTGTGCATTTTCTCTGTTCTGACCCCTGATGCTGTAACCTCCCTATGCATTTTCTCTGTTCTGACCCCTGACGCTGTAACCTCCCTATGCATTTTCTCTGTTCTGACCCCCTGATGCTGATAATTTCCCTGTGTATTTTCTCTGTTCTGACCCGCTGACGCTGTTACCTCTCTCTGTACATTTTCTCACAGACCCTGACACTGTGAATCCTATGGCATTTTCTCTGTCTGACCCTGGCGCCAGTTAACACTCCTGTACGTTTTCTCTATTTACTGACCACAATTAATAACTCACTGTGCAGTTTTCTGTTCTGACCCCCTGATCCTGTTAACCTCACTGTATTTTCTCTGTTCTGACCCCTGACGCTGTCCCTCTCTGTACATTTCTGTTCTGACCCCTGACACAATGACCTGACCTATGCATTTTCTCTGTTCTGACTCTGCGCTGTTAACACCCCTGTACGCTTTCTCTGTTCTGTTCCTCGATGCTAACCTCATGTGCATTTTTCCCACCTGGACCTCCTGATCCTGTTAACCTCCTGTACAGTTTTCTTGCTTGACCCTAACAACAACCTCCCTATGCAGTTTTCTAATTCTGACCCCCTGATGCTAACTTCCCTGTGTATTTCTCTGTTCTGTCCCAGCTCGACGCTACCCTCTCTGTGCATTTTCTCTGTTCTGACCCCTGGCGCTGTAACCTCCTATGCATTTTTCTCTGTTCTGACCCCTAATGCTGACAAATTCCCTGTGCATTTTCTCTGTTCTGACCTGGAGCTGTTACCCTCTCTGGCACATTTCTATTCTGACCCCAACACTATAACGTCCCTATGCACTTTTCTCTGTTCTGACTCTGGCGCTGTTAACTTCCTGTCATTTTCTCTGTTCTGACCCCTGATACTAACCTCACTGTGCATTTCTCTGTTCAACCCCTAATCCTGTTAACCTCACTGCTATTTTCTCTGTTCTGACCCCCTGGCGCTGTTACCCTCTGTACATTTCCTCTGTTCTGACCCCTGACACTGTTAACAGCCCTATCCATTTCTCTGATCTCGACTCTGAAGCTGTTAACCTCCTGTACACTTTTCTCTGTTCTGACCCTGATGCTAACCTCCTTAGTGCATTTTTCTCTGTTCAGACCTCCTGATCCTGTTAACCTCACGCAATGTTCGCTGTTCTGACTCCTGATGCTGACCCAACCCCTGTACATTTCTCTGTTCTGACCCTGATGCCAACACTGTATCGTTTTCTCTGTTCCTGACCCCTAATCCTGTTAACCTCTCTCTGCATTTTCTCTGTTGTGACTCTGACCCTATTAACCTCCTGTACATTTTCTCTGTTCTGACCCCTGATGCTAACCTCACTGTGCATTTTCTCTGTTCTGACCCCCGATGCCGTTAACCTCACTGTGCATTTTCTCTGTTCTGACCCGCTGTTGCTGTTAACCTCACTGTGTATTTTCTCTGTTCTGATCCCTGACATTGTTAACCTCACTGTACATTTTCTCTGTTCTGACCCCGACGCTGTTGACGTCCCTCTACATTTTCTCTGTTTTGACCCTGACGCTGCTAACCTCCCTGTGCATTTTCTCTGTTCCGACCCTGATGCTGTTACCCTCCCTGTACATTTCTCTGTTCTGGACTCTGATGTTGTTAACTCCTGTACATTTCTCTCTTCTGACCCCAGACACTGTTAACATCCCTGTGCATTTTCTCTGTTCTGACATAGCGCTGTTAAACTCCACTACATTTTCTCTGTTCTGACCCCGACACTGTTAATGTTACGAACATTTTCTCTTTTCTGACCACCGACAGTGTTAACACTCTCTACATTTCTATTCTGACCCCTGACACTGTTAATGTTCATGCACATTTTCTCAATGTCAACCCTGATGATGTTACCCTCCTGTGCATTTCTCTGTTCTGACCCCAGATATAATAACCTCACTGTACCAATTCTCTGTTCCGACCCCTAGCGTTATTAACCTCACTATGCATTTCTCTGTTCTGACCCCTGAGCTCTTAACCTCCTTGAACATTTTCTCTGTTCTGACCCCATGCTAACCTCACTGTGCATTTTCTCTGTTCTGACCCCTAGCTGTAACTCCCTATGCATTTTCTCTGTTCTGACCCCTGCTGATAATAATTGCATTTCTCTGTTCTGACCCTGAGCTACCTCTACATTTCTGTTCTGACCCTGACACTGTTAAGGCCCCATGTGTTTCTCTGTTGACTCCTGACGTGTTAACAACCTCCTGTCACATTTTCTCTGTTCTGACCCCTGATGCTAACCTCACTGTACATTTTCTCTATTTCTGCCCCATGATCCTGTCAACCTCACATGTATTCTCTGTTCTCAATCCCTCACGTTATTACCAACCTTACACGTTTTCTCTGTTCTGACCTCAACGCTGTGACATACTCTGTGCATTTCTGTTCTGACCCTGATGCTGTAACCTCTATGCATTTTCTCTGTTCTGACCCTGACGCTTAACTCCCTATGCATTTTCTCTGTTCTGACCCCTGATGCTGATAATTTCCCTGTGTACTTTTCTCTGTCCTGACCCCAGACGCTGCTACCCTCTCTGTACATTTTCTCTGTTCTGACCAACATACTTAACGTCCCTATGCTTTTTCTCTGTTCTGACTCTGGCGCTGTTAACCTCCTGTACGTTTTCTCTGCTCTGACCCTGATGCTGACCTCCTGGTATGTTTATTCTCTGTTCTGACCCCCTGACTATACTAACCTCACTGTGCATTTTCGCTGTTCTGACTCCAGCGCTGTTAACCTCCCATGTACATTTTCTGTGTTCTGACCCCTGATCTTCAACCTCACTGTGCATTTTCTCTGTTCTGACCTGTTGCTATTAACCTCACTGTGTGTTTTCTCTGTTCTGATCCCTGATGCTGTTAACCTCTCTGTGCATTTTCTCTCTATCACTGACCAGCCGCTGTTGATGTCCCTCTACATTTTCTCTGTTTGACCCTAGACGCTGTACTAACCTCCCCTGCATTTCTCTGTTCCGACCCTGATGCTGTTACCCTCTCAATACATTTTCTGTTCTGGTCTCCTGATGTTGTCTATCTCCACATTTCTCTCTTCTGACCCCGACACTGTTAACATCCTGTGCATTTTCTCTGTTCTGACCGCCAACGCTGTTAAACTCCCACTATATTTTCTCTGTTCTGACCCCGACTACTGTTAATGTTACTGAACATTCTCTTTTCTGACCACAGACAGTGTTAACCTCTCTCTACATTTTTCTATTCTGACCCCGACACTGTTAATGTTCCTGTACATTTTCTGTTCTGACCCCTGACACTGTTAACTAACCTTCTCTGCATTCTCTCTGTTCTCACCCTCAACGCTGTTAACCTCCTGTACATTTTCTCTATTCTGACCCCTAGCCGCTGTTACCTTCTCTGACACTTTCTCTGTTCTGACACTGCTGATGCTGTAACCTCACTGTTTATTTTCTCTGTGTCTGACCCCTGATGCTTACCTCACTGGCCCATTTTCTGTTCCTGACCCCAGTGCCGATTAACCTCTCTGCATTTCTCTGTTCTGACCACGACGCTGTTAACGTCCTTGTACATTTTCTCTGTTCTGACCCCTGATAGCTAACCTCACTGTGCATTTTCACTGTTCTGACCCCTGACGCTATTAACCTCTCTGTACATTTTCTATTCTGACCTCTGATGCTAACCTCACTGTACATTTTCTCTGTTCTGACACCACAATGCTTTTAACCTCACTGTACATTTCTCTTGTTCTGACCCCTGATGCTAACCTCACTGCATTTTGTGCTGTTCTGACCCGGGCGCTGTGAACTCCCTATGCATTTTCTCTGTTCTGACCCCAATACCATTAACCTCTGTGCATTTCTCTGTTCTGACCCCTGAAAGTGTAACCTCCTATGCATTTTCTCTGTTCTGACCCCAGATGCTGATTACTTCCCTGTGCATTTTTTCTGTTCTGACCCCCTGATCCTGTTAACCTCACTGTGCATTTTCTCTGTTCTGACCCCTGACGCTGTAACCTCCTTATGCATTTTCTCTGTTCTGACCCCCTGATGCTAACTTCCCTGTGTATTTTCTCTGTTCTGTCCCCTGACGCTGTTACCCTCTCTGTGCATTTTCTCTGTTCTGACCCCTAACGCTGTAACCTCCCTATGCATTTTCTCTGTTCTGACCCCCTGATGCTGATAATTTCCCTGTGCATTTTCTCTGTTCTGACCCCTAGCTGTTACCCTCTGTACATTTTCTCTGTTCTGACCCTGACACTGTTAACGCCCTATGCATTTCTCTGTTCTGACTCCTGACGCTGTTAACCTCCCTGTACGTTTCTCTGTTCTGACCCTGATGCTAACCTCACTGTACATTTTCTCTGTTCTAACCCCCTCAGTCATATTAACCTCCATGTGTATTTTCTCTGTTCCTGATCCTAGCACGTTGTTAACCTTACTGTCGATTTCTCTGTTCTGACCCCTAACGCTGTTAACCTCTCTCAGCATTTTCTCTGTTCTGACCCTGATGCTGTAACCTCCCTATGCATTTTCTCTGTTCTGACCCCTGAGCTGTAACCTCCTATGCATTTTCTCTGTCCTGACCCCTGATGCTGATACTGTGTATTTTTCTCTGTTCTGACCCTGACGCTGTTACCCTCTGTACATTTTCTCTGTTCTGACCCCTGACACCGTTAACGTCCCTATGCATTTTCTCTGCTCTGACTCCTGACGCTGTTAACCTCCTGTACATTTTCTCTGTTCTGACCCCTGATGCTAACCTCCATACTGTATTTCTTATGGATAATTGCTTGCATTGAAACATGCATGTTACTGTTTGCACATATGGGTGTTGGTCTATCTAAAGGTTACCAAGACATTTAAAATTAAGTAGAGCACTTGTGAATATTCAACGTAAATTGGGTGCACTTATTTCTAAGTAGGGAGGCCATGATAATAGAGTGGGGCCCTGCTCTCAAATCCCAAGGAGGAGGTAGTATTATGGTCAAGGGTTTGTCTACTGAGTGTTGTAAAAGTTCTTTTAGAAAGCGGTCTGTGAATGTTAGCATATCTCCTTGTTCCGTCCCCTTCGGGACTTCATGGTGCCTGTGTTATTGCGGCAGTTCCTGTTTTTTTTTTTGCTTTATTTCTTTATGCTCCCTTGTCCCCTCAGCTGACCACTCCTTTGGGCCATCTAGGACTTCCCCAGCCCACCAAATGCCACCGTCGCCATTCTCACCATCTCCCAGTACTGTGGCCCGGTGAGTGGGGGGACCAGCCGCCACCACGGTAAGAAACACAAGCAGCACTGGTCATGGGACCAGGTGCGATCATGCCCCTCCCAATCCCTCAACTCCCCCGACTGCACAGCACGAATGAGCACTCCATTGCATTCGAGTCTGCCGTGGTTGAGGGCCAGGTTGCAAGTTCCATGGTGCCCCCCCCATCAGGCTTGTCGACCTCGACACTGGCCAATCAGACGATTGAGATTTTTAGAGGAGGTCGATCACAAGTCAGTCTCCAAGACTCCAGTGTTCTTGGTCCTCACACAGGATGACGTGGACCTGTCGGTGTCCCCGAACGGCTGCACTTAGGAACAGCCTCCACTGGAGGTTGTTCCACTGTAGCCAGTGCATATCATCTACACAGCAACCCTGGTGTCTTCCTCTCAACATCGGCCCTCAGGTCGACTGTTGAAGTCAAGCTTCAGATCGAGGCACCACTCATGCTCCCCATCTCGCATGACTGGGAAGCCTCACCATTGATAATCCTCGACCTCTTCGGATAAGGAGAAGCTCCTCCATCGCATGCGGCGGTGCCACAAGGAACTTCTCTGGCAGCAATGAGCCATGGCATGTCAGGATAGACTTTATCCCCAACCCTTGTGGTTGACTGGCTAGTGCTACTCAAGTCCATGCTGGTTCTTCTAAGATAATTATCCCCAACACCTCTCTCCCCACCCTTGTGGGTAGAGCCACCTCCACCACAGCCTTTGGTGGAAGCCCTGACCAAGGACTCTAGTGCTGCGGCCGGCTTGCTAGGCTGTCTGTTGGTGGCTGTCTGTTGGTAGAGATCACGCAGTATGATGACTCTAGGGTGGTTCATGGCTGCAAATGGTCAAGGGCCATATTTTTGAGGAGTCCTCGGCATACCTTTGACCGCATGTCAGTTGAGGAGTTGACTATCAACCATGGACCAGTGTCATTCGGGGCCTTACTATGCTAATTTTGGAGCCATATCTGCCCCCTTGGAGCCTGTTCAGAAAAGGGCTAAGTACCTTTTCACAGACATCCTTGATAGGGACAAATCCCCAGTGGTTGCCTTTCCCATGGCTGAGGCCAATTTGGGACTGGCCCTGGAGTTGGCAACATCCAGCATCTTGCCTTGCACCCTCTGCCCATATAGTACGGAAGTACATGCTCCCTGCTGGCTCTCTTTCCAGGTTCTTGGACCACCCCTTAGCCGAGGGTTTGGTCTCGGACTCGGCTTTCTGGAAATCCAGAAACTACAAGGACATGGACAAGCCCTCCAACAAGGAATTGAAAAAGCTTGACCACGTGGCCAAGAAGGTCTGTGCTGCCTCCTCTCCCGGTCTACGTCTGGCGAGATACACCATGATGATGGCCAACTTTGGTCACTCCCTGCTGGGACTGCTTGATCATGTCCTCCCTCACCTTCCTGCCAACAAGCAGCTTCTGGTGAAGTTGGTTAGAGACCAGGGTCTAGCGCTAGCTAAACACCAGCTCCAGGTGACCTTAGACATGGGTGACTCCTGTGCACATGCCATGGCAGTGACCATCATGATGCATCGCAGGGCCTGGCTGAGGCTGTCCACCTTTATAGCAGACACTCAGCACAAGCTTTCCAGTGTCCCCTTCTTGGGCACCGACCTCTTCAGCCCAGGGGTGGAACTTCATCTCACAAGGATTGAGAAGTCCAGTGCCACTCTGGATTCTGTGGAAAACTAATGGAGACCTTAATTTATTTATTTGTTTAGTTTTTGTTTACCGGGTAAGTGCACTAGCCATAGAGATGACTGTTTTCAGGCACGACCCAGGAGAATTACAGAGATAACAAACAGTGGCAAATACAGAAATGGTTCAAAACAAACAAGGCATTTTACATCCTGGTTGCATCATGAAATGAGGTACAGTGTATAGAGCAGGTTACAGGAACAAAGTTACATTGGTTGGCAGAGCAGGTTCATACAAACATGGTAATTTATATCAAGTTACAGTAATTCATTTAATTATTTATTTGTTTTTTGTTTACCGGGTAAGTGCCATAGCCATGAGATGACTGTCAAGCAGGACCTCATGAAATACCTAGAGGAAAACAGTCTCCATGACAATAAGCAGCATGGGTTCATGGCTGGGAGGTCGTACCAGACCAATCTTATTACATTTTTTGATTGGGTAATGAAGGAGCTGGACAGGGGTCATGCACTGGACCTCCTCTACTTCAGTTTCAGCAAGACATTTGACTCAGTGCCATATAAATGCCTGTTGAAAATGTTAGAGGATCTTGGCACTGCAAAGGACATAGTCAGGTGGGTGGGAAACTGGCTTAAGGACAGGAAACAGAGTAGAGATCAACGGGGTGAGATCAAGCGAAGGTGAGGTCATAAGTGGAGTACCTCAGGGATTGGTGTTGGGCCTGGAACTCTTCAACATGTTCATTGGTGACATCACTGAAGGAATCCAGGGCAGGCTTGCCCTGTTCGCAGATGACACCAAGCTGAGGGGAAGGGTGGACAGCCTAAAAAGTGTTAGGGACCTGCAAAAGGGCCTCCAAAAATTGGAAAGATGGTCTAATATGTGGCAGTGTAAGTTCAATGCGAAAAAGTGCAGAGTGATGACCTTGGGAAAAGGAAACCCTGAGACATAACATTGGCTTAATGCCATTAGACTGAACATCTCTCAGAAAGAGAGGGACCTAGGGGTCATCATTAATGTCATCATGAAACAAGCTAGTCGATGTAATAAAGTATATAACAAGGCAAATAGAATGTTGGGGTGCATAGGTAGAGGTAGAGGCAGAAATAAGGAGGTGGTCATCTCCTCTATAGATCTCTGGTATGACCGCACCTGGAGTACTGTGTTCAGTTTTGGAGTCCCCACCTTAAGAAGGATAGGGATAGACTGGAAGCCGTTCAGAGAAGGACTACAAAGATGATCCAAGGCCTACAGGGACTCGTCTATGAGGATCGACTGGCGACACTGAATATGTACTCACTGGAGGCAAGGGGAGAGAGGGGAGACATGATTGAAACTTTCAAGTTCCTGAAAGGCATAAACAAAGTGCCACACAGAGAAGAACTTTTCAATAGGATCCCCAGCTCAACGGCAAGAGGACATGAACGGAAATTGTGTGTGTGTGTGTTGGGGGGGGCTTACAGGAGGGAACTAAGGAAGCACTAGTTTACAGAAAGAGTGGTGGAACCCTGGAACAGCCTGCCTGCCTGTCGAGGTGGTGGGAGCGGGGACTGTGATGAGTTTCAAGCATGGGTGGGACAGAGCTAGAGCTCAAGTGAGGGACAATACGACAGGTAAAAAAAAAATATAGCTGACGGGGGGACCCTTGGTCTCCTTCTGCCATCATTTTCTATGTTTTGTCCCAGAATGACCCGGAGGCTCAGAAACTGAAAAAGAAGGCCTTTCAGTTTTGGTCCTTTTAGCCACAGCAGCCGCAGCCCCAGCAGTGGCAATTCCAAGCCTGGTGCTCCAAGGCCAAGTTCTCCTGCCAGGAGCCCAAATGAGGCAGGGGTAGGGGAAGTGATGCCCCTCCAGCACCAGTGGCTGGTGCCCCCTGCAAAGCTGCCCAGTGACGGGTTGAGGGTGTCTACCTCTCGCCTCTCCAGTCCTTGACCCAGCTCGCTGTGAGGGGTTGGCTTTGCGACTTTTGGCCACACTGGTCCATCATTACTATGAACAAGTGGGTTCTCGAGGTGGTAGGCAGAGAGCTGCCTCCAGACTTCGAGGCTCTCCCACATTACCAGTCCCACGCTCCTCAGGAGTCCTCGGTGTTGCAGGACACACTGTCTGCCCTTTGGGAGGACGTCACTCAGCATCTTGCAAAAGGGGCTATAGCCTATGTCACAGATGCCCTGGCAAGCCAGGGGTACATGTCCAGGTACTTCCTGGTCCTGAAACGGACCAGGGGTGGAGTGCTGGCACCCCATACTGGATCTACATGATCTCAATTATTACCTGCGGAAACGCAAGTTCTGGATGGTCACTCTGAACCAGACTGTACTATCCCTGGAGCAGGGCATGTGGCTCTGCTCCCTGGACCTTCAGGATGCATTCTCCCACATCCCAATCCTCCCAGGCCATCCATCCCACAGACAGTACCTCCTGTTCCATACAGAAGGGGTTCTCTATCAGTTCCAAGTCATGTCCTTTGGCCTCTCATATACACCCAGGGTCTTCACCAAGAGCATGGCAGTGGTGGCAGCCTTCTTGCGGTGCAAAGGCATCAGGGTATACCTCTACCTGGATGACTGACTGATTGCCGGGGTATCCAAGGAGGCCGTAGAGCAGACCCAGGGATCTGGCCTTCCAAACCTGGACCGATTTGAGCCTCTTGGTCAGTCTGGCCAAGTCCGAACTGATCCCCTTGCAGGTGACCCATTTCATTGGGGCGGAGTTAGACTCCCAGCAGGCCAAGGCCTGCCTCCTTGCAGACAGGTCACAGGATCTTAGCTCCTTTGACTGATCATTTCAGATTGAGTGTTTGTGCCCTGCTTGAGACTTATTGTGGCTGCTGGGGTGCATGGCATCCTGCACCAGCATGGATAGGTGGACCTGCTGGCGGATGCGGCACCTGCAGTGGGAGTTGGGCTGTCAGTGGTCCCAGAGCCTAGGACACTTGGACCAGTCAATCACAGTAACCCAGTTGATGTGGGATGCCATCCAGTGGTGGCTGATCCTAGAATGTCTGTAGGAGGAAGTCTCATTTGTCTGCCCAGAACCGACCATCGGTCTCATGATGACACATCTCTGGTGGGGTGGGAAGCGCATCTGGGAGACCACAGAGCCCACAGGTTCTGGTCACCCTGGGAGACCCATCACCATATCAGCCTACTGGAGCTCCATGCAGCGTGGCTAGCTGTGACAGAATTTGCTCCTTTGGTCAGGGGTCAGGTCATGCAAGTCCAGATGGACAACACCACGACCATGTTTTACCTGAACAGGCAAGATGGCATGCACTCCCATCTCTTGTTTTGAGAGGCCCTCCGCACTTGGACTCTTGTGTGCAGTCTGGGTGCAGATCTCCTAGTGATTCTTGTTTCCAGAGCAGTCAGTCAGATGGGAGAGATGTTGCATGGTGGTCCCCACATCAGGAGGTGGTGAACCACCTATTCTCACTGTGGGGCACACCTCTAGTGGACCTGTTTGCCTCTTAGGAGAAAGCAGAACAGGCTGATTTGTGCCCACCACCCACAGTCTGGGACACTGATGGGGGAATGCCTTCACAAGGCCCTGGACACCAGGCAGGCTCGTGTACACCTTCCCCCAATCCTCAAGGTGGTGGTCAAGGCCAGAAAAGACAAGGCATGGATGATCCTGATAGCCCTGATAGACTGGTCACAGCAGTTCTGGTACCCAGACCTCCTCAGCAGCAGGCCTCCGTGGCAGTTGCCTCTTCGCCCGTACCTGCTGACCAGACGACATGGGAAGATCTGGTACCTGGACCTTCAGTCCTTGCACCTCCCAGCTTGGTTCCTGAGTGGCTAGAGTTCCAGGCTTTGGGTTTTTTGGAAGATGTGCTTCTCTTCGTAGAGACCTCCCAAAAAGAGTTCACTCGCCAGTGTTATGCCTTTAGATGGAAGAGATTTCCTTTTTGGTGTCAGAGCAAGGAACTTGATCCACTTGCCTGCCCTGTGGCTAGTATCCTTGAGTACATCTGGTCCCTCTCCCAACTGGAGCTATGAACGGCGACCATTAAGGTGCACCTAGCAGCCATCTTGGCATATCAGAATGTGACAGGGTGGAATAAGACCCTGTCCCAGTTGTTAAGTAAAGAGTTTGAATGCAAAGATCTGTTCTGCTCTATTCTATTCCTTTCCTGTTTCTTGTCTGTCTGGTTGCGTAACCAGATTTTCCTGTGAGACCTAGGACTTGATCATCCTGACAGTCTCACAGTTACTTGCCTCCCGCTCTCTCAGTCTTCCCTTGCTGTTCTTTTTCCTCCCTTATATATCTGTTGATATAAAAATATATACAAATCAGTATGTGGAAATGTAACTGATATTGGGATCCCTTTGTTTAGAAATTATAGTGTTCATTTTTGAAATGTATATAACTATAGTTTAAGATGATTGCAGAAAGCTATTGGAAACTCAAGAGGTTACCTGAGTGCAATTTCTAAGCCTTTTGCAGAAGAGCTGTGGAGATGGGGCCTCAGCTCTGGGACACTGTGTTCCTGCCAGCAACTGCCTGAAATATACTAGAACACTTAAAAAAATTAAAACAAGATGCTTGTTAAGAAGGGGGGTTGGAAGGACTCATAAGACAGAGCTGTAATTGTTTGAAAAAGGGACACAGAGACTGAAGGAAAACTCAGATGGATCTTCTGATTATTTGGCCTTTGTAAATATTTATACTGAACAATTTTATTTTTTATGTTACTGCTAGTAGAAATAAATACCATTGTTGTGAAGTTTACAACTACTCCTAGTTTTTCCTATGCTTCCTGACCTGTGCCTTGACGACATGGATGTGGGCTGATATGTCGACACTGGCCCAGGAGAATGTGGTTGGGTGCTTTTTCAAGGGCCTGGACCACACCTACTGCTGGTGTTGGCTGTGCTCATGGGCAAACCTTTTGAGTCTATGCATAGGTGTGAGATGTCACATCTGTCATGGAAGACGACCTTCTTGGTATCCATCACATCAGACGGCCTTCTTAATATCCATCACATCAACCAGAAGGATCAAGGTGCTCTCAGTGGAGTCTCCATAGCTGGTCTTCCACAGGGACAAGGTCATCTTTCATCCCTACCCAAAGTTCTTCCCAAAGGTATCAGAGTTCCACTTTAACCAGGTGCTGAAACGTCTGGTATATTTCACAAGCCATCTTCGGAGACTGACTGCAGGCTCCGTACTTACTGTGTTAGAGCACACGGCTGGAGTTTGGGATGCGGCTCGCCAACTGTTTGTAAAATATGCTGAAGCCACACTTGGCAGACTCGCAGCAAAGCGAACAGTTGGCAAGTGGCTTACATCATGCATCAGCCTCTGCTATATGTTGGCTGGTAGAGAGCCTCCCATAGGGCTTAGGGCTGATTCCACTAGATAGACCACTGCCTCTGTGGTTGCTTCCAGGGACACTCCTGTCCATATCTGCAGGGCTGCCACTTGGAAGTCAGCACACACCTCCATCTCCTATTACAGCATTGACCTAGAGTCTTGTTGGGATGCTGCATTTTGGACTTCAGTTCTCCAATCTTTGTTCACCAAGTAGGGGTGTGCACCTTGCCCCCTTCTCCCGGAGAACTGCTGGAAGTGTGCTAGTGCATGGATAGTAAACTATATCCATGCCCCTAGAAAAATAGGTTATTCGCCTGTAACCGAAGTTCTAGGAGTGGTATGTAGTTCATACCCACACCTCCCCTGATAAGTGGCACATGGATTCGTGCTTTTAGCATGCAAGATCTGATATCACAGGGCAGAGCCGGAGAATATAGTGCCTGGATGGTGAGAGGAGCTTAGCTTAAAGACATTCCAACGAATACACACTTCAGTGGAACTGCCAGTGTGTGTGGATGAGAACTATACACCACTGCTAGAACTACAGTTACAGGTGAGTAACTTATTTTTTTTGTGCTTTTGATTCGGGATTGGTGCTGGATTTGAAGTGGATTGTGGAGTACAAGACAGGGGCTCACAGACTAGGCAGCCATGCAGCCAATGACATCACTGAAAGTCCCCCTTTACCTGCATATTGACTGTTATCACTGCCTGCATTGTCTTTGCCCTTTCCTTTGTATTGTTTACAATTGTATCAGTATATTGAGCGTTATTGTTGCTTGCATTCTCTTTTCCCATTGCTCATTACTGTTTACCTTTATATTGAACGTTATTGATTGCGTTTTCTTTGGACATCTTAGAAAGTCAATAAACGATTGCATTGTAAACACAGTACCACTCTCGGGGGCAGGAAGATGTACAGGCAGAATCTGGTTTGGAACAGGTAAATGCTAAGGTCCACAACATCCAGAGTCGCTGCCTCCGGCAGAACCCTTCAGCTCCCCCTCTTTTGCATGTACCCCAGAAATGGAAGGGTTTGGTCTGGGTAGTACTATAAATATAATAATAGTAATACAGAAACATGCAACCTGTTAGGGAGTGTCAATAATTTTTAATTCATTAGAGCTCCATAAAGCTTTAAAAGAAATTTGGACAAGTAGCATTTATTTACAAATTATTTATTGATATCTGCCCACTGAGGTCTAACCTTTTGTGTCTAGGGTATCCAGTTAGCTGCGGCCTTTAACTGAAAACATGATAGTTGCATATACTCTCTCTGTAGCTATGATACTTCACAAAAAGTCTTTTAAATGTGTTAGGATTCAATAAAGCAACTGGCTGCTATTGTGCAAAGCAGGGGTGGAGTGCTAGTAAGATGGCAGCAACAAAAGCAGTTGTAGCTGGACTGTGATTTGATTTTCCATCGGGTAACACCAGTGATGGATGACGGTCAGCAGGAATAGATCAACTATTCCAGCTGCACGCTACCTAACAGCTCAGCCAGGACGGGGGGGGGGTTAAAAAACAAGTACAGTCTGTTTCATCCTGTGCTGTGTTCCAGCAGCAGACAACGCAGAGCATTTTGAAGAGTGCAGCGACAAGTATCATAATGTTAAAGTGGTATTTCTTCCTTAAAAGTGCTCCAAAGCTCAAAACAGGTGCTCTTCGATTTCTGAAATGGAACACTACATTCATATGCTTCCATCTTCTGTATTTACTGCTGCCACCAAGACCACTCTTAACGGTTGTAAGAGCGGTCTTGTGCATTCTTAGTGTATGAGAACTATGATATATGAACTGTTGTCCAAAATGCAAGGCTTCATTCAAACAACATGAAGTCTTGCTATATTATGACAGTAGCAGTTTGATCCATCTCTAGAACTGCTCCGGAAGTGAAATGGTTAAAACCATTCCAAAATAGAATTTTGGCCACGAGCTCTAAGAAGCAGCTCTATCTGTGTTATTTCAAACCTGAACTGTCAGATTCTTTACTCCGCCTCAGTGAACAGTCGCTCCGGAGATTTCTCCTACTGCTCGGTTCATTTCTCGGTTTAAAAAGTGTTTTCTCGGTTGGATTCAACCGAGAATAGTTATTTTAACATAAAACCGCTCGGTTCAAGCTTCTATCTGTGGTAACCGTAAGTAAATTGAAGGTTTTGTCTGTGTGGAACTTGTAAGTTATCGTTGGTTTGAACCGATCAGTTGGATTTAAAACTCATTTAAAACTAAAATTTAATATTTTAGAGTGCGGTTCCGGTTCTTATCGGTTCTAAAAAGCGGATTTATTACGGTTTCTTCCAATACCGTGACACGGTTAGGAACCGATAAAGGGTGTCTTACCTAGCACTGCCGTTAAAGGGCAGTTTTCTGGTTAGGCTGGCATTATGTCTGAAACCCAAAGAAAAGCAGACCCTCTGGGTTTCAACACTGTGATGTTTGTGGGAAGTCTTTGCCAAGGCTGACCCACACACCACATGTGTTTATTGTCTGGGGTTTGACCACCTCAGTCAGACTGCCAGATATAAGAATTTCCTGCAGCCACCCTGGAAAATGATTGGGCAGGCTCAGGGAATGAGAAATGAAAGAATCCGCTGACCCGGATGGCCAGCCGGTTCGGTGCCAACCCGAATCGAGGGAGTGCCCTCTCAGGGCGAAGACTTCCTTCGGCAAAGAAAAGCTGGTTCTGAGGAACCATTTCAGCAAAGAAAACAAGAAAATCAGCAGGTCTGGAGTCCAAAACCCTTCTCCAACTGCTGCAGAGATAACAAAAGCCGTACAAATTGTCCAGTCACTGTCTCAGGGTCCGTCCGAACCGCCACTATCTGGCAAAAGGTCGGTTCGTCTGGTCCCAGTGGTTCAGGAATATGATTTTGAGGAATTTTATGAACCAGAGGAGGGGGAAGATGATTATGAACAGTATGAATGTGGCTGGGAAGGTCTGGGTGTGCCCATTGAACCGGACATCTCCCCAGACAGACCTTTAGAATCTCCCCCTATGCTGTCTGAGTCCCCATCTCATTTCATGTTTTACAAAAAGTTGCTGAAACCCTCCAGCTTCCTTAGAAGAAGCTGTGGATGAGCAAGAGGAGCCTGATTTTGTAGAATTGATGGATATTCAGAGTCTAGGAGATTGTCTATTCCTTTACATAAGTCTTTTGGAAGCAAACAATAAAAATTTTAAAACTCCTAATTCTGTGCCTCCGTAGATAAAAGATGAACAGAAGGTACACATTGTCAGGTCCTGATACAGAATTCCTTTCTCAGCAATGCAGTCATGTTGGGTAGTTCAGGCTGCTGCCTGTGATAAACTAATATTCCCTGGCTCTCACATCCTCCTGACAAAGTTCCAGGAAGATTGATGCCATGGCAAAAAAAACAGTATATGGCAGCCTCTCTGGGACTCAGGCAAGCAAATTATATGGCTTATGTAGCTAGGTATCAAGAAATCTAGATGGGATACTGTGATGCAATGTAGCAAGCAAGCCCATAGCCAGCTGGCTAGTGAACTAGAACAGGTGGCTGCTGATGGCATTGAGGCTTCTAAGGTTCAGTTTCATGCTGCTGTGGATGTTAATGATGTTTCCTCTAGGGTCATGGCCACATCTGTAGCATTCATGAGGTTGGCCTGGCTCAGGTGTACTAGTCTGTCCAGGATACCCAGACTAAGGCTATGGATTTTCCTGTGGTGGGGAATTCTCTGTTTGGGGAGCAGACAGAGAACTACATGAAAAGATGGATGAATATAGGACTACTTACAAGAGTGCCCAGGCTAAGGGCGGCAAGCCACTCCTCAAAGGCATACCCCAGGGGTAGGGGTAGGCCTTTCACAGGCCTTTTACCAGACTCAGGCCTCCTCTGCCTATGCTCAGAGGGGCTTCTTCAGAGGCAGAGGCAGACGAGGGGTGGGCAGACCTGCTCCCACCCCCAGCCTAAGCTCCTGCTAAGCAGGCACCCTGATGGGGTGCCCAGAGCAGTCTCCTGTACCGGTGAGGGGGCAGGCTGGCTTACTTCAGCCAGGGATGGGCTTCTTTAACCTCAGACAAGTGGGTTCTGGAAGTAGTAGGCCAGGGTCTGGTTCTCAGCTTCAAAAAGTTTCCCAAGTTGAGAAGCAGACTTTTCTACCTACAAGTGCTTCAGAGACCCTTGCTCTGGAAGCAGAGGTCTCATCCTGTTAGCTCTCAGAGCAGTAGAAAGGGTTCCTCCCTGCACCAGGGCAGGGGTCTGTATTCAGATACTTCCTTACCCCAAAAAAGACAGGAGAATGGTGGCCCATATTAGATCTCAGATATCTGAACAAGCATCTTTTGAAACCAAAGTTCAAAATGGTAACTCTGGCAATGATTTTACCCTCCCTAAGGCCAGGGGACTGGCTAGCCTCCCTGGACCTCCAGGATGCCTATTTCCATGTCCTAATCAGAAGATCCCATCGAAAGTACCTCAGATTCGAACTGCCTTCAGGTCATTACCAATTCAGAGCAATGCCCTTCGGCCTTACCTCTGCCCCAAGGGTATTCACAAAGTGTCTAGCAGTGGCAGTGGCTCACTTAAGGAGGCAAAGGATCGCTGTTTTTCCCTATCTAGATGACTGGCTCATTGTAGGCCAGTCCCCAGAACAGGTAAAATCTCACCTGCAGGTCACCCAGCAGCTTCTCACCTCCCTGGGCTTTCTGCTAAATCTACCAAAGTCGGTTCTGGAACCAGTCCAGGTACTCACCTTTATAGGGGCAGAATTGGACACAAAGCTAGCCAGAGCCTTTCTTCCCTTAGAAAGGGTAAGGAATTTAGTGGCTCTGGCCTCCTCCTTCACTCTGCAGGTCTCGACCAGCAAGACACTTTCTGCAGCTCCTGGGGCACATGGCTGCATCCACAGCTGTTGTGCAAGGAGCAAGATTTCAGATGAGAGACATTCAGTTTCACTTGAGAACCTATTGGTTTCAGAGAAGAGACCCCTTTCCAAGTTGGTCCCAGTGACTCGAACCTTGATCCTAGCCCTCCAGTGGTGGCAGGATCAGAGCAATTAAGATTGGGGTCCCTTCATTCCCCCTACTCATGACTTGACTCTCACTACAGATGCTTCCTTCTGGGTTGGGAGCCCACATGGCGACCTTTCCACTCAGGAGTGTGGTCCCCCAGGAATCTCTGCTCCACATCAATTTGCTGGAACTCAGAACTGTCTTTTTAGCTCTTCAAGCATTTTCTGCATCTGTCACGACAAGGTGATACAAGTCAGAACAGACAACACCACAACAATGTGGTACATCAACAAACAAGGGGCACTCGGTCTTGGCCTTGTGCACGAGGCAATGAAGTTGTGGTCTCTGGCCTATTCCTGAACACTTCCCTCATAGCAGTTCATCTTCCAGGAAGGACAATGTCCTAGCGGATGCTCTCAGCAGGATTTCCCAGGGCCATCACGAATGGTCCCTGGATCCTCAAGTGCTGGGATAGTCTTTGCCAGATGGGGCATCCCTCAGATAGATCTTTTGCAGCCCCAGACAATCACAAACTTCCTTTGTTCTGTTGCAGGCCTCCAGTGCTGGGCTCAGTTCCCCTGGATGCCCTTCTTCTGGATTGGGAGGGGAAGTTCCTCTATGCTTTCCCCCCCCTTTCCTCTCCTATTCAAAGTACTAGTCAAAATCAGATCTCAGCCTTGTAGGGTGATTCTGATTGCCCCGGATTGGGCCAGGCAGCCCTGGTACCCACTCCTTCTGTCACTGACAATCCATCTTCCCTTTGCCTCCCCAGGAATCACAACCTGTTGACTTGTGCCCAGGAAGGGTTTGGTATCCGGACCTCAAATCCCTCAACCTCAAGGCCTGGCTCTTGAGGAGTTAGAGTTGCTGATTTACACCTCTCTCAGGGTGTTCTTGAGATCCTAAAGGCTTCTGAAAGCCTTCCACTAGGGCTACTTATAGTTCTAAATGGAAAGGTTTTCCATTTGGTGTGCTGGGAAAAATATTTCCCAGAATCTGCTGATTTGCCCATTGTGTTAGATTACATGGTACATCTTAATTCCTTGGGTCTCAGACCAGCTACCCTGAGAGTTCATTTGGCAGCTGTATCTGCTTTTGTGTCAGCAGGAAAGTCATCCCTTTTTCCTCTCATCCTGTGTTTTCCAAGTTTTTAAGGGATTACTCCATACTAATCCACCCTTTGGAACCGGCCCCTGCTTGGGACCTTAATGTTTGCATTGCCCAGTTAATGCAACCCCTTTTGAACCTCTGTCTTCTGCAGAGCTTAAGTACCTAACTTGGAAAACTGTTTCTAGTAGCTATCACTTCTGCCAGGCATGTAAGTGAGTTGCAAGCCTTGTCAGTGGAAACTGACTTTATTTCTTTCCACAAGGATAAGGTAGTCCTTAGGACTAATAGGAAGTTTTGCCTAAGGTGGTTTCAGATTTCCATCTTAATCAATCTATCTCCTTCCAGTATTTTTCACTGATCACTCCTCTTCTGGTGAGAGGAGGTTGCACAACCTGGATGTTAAGAGAGCTCTTAGTTACTATATAGAAGCGTACTACCAAGGTCTGAGTTCGAATCCCTCCAACTTTTCCTTACCTATGGTGAAGCTGGGAAAGGCAAACCTGCCACTAAGAGATCAATTGCCAGGTGGATTGTCTCTTGTATCCAATTTTGTTATCAGAAACTGGGCAGAGCCCCCGGGTTTGAGGGCTCATTCTACCAGGGGGTACAGCTCGTCTCTAGCTGCTGCCAGAGACATCCTATATTAGAGATTTGCCAGGCTGCTACTTGGAAAACGGTACACACTTTTACCAAGCATTACTCCCTGGATGTCCAGGCCAGGAGAGATGCTCGGTTTGGCACAGCTGTTCTTCAGAGCCTATTCCCTAAGTAGGTTCTGCCCCTCCTCCATGGAGGTACTGCTGTGTATTCTGCTACTGTCATAATATAGCAAGACTTCATGTTGTTTGAAGAAAAAATTACTCACCTTAGTAATGTTGTTTCTTCTAATGGAGTCTTGCTATATTCAACCCCCAACCTGCCCCTCTCAGAACCTCTACTTGGGTGGGGTGCGGGCAACAGTGTGGGCACCTTTTTATGCCCTGTTAGCATTTTGTCCTTTTGGGGCTTTGGGGTGTGTGTGTGTGTGTGTGTGTGTGTGTTTTATTATACTTATGTTTTATTCTCATATGATTAGAATTGTGTTAGTATTTCTGGTCCCCTGACTTGAGTCTTGGGTGTTGGGACCAGCAATGTTGTTATTATTTAGGTAGCCATTTGGCTAGTGTAGGTTACAGCTTCCACACAGACCTTTAGTGAGTTTGGCTCGTAAAGATCTGACAGTTCAGGTTTGAAATAACACAGATAGAGCTGCTTCTTAGAGCTTGTGGCCAAAATTCTATTTTGGAATGGTTTTAACCATTTCACCTCCGGAGCAGTTCTAGAGCTGGATCAAACTGCTACTGTCATAATATAGCAAGACTCCATTAGAAGAAACAACATTACTAAGGTGAGTAATTTTTTCTTGTTGCCTCAGGCATGGAGATTCTCTGGCACATGAAGTGCCCAAAGAAGATCTAAAACAGATGGCCACCCCCCTGTGCTCTCTCTCCTGGGAGAAGGTACAACCAAATACCCAGCCAGAGAGATGCCTGCAGTACCAGGCCAGAATCGTTACCAAGTCAGGTCTCAGTGATGCATACAAGGACAGCAGAGGAGTCTGTGATGAGAGCCTTCATCAATGCAGTTTTGTTTCTTAGTGACCTTGCATTACATAGAACTGCCTGCAGGGACGGAACATGGTCAACTGGCCCACCCAACAAGTGACTGCTATCACATCGCAGAGCTCTTGGGATTTGAACCAGTCTGAATGTCCCCTATCCTGGGTCTAGATCTTCCCAGAGCATTTCCTTGTCCTCACATCCCCAGTCCGACCCTCCAAAATGTGAGCTCCCACACTTAATCTGCCCCTATGTTCACAGCCCTAAAGGATCCCCAGCACCCTACAGCAACAGAGAACTGTGGCTGATGATGTAAACAGGGACCCCCTGCAAGGCCACAGTTGGTCCAAGGAATGGACTCCCAAAAAACACATAATGCTTACAGTAATACAGCTGGGAAAAAAACAGGCCATCCCCATCTACCCCTCCTAATACTTCCCCAAAATAATTAAACACAAACTTTCTCCTTCACACATACCCCACTCACACAAACAGCACTACACAGATTACAAAATAATCCGTACACTCACTGACACACTCCACCAATAAATTATTAACAACACTATATATTTTCTTTATAACAGGCACAGTTCAGGTGATTAAAAATAGAAATAAGCAATAATGTAATATAACGGTGTCTCTTACAGCACCGAATAAAGTAATGAGCCTGTCTCAATCAGATATCTGTTTACAAAACTTATTTCAGATTATAAAAGTCACTTCAGTCCCTCAGTAATTCAGCCTGAAGCTCTCCTGCTGCCACAAGGTGAATGAGGCTCTCCTTTTCCTGTCCATGTTTACCCTCCTTGGTGGCTGAGGGAATCTTAGGGCTTCGCTCCCCCCAGTCCTCTCACTGGACCAGGAGCCCTTAGCTGCAGGAAGCCATTGGCTACTCCCAAGTCATTACTCTCTGACCGTAGCTACCAGGTACTGACACAACAGACCTACCCCAGATGTACTGAAACAGATGCTCAACCAAGCGCTGGTACCCCCAAATAGGCTGGCACTCTTCAGAGTAGTGACACAAGGCCGCCGTATGGATTCCCAGGACCAAACAGCTCACTCACACAGATTTTCCCTGCTGGAGAAAGGCCGCACCACTAGAATTTGTAGCAGCCTACTGCTCCGATGTCCTCCAGAGAAGGCCAACTGTGGCAATCCTGAATGCCGCAGTGCCCGTGTTTTGAACCAGCTGGAATGTGAAAACTCTGTAAAATAACAGATGATCACACAAGTGACTCCAACCTCATGATGTGAAATGGTACATGAAACAAAATAACTACAGGGGATACAAATGAGATTCATGGATTCAGCAGTCAGCCCACCTTGCAATTCAAAGTGCAAAGAGACCGACTGCCAGGTCCTAAAACTAGAAAATAATAAAAACTAAATACTTACTACCATTGTCTCACTAAATGTTTCCTGCCTTAGCCAACATACTGTTCACCTAACTACCCTCAGAAGTAAAAAAAAAACCACACTAGAACGAACAGGCGAACAAGGCATTCTGTAATCAGAGAGCTCTGTCACCCAGCCTACCCAGCTCAACGGCCATCGATTGAATCATTCAGTGAAAGACTGGAGACAGAAAATATCCAGGCATAGCACATCTGAATGGGTGCAGGCTCAGCGAAAGAGACAAGGAACAAAAAAAAGCCTTGCACTCTGAGGTACTTTGCAAATGTTAAAGTACTTTCTTGAAGTGCTTACAAAGACATGCAAAATATGGAACCAGAGCAAAAGTTTCCACTCATCACAGAAAACTTATAAACTCCCCAATGAAAGACTACTTTTAGACTCGTCAGGGTATCCCCAGCTTGCCAACCTACACCATACATGGCTAGTGCAGACTAACAGAAAGAATTCTATTACCGCACAGTGTCTGCAGTAAATAAACACATGAAATAAAGAGAATCATGGAAGGCCAGAGGTAGCAGGTAACTGTTCAGCATGAACTTAAGAAGGGGACCCAGCTGGCATGCTGGCGCAGAGGCATTGCATCTGTCTGTGACGTCGATGACCTGGGTTTGGGAACGGACCTGGGACGTCAGAGGGCCAGCCAGGAGGAGTAAGGATTCCAGCGTCCGACGGACTGCTCTTCTTCTCCGGGGGGGGGGTGGAGTGTCCAGCGCATTATGGACCCCTGGCGGAGGCCGGGGGTTCTGCTGTGACTGGCGCTGTAATGTACGGGGGTGGGGCGGATGCTGGTCATCATTGCACGTCTCTGCCCCCCAGGGGTCTCAGCAACAAGAAAATGCTGGCCCTGTCAATGATGCCAGCTCCGCTGCCACTCCCTCTATGCCACCAGCGATTCACTTTGGCAGCCCCACTCAGGGGGGTAAGCCTGATTATGACAGGGTGGGTGGCGGAGCTCGTATGGGAGCTCGGGACACCGGCAACAAAAAAAAAAAAGGGGGGACCCATACAGGTCTCCACAGGCTGAGAATCCCAGAGGGTTGAGGCAGTCACCAGGAAAGCCAGATCACATGCAGACTTTAGGTGAGATGGTGAAACTGTCAGCTTTTCTCCAACCCGCAGATCTGGTAGCTGTGACAGAGGTGTGGGGGGAAGGGGCCCTGATATGTTCAGGGCTTAAATGTTAGCAAAAAGACCTTTTAGTCAATCCAAAATCTAACTGAAGAGCTCTGGCATGCCATTTGACTGGCAGGCCTACAGACACCTTTGGAACCAATGTAAGTTCCAGATGGTAGCACGTTATGATGGCGACTGAAATTGAGCGATTCAGTTTTGAGTGACCCAGTTTCAGCGCCTGAGATGTGAGCTACCCTGAAAGGGTGGTGAGGTGTGGTTATAGCGCCAAGGTACGGGAAAAAAGAGCAAGATACTAGGGGGGGTGAAGGACCGGAAGAGGAGGGTTCAAGAAGGAGAAGGTATGTGGGGTGTAGTTTGGCAGTGTGCTCCCAAGCTGCCGTTCTGGTGTGGTGGTGAGTGTGGCGGGCTATAGCGAAGGAGGTCCAGGGTTTGGGGCTGGGTAGGGATTCTATTTTGTTCTGAACCTGTGCGGCACTTGAATTTTTTTTCTGTCCAAGTTTATTCCCCTCCCAAAATGCACCCCCTGGAGTTGAGAATCTTAATTTAAAAGGAGTGCAGAGGCACGCAAGCCTGCCACATAGATACATTGTTTATCGCTGTTGTCGGGTTCACTGGGAGTGTACATCTCCGTTTTGATTTTCGGTGATATATACTTGCTGTAACAGCAATTGCTGTTTAGCGATCACTGTTATGGCGTGGAACCGTCCCGGGTCCACTCAGCCAGACATACATACCTGCATACCCTCCAAACCAATAACCTCTCTAATGCCAAAGAATTCTGGGGACAGATAAACTTCCTACTTAAGGGCAAATCTGCTTCCTCACCCTATACCATAGAAACAGTCGGCAGATAAGGACCACTTGGCCCATCTAGTCTGTCCGTAAACCCTTGTACTGGATTACTGCTTCCGACCCACCCACAGCTGTACCACTGTGGTTCCCCTATGCCTGTCCCAAGCAAGCTTGAATCCATCCACAGTGCTCACTCTCACCACCTCCTGAGGCAGACCATTCCATGCATCCATCACCCTCTCTGTGAAGAAGAACTTCCTCACATTCCCTCTTAACCTCCCACCTTCCAATTTCATGCTATGCCCCCGCGTTCCTGTGCTTCTCCTGCAATGGAAAATGTCTCCTCCTGCACCTTGTTTATACCCTTTAGGTACTTGAATGTTTCTATCATGTCCCCTCTTTCCCTCCTCTCTTCCAGCGAGTACATATTGAGGTCCCTTAATCTCTCCTCATAAGTCTTGTGTTGCAAGCCCTGTACCATCTTAGTTGCCCTTCTCTGGACCGTCTCAGTCTGTTAATTCCTTACTTCATGTGAGGCCTGACCATGGTTTTATATAATGGCATCACTACCTCCCTCCTTCTGCTGGTGATACCCCTATGCACCCCAGCATGCCACTGGCCCTCCCAGCTGCCTTAGTACTCTGCTTTGACATTTTCAGGTCATCTGAAATAATACCCCCAGATCCCTTTCCTCCTTTGTGACTGTCAGCAACTCCCCCCCCATCCTGTAGCTTTCCCCAGGTTTTCTGTGTCCCAGGTGCATAATTTTGCACTTCTTTGAATTAAACTTCAGTTGCCAGTACTCAGACCATTTTTTCAAGCTTCCCCAGGTCCCTCCTTATTTTTTCCACCCCCTCTGAGGTATCCACTCTGTTACAGATCTTGGTGTCATCTGTAAACAGGCAGACCTTTCCCTCCAGCCCCTCTGCAATGTCGCCACTGAAGACACTGAACAGGACTGGCCCCAGGACCGACCCCTGAGGCACCCCACTGGTCACCCCCCCTCTCCCCAGACTGCACCCCGTCTACCACCACCCCTGCCTCCTGTCTGTTAGCCAGTTTGTAACCCAGTTTACCACTCTGTCCCCCATGTCCAGCTTACCTAACTTATCAGCCACCTATGTGGGATGGTGTCAGAGGCTTTGCTAAAATCAAGGTAGGCGATGTCCACTGCCCCACCCTGATTTACTTCCTTTGTCACCCAGTCAAAGAAATCAACCAGATTTGTCTGACATGACCTCCCTGCTGTGAATCCATATTGCCTATGGTCCTGGGCTCCGATAGCTTCTAGATGCCCCACAATCTTTTTGTTAAGCAATATCTCCATGATCTTCCCCACTACTGAGGTGAGGCTGACCGGCCTATAGTTCCCCACCTTCTCCCTGCTGCTGGATCTGTGTAGAGGTACTACATGTGCCCTCCTCCAATCCTCTGGTACCACCCCTGTGTTGAATGACTCGGTGAACATGGCTACCAGAGGATCTGCTATCTTCCTTTGCAGTTCTCGTAATATGATTGGGTGTATGCCATCTGGTCCCATCACTTTGTCCACCTTCAATTTAGTGAGCTCCTGCAGGACTCTTTCCCCTGTGAATGGACTATTGTCCACCTCTTCACCCCCTTGGCAACTGCTGTACTGCTGTGGCCCCATCCCTCTCCCTCTTCTATGAATACTGAATAGAAATATTTATTCAATATGTCTGCCTTTTCCTCCCTCTCCCTTGAGCCTAGCAACCACCCCCTTGTTTTTCCTCCTTTCGCTGATGTACCTAAAGAATGTCTTGTCCCCTTTCTTAACTGACTGTGCTAAACCTTCCTCAGTCTGTGCCTTTGTTCTCCTTACTGCCTTTCCCGCTTCCCTTAGACACTCTAGGTACTCCTCCCCTTTGAGTCTCCTTATATTTCCTGAACCCTTTCCTTTTTTCCCCTGACCTTTTCCGCCACCTCTCTCGAGAACCACAGTGGCTTTCTCCTTCTCTTGCCTTT
The DNA here is from genome assembly GCA_016271365.2 of Neoceratodus forsteri. NCBI lineage: Eukaryota > Metazoa > Chordata > Ceratodontiformes > Ceratodontidae > Neoceratodus > Neoceratodus forsteri. Next base: position 547,606,254 of record JADMNL010000023.1, read on the forward strand.
GAATACCAATCTGAGGCATTGGGTTGTTACTTCCAGTAAGGCTTCCTTTAGATGTTCCCACTGTTCTTCTACTCCCCCTTCTGACCCCTTAATGGCAGGAGGGGGAGTGGAATGGCTCCTTAATGGCTTCAAGATCACTAACCCCATCTCAGTTGCTACAGAATTTAATTTGGCTTTCATGGACCTATCTAAATATAAGATCTCCCTACCAACACATGCTCCACAGCCACGTTCCACAACTTCCACTGATAATAGTCCATCCTTCCACCTTAAATTGGCCACCCGGAAAGAGGTTCTGCATCACTTCAGCAGCATCAATGACACCTCCTCACCTGGTTTTGACACTGTAGGACCTTGTTTTCTTAAACTGAGTGTCCCTGCCATCGCCCCTCCTATGCGCGACCTGATCAAAAAGTCCTTTTGCTCAAGTACTGTGCCCAGTAAATGAAAAGCTACAATAGTCATCACAATACACAAGAGCAGTCCAAATTCCTTGTTTCAAAACTACTGCCCCATCTCCATCCTTTGCCCCCTTGCTAAAATTCAAGAAAAAATAATTCATGCCCAGCTTCAATCTTATCTTGTACTGTATAACACTCTCTACACGTTCAGGCATGGCTTCCGAAAATCACATAGTACCCACACTGCCCTCATCACTGTTACATCTGACATCCTTAGCAGTATGGACAAAGGCCTTGTGACTGGTGCAATATTTGTTGACTTCACCAAGGCTTTTGACCTTGTTAATCATAATCTCCTGTTGCATACGTTACTCACCTTTGGACTCGACACCCTAGCTCTGAATTGGTTCACGAACTACCCTACTGGCCATACTCAATGTGTCATATGGGCCGGCCAGACTTCCCCTTTCAGTGCCATAAAGGATGGGATCCCTTAGAGCTCTATTCTTGGTCCACTCCTGTTCTCCTTATTTATCAATGAGCTCCCGCAACATTGTGGGGGTGCGTTGGTTCAATTATATGCCGACTATGCCATCCTCCTCTGACCATGCCATGTTAAACCACCTTCTCCAGCAGGATTTCCTGAACCTCGAGACTTGGTTGCTTAATAACCTCCTGGTGCTCAATACTAAGAAAACTAAATCTATGCTCTTCTTCCATCAGACACCCAAGCCTCCCTCCCCACCTCTGCTGTTAATCTACTCCTCTCATGGCGACCCTCTTGAAATGGTTCAGTCCTTTAAATATCTGGGCTTGACCTTGGACTTCCACCTCACCTTTGACACCCATGTTTCCTCAGTGGTCAAGACCCTCCATCAGAAGCTCAGAATGCTGTATCGCCTCAAGCCCCATCTTACGCCTGCCTCCCACCTTGTCAGTGCCTCCTTCTCCATACTTCCAATTATCTCCTATGTTGCCCCAGTCCTCCACTCTGCTCAGGTCTCCCCCTTAACAAGCTAAAACAGGCTTACCACAGGACTGCTCGATTTGTCCTTGGTGCTAATACCAGAGATCACCACTGCACTGTCCTTGGCTCACTGGGCTGGCCTTCTTTTGAAGACAGGCTGCAATTCCCCACCCTCTGCCTGACTTTCAAACTTGTGCATACTCACACTCCTCCTTGCCTCCTGTCCATCATTCAACGTAAACCCATAACTAGACCTTTACGGTCTATTGTCTTACCTTTGCTCTCTATCCCTAAACCTTGTCTCAGTGGGTCGGCGTGCCTTCGCCTTCTCGGGTCCCTCTCTTTGGAACTGTCTTCCTGCCACTGTCATGACCTGTACCTCTATTCACCTGTTCAAGTGTTCTCTCAAATCTCACCTTGCCTCCACTCGCTGTATACCTGCTCCTGTTCACCACTCCCCTTATCTCTCATCACTCTCCTCTCTCTTGCCCTCTTTCTGGGTTCCTTACCTGAGCCTGCTTATCCTCCCTTTATTTACTGCGTTGTACCCTGGTGCTGTGCAAGTCACGCTTTGATTGTCTGGTTGGCCAATGGAATGTTGGCATGCATAGGCAGGGGCATTACTAGCAGAAGGAGGGAGGTAATAATACTCCTTTACAAAGCCATGGTGAGGCCGCACCTGGAGTATGGGGTTCAGTTCTGGAGGCCACATCTCTACAAGGATATAGATGCATTGGAGAGGGTTCAGAGAAGGGCAACCAAGATGATGCAGGGTATGCAGGGAAAGTTGTATGAACAGAGGTGTAATACTGGAGACAAGGAGGGAAAGGGGAGACATGATTGAAACTTTTAAATATGTAAAGGGGCTCAATAAAGTGGGAGAAGAGGGTTTACGTAAGAGGAAGGAGGAGGTTAGAACTAGAGGGTACAGCCTCAGACTGCAGGGAAAAAGATACAGGGGCAATGTGAGAGGGTGTTTCTTCACGGAGAGGATGGTGGAGCCCTGGAACAAACTACCAAACAGAGTGGTGGGGGCTAAATCAGTGGAAGAATTAAAGAGGGCATAGGACAAGCATATGGGTCTGAGTATCAGGGGGAAGGCGAGAGCTGGCAGGGAGGGGGAGGTGTAGGAGGGAAAAAAAAGGCAGACTAGATGGGCCGGTATGGTCCTTTTCTGCTATCAAGCTTCTATGATTCTGTGATATGATTCTACGGTCTCAGTTGTAAATAATTTCTCACTGAGCCTGTATATTCTGTATTCAGTTATACCTAATTGTACATATGCTTTGCTTAGTTATTGTTCACTGACTTTTATCCCTATACCAGATTTGAAGATGTAACTTAATTTACTGCCTGTGTGACATTTTGCTTTGTTTATTATGTATGTTTTTGTAAAAGTGTTTGTGTGCACTTACCATGTGCTATTATTTATTGTATCACAGTTCCTCCCTTTGTAACCCTTTTCACAGGGTCGCCCCTGAAAAAGGGACATTCCATCTCAGTAGGCCTACCCAGTTACCAAAATTCAAATAAATAACTGTCAGTCGGCCCAGAGCTTGCATTGAGGGTGTACGATGTCACAGCCTCTGTGCTGTGGTAAGAATCCTCTTTGCCATTTTCTGAACTAGCTGCAGGTGACGGGTTTAGCCACCAAATAAGCCCTTGTACAGCATATTGCAATAGTCAGGTCTTTTTTTTTTTTTTTCTGATTTAAATCAACATATTTATCCTCCTTTCAGCTCCATCAGATTTGTCTGAAACAACCTTCCTGCTGTGAATCCATGTTACTAAGGGCTTTTCCTAGGCTGCAAGCTTCCTTAATGACCTGCAGCTGGACCCCATCAGAGATGAGAAGCTTTGTGGCGCAAGTCAGAACGGTCATGTTGTTTTAGTTAGAATGTTGCTACCTGGCTTAGCCCAACTAAGATACAACATCTTAGTTTGGGCAGGGTCCTGCTTCTATCAACCTCTTCCGATGGGAGGGAGTGAAGTTCGGGGGGGGGGGTCACGTGGCTTGCTCATGATCACAGAGTGAACCTCTGGATGTGGTAGGACTGAAACCTGATGGCATTAGGACCACCCTGCCTTCCCTATACATTACATGTTGATGTGAATATTTGTGTCAGGAGGGATTGTTTCCTTTAAATTAAAATACTGTCACTGTCATACTGAAGGCCATGTACTTCATCCGTCTCCGTCAGTGCTGAACTCCCAAATCTGCAGATGCAGCAAAGAAATCCACAGCCAACATGGGGCATTTGAAGCAACCCTGAAATTAACCTGCAAGCGATTTTTTTTTTTTTGGCATAGAATGTTTTTTTTTTTGTACTAGTTTCCATTCTACTATGTAGTCTTTACTGAACTTTTAGTCAGATGAATGAGAGTTCCCCATGTACACGCCTCACTGGTGATAACTGTTTTAGAACTGTATGATATAGTTTGCCTATCTGAACCACTAAGTTCTGTAGGAGAACTCTGATACCTTGTGACAACAAAGGCAAAATGACATCATACAGTCCTAAAAAGGTACTTACCACCAAAGTGCAAACCAGAAACAGCTCCAGAATTCAGTAAAAACCAGTAAAGATGGAACACTGATGTGAACCACTATTTGAAATACAGTTTCTGGCTGGCCTGCCGGCACATCGGTAGCACTACTACTCACAACTCCGATAACACGAGTTCAGGAACAAACTCAGGAGTCAGTGGGCTGGCCAGGGAGGAGGATCGAGCGTCCGAGGGACTGCTGTCCTCATCTGGAGAGGGGGTGGGACTGGCACCCAGTGTTAGTCTGGCACCTAGTGGTGGCTGGGGGTCAGAACACTGGGACCACGTGGGGGGGTGGAGGTGGGGCAGATGCTCAGCGTGCTGCATGTGGAAACGTGCGCATCTCAGCCATTGCTGTCATTTTGTGCAACCTCCTCCGCACCATGGGGACAGGAGAATAGGGAATATTCACCCTAACAGGGATAATCCTCCAACCCTTCATAGGCCCCACACTAGCAATCTGGCATGGCTCCCACCAGATCCTGTCTAGCGGGTCAAGCGATGGCTTGCTGCCATCCCACCACGGGAAGCAAGCTGTGGGGAAGGTGGAGCCAAGTAAGTTTGGGAGAAGTCGGGAGATGGGGCTGGGGGGTCAGAGGGGAGAGAGAGAAGCCAGCCAGTGAGGGAGAAGAAGATTTACAAAAAAAGAACATGGTTTGGGAATAAGCTTGGGCCGCTGGGGGTTGGCCGGGGGGAGAAGGCTAGAGCATCCAACGACAGCTTGCCTTCTCCAAGGGAAGGGTGGGTCCTCTAGACCAGCAAGCGGTGACCCCTGGCGGAGGCTGGGGAGTGCGACAGCTACTGGTGTCACTGGGGCATGATTGGTCAGTGGCATAGGCCTTGGACCAATCAGCTTCGGGGACGGGTCCTTAGGAGGGGGAGGGGGGGACTTTGCAGGCATCGATGCCTACGCCTTGACACCGGGGCACGCAGTACATCCCATCCTAGAAAAATGGAAAAAGCCCCTCTGGAGTTGGGTAGACAGAGTGCCAAGCCGAGTCCCAATCTACCGCCGCCTGCCCAGCTGAGTCGAGGACCTGATGAGATCCAAAGGTAGGGGGGGTGGTCCCCACCCGGGGGGGCAAACTGCAGCAAGATGGAGGACCTCGATCAGTCAGGTAGGACGGGGTAGGGACAGGCTTCATTGGCACCTTCTGAAGAGGCGACTCCGGAGGGGAAAGGGGAGTATAAAAAAAAAAAAAGAACATGGTTTCTGCAGAAAACACTGGCCTGCAGGTTTAACAGGCTGCACAAGCAATACCTGGTGTCCAGTCTAGCTCTTTACAAAGTTAAATCCTCAGCTGGCCTGTTGTTGCAGCAGTAGCACTACCACTCGCAATGCTGGCAATCCGAGATAGGGAGCAATTTGGGGTCATCAGAGGGTTGGGGGAGGAGGATCGAGCATTCCAGAGGACACGCTTCTCTTTCAGGGAGGGTGGACAGCCTCCTCCACCACAACCTTGCCAGCTGGGTGACCACGGGTGGTAGTGCCACTAGAGGGCAGACTTGGAAGGAGGTGGATGCTGACGTGCTGACATGCTCAGTGTGCGCACATCATGATGTCACTCCCATGTGCTGCCTCAGGACCGAGGGGAATGAAAAACAGGCCCTGGTACTGGGGGGAGCAGCCCCAGTACATCCAGCCTTGTAACCTTGAGCTGGCCACCAAGTGGAAGGACCACAAAGGAATCCTGTTGAGGGGTGCCTCTATCCTTGACCCAGCCTCAGGGGCCAGCCTCGGCAACATACATGGGCCTGAGGGGTGGAAGCCAAGGTGATTGGTAATGTTGGGTTGGGTTTGGTTTTTGCCTTTTGGCAATCCTTTCGAGGTTATGTTAATCTCAATTCTGGTTCTACTTGTTTTATTTCCTAGAATATTCTTGTGGAGACATTCTATTCCTCCAGGCCCCACCTAGAGTACTGTGTCCAGTTTTGGAGGCTGCCCCTCCGCAAGCACATTGAGAGTGGAAGCAGTACAGAGGAGGGCAACCAAAATGGTGAGGAGGTTGCACAAGAAGACATACAAAGAAAGGCTGCAGGAACTCAACATGTACTCCCTGGATGAGAGGAGAGCTAGAGGGGACATGATTGAAACCCACAAGTACCTCACAAGAGTGAATAAGGTGCAAGTGGAGGGTCTATTTCAGAGAAAGGAAGACACTAGAACAAGGGGACATGCAATGAAGCTAAGAGGGGAAAGTGTAAGAGAGACATGCAGAAATACTTCTTCATGGAAAGGGTGGTGGATGACTGGAAAAGCCTGCCAGAGGAGGCAGTGGGAGCAAAGACTTTGGGAACTTCAAGCATGCACGGAATAGGCACAGGGACATATTAGGTAGAGGAATGGGGGAAGGAGTGACACCTATGACCAACTAGGGTCAGTGGTGACTGAATAGGCAGGGAAAAGGGGCAGATTGGATGGGCCTTAAGATACTTTTCTGCTGACAAAATCTGTTTCTGTGTTTCATATTTTTCAGTTTTAACTTTTTATTCATTTTTATATAAAAAGAGTTTTTCAGATAGTTTTTTTCTTTCTGTCGCTGTCTTTAGAAAAATGCAACTGAGGTGGGTGTGGCTGGCACAGCTGTATGTGCTGTTGATGCGCGCGGCACCATACTGAGTGTCATGCGCATGGTGCATGCCACGGCAAGAGTTCCAACCCCCATGGGGTCTTAGTTCCTCTAGCTTTATGGAGAAGATATTCTTGAAGATCTAGAGTTAAGGTTAGTAATGTTCCTTTCTTCCAAGATGAAGCCAAAGGAGCCAGAGAATTCCAACTTTAAGTTGTTGTCCGTGGTCAAGAACAATGTTGATGGAATCTGTTCCTGTCTTTCCTACACCGGTAACTTTAGTGTTGATGTTGATGCCAATGACAGGCTCTGTTCCAACACCACTTACACCAGCACTTTCTTTTTCTCCTCCATTACCTCAAGGGAGGTCTGTAAGGACCCATTCTGACTCTAAATATCTCTTGTGGAGCAATGGATGAGGAAAAATCTAACTTCTTCTCCAAAAATTGCCATTGACATTGTCATCATCTTGCTCCTCCACTACCACTACGGTGATATATACCATCACCAGCCCAATTCCTTCTAGGCTGCCTCCATCAGAGACAATAAAGGAACTAGAAGGGTATAACCCAGGATCATTAGTGCAGACTGAGGAATGGCAGAACATAGAGATGAAGAATTACTTCTCCATCACTTCTGATCGTAGGTTGGGACCTAATGTTTCAGATCCTTAGTAGGGCAATACAAAAAGAGCTTCATTTTGAAAGTTCCTTCTCAGATCATTCAAAATACAAAAGACCACATGGTGTAATTTAACTTGCCTCCCGACCCTTAAGTGATTGCAGCATCCATCTATCTAGCTTTGAAAGGAGCCTAAGACCACTTGGCATGCTAAGTGAACCATTAGCGGCTCCCAGAAGGGCTGATAAGCTCTGTTTTGCTTCTAAGAGTAAAATACATTCTACTGTTCCACTCCAAAAACTAACTTAATAGTCATCACAGCGGCCTATGATGGGTCCAAGATAGACATAGAAACATAGAATTTGATGGCAGATAAGGACTGCTTGGCCCACCTAGTCTGCCCATTTCCCTACCTGATGGATAAGCTGCAGATTCTGGTTAATCAACAGCTTACTTCCTCCTACCCCCCACTAGAATTGCCTTATGCCTGTCCTATGCATGCTTGAATTCCCCCACTGTTCCTGACTCCACAACCTCCTTAGGAAGGCTGTTCCATGCATCCACAACCCTCTTTGTGAAAAAATACTTTCTAACATTACCTCGGAGCCATCCCCCCATCTTCAAATTGTGCCCCCTTGTTCTTGCACATCTCTTCTTCTGAAAGATACTACCCTCTTGTACTTTGTTAATTCCCTTGAGATACTTGAAAAGTTTCTATCATGTCCCCCCTCTGCCTCCTTGCCTCAAGGGTATACATATTAAGCTGCTTTAGTCTCTCCTCGTATGTCTTCTAGTGCAGACCCTGCACCATTTTGGTTGCCCTCTTCTGAACAGCCTCCACTCTATGTCTTTGCAGAGATGGGGTCTCCAGAATTGCACACAGTACTCCAGAAGGGGTCTCACTAACTGTCTGTACAGAGGGATAACAATTCCTGTTTTCTACTGTTGATGCCTCTCCCTATGCATCCCAGCATCCCCCCAGCCCTCCTTACTGCCTTCTCACATTGCTTGCCCACCTTTAGGTCATCTGATATAATTACTCCTAGGTCTCTTTCGATTTTTGTTGTTGTTATTAACTCACCCCCCAATGTGTACTCTTCCCCTGGTTTTTGTTTCCCAGATGCATTACCTTGCACTTCTTTGCATTGAATCTGAGCTGCCACATATTTGACCATTCCTCCAACCTTGCCAAGTCCCTTTTCATTCTTTCCACCCCACCTTGTGTATCAACCCTGTTGCAGATCTTTGTGTCATCTGCAAAGAGACATACCTTTCCTTCCAGGTGCTCGCCAGTGTCACTTATAAAGACATCAAAGAGGACCAGTCCCAGTACTGAACCCTGCGGTACCCCACTAGTTACCTTCCTTTCTTCACTGTGGACTCCGTTTACTATTACCCTTTGCATCCTGTTGTCCAGCCAGTTTTTTATCCAGGCTACCACCTTGGGACCCACTCCAAGACTGGCTAACTTGTATATTAATCTTTTGTGTGAGACTGTGTCAAATGCCTTGATAAAATCTAGGTAGGCCATATCCACAGCCTCTCCCTGGTCTACTACTTTGGTCACCCAGTCAAAGAAATCTACTAGGTTCATCTGACATGACCTTCCTGCTGTGAAACCATGCTGCCTTGGGTCCTGTGCCCCACTGGCCTCTAGGTAATCAACAATTTTTTTCCTTCAGAAGTGATTCCATCATTTTCCCTACCACTGAAGTCAAACTAACTGGTCTGTAGTTTCTTGCCTCTGCCCTGCTCCCACTTTTGTGAAGTAGAATCACATTTGCCCTCCTCCAGTCCTCAGGTACCACCCCATCCTCCCATGATTTGTTAAAGAGAGTAGTCAGTGGTGTTACTAGTTCTACCCTTAGTTCTTTTAGTATTCTTGGGTGGATCCCATCAGGCCCCATTGCTTTGTCCACCCTCAGTTTCAAGAGTTCTTTCAAAACCCTTTTTTCTGTGAATGGACTGGTATCGACCCCCCTGAGTTTCTCCCTTGTTTGGTTTAGGTACCTCCTCCTCCTCCTCCTCCTCTTCCGTTGTGGATATTGAGCAGAAATATTTGTTCAGTATCCCTGCTTTTTCACTGTCACCCTCTGCCCACATTCCTTCCCCTTTATTAAGTCTCTGTATCCCTCCCTTGGTCTTTCTTTGCTCCCTAATGTACCTATAAAAGGTTTTATCCCCCTTCTTAACAGAGTTGGCTATCTTTTCCTCAGTTTGTGCCTTTGCTATATGTGACTGCCTTCCCTGCCTCCTTCTGCTTTAACTGATAAAGTTCTCTGTCCTGCGCCTTCTGTGTTTCCTTATATTTCCTGAATGCTATCCTTTTCTCCTTAACCATCCCTGCCACCTCTTTTGAGAAACTTAGTGTTTTTTTCCTTTGTTTTGTTTTGTTGATTTGCTTCACACAAAGGCTTGTTGCCTCTGCGATGGCTGTTTTGATTATTCCCCATTGTTCCTCCACCCCTCCTTCTTGCCCGTTTGCTAGTGCTTTTCTGAGGCACTCTCTCGTTTTCCCAAAGTCAGCCTTCCTAAAGTCCAGTACCCTTATTTTTGTATGGCTTGACTCTATGGCTGTGTTTATTGTGAACCACACTGTTTGGTGGTCACTTGTTCCCAGATGGCTACCCACTTATAATTCTGAGATCCTTTCTCCTTCCCCATTTGAAAGTAAGATCCAGACACAGTTCAGTTCAAACTCTCCTGCAAAGAGAATTAAAACACTTGTCCATAATGGAGCAGAGTTCTTGATTTGCCCATCAACCTGTACTTGTACACATCACCAAATATAAGTAGTATATTTGTTATAAGCTTAAATCTTATCTACTGCACTCTTTCCTCCACATTACATGTGTTTATTTTAGGGGGTCCATATAGGTGTCTGCCACCTCCATTCAGGTTACAGCTGGCCATCTCCCACTTCCAAGATGACTGTGCAGTCTTAATTGTGGTGCAGGTCCCAAGAGCACTGGCGGCTGGTTTGCTGATGGTGAAGAGGATTTTCCCCTATTTTTAGCCTCCATTCTCCACCCATGTGGCATCCTGTGGCAATGGCAGCATTGCAGTGGCCCCTGCTCTGGTGGGATGTAACCATAGAAAGCCCATATCTACAACTACAGCGGGCATCACTTGGTATTTCTAGGGCACTTGGTTGCCATATGCATGTTATTTCCTATTTTTAACATTAGGGAACTGAAAGACAGGAAACAACAAAGTCATGTGATGTCCCTTCTAATATATATTCGATCTCTATGGATATAACCACCTTGGCCTGACATAGGGGTCACTGCAGGAGTTGAAGCAGGGACCCTCCCTCCCACGCCAAGAAGTATCCCAGAATGTTACCCCAACCCCATTACCCCCAGGGGCTGGCCCTACTGTTTTCTCTAGACAGGCAACTCCAAGGGTGGGAGTTAAGACCCCTGGAACCATCCCCAGGAGGTGGTCAGCCAGCCATCACTGGATGTGGGAGGCAAGCTTGGATTCATGTGTGTTAGACTGCAGCTTTCTTATTTGCAGTTTTTGGAGCCCTCCCACTGAGGTTGTAGAGGTGTCCTAGGTGCGTGCACACTTGATGCACAGAGTAAGACAGCACTGGATGATTATGCAGGCAGGCCTGGCTTCATCTGCCTGCCTAGCAGCCTCATTTTCCATTTTCTGTACCCTTCCACTGAGTGCACAAAGGTGTCCCTAGTGTCAGCCTACTGATGCACCAGTATTTAAATCCTCCTTCCCACATGCACTCTCAAATGCCCTGCCACTTGTTATTAGCCAGCAGGAGACACAGACCTCCTACCCCAGAGGATGAGAGCTTCATTGGGAATACTCAGTCCTCTTCCAGCCGACCTACTGCAACATGAACCTGGTCTCTAGCATGACAAGCTTCACTGGTGCCACCGTTCTAGTGGGCCCTCCTTCAGCCTGTCCACAAGTCCTGGATCCCATTTGCATTTTTTTTTTAAATTTATATTTCATTGGCTTATGCAATATTACATTACATATTATTTCCAACAAGCAGGCATATATTAGAAAAACATTCACCTTAAGGGTTGTTACTACATTTTTACAGTAACAAACTGCAAGTCCCCCGTTCAACGTTACATCATGTGGGGGTATGCGTATATTCTCCAGCTATTTCTTATTACACCATTGCCTATAATGTGATTCCTAAAAATGAAATATTCCAACATCAGCCAGTGCAGCCATGAGCAGGGATAACAGCAATGTTTGCTCAAAACATGCATCCTATGTAAGAGTTAATCATCCCACCCTCAAAATATCATTATGTCCATTGACAGTTTTACACCCCTCTGCATAAAATCGGGCAAAACAATGCCATTTCTGTTATGAATATGATTATGCACGGACAATTCCACTTTGTGTTATAATTAACAAATTTCCAATAACACAGAAGTAAACTTGATAAACAAAGGTTAACTGATGGCAGGCAAACATCAGATTCGCCTCTGAATCGAACACCTAGATGTTAATGGGGATGAAATCCCCGGGAGCAGATATATGAGGAAAGAATACATTGTGCGACATAGTTCACCATCTTGAATCTGGCCCTGTAGAGAAAGTAATCGCTAAACATAGTCATACTAATCACCATATAGTTCCTGTATTATTATATTCAGTATAATTCCAAACATTTGAATCTTCCCTCTCTAACTCCCAAAGTCCACATTAAACATCACTGTGGATTTATTTCCAACAGTTCAGTCCCCATCAGAATCGGAGGTGTCCTCTCGGGCTACAAATTGTTTCTCAATCTTTTCTAGCAATTTAGATGCCTCGGAGATGTCGGAAAACTGATAAATCTTACCTCCGTAGACAATCCACAAGCTGGAGGGCATTGGGAGAACATGATGCACCCCCATGTTTCGGAGGCTTGCTTGAACCCAGTCAGAACTCTTGAGCCACATTCTCGTGGCATAACTTAGATCCGGAAAAAGGTGGACCCTATTATCTTTACAAGTAAGCAGGCTTAATATTTTAGCCTGCTGCAAGATGAAGTCCCTCTCTGCAGATGTTGTAAGTTCCAGCATTACAGTACATGGCGCAGGGTCTCCCATTGCTAATTGTAGATGGCCACCACGTGGTGTGATTCGATAGGCCTTAATGATTGTAAAGTCAGTCTCTATCTGCAAAAGTTCCTTTAGCCAGTCCATAAAGAAAAGTAAGGGGTGTTCTCCTTCCATATGTTCTGGGACTCCCAGGATACAGAGAGGTGAAGTGCGAACTGCATTTTCTATATTTTCCAGACGCCTCCGTAAAATGTCATTCTCCTTCATTAGTCCTGCGGTGCCCATAAGGGCCCTGTCAGCTTGTTTTGTTGCCCCTTTTGCTTTGTCAGCCACAGCTTCCATCTTGTTGTGGATTTGTTTTAACTCAGTGCTGTAGTTCTCCAATTTACAGTCTAGGCTTGGTATAGCATTCAGCAAGGCAGCATTGGCCGGTTGCGGTCCTGTCTGGTCCTCCATACACAGTTGTGGTTCCTTGCTACGGCCAACTTTAGGCTTTTTCAGTTGGGCTCCTTCCCCATGAGTTCCCGGTTTGTTTCTGTGGACCATTGCGGCTGTTTAGTTGTGTCCACCTATACGAGTTCAGTATCAGTCAATAGCTTTTAGACTGATCTTCAGTTTAATAATGGTTGTTTACTGTTTAATATGGAAAAAATAGTTTTGTTCTCTTTATTCTGCCTGAGGAGCCATGCAAAAGGCTGTTCATAGATCGGCTGCTGGCCATGCCCCCCACCCCATTTGCACTTTAACAGTCGACACTACCTGCAGTTACTGACTGCCTGTCCCCACATACACTGTCCCAGACTTAACCTTCTACTGTCAGCTGGAACTTCCCATCATGTGAAGAGGGGAACCAGAGGTTCATGTACTACAGCTTCTTGGGGATAGTGTGGTAACATCATCTACCTGAGCTCTACCACTTCAAACCCCAGCCGTCCCTCACTGTGTATGCTTATTAATGCAATCAGCCTGAAGGGTTGAGCTGCCCTGGAGAGAGTGGAATGTATGTAAATTATAGAATTCAGAATGCATTTTCAAATCTTTGCCACGTGGTGGCATTCTACCCTGCTCTCCAATGTCAGATTTATTTCTCCGCCTGAGGAAGCAAGTCATCCCAAAGAGCTCTCTTCACTTGACTCGAGTTTTCCGGTTTTATTTCCGAGTATTTAAAAGTAATTTCATTTAGTCTTTTCTTATCTCTGCTGTTTTAGTTAGACTGGAGTAATTTAGCTTTTTCTTTTAATTTTTAGCAGTTTTCTACAGTTCCTCAGCGGTTCCCAGAAACCTGAGAAAAACCTATTTTTTTATAGCAGTTTCTTTTAACAGGACTTGTTTTATTTCTTTTTTCCCCCTCTTATTTCTAACTTTTTCTTTCATTTTGAACTATTTGTGCTTCAGTTTCTGATTTTTAGGAACTGAGCCACGTTTCTTGTGATTCACTGTTTATCTGAAGGAAAGTTTTTTTTCTTTATAATTTAAAATAAAAGTTTTAATACTTCTTTTGTTAGTGGTTTGCCCTCTTTAGGGAACCAGCCTGCAAATAGTTTTTTTTCCTTATTGAGAACTGGTTTTCTAGGGGATCTTTCAAAATTGGCATCTCTGACAGACCCAAAAAGAAAAAAGGACCTACAGGCCTCAAAAATTGTGCTAAGTGCTACAACGTCTTGGTGAAGGCAGACTGCCACTAGTTGTGTTTAAGGTGCCTAGATCCTAGTCATTCCCTAACTGATTGTGAACTTTGCAGTAGGTTTTACCCTAAAACTGTCAAGAAAAGGGCCAACAAATTGAAAATTATTGTGGCTTCTCAGTCTGCCTCTATGTCACCTAAGCACACTGATGAGGACCTTTCCTCCTATGGTAAATAAAAGGAAGCCTAAAAACATAAAAAAGTGACGGCAGATGGGGGCCAAATGATCCATCTAGTCTGTCCTGATTCCTAACCCCCTTTTCAGCGTCTATTTACTACTAATCCCTATGTTTGTCCCATGCCGATTTGAACTCCTTTACTGTCTTGGCCGTCTCGACCTTGGTGGGCAGGCCATTCCATGGGTCAACCACCCTTTCCGTGAAGAAAAACCTTTGCATGTTGCTCTAGAATCTTCAGCCTCTCAATCTCGTATTATGTCCTCTCATTCTTGTGGAGTTGTTTACCTGAAAGAAGTACTGGGTTTGGACCCTGTTTATACCCTTCAGGTACTTGAAAGTCTCAATCAGGTACCCCCGATCTTTACGTTGCTCCAAGGAGTACATTTTGAGTTCCTTTACCCTGCTCTCATATGACATCTCATGATGTCCATGGACCATTTTTGTTGCCCTCCTCTGCACTGTCTCCAACCTACCTATGTCTCTCCTGAGATGAGGCCTCCAGAACTTGACGCAGTACTCAAGGTGGGATCTCACCAAGGACCTATACAGTGGCAAGATCACTTCCCTTCTTCTGCTTGTGATGCCCCTTCCTATGCACCCCAGCATTCTGTTGGTCTTTTGTACTGCCTTCTCGCATTGACTTCCTATCTTCAAATCATCTGATTTGATAATCTCAAAATGTCACTCCTGCCAGGTGGCAGCTAGCTTCCCAGGTAGTAGTCAGTCCCTTTATTACTCTTTCCTAATGCATAACTTTGCACTTTTTGCATTGCATTTTAACTGCCACATCCTAGACCATTTCACAGCTTGATAAGATCGCCTCTCATTTGCTCCAACCCCTGAGCGGTGTCCACTCTATTGCAGATCTTTGTGTTGTCTGCAAAAAGACACACCTTCCCACTCGGCTCCTCTGCGATGTCTTTGATGAAGACATTAAAGAGTAACGGTCCAAACACAGACCACTGCAGTACACCACTTGTTACTTCCCTATCCCCTGATACTGCCCCATTTACCATCACCCTTTGAGTTCTCTGATATATCCCAGTTTCCCACCCATGACACCACTTCCTTCCCTACGCCTGTATGCTCGAGCTTATTTAGCAGCCTTATGTATGGGACAGAGTCATAGGCCTTGCTAAAGTCAAGGTAGCTCACATCCACGGCTCCTCCCTGGTCTACCACTTTAGTTACTGAATCGAAGAATTTGATCAGATTTGTCTGGCAAGACCTTCCCACTGTGAAGCCATGCTGCTTGGCATCCTGCTGACCACTGTCTTCCAAATATGCTGTTATTCTTTCCTTGAGCAACGATTCCATCATTTTCCCCACCACCGAGATCAAGCTGACCGAGCAGTAGTTTCCCACCTCCTCTTTGCTGCCCCTCTTATGCAGGGGATCACTACTGTTCTTCTCCAGTCCTCTGGAACAATCCCTTCCTTTAGGGATCTGCTGAATACATCCACCAGGTGCTGCAGTTCCTCTCTTAAGTTCTTTCAGTATTGTGGGTGAACTCCATCTGGACCCATGGCTTTATCCACCAGGAGTTTTTCAGTTCTTCACTTACCCTTTCTACTGTGAACAGTCTTGTATCTATCCCCTTCCTTATTTTCATCCCTTTTGGGGTAGATCCTTCCCAGCCTCTTCTATTGTAAACTACTGAGGAAAAATACTCATTTAGCACTTTGGCCTTTCTTGGTCTCTCGCCCTCCCTCTCCTATTTACAAGTCTGACAATACCTCCTTTATTTTCCTTTTTTCACCTATGTACCTAAAGAAGGTCTTTCTTCCCCCTTGACCGCCTGTGCTATTTTTCCTTCTGCTTGTGCCTTCGCCGCTCTAATCACCCTGTTTGCCTCCTTCAAGTTAACCTTGTATGGTTCCTTGTCCTTGTTGCTGTTTGAGCCCTTATATTTTCTGAACGCTGTTCTCTTCTCTCTTACTACAGCTGCCACTTTGTTCGTGAACCACAGTGGGTTCCTTTTTCTGTTTGCCTTACTGACCATTTTAGTACATTTCTCAGTCACTTCCTTTAGTGACTCCTTTATGCTAGCCCAGCTTTCCTCTGCCCCTCCCCATGCCTTTTTTTCAAGGATGCCCCTGAGGCATAATTTCATTTGTATGAAGTTCGCTCTTTTGAAATCATTGTCTTCAAGTGGCATGAGTTCTCGACCGTGTTGACCTTGAACCATACAGATTTGTGGTTGCTCGACCCCAGATGGCACCCCACTTTGACCTCCACTACCATACTGCTGCTTGTTAGCATGAAATCTAGGATGGCTGTTCTTCTAGTGGGGGCCATATTGAGCTGTTTTAGACCAGCCCCTCGCATGGTGTCTAGGATAACTCTACTTTTTGCTGTGGATGCAGTGTAGGAATTCTAGTCTACGTGTGGGAGATTGAAGTCCTCCATTAGTTCGACTTCCCCTTTATCTGTCATTTTTAGTATGTTTTCCAACAGAGCTTTGTCTCCTTCCGCCCCTGCCAGGGAGGGCTATAGACCACTCCCAGTCTGAGGGCTGAGCATTTTTGTGGTTCAAGCATTACTCCTAGGATCCCAGGTTCATCCTGGGTTTTTTGAACCTCTGTTGCCTTTATGTCCTCCCTCACATACAAAGCAACCCTTCCCCCCCTCATCCCTTTCTGTCCTTCCTGAATAAGCTGTAACCTGGGATTACAATATCCCATTCATGGTTCTCAGTAAACCATGTTTTGGTTATTGCAACCCAGTCCAGTCCTGCCTCTGATATTGTGGCCTTGAGGTCTGGTATCTTGTTTGCCAGACTGCGTGTATTTGCCACCATTGCCTTCCACGTGCGCACTTCCTTTTTACACATTTTCCATGAGTTTTGTTCCCCCCTTGCAACCTTGTTGCACCCAAGCGGTTTAAGCATTTTTCTTTTTGCCCAATATGAGGTATCTTTGCCAGAATATTTGGGTGGGGGGTGGCTGGGGTACCGCTTCCCTGGTCCCGTTTAGCCACCACTTCCCCGTCCACTAGTTTAAATGCCCAGCGAATACATCACATTTTTGACCTAGTGCTCTTACCCGTTGTCTGGTAAGGTGAAGGCTGTCAAATTTAAAGTAAGCTCTTTCCCAAAAATCATTCCAGATGTCAATGTAGATGTGGCCAATTTCCATGCACCATTTGCGAAGCCATGAGTTCAGTTCCTGATTTCAGACTCCCTGATTTTTCCTGAGCCTTTCCCCTTCTCCCATACTGGTAGCACTTCTGAAAAGGCCAGGGAGGATTAAAAAGAGGTCAGTCTATCCCCAGCTCGGAGATATGAGCCATGGCATGTTCCACTGATTTGTCGGCAGTATCATTTGTCCCTAGGTGGACGACGACGATGCCCTTGATGTCTCCCTTCCTACACACTAAGTTCTCTATGCAGGCTGCATCCCCTTTTTGCTGTGGCCCCAGGGAGACATCTGACTATTATTGCCATCTGATCTCTCTCTCTTATTTAGGTACAGTTTGACTCCTTGGACCATGGAGTCCCCCATAATGATTATTTTCTTTTTTCCTTTGATGGGCGTGTTTGTCATGTCAGGTTTATCCTTGCAGTGTGTATGGTGCCACTGCACCCCATATCTGTGGACCAAGTCTCTGCCTGGTACCATACCTGCTTCTTTCAATGGTGAGGAGCTGTTTTGTAGTTTCGTATAGAAACATAGAAGTTGACGGCAGATAGGGACCGCAAGGCCCATCCAGTCTGCCCATTTCTTTTTCTACCTTATAAATGTGCCATCGTCCTTTGCTGTCAGTGGCCTATCTATTCATACTCATCTGTATTGCTCCCTTATGCCTATCCCATGCCTGTTTGAAGCCCTGCACTGTATTCATTGCCACCACTTCCTGAGGTAGGCCATTCCATGCATCCACCACCCTTTCTGAGAAAAAGAACTTCCTCACATTACCCCTTAATCGGCCTCCCTCTAATCTCATGCTGTGTCCTCTTGTCCTGCTGTTTTTCTTATATTGAAACATGTTAGACTCTTTCACCTTGTTAATGCCCTTAAGGTGTTAGAATGTTTCGATCATATCACCTCTCTCCATCCTTTGCTCAAGGGTATACATATTGAGCTTTGTTAATCTGTTCTCATATGTCTTCTGATGCAGTCCCTGCACCATTTTGGTTGCCCTTCTCTGGACTGCCTCAATTTGGTTAATGTCCTTGTGAAGGTGTGGCCTCCAGTACTGCACGCAGTACTCCAGATGGGGCCTAACCAGTGTCTTGTAAAGAGGGAATTTTACCTTCCTCTTACGACTTGTGATACCCCTACTAATACACCGTAACATCCCCCTAGCCTTACCTACTGCTTTAGGGGTCTGCTTGGATGATTTCAGGTAATCGGGGATTATGATGCCCAGGTCTCTTTCTTCCTTTGTGACTGCCAGCAAATCTCCTCCCACCCTATAAGTGGCTTCAGGGTTTCTCTTCCATATGTGCATGATTTTGCACTTCTTTGCATTAAATCCCAGTTGCCACTCTTCCGACCATTTTGCTAGTTTATCCAAATCTCTTCTCATTCTGCCCACCCCATCTGGATTATCTACTCTGTTGCAGATCTTGGTGTCATCTGCAAACAGACAAGCCTTACCCTCTAGTCCATCTGCAGTGTCACTGATGAAGATATTGAAGAGGACTGGCCCCAGGACTGATCCCTGAGGTACCCCACTTGTGACTTGCATCCTTTCTGACTGCATACCATTTACCACCACTCTCTGTTTTCTGCCCGTCAACCAGTTTGCCACCCAGTTGCCCAAATTCTGACCCACCCCGAGCCTACCCAGCTTGTTTATCAATCTTCTACGTGGAACAGTGTCGAAAGCTTTGCTGAAGTCAAGGTAGGCAACATCAACTGCTCCCCCCTGGTCCACTACTTGGCTACTGCTAGAATGGTGATGTTGCACCCCATTTCCTTGACCTGAGCAACTGCCTGGTTCCTTGCCTGACTCAGCCAGTGGCGAGAACCTATTTTGTAGCTTAGTAACTGCTTCCCGGCTGCTGCCAGCATGGTGAGTCCTGTTTTGGGGACCCTGCCCCTATGCACCACTTGCCAACTTCCCAGTTTGACTGCCCTTCGTGGGAGGGGGACAGTGCCAGGATATTGTTGGTGCTGGGACAGTTCCAAGCCTGGGCTGTTCTGTTCAATTGATGATGTAGCTGTGATATCATTGCCCATGAATCCCGAAGGTGGGCTTGGAGGTTGTTTATGGCACTGCACGTGGTGCAGTGTCCGATTACCTGGACCCAGGCCCTGTGAAAAAGTGACCCACAGTGGCGACAGTGTACACTGTCCATCCTCGAAGGTTATTGACAATGGTTTTTTGTTGTTTGCACCTGCCCAAGGATCCTAAATCAGAGTAAGATCATCTAGTCCCTATAGAGTATGCAAGCTTTCTGCTTTTCTCAGCTGAAGAGCCCCTCTTACAAAGCAGGAACCCGGTTTGAATGCTCTTTACGCAAAGTAAGATCAGTCTATTCCCCAGTGGGTATGCAAGCCTGTTGTCTTGCAGTCTTGAAAAACATACCTCCCTTCACTATCTTTTGTTATACACACTAGTTTTAGTACTCGATCCGTGCCCAATCAGGTACTGTAGTGGGTGTAGCTATAAGATGAAAAGTCACCACCCCGTTCCTGTAGTGGCTATGTAAGAACAGTGCCAACAGGGAGGAGGAGGTGGCTTAGTCAGTGTACAAAAGAGGTTTAGAGTAGCAGTGATTTTAAAGCTCCCCTGCCTACAACTTTGGAGTGCCTCCTGCTGTGAACCCTCACAGAAGGTAAGATAGCAGTGTGGCTATCTGGATGAAAAGTAAATGTTTTTGTTAGACTACAAAATAAGTTTTTTTTCAGACTGCAAGCACTAACTGCTTGCTGAGACTGCAGGACAAAAAGTATGATAGTCTAGCTAGTTTGTCCCCCGACTTGTCTCTGTTGCTGTGGAGTGTGAGTTTTCCTTGTGCCAAGATTAGCAGCGGCGCAGAGATTGGTAGTTTTGCAGCGCCTCCTACCCGCTACCAGATTGCGGCTGACACCTGATTTCAAGTGGACAGCTAAGTCCACAGAGCAGCAGGTACTGTAAATGTGGACCTTTAGTCCGCTGTTGTCGGAGCGCTGCTTCCTCGAGTCTGCAAGAGAGAGAGGAAAGGTCTGTTAAAGACGTGTCTGATACTAGGGTTCCTGAAAAAGGAACTCATAGGTAGCCTAGCATAAAAGATCCTCTGCGCAGGTTCCAGAGTCATTTCCTGCAAAAAGAAAACAAAAAGGGAAACATGTCGCTGCCCCTCCTCCTGAACAAGGAAAGAAGCTGTCAGTGGACAGAGTAAAAATGCCCTCTATGAAGGACATGACTAAGGCTTGGCAATTTTTCTAAGCTTTCCAAGCCATGGGCTCATTAATGGGCATATCAGTTCCTCCTCCAGTCCTTGCCCCACTCCTGGTTCCTGAGGACCAGGGAGCTGAGTTTTATTACGAGGAGGAGGAGGAGGAGGATGAAGGGGAACCCATTGAACCCAGTGGTTCCCCTGAACAGGAGTACGGTTCCCCTCCCCAAGATCAGGAGGATTTTTCCTCCCACTATGGTTTTGTCAGGCAAATGGTGAATACCCTGGACCTGTCCATCCAGGAAACTGTGGAGGATGAGGACAAGGTGGAGTTTTTGGATATGATGGGGTTAACCACAACCAAGAGGTTGCTTCTACTGGTATACAAGCCCCTTAAGAAAGCAACCTGCAAATTATTGCACACGCCTACTTCCACTCCGGGGAATGAAAAAAAGATTGAGAAGATGTACCAGCTGGAGAGACATGATGCTAAGTACCTCTACTCACACTCAGATCATGAAGGGGTGGTCCACGCTGCTGCCTGCGACAAAAGTCCAAGTTTCTCCTTGCTACCTAGCCTCCAGACAAAGATTCCAGGAAGCTGGACAGTATGGGGGCCAAAGGTTTATACATCTGCCTCCCTGCTGCTGAGGCAGGCTGCTTATATATCCTATACTGCCTAGTACCTGGAAGCCCTCTGGAACTCTGTACTGGCCATGAGTGATAAGGTCTCAGGAGACCTGGCACAAGATTTGGCAGATACAGCCAAATTTTCCGTAGATAAAACCAAATAAATACCAGTTCCATGTGGCAGTGGATTCCAGTGACACTGCTTCCAGGGTCATGGCCCATGCCATATCTTTAAGGAGGTTCTCCTGGCTCAGGACAACTAACCTGTCCCAAGACACCCAAGCAAAAGCCTTAGATTTCCCATGAGAGAATAATTCTTTATTTTTTGACAAGACAGAGGCATACATGAAAAAAGGTAGAAGAATACAAAGCCACCTACAAAAGCAACACTGAAAAGGAAAAGGCCTCCACTTCCTATAGGCCTCATGGAAGGGGAGGTAGAGGTAGAGTTTCTTTTCCCCGTGCTTTCCTGCCTTATGATTTTTCTCAGATGAGAGGTTTCTTCAGGGGCAGAAGAGGCTTCAGACGGGCTGATCCATTTCCAGTGCCAGAGACTCAGCCCAAGCAGAACTCCTGATGAGTCGGTCCAGGCTGCCCATCCATTGCCAGTGGGAGGAAGGCTGGCTCACTTCTTCCAGGAATGGAAGAACGTCATCACAGACAAGTGGGTCCTGGAAGTGGTGAGCCAGGGGCTCACATTGCAGTTCAGAAGATTTCCCAGGCTGCAGGTTTGCAGAAACCTCAAACCTCCCACTCCAGCTGAAAGGATTCTTTCTACAGTTAATCTTTTTATTGTAATTATTGTGATTATACATACAACTACACTACGTTCTCCAATATACACTTACATAAATTCTTAATAGGAGAAGGAGAAAACATGTTGTCTGAAGTATTATACAACGATATTAAAGGGGAAAACAAATGTTTAGAAAACAATATGTAGCAGTACAATCTGTATGATAGAGAGACAATATGGCAGTTTATGCTTCAAGGGATAAAAGGAGTAGATAAAACAAGAAATATGAGCAGTTGTGATTGTACTTCTATTATGCTGTAATTTAATACAAGTATGTGTAATATTGTATAAAGGAAGAACATAAAAAAGAGAAAAATATCTAAGAAAGTGAACAAGAATGAAAAGGGAAAAGGAAGAAGAAAAGGAGATGAAAAGATGGAAAGAGAGGATATGAAAAAGGAACGAAAGAGCTAGATGCGAGATTCCAATGTGAACATATAACAACCCATGGATTAAGTGATGCTATGTGTAGATGTGTTTAAATATTTAAAATAGTCCTGCCAGCATTTATTATATAAATTAAGTCGGTCAGAGGCTAAGTGTGACATACGATCAAGGATGGCGTATTGAGATAGTTGTTTGAGAATATCTGGGAGGGTGGGAATGATGTTGGATCTCCAATGCATTAATATAAGGCGTTTTACTTAACTGAAAGGATTCTGCTGGTCTTGGAGGTCAAAAAGTTGCTGCAGGCAAAAGTAGCAGAAAGAGTTCCTCCCTCCCTCCCAGTGGAGAAAGGGCTTTTACTCAAGGTAGTTTCTCGCCCACAAGAAAAATGGCAGTGGCAACCCATTTTGGATCTCAGGTTTCGGAACAAACACTTGAAAAAGGACAAGTTCAAAATGATAACCTTGGCTAAAGTGATACCATCTTTTCAGCAGGGAGACTGGATGGTATCCCTGGACCTGAATGAAGTGTATTTTCACATTCCAATCAGGTCTAGCCACAGGAAATACCTACGGTTCAGGCTGGCATCTGGCCATTACCAGTTCGCAGCCCTCCTTTTTGGTCTCTCCTCAGCCCTCAGGGTATTCACAAAGGGCTTAGCTGAGGTGGCAGCACCCCTGTTTTTGCCTACCTGGACGACTGGCTGGTCACAGGAAAGTCACACCAGCTGGCCAGAGTCTCTCTCCTACTGACACAGAGCACCTTGGAGAGTCTGGGGTTTCTCATAAATTCTCAGAAGTCCCAAACAGAATCAGTCCAGGTCCTGGAGTTCATAGGAACAGAATTGGATGCCCTCCAGGGGAGAGCATTCCTGCCTCAGGCAGGATGGAAAGCCTAGTAAGCCTGGTAAAGTCCTTCATCCAGACAACTTTGTAAATAGATCTTCGGATCGAAAGTTTTATCCTGTATAAAAAATAAAGTTTTAACTAACTAACTAGCTCATCCTGGGCCAGCCCAGACCAGCAAGGCACTTATTTTATTTTATTTATTTTATTGAATTTTGTTGACCAGGTAGGCCCACTGAGACTAGAAGTCCCTTTTTTAGGGGCGACCCGGGGGATACGGATGGAAACCAACTGAAATTGAACCACATTAAGCTGTTGGTGGTATTTTTAGTGAATGGAGGAAATTTGGCCAGGATGCCAGGGAAATTCCCCTACTCTTTTTCAAGAAGTGCTGTGGGATCTTTAACATCTACCTGAACAACCACCAGAACAGACAGACGGGACCTCGGTTTAATGTCTCATCTGAAAGACAGCACCTCAAGGTGCAGTATCACCCTTGTGATGCACTACAGTGTCAGTATTAGGATTTACCTCAAGTGCCTGGTGTGGAGCTAGAACCCACAACCTTTTGATCTTCCGGCCTCAGAGGTGAGAGTGCAACCTGCTGAGCCACTCTTAGGTCATATGGCCTCCACCTCAGCTTTGGTGGCAGGGGCCAGATTTCAAATGAGAGACATGCAGTACCATTTAAGGGCCCATTGGTCTCAAAAGCGAGACCCTCTTTTTTTTTTTTTTTTAATTATCTTTCCCTCCTGGTCGCGGTCCATGGAGCTTCTTTCAGGCATCTAGGCAGATCCTGCCCTGCCCGAAGTCCTCCTGTCTGAGCCTCCTCTCTCCTCCCCCTTGTCCTGCATCTGGCACCCCCAGCTTAACCCCCTCCTCTTTGGGCACACTTACTCGTAGACTCCGACTGTGGGCGAGGGCCCAGATGGAGGAACCTGAAAGGCCAGACAGGACGGACCTGGCTGTGGGCATGGGGGCTGGTGCCGTCGCCTACCCCATGGAGCTGGGTTTTCCTTGTTCTGATCTTCCCCCGCTCCATGGTGCCGCCCCGGCACAATGGCAACAGCAACCCTGCCTTGCGTCGCCACCACGGATCACGTGCTGCCCTACATGCTGCAGTGCTCCCTGCTCTCCAGCGGGTCGCCAGGCTGGCCATCCCAGCCTCCCTCCCTCCCCTGGGTGGAGAGCACCTCAACCGGTGCTCGATCCTCAACCCACTCCTGCCGACCCCTGGTGCCCGACTCGCTCCGAACTCGGGTCACCGGCGTAGTGCTTGAGTGGCATCCAGCGCCTCAACCTCAGCGCCAATGGGCCATCGAGACCCTCTTTTAAGACTGGTGCCTATGACAAAACCCTTCTTGAAAGCTCTGGACTGGTGGAAGGAAAAAGGCAACCTCAGGGAGGGAATGCCTCTTCTACAGTGATTCCCCACAGTGATCTTGACAATGATGCCTCCCTTCTAGGCTGGAGAGCTCACCTGGGCGACCAAACAGTAAGTGGAGTGTGGTCCCCTCGATATTCCAGAGAGCATATAAACCTCTTGGCACTAAGGGCAGTCTTCTTAGCCCTTCAGTCATTCGCTTCTCAGATAACGGGCCAGTCAGTCCAGATCAGGACAGACACCACCACCACCATGTATTACACCAACAAACAGGGAAGCACAATATCCTCAAAGCTGTGCACAGAGGCTATGAAGATTTGAAATCTGGCTTATTCCATCAAAGTGCAACTGTCAACAGTCCACCTTCAAGGGGAGGACAGTCTCTTGGTGGATTCCCTCAGCAGGATCAGCCAGCGACACCACAAACGGTCTTTGAACAAGCAGGTGCTGACCACACTCTTCAGGAGATGAGGCACACAAGAGATAGATCTGTTTGCCACCAAAGATAATCACAGGCTCGCTCCCTTTTGTTGCAGGCCTGGGTTCGATTCCCATAGATGCCCTGACCTTGGACTGGTCAGGGAGGTTCCTGTATGCCTTCCCTCCATTCCCTCTACTGCTAAGAGTTCTGCTGAAGCTAAGGAGCCAGCCTGCCACCATGATATTAGTGGCTCCAGACTGGACCAGGCAGGCCTGGTACTCCCTTCTCCTGGCCCTCTTCATCAAACAGCCCATTCATCTCACACAGAGTCACAACCTACTGACCGTGTCTCAGGGTAGCGTAACCTTTCTGAACCTCAATGCACTGCGCCTCAAGGCCTGGTTCTTGAGGAATTAGAGTACTCTGATTTTCACTTTTCAGAAGAGCTCCTCAAGGTCCTCAGGGTTTCCAGGAAGCCTGCTACTAGGAACACATGCTTCCAAATGGAAAATATTTGCTCTGTGGTGTGCTCCTAAGCAGTTCAGTCCTTTACAGGCAAGCCTGCCCATACTTTTGGACTACTTGGTTCACCTGCAGGCTTTGGACATCAGTCCTTCAACCCTTAAAGTGCACCTGGCTGCTATTTCTGCCTGTGTTTCAGCAGGCAATGAGAAAACAGTGGTTTCACATCCCATTTTCAAGAAATTCTTTAAGGGACTCCTACACCTGTATCCCACTTTTAAGGAATCAGTCCCTTCCTGGAGCCTGAACCTGTGTGTAGCCAAGCTCATGGAACCTCCTTTTCAGCCTATGGCTACTGCAGACTTGAAGTATGTCACCTGGAAGTCAGTTTTCTTGGTGGCCATAGCTTCTGCCAGGAGGGTGTGCAAGTTGCATGTCCTTTGCAGAGACCTAAATTACATTATCTTCCATAGCGATAAGGTAGTCATTTGGATTTACAGGAAATTCCTCCCTAAGGTAGTGTCTGAGTTTCATTTGAACCAGTCCATCACCCTTCCAGTGTTTTTAATGGCAAAGTCCAGCTCTGATGAACAGAAGCTACACAGTCTGGACATTAAGAGGGCACTTAGCTACTATATGGACTGTACTAAGGACCTCAGATCTTCCCAGTCACAGCTGTTCCTCACCTACAGTGAAGTGGGTAAGGGCAGACCAGCCTCTAAGAGAACCATTGCTCACTGGATAGTCTCCTGCATCCAGTTTTACTATAGTAAAGCTGTCAAGCTGCCACCTCAGGGCACACTCGACACATAGCATTGCTGCCTCTGGCAGCTGCAAGGGACATTCCCCTTGCTGGAAGTTTGTGAAGCAGCTACCTGGAAGACTGTACATACCTTTACAAAGCACCATTACCTGGATGTGCAGTCCAGAAGGGAAGCCAGGTTTGGCACTGCTGTCTTGCAAAACCTTTTCCCCTACCTAGGTTCTGTACTCAGCCTTCCAAGGTACTGCTTTATAGTCTGCATTAGTTAAGCATAGTGAGTGATTCTTGTGGTTTGAAAAAAAAAATTACTTATAGTACCACAGTAATATTGTTTCTTCCAAGGGATCCCTCACTATGCCTAACTCTCCCACCCTGCCTCCCCTTCCAGAACCTGGAAAAGGTTCTCCAAGAATCAGTTGTTGTTTGCTGTTCTTTTGCTTGAGCATTACATATTATTTGGTCTACATTCAGTTGTTTGTTGGTTTTTACTCATAGTCTGCCATAGCTTGTCATGTGGGGCCAATCTTTATTGTTTCTTTGGTAGTTTTTCACATAGGTTTTATTAGGGGTAGGTTAGTGAGATTCATGGCTAATGCCTTCCTGGCTCTCAAAATAAATCTGACATTGGAGAGCAGGGTAGAATGCCACCACATGGCAGAGATTTGAAAATGCATTCTGAGTAGGGTGTGCCTGTTTGCAGATGGTACAAAAATCTGTAATAGGGTGGACACCCCAACAGGGGTCGAAGCCATGAGGCAGGACCTAAAGAGACTGGGGGGTGGTCAGAGACTTGGCAGCTAAAGTTCAATGCCAAAAAGTGTGTGGTAATGCATTTGGGATGTAAAAATCCATGAGCAGTATACGCTCGGGGAGGGGGATCAAGAAAATGGAGCAGGAGAGGGATCTAGGGATCAAAATATCCAGCAACCTCAAGGCAGGGAACCAATGTAGCAAAGCAGTGGGAAAGGCAAACAGAATGCTGGCATGCATAGGGAGGGGCATCAATAGCAGAAGGGGGAAGGTACTGATGCCTCTGTACAAAGCCATGGTGAGATCGCACTACAGTACAGGGTTCAGTTCTGGAAACCGCACCTACGCAAGGGCATTGAGGGCTTAGAATTCAGAGAAGAGCAACCAAAGTGGTGCAGGGGAAACCATACGAGCAGAGGTGGAAGGAGTTGGATCTATACATGCTGGAAACCATAAGGTAGAGGGGGGACATGATTAAAACTTTTAAATATGTAAAAGGGATCAATAAGGTGAAGGAAGGGAGTCTATTTAAAAGGAAAGAGGGGGCAAAAACTGTTACGGGTAAGTTCTCACGTAACTGTACTTTTTCTGTATTCTTCTGCACTTTCTGCTTTTTTTTTTTTTTTTTACTTTCTATTTATTGGTTTTACAATAAACATACAGTTTATATTCCAGATGTATTACATGAGGATATGCAATTAACAAATGAGGGAGCCACCCCTCTTAATACATGCCACTAAAAAGAAAAACTTGTCGCAATACCACAATTAGATGCGTCCTTGTGGGGTAAACAGGTTAAATTCTAGATAAACAAGCAATCAACTAAGTATGCTGAGGGTAATGAGCCCATGTGCTGCATGTATAAAACAGTCCACCAAGTAACAGTGTTTAAATGAATCATTAAATCCTTTAAAAGGAAAGGAGAAAACATGCTAAACCCATATTTCAATGGCCTACGCAGCCAGTAAGTGTTACGCTTGCGTAACTGTGTTGCTTAGATTTTGGCCATTCGCACACTCTATTCTGGAGGAATTACCACCCTGTAGGGGTACCAAAGGCAAGGAACCCTCTAGAGGGTTCCACCCCTAGAGGTGCTGCGGGATGCTTCCTTTGGCTAAAGGTACCTTAGGAAGAATCCCCAAAAAGAAAGTAACAATATGAAGCATATGGGCAACCCAAAGGAAGTAGTAAGAAACGTATAAACAATCAGAAGGTGTGAGCCAAGGTAATAAATAAGCAAGAGGCACCTTGATCACATAATGGGATAGTAGGGTAGCCATGGCGTGAGTCTGATGGGTTGCAAAAAGGGAGGAGGGGACTTCTTAAGGAGAGAGGGAACGGCAAGTAAGGGACACCATCCCCCTCCATCCAACAGCGGATCCTATCTAATGGATCTAGGAAATACTAACTAGATATTATGACCTTCAGCACAGAGGAGAAAAAGAAAACATTTGAGGAGGAAATCTCTGGGGATCCAAGGCCTAGGCCTTGCAAATAGGCAAGAAGGTGGGATGCAGCAACAATGGGGAACATCAAAACTACCATCACAGAGGCAACAAGCCTTTGTGTGAAGCAAATAAATAAAAATTAAAGAAAAAACCACTATGGTTCTCAAAAGAAGTGGCAGGGAAGGTAAGGGAGAAAAAGATAGCATTCAGGAAGTATAAGGAAACACAGAAGGAGCAGGACAGAGAACTGTACCAGTTAAAGCAGAAGGAAGCGGGGAAGGCAGTCAGAATAGCAAAGGCCCAAACTGAGGAAAAGATAGCCAACTCGGTTAAGAAGGGGGATAAAACCTTTTATAGGTACATTAGGGAGCAAAGAAAGATGAAGGCAGGGATACTGAGGCTGAATAAAGAGGAAGGTGGTTGGGCAGAGAGCGACAGTGAAAAAGCAGGGCTACTGAACGAATATTTCTGCTCAGTATTCACAGTGGAAAAGCAGGGGGGGAGACCTAATCCAGTCAGTAGAAGCACTCTGGATAGGGGGTTGATATTAGTCCTTTCACAGAAGAAAGGATTCTGAAAGAACTCTTAAAACTGAAGGTGGATAAAGCAGTGGGGCCTGATGGGATTCACCCCAGAATTCTAAAAGAACTAGTAACACCACTGACTACCCTCTTTTTTTTTTTTTTATTATTTATTATGCTTTTGTCTGGCAGAGCCACCTGTCAGGATCGGCCCTGGTCATGGCCCCCGGGACTTCCACCTACCTTCGATTGACGTTGCTCTCCCGGTCACCCCTGGCTTACCCCCTGGAGGGTGGAGCTGCGGCACTGGTCCCCTGTCATTCCAGCACCGTGGGGACAGTATCTGGTTGGGAGAGCTATTTCGGCAATGGAGGCTAATTGAAGCCCCGGGGAGGGCTTCATGTAGACAGAGGCTCCACCATGTTTTTTCCCTCTATAGGCTGGGTCGGAGACGTGCAATGACATCCAGCGTCTGTCCCGCCCCAGCGTGACTCGATTTTGCGTCGCTGCAGGGCTACCACCCGGCCTCCGCCAGGTGTCGCTCCTGTGTGAGCACAGGCCCTCCCTTCCCCCCTGGAG
Source organism: Neoceratodus forsteri (assembly GCA_016271365.2). NCBI lineage: Eukaryota > Metazoa > Chordata > Ceratodontiformes > Ceratodontidae > Neoceratodus > Neoceratodus forsteri. The sequence continues at coordinate 547,635,564 of JADMNL010000023.1, forward strand.
AAGGAGAGCAGTCCAGGGGACCGGCCGGCCCTCTGACTACTCGGATCCGTTTCCGAACCCAGGTCGCCGGTATCGCAAGCAGAAATCCAACCGCTGCGCCGACGGGCCAGTCTGACTACCCTTTGTAATAAATCATGGAGGGAGGATGGTGTGGTACCTGAGGACTGGAGAAGGGTGGATGTGATTCCCCTTCACAAAAATGGGAGCAAGACAGAGGCAGGAAACTACAGACCTGTCAGTTTGACCTCAGTGGTAGGGAAAATGATGGAATCACTTCTTTTTTTTTATTGTACTACTGTTTTTCCTCCTCGGCAGAGCGGCCCCACAATGATCTCTGGCCGCCGGCCCTGCACCCCTGGACCCGGTCATGCGTGCGGGCCACACGAACCCGCCTCCCCAGTGAGCCGCCATTATCGCCTCGAACTCCACTGCACGCGCCTCTTGGGTTCTCCAGGGCGCAAGGCATGGCTATTAGTCATAAGAACGCCTCTGAATTTTCCACATTTTCTCCCACTGGAGAGACGGACGGCAATGGTGTCCGAGCACCTAGTGCCGACTACCGCTTTTTCCCTGCTGTTGCATGCCATTTGTAGTGTGGTTGGCCTCCGCCAGTCACCGCTACTGGACGATGCAAGCCCCACTACCCACCCCAGAAAAAGGAGAGCAGTCGTCGGACACTCAATCCTCCCTCTCCCCTGCCAGCCCACGGCAGCCTGAGTCCGTTCCTGAACCCGGGTCGCCAGCGTGGCGCGAGGTGCGGCATCCAGCGCCGCAACCCTCAGCACCAGTGGGCCGGCAAAATGATGGAATCACTTCTGAAGGAAAGAATTGTTGAGTACCTAGAGGCCAGTGGGGCACAGGACCCAAGGCAGCATGGATTCACAGCAGGACGATCATGTCAAACAAATCTAATTGATTTCTTTGACTGGGTGACCAAAGTAGTAGAACAGGGAGGGGCTGTGGACATGGCCTACCTAGACTTTAGCAAGGCATTTGACACAGTCCCGCACAAAAGATTAATAAACAAATTAGCCAGCCTGGGAGTGGGTCCCAGGGTGGTAATCTGGATAAAGCCCTGGCTGGACAACAGGACACAGCGGGTAATAGTAAATGGAGTCCCCAGTGAAGAAAGGAGGGTTACTAGTGGGGTACTGCAGGGTTCGGTACTGGGGCTGGTCCTCGTTAATGTCTTTATAAGTGACATTGCAGAGGGACTGGAGGGGAAGGTATGTCTCTTTGCAGATGACACAAAGATCTGCAACAGGGTTGATATGCAAGGTGTGGTGCAAAGGATGAAAAGGGACTTGGCAAGATTGGAGGAATGGTCAAATGTATGGCAGCTTAGATTCAGTGCAAAGAAGTGCAAAGTAATGCACCTGGGAAACAAAAACCCAGGGCAAGAGTACACAATGGGGAGTGAGATACTGACAACAACAAAAGTGGAAAGGGACCTGGGGGTAGTCATATCAGATGACCTAAATATGGGCCAGCAATGTGAGAAGGCAGTAAGGAGGGCTGGGGGGATACTGGGATGCACAGGGAGAGGCATCACCAGTAGAAAACAGAAAGTTGTTGGCCCTCTGTACAGACAGTTGGTAAGACCACATCTGGAGTACTGTGTACAGTTGTGGAGACCCCATCTCTGCAAAGACATAGAGGATGGAGGCTGTCCAGAGGAGGGCAACCAAAATGGTGCAGGGTCTGCACCAAAGACATATGAAGAAAGACTAAAGGAGCTTAAGATGTATAGCCTCGAGGAAAGGAGGGAGAGGGGGGACCTGATAGAAACTTTCAAATAACTCAAGGGAATCAACAAAGTCCAAGAGGGTAGCATCTTTCAGAAAAAGAGATGTGCAAGAACAAGAGGGCACAATTTGAAGATAGAGGGGGGATGGCTCAGAGGTAATGTGAGGAAGTATTTCTTCGCAGAGAGGGTTGTAGATGCATGGAACAGCCTTGCTGAGGAGGTCATGGAGTCAAAAACAGTGGGGAATTCAAGAATGCATGGGACAGACATAAGGCAATTCTAGTGGGGGGTAGGAGGAAGTAGGCTGTTGGTTAACTAGGATCTGCAGCTTATCCGTTAGGTAGGGAAATGGGCAGACTAGGTGGGCCAAGCGGTCCTTATCTGCTGTCAAATTCTGTGTTTCTATGTAGATCGCTTTCCCTCCAGACATGAGATAATTTCATTAGTGACGGCTCTGCTACTGCAATTTGGAAGTCCCAATGAATAAGAATGGAAAATATTTCAATTTAGAGGGAAACTCTCACTCTGTCCTTTTAACAGGAGCGCCGTGGAGGGTTGCAAGATGGTAGCTCTGCAACCGCCACTCCAAGGCGGGAGGAGGAGAATAACGACCACCGTGGCACTCACCCAGCCTACCGATCTAGAAAACAAACTAGGTGAACCAGAGGTGGTCGTCGGGATAATGCGTTGAAGGTGCCTTGCCAGGGAACCACTAAAGCCAGTGGACAACCGTTACAGTGGAAACACTGGAGCTAAAGGAAATTGTTGTAACCTCCCTTCATGGCTGAGTCATAAATTCTACAACTTGGGGTGCCGTCAGTACAGTTGATTACTAAAGGTCCACCTGGAGTGAGGACATTCCCAGCTATGGGCCAGGTGAGAAGGCCCCCGGCCCAAGCTTCGCATGCCCAAGCTGTGGAGAGTGCAGAGCGAGACCGTCGGCTGCAGGGGAACCCCATGCCAGAATGCTATGGCTGGCTTGCTCAGGGACTGCTGAAGAGCTGAATAAGCATTGAGTGCTGAGACCTTGCAGAGGGCAGATGGCAGGGAGCAGTGAGCAATGATGGCATAATCAGGGTTTGTTCTGGACACAGTTCAGTAAAGCAGGGTAGTTGTTCAGGGAAGCATAACAATAACTGGACCTGCACGTAGGTCAGTCAGCAATAGGAATAGTCAGACTGACACATAGGTCTGCAAAACATAGTAGCAATGATGGGACATGAACGTACATGGGGGCAGTATGATAGTGGGGCAAGCCAACCAGGCATTGAAAAAGCCAAATCAAGGTGACAAATACTCTGAGGATTTTTGGCAGCGAAGGCCGGATGTAGAACAGAAATAATTAGCCACATGGGGCCACGACTCCCCGAACACTTCCCAGTCCCCGCTGTAAGACAAACAAGAAAGCGATGGAAGGGTCGAGAACCACATGCAGATTTTAATGCCAGTTAACAGCATCAGCAGGAGCTTTAGCTGACCTCAGAGTAGAACAGCAGTGTACAAACAGGGAATAGCATCAGCTATACATGGTTGTAGTCTTTAAGCATGGAAGGAGAAAAGCACACTGCTGTGAAAACAGCTATGACCACATGGAAGTAAACTGAGCAGGGAAAACATGATTGAACTACATAGCAAGATTCAGAGGGAGCTTGAATCAGGTGAAAACAATCAGGCTTGATAGCATGGGGAGCAAGTGGTCCTGTAGCATGGGAAGCAGCATTGGGTTGTGTAAAAAACACAAGTACTGGGTACAATAGCAATGGGAGTAAGTAAAGTAGTAGCGGGAGCTGCAAAAAAAAACCAAAAACAGGTCAAACGGTAGAAGCAAGCAGATGGTAGGACAAATTGTAAGAGCTGAGAAACCAAAACCCCCCGGAAAAAGAAGACAAAGCCAAGACACAAACATAGAATAAGCAGGGAAGAAATAAAAGGAAGCACATGGCCGGAGGCAAAAATAAAAACCAGAAGCAGAAGAACAAAACGCAGAGTCCAGCAGAAGCAGCAAAGTGGGGTGGGGTAGGGCAGGCCCCAGCCTGGCACAGAGCCTCCGGCCAGCAAAGAAAAAGTGCTATAGAAGGAGGCTGAGGGGAACTGCTTATGTAGCTCAAGAAGTGGGAGTGGCTGGCTGCTTGTCCATTGAACCATAGGCAGAGCCTTCCAGTTATGCACCCTTAAAGGTCCCTCCCCCAGGATTATGGCTCTGCAGTAAGCATCAAGGACGTCACTGTCAACACTTATAACTAACTGGGTGACTAATACATTATGTATAACAAAATATTCACACACTTTAATCAGTAGAAACCAGTAATACCATTGACTATAGTATTTGTGTTGCCCATCCTAAACCCACTTAAGAACTTCACTAAGTTAAACTCTTACAGTTTCAGAGATAAAAAAGAAACTACTGTGTATTTAAACTTATGTATAAACAGTCAGGTGACTAATCAAACCTGAATGTGAAACTTGAAGGTATTTTAAACAGTTCATGTTTCAATGTTGGTTTCATTCTCTGAATCGAACTGGGAACTCTCTTCCCTCCTCTTGCGTGACTGGGTATGTTTTTGGGCCCATTTCAATGCCTCGAAGGGGTCAGGTCAGGAACAGCATGCCATGAGAGACACCTGCTTCACAGAGCATGGCGCAGACTCCATCAAATCTCTTCTTCCTCTGATGAGTAGCGTAGCTCAAATCTGGGTAAAGAGATACTCGTTGGCCATCCTGGAACAGAGTTGATTTCTTTCTGGCCAAGGCCAGATCAAAGTCCCTAGTCCCAGTGCCGTCTACCACCATCACAATGGACCTAGGAGCATCCACGTTCACTTGTCTGCCACAAAACACCACTCGGTAAGCCTTCTGAATGGTTAGGTTCTGCTCTACCAGTGGCTGCTCCAAATGCTGCTCCAGCCATTCCTTTAGAAATAAACTCAAGCCTGTCGGCGCAGTGGTTTGATTTCTGCTTGCGATGCCAGCAACCTGGGTTTGAGAACGGATCCGGGTGCTGGGGGGGCCAGCCAGGGAGAAAGGGCTCGAGCATCGGATGACTGCTCACCTTCTCTTGGGGGCAGGGTAGGGAAGTGACCCGGCACTTGCTGACCCCTGGCGGAGGCTGGGGGTATGGCAATGCACTGGGTTGCAAATGACTAATGGGGTGTGGTGAACATCGACATACGACTTGATGTTTGGAGCATGCCACACCCCCGGGGAGCAAGTGGGAAAAGAGCCACGCGGCCGACTGGATGATGGTCGCCAGCTCCCGTTGCTGCGAGACCCCGAGCAGCCCATGGACTACCTCAGCAGCACCCGGGCCAAGAATTGAGCTGGCTGCCTCACTGGTGCCTTCCCCCTTGGAGGAGTGGGACCCACCCGGTGAAGGGTTATGTCTGGGTTACCTGGGGGGCTGCAATGTGTAGTGATGGGTGACTGAATCGGGGCAGTGTGGCAAGCGAGGGGCATAGGAAGGCCCAAAGGAGAGGCCGGCCGCGGAGCTGGGGGAGCCAAAAAAAGAAATAAACCCAAGTGAACCCCCTTCACTGGTCTCCGGCATTCCAACAATCCTTATGTTTGCTACCCTGGCCTGGTTCTTTAAGGTCACTAGCCGTGATCTGAAGTGCGTGTTCTCTCTCACTAAATTTGCGGTGGCTCCCAAAGCAGCGTCGGACTATTTCTTTGTCTCGGTGGCCTCTGTTTTAAGAGAGGTCACATCCAACTCCAAAGTAGTGACTCTGCAACAGAGTAGATGATCCAGATGGGGTGGGCAGAATGAGAAGAGATCTGGATAAACTAGCAAAATGGTCGGAAGAGTGGTAACTGGGGTTTAACGCAAAGAAGTGCAAGATCATGCACATAGGGAAGAGAAACCCTGAAGCCACCTATAGGCTGGGAGGGGAGTTGCTGGCATTCACAAGGAAAGAAAGAGACTTAGGCATTATCATCACCGATGACCTGAAATCATCCAAGCAGACCACTAAGGCTAGGGGGATGTTGGGGTGTATTAGTAGAGGTATCACAAGTCGTAAGATGGAGGTAATAATTCCTCTATACAAGATACTGGTTAGGCATTAGAAAACATACGAGAACAGATTAACGGAGCTCAATATGTATACCCTAGAGCAAAGAAGGGAGAGAGGTGATATGATCAAAACATTCAAACACCTTAAGAGCATTAGCAAGGTGAAAGAGTCTAACATGTTTCAATATAAGAAAAATAGTAGGACAAGAGGACACAGCATGAGATTAGAGGGAGGCCGATTAAGGGGTACTGTGAGGACGTTCTTTTTCACAGAAAGGGTGGTGGGTGCATGGAACGGCCTATCTCAGGAAGTGGTGGATATGAATACAGTGCAGGGCTTCAAACAGGCATGGGATAGGCATAAGGGAGCAATACAGATGAGTATGAATAGATAGGCCATTGACAGAGCAGAGGTCGATGGCACATTCATAAGGTAGAAAAAGAAATGGGCAGACTGGATGGGCCTTACGGTCCTTATCTGCCATCAACTTCTATGTTTCTATGTTTCTGTTAGACAAAGAGTCAAATTTCTCCAATAGTCCTGCCATGGATGCTAAGAAGTGGGTCATTTTTTGCCCGAGAGTCTGTAGTTTCCTTGCCTTAAACGAGGGGTTTCGGAGAGATTGCGGCCTTGAGCGGAATGCGTGGCTGGAGGACCGGAGGTGTTCTTAACTTTACTGCAACCTGACAGAACGTTCTCTTTCTTTGGGTTTCCCGTTTCAGTTCAGGAGGTCTTCCAGAAACAATTGAAGACCGTTAGATGAGTCAAAGTGTCAGATAAATTATGTATAATGCATGAATAAGGTGTTAATTGTGCAGAGCATTAAATCCTGGCTGCCATCTTGCTCGGGCTCCACAGCGCCCCCTCCAGTTTCTGCTTTTGTTTTTTATTTTGTTCTTTTATTGCAACATAAATGTGGGATTATTACACCATAATACAATAATGCAAGCCACACTTTAATTCTATATCCCTTATCAGTCTCATGCATTAGGCAAAGCAAGGCAAATGTTATGTATATAGCACTCACTCCAACAAGGACTCTGCTTTACAAAGATAAGAACCAGTCAACACAAATAAAATACAAATTAAACAATGGCTAAGGAGCAGATCATGTCAAATTAAAAGCTTGGTCAAATTAAAAAGTTTTCAATGGGGCTTTAAAGGCCTCCACCGTGCTAGCCGAACGAATATAACGAGGATTAAATTCCAGAAAATAGGGGCTGCCACTGCAAAGGCACTATCGTCTGATGATTTAAGCCTCGACGTAGGGACAACCAACAGACCAGCTTCGGTGGAGTGGAGAAGGCGGACTGGTTTGTATGGAATCAGGAGCTCTTTTAAAGGGACACTGTCAGCCTTTTGGACTATTTGAAAGGCTGAGAATGAAGGTGTCTAGAGCAAAGTTTAGTAATGTAAAATACATAAATAGCCCCATATTTAAAGATAAGTGCTAGAAATTTATTATTTTAGTAAAAATTGCATTTCTGTCAGCCCGCCCAAAATGTTGGCTCTGCACGTCCATGAGCTAGAATAACGCGGAGCCATGGAGAAACTCGTTCATGAACGAGTTACTTTTTTTTGGCCATATTTGTGAAAAAGGTCTTATCTATTACCTGTGAAAACAGAGAGTGGTCCAAAGCTAGTCCCATTCACAAACGAGCACTGGAACCTGTTGTGTTTTGTATTCAAAAATCGAAGCTGCAATTCCGGGCATGCGCATTACCGGCTACAGTAATCTCTAACTGCACTAACTGCTGCAAGAGGTTGGCTGCCCATGTAGGGAGGGCCATATCCTCAGCTACAGAAAGGCCCCGGTGACCAGGTTCGATAACCATGACCTCTGCTTTGCCCGGCTTGAGACATAAGCAGTTAGAGGCCATCCAGTCATTAATCTCAACCAAACATCAGCTCAGCACTGTAAGGAGAAAGGGGAAATTGTTTAACCAGGAAAGGCACACTAAGCCAGAGCTTGTTTCCAGGTGTGACCTGGGAGCACAAGGAAGTTAAGTGACTTGCTCGGGGTCACACAGCATAAAAGTGGGGGCTGATGGGATTCAAACCCAGGTCTCCAGGTTTGCAGCTCAGTGTCCTTAACCACTACGCTATACTGCCTCCGTAGAAGCAGATGTATCATCAGGGGCACAAGACAAGTACAACAGACTATCATCTGCATAGCAGTGAAAACCCACATTGTACTGCCTTATGATTCCCCCTAGCAGCAGTATATACACAAAGAATAGAATGGGGGCAGCTATTGTGACTCTGACCAGCGTTTGTTACTTTTGTGCAATTCATGTTTGCCTCTTCTCCTTCCCTTAGTTTTTCCTAGAGTTGTCAGTATTATAATTCACAGTCTACATTGTACTAGGACTTCTGTCGCCAGTTTATTCCATCTGCACCTTATTCCTTAATTTGTATAGTAACTATAATACTGCATTTTTATAGTAACATATTAAAGGGAAACATTTTTATTTATTTATTTATTGAAATTTCGGATAACACCTTTGAGAACAAGCTCATTTCATAGTTCCACGTCAGACGAACAATACGTATTGGGAAAGTATGAGACGGAGAACAAACAAAACAAGGAATTATACAAGACATCACAAGAGTGTATAACTAGAGAAGTTCCAGTACATGTGGCATTGTACAGTGTATGCCATGGTGCATATTTGATTAAAACCTGGAATTCAAAGGGTCATATTAGAGGGGGTGGGGTCTTATGAAACGACCCTTTACAGGAAAATGAGAACAGACTCAGCCTAATAGACCTCAGACCTGTTTCCTGGTGCACCAGCTATCTCTCCGCCCACTCCCAATGTGTGAAAGTCAACGGTACTCTCTCTGAAACATGCCCCATTCGCTCTGGGGTGCCGCTGAGGCTCAATTCTGGACCCCTACTATTCTCACTCTTTCTTAACTCCCTACCCAGCAGTTGTACCGGTAAGATGCTTCTCTATGCTGATGATGCTGTTCTCGTTGCCTCCCACAATGACCCCATGCTGCTACAGAACTCCCTCCAACTAGTCTTTGACTCTGCAGCTACCTGGTTCACTGAGCACCCGACTTGTTATCAACCTTAAGAAAACAAAATGATGCTCTTCTCACCCCAAAATAAGTACAGCAGGTTTCCCTTAGCTGTCCCTCCACACCAATCTCGTCATTGACCAGGTGCAGTCCTATAAATATCTTGGTATAACCTTTGACCCTGCACTTTCATTCCATGGACATATATCTGCCCTAAATTCTGTCGCCAACTCACGGCTAGGGCATTCTTTACCGGCACAAGAAATGCCTCCTCCTGATGCCCTCCGCCTGGCTGTCACCTCCTCTGTCATGTCTCTCATTGACTATGGCCTTCGGTCTATGGCTCAGCAGATCAGACTGCCCTCAACAAGGTTCGCCTCACAGTTAATAAGGCCTGCAGACTTATCACTGGTGCTCCCAGACTCACTCACACATGTGAGCTGTACACCTGGCTACCCTACTCAACCTGGAAGAAGCGACTCATGTATCAGACATGCCAGCTCACCTTTAAAGCCCTCGTGGCTCTATCCCCCATAGGCCTATCAACTCCATTCGCCGTACTGCACCGACCTGATCACGTGCAGCTCGTCAAGAGCATTCCCTAGTTATTCCGAGAGCCAGAACCTCTCAAGGTCAGAGGCATTCCCCTACCGTGCACCCCACTGGTATCTCCCTCCCTGCCAGTGTCTCAAACTCACTAACCTTAGCTTGCTTTAAGCCCAGGCTCAGAAACTTCCTGCTTAGCTCTCCTGGAAATGCAACTGTCACTAGCCTATTGTAAAAAAAAAATATATATATACATTTGTTTGACAATGCTCACTGAGTGCTCCCCCTTCCTTTCCCTACTAATTCCTCCTCCCCTATCTCCCTCCCTTCTGCCACCAGCTCTCCCCGACCATAAGTTTGCACCTTTTGTTATCTTTTGCTTCGTTGGAGATTGTATTCTATTGAAACAAAATTGTAATTGAACTGTAACTTTTTTGTTTGTAAGTACTGTGTCCCTTGTACTACTGTTCTGATGTCCTCTTTGTGACGAGGTACCTTTGTAAATGAGCCTCTGGCTCAAAGGTTTCTAAACTGATGTTTAACTAAATAAATAAATAATATCTAATAAGCAACAAGGCAAGGGATGGCATCAGCCCAGGGGCCTCGTCAGAGGTGAGAAGGTATGGGACAAAGCATTTTAAAGTGAGCAAGGGAGCTCAGGAGATACAACAGGGGGGAGGGAGGATAGGGGGAAAGCCATAGAGGGGTGAGGGGAAAGAGTGGAAAGGATGAAGAGGAAATGTGAAGGAGAATGACTAGCAACTTAAAGCAGTTATTTACATGCTGAGAACAGTTATGCATAAGGTCAAGACAGCATAAGGTTAGAATAAGTGCTGGTCACAAGAAATATTCACACATGGAAACATTCATAAACCGTACCCCCATCGCAGTTTGAAAGTCCCTGAAAAGCTCTTTTCAGTGAGGTGTTGGGAGTACCTGTGGCCAGCAGCAGTCCAGAGATATCGATGGCTGTGTCTGCTCCATACTGATGCTACATTGGCACCTTTTTTAGAACCTTGTGATGTCACTGACAAGCAAGCTGTGTCTCACATTATTGTAGTCAAGCTAAGCTTGACCTTCAGTGACATCACAAGGTGCTAAAAATGGTGGCAGTGTAGTATTACTATGGGGCAGACTTAATCTTCACTATCTCTGGACTGCTGCTAGCTACAGAGGAGACCAATACCTCATTTAAAAAAGATTTCATGGACTTTCAAACTGTAATGGGCATGGTTCATGAAAGTTCCCCTTTAATTTAAGGTCAGACAGAACTCTAGGTCCAAATGTCAGTATTTGAATTGCTTAGTATTTTAGCTTACTGCCTACTTTGTACTAGAACCTTGCTTACCAGTTTAGTCTACTTGCACCAAGTTCCATGCCTAATTCAGTCTACTCCCTTTGTATCCCCTGCCCCCACCCCTAGTCCCAGCTCAGTGTACCCTTTCCCAGTTAGCAACTTATAAATAAATGTCCTGCCTCACCCCACTGGGGTGTGGGTAGGGAGGAGAGATCTTTCTTGCAAGTCAGAACTGGTCTGGGTGCCAGCCCGCTGGTGCAGCAGTGCAGCTGCTCCTTGTGATGGCGATGATCCGGTTCAGAAGTGAACTCGGGATGCTGGAGGGCCAGCAGTGGGGAGGAGGATCAAGCGCCCATAGAGGACTACTCTCCTCCGGAGGCAGGGTGGGCAGAGCCTGGTGCTTGCCTGACCCCTAGTGGATAGGCCAACACACAAGGGGGCATGACAGACGTCAGACACGTGTCACATGGGAGCATGTGGCATCCATCATGACATTTTAATTAATGGGTCGCATTTTTTCCCATACACATGGCCATGTATTAAATACCATAATAAACGAGTGTTAATTACGACATTTAATACACGTCTCTTTGTGTGAGAGAAAGCGCGAGATGAAAGCAACCAGTGAATTGACTGGCACGCAGCAGCTGAGCTCACTATTCAAACTATCTGTCAAGTCTCGCAGGGATGGTTACTTTTGTGAAGGAGTTATAAGTTTGTGAAAAAAGAGAAAAGATGCAGGGTTATACATTTTTTCGAGTCTAAAGCGGAAACTTTAGCAAAGTTTTAAAGCGTATACTTATTGTGTTCCCAAAGTAGATGGAAAGCCATATCGACACACCCGGACCTTACAGAGCTACAAAGCTAGCAAGTGAGAGTAGTTTGGAATGTACAGTAATAGTAGTACCAGCACTTTTAATCACTCTCAGCAGTGGGAATGCGGTCAAGAGACATCTCAGGAGACACTTTCACTTCACTTTGCCCTCTTGCTGAATGCCAGGTTCAACTCTCCTGACCTGAGCTACTCCCAACAGTAGGAACGGGGTTGGGAGGCACTTTCACTTTTCCTTTTTTTGCGTGTGTCTTACTTTTAAATCTAATGCGGTGGCTTGACCCTCAGTTAAATAAGGAAATAAGTATGGGGTGCAGTGTGTAAACTCGAATGTTACACACACCCTCATTGCTGGATGTCTGCATAAACCTCTTGGGCTTTGCCCTCGGGGTTTATGTGCCATTCAACAACTTGAGTGTGTGTAAAATTCTTGTTACACACTGCACCCCATACTTTATCCTATATATTGCATGCCACGCCTCCCTGGGGACAGTAAAGGGAGGAAAAACTGGTGGCAGGATGACACCAAGCACCCACAGGTCCTGCTGCACTCGAGATGGGTACACTGGCCAGAACTGGATCTGGTATATGGTGGGGCTGGGGAACCCCGCTGAGGCAAGCCCTGGGGAAGATGGCTGGTGGTAAGTCCTGGTGGATGTCAGGGTGACCGGAGGACACAACAATTAAAAGAAAAAAAAAAAGTAGTAGTCTGGGATCAGAGACACCCAACCCAATCCAGGTAAAACTTGCTGGCACAGAACTAGACCCATGACATCACCATATCATGTGTCACCCTCCTGTATCGTGGTAGCAGCAGGTGTTCAACCTTCTGTCTGAAGTCACATTCCTGCCCACTGGACTAGATACATAACATCATCACATCATGTGTCACTCTTCTGTATCATACTCTTGGCAGGATTTCATCCCCCTGTTTGTTTATTTAGATCTAGGATTACAATTACCTTTGCGCCAAGGCTCTTTTACAAAGGTTCCATGTCAGGAGAGTACATACATGTTAAACATGTTAAACAAGGGCATACAACATTAAAGAGAGCATACAGCCATATTCATCAGTTCAGGTACAGCATCACGGTAAATAGGATACATGAATAACACATGCAAGGAATCATTTCAGAAACCTAGAAGAAATCAGGGAGGAAGGGTGAGAGGATAGGGGGTGGCAGCCGGAAAAGAGACTAGAGCAGCTCATGGCATTGTCAAGGAACATCGGATGGGGGTGGTTGATCTCAGTGGGGAAGGGGGAAGTTAGGGGTGGCAGTCACATGAGCTGGAAGCCATGAGATGATGATGGAGGCTAGATTTGAATATGCCCAGTGAGGAGGTGGAGGTGATGTGAGTGCTGAGGGCATTCATCCAGCTGGGTGCATGTTGTGCAAAGGATCTTTGGCCCAGAGTGATGCGGCATTGGGGGACCTGTAGAAGCTGACGTTCAGACTTTGAAACTACATATTCTTGCCCACATGACTGGATACATGAGATCATCACTGCATCAGATGTCACCCTCCTGTACTGTGGCAGCAGCAGGGATTCAACCCTCTGTCCGAACCAACTTGATCTTCCATGAATCAATCATCACCATAGATGAATACATATGGGTCTACGGGCAGAGGGCATTAGGACCCAGCGGGAGCTTTTTGTTCTAAGGAAGGAGATGACATCAGCCACTGATGCTGCTCACATGCAGCATGTGCCCATGTGGTGCCACAGGTCAGCCAGTAACCATTGTTGACTCCCTCATGTACTTCAGTTCTGTTCTTCCCACCATTGAAAGCACACTGTGGGAGCAGCACCTCAGTTCAACCATCGTCAACCTTTTGTTTTGTGTCTCTGCTGAATTTCTTATATTTCATGGTGTTGACTTTGTTTTCGTATTTTTCCGTGGTGTCTAAGTCTGAGAAAAAGAAAAAGGGGCCCCAAAAAGCCCCTATCATGCATCGGTGTTCCTGTGGAAAGTCGATCATAATGAAGTACAGACATCAGGTTTGCTGCACCTGTCTTTGCCCTGAACGTGATGGATCCCTAAAATGCATGCTTTTCAGTGGATCACCATACCCTCGAAGTACACATGCTGTAGATGAGTCATCTGATTCACACCATTGGAGGCAGGCTGTGAACCTCTATTACCAAGCACAGGTTTGTAGGCCTCTCCCCTGGGCCTCTTCCCAGTTCCTCTCGTACTGTGGAAAAAAAGGGTTCTCCTTGACCTTGTCTCGCCAAGGTGTCAAAATCCCTGGGAGATGAGTCAAGTGGACAGCTGGCTCCTGGGCAGCCAGCTCAGCACCCCCATTCGTGTGGCCTGGGCAGCTGAAGTCCCCAGTGGTGAGGCTAATGCTATACACTCAGTCTACACTGGTGGACACCTTGGTGTCATGGCCTGGTGCCTCCCTGGCTCCTGACGCTGCCTGCAGTGTTGGTGAGCAGGGTGGTGCCGTCCGTGATGTCAGGCCCCCTCCTGGTACTCTTCGAGGTACCACCCGGGGGGGGGGGCATCCGGTTGTGTAAGTGGAGGTGTGGATCCCAAATTTAAGCAGCCCTCATGACTCTGAGGAGGAGGAGGAGGCTGATGCTGAGCCTCTCAACAGATACAGCACCAGTTCTGGTGTCAGTTCTGGGCTAAACACCAGGCATGATACTGGTGATGGTGTAGCCTCCAGGTTCATTCCTGGTTCCAGTGTCACTTGTGATGCTGAACTAGCTTCCAATACTGCTTACGGTGTCGGCAACTGGGACAGACTTGGGGCAGGTGCCAGAACTGCCACTGGGCTCGGCACCAAGGCCAGTGCCAGCTGGAGGGGGTGGGGGGGATCCTGTGACTAGGTTGTTCTGTGACCCTGAATTTGGTGTTGAAGGTGGTACTGGTTCAGGTCAGGGCATGGCTGGGTTGCAGAATTCTCCCCTGGCCCTATGTCTAAACCCATTTTTTTTTTTTTAATTCAAGTTTATTGAAAAGCTTGGGTACAACATATTCAATGCCAAGAAGGATCAAACAATCAGATATTCTATTAGATAAATGTGGCACATGTTCTTCTTTTAACCATATTGTAGTTGCATCTCCGGTCATTGACATCAATAGCACCATTAAATATTTCACCAGTATCCAATTAAATATGTAATCTATTACATTATTACTGTACTCTTTCTGGGCTTTGTCAGTACGTTCAACTAGAATCTTTGGAAGGTCAGGACAACGCTTTGAGGGGCCATAAATGGTCGCCTGGTGGGCCCTGCATAGTTAGCCTAAACAGGGTCCCCTGGGAGGGCATCCCTCCAGAGAATCCACCGGGTCCATCTTCGTACAAAAATATTGGTTCTTAGGTTGACTCTGTAAGTCATTTCCTCCATTGCCTGAATGTCTTGTACAGTGGCCAACCAGTTTTGAAACTTCGGGGGTCCTTTGCGTGCCACCTATGTGTGATGGTCTTGTGTGCTGCTGCGAGAAGTATGTTCCATAAATGTACCTGGTAAGGGCCCCCCAATCCCGGGCGGTGGTAGCCCAAGATCATATTTTTTTTTTATACTTTTACATTTTATTGTTTTATAATAAAACAACAACATGCGGGTTATACATCCTATTTTTCAAAAACTGCAGTACACAGCCATCCCGTCAATGATATCAAACACGGAGCTACTGAAAAATGTTCCTTTATTACACCGATACCAAAATACATCCTACCAGGCATACAAATCTAAAGAACATGAGCCATTCAATGGAAAACAGTCAGTACTTAGCCTAAGCAGTCTGATGAAAGGAGATGGGGTATACCAAACCTAGCATTAAGGAAATAATCCATAAAAGCTGCACCTCACGAGAGTATGGTGTTTTTACTACAAAAAAAGGTGATCCATGACAGGGTAAAGATTCAACTAGCAGGTTGATGTGATCCCATTCCAAACATTGGGAAAAATAAACATAAATGGTAGTGCACCATCTCAGCATTGCTAAACCAAGTGACTACTAGCTGGGTGAACATTAATCAACTGAATGTACAGTCTGCATATATTGCTTACTGCCTTGCAAATTTAATACATTTCTCAACACTTTCAATAATTGATATAAAATAGATCCAGGAAGGCATTTTTATAGTAAAATTAAACATCCTGTACTTCTTAATGTAAAAGCCCTAAATACTGTGTTGTACATATAAAAGTTGGCGGCAGCATTAAGCCAAGGAAAATAAGGTGCTGTGAGGACCCACACCATCAACACGTGGTGTCCGCCATTCATTTTTTTAAATTTTTTGTTCCAGTAGAGAATATGCTTACCACGTGACTACCAGGACACAGTTCTCAAACAAACAAAAAAAGAGCCCCTACAAATTCCATTGTTGAGAAAATAGTGATAGAGCAGGAGTAACAAAATCTAATGAAAATACCATCTAAGTTCCATATGAGTTAACATCCCCAGCCAACAATGAACAAAATCAGATTGTACTCAGGTTTCCTCCTGTCCCTCCGAGTCATCCTCCGCTGGCGGTTGGGCTGTTGAAAAACTCCTTCTCCAGCGCCTCCACTTTCTTGCCAGCTTCCGGAGGGTCGGTGTACTGATATGTGTATCTACTGTAATAAATACGGAGATGAGCTGGCATGAGGAGAGAGTGGGCAAACCCCAAGCTATTAAAGCGAGCCTGTACAGCATCACATTTTTTCCTGCGGGAGCGAGTAGCGTAGGATAAGTCCGGAAACAAATGCAAGGTTGTACCATGGAAATTAAAATCCTGCGAGTCATGGGCTGCCTTGATCAACAAGTCCCGAGTAGAGACGCATGCAGTAACCATCAGGACAGTCCGGGGGAAATCCTGCTGTATCGATGCGGACCGTGGAGAAATCTGACAAGCCCTGGTGATCAAGGAAGCTATCCCCATTCCATTGTCCAACTTAAAGGCCCCTGGTAGCCAATTTTGAAGAAGAAAGGAGGTCACATCAGCACCTTTGCTACCTTCCGGAAGCCCCACAAGGCGAACATTGACTGCTCTTTGCGCATTTTCCACAGCTTCTAATCGGTAACGCAGCTGGCTATTTTCCTGAACAATCTTAGCCGTTGCAGAAAGAGCCTTCGTTGCATGCGTCTCTGCTGAGGTCACCGTTCTTGTAGCTTGCTCTATTTTTAGATCCTGTTCTCCAAAACATTTCTGGATCTCCTCAACTTTGCTATCAATCGCTTTCATCGAGAGCGTCAGGGATTGCTATGGCGGGTCACTTGGCCCCATTACTCTCGCTGCTACTGTAGCGACCTGCTGATCCAGTGTTGGCTGATTTCTAGGACTGCTTGGTCCCCCTTTATTTGAGCAACCCCTGCAAGATTTTTATATCCTTCTATTCCTTATGAAAGGAGGAATCAAGCACAATTACTTGCTAAGTGTAAAAAACTAAAATTACATATTAATCTAAATAAAAACGTCCGTGATTTGCAGAGCCGATTAGTAGCACATCTTCTCGGTGAGCGTGCTCTCTAAGGCCACCCCAAGATCATATTTGTCAGGTTCAGAGTGGATGTAATGGAAAACAGTTCGCAGATCGAATTTGTTATCTGCTGCCAGTAAGGCTACAGGACAGGGCACTGCCAGAAAATGGGGGAGTGGTGGGCTCCAGGTTCAGAGCACTTCCTCCAGTATGTCTGAGAGTGATCCGTGTTCTATTTACTTTGAATTACAAGGGTATAGAAATATGGTGTCCCGACCTTCCATTCAAACCCCTGCCAGGAAGGAGAGTGGGATGTTCCACTTGCTGTACTAAACACCCATTCCCATTCCCCTTCTGTGAGGAGCATATCAGCTTCCTGTTCCCACCTTCACTTCATAGGCGGCGTGCAGTCACTGTATGGACTCCTCAGGGCCTTATATCTGACTGAGATACGTCCTTTTGAGATTTTCCAGCTCATGATGGCTTGGAGCATGTCGATCAATGGGGAGGGACAAGTGGGATTTTGGATGGATCCCTGGAGGCCTATAATATAATTTCTTAGTTGCAAAAAGCGGAAGTGGTCAGCATTATTTAAGTGAAAAGAACTGTAAGAAAATCCAGGGCCCTCCCACCCGACATCAGCTGGCCCATATAACACAGTCCCTGCCTTGCCCACCTTCTAAATGTTGGGTCCATTTTCTGGGGCAGAAAGGAGTCACTTCAGGCAAGCCATTGCAAGGGCCACAACGCAGACAAGAGATCATATTTCTCCCAGAGTCTGTAGACAGCTCTCAGTGTGTTTCGGACTGTCGTCAGGGAGATGTCTTCATTTTTTGTTTGGAATCAGGGGTCCATGGCCCTCGCCCCTTAGGGTGCACCCCCTCCTCCTGTGATTCCATCATTTTCCACTTGGCCTGGTATTCTGATATAGACCAAAGGAGAGCAGGACGCAACTGGGATGCCAGGTAATAATCCTCTAGGTCCGGGAGTGCCCAGCTCCCTCAGTCTTATCCTGTTGCATGATGCGGTAGTTGATACGTGCTCTTTCCAGATGCCAGACGTATTTATAAATGATCTTGTGCCAGGCCATGAACTGGGTCTTTGAAATATAAGAGGGGAGACATTGAAAAAGGTATAGAAACCTGGACAATACATTCATCATTACTGATTGGATACAAAAGTACATGGGGAGGTTTAGGAGGGTCCATTTACCAGGGTCCTGATGGAGTTGACAAGTGAGTGGGTCAAAATTTACAGTGAATAGATGTTTCAAATGTTTGGGTATCTGCACCCTAAGATATCTAATTTGAGTGGTTTTCCAATTAAGGAGTAGTTTAAGGATATCCAGTGTTGGCTGCTAAACCCATTTCTGCTGAGGACCCGAGCTGCCCCAAGAGGATTGAAAGGTTTTGGTCTCCTCCCTTGGTTATTCTCCTTTTCAGGTACCATCAAGGTCATTCCTCTTCTGTAGATCAACTCTCCTCGGGCAGGCTCACCATGGTCTCCCCTAGGGCAAGGTCTGCTGAGCATTCCCACAGCCCAGCCCAGAAAGCGTCAGGCTCTTCTCTCTCCCTGGGTCTATGCTACCCCTTTCTGAACTTCCAGGTATCATGGGTCTTCTTAGGCCCTCAACTAGAGTCAGCATGGAAGCATAACTGGTATACTGTTCCAATCCCATGCCAGTGCTGACCATGTCCAGTACCTGCATTGCTCCCAGCTACCACGCACTTCCAGGTCCACTGTCTTCTCTCTGTCTGTGTCCTCCTCAGAGGGCGCAGAATCCCAACATCAGTCCTCTGCCTCTGAGTACTCTCTGTACCAGAAATTCCTAATAGCCATGCTGCGGATGCTGAGCGTTGGCACCATAGCCACATGCAATACCCTGTCCACACAGCTGGGACTCCTAGGAGCTTTCAGCAGTAACCACAGAGTCATTTCTTCATGACCCACGACCTTCAACATATGCTCCATGACAGCTTGGAGATGTCTCTTGATTCTCCCTCCAGTGCCCAGGGACGTCTGTCAGAGGTATTGCACACCCACAGGTTCCGCTGGGCATAGTATCTCACCCCAATGGGGTTACAGGTCTTGCAGACCTCGGACGAGCCTCATCACCCTGTGCAAGACTGGCCTCCTGATGCTGATTATGAGCTGAGAGATGTGTTGGGTAGGAAGGTTTTCACCTTGGCTTGCACCGTGATGTTCATTTTAGCACATCAGGCACACTTAGCAGCTTACAACGAGCGCCTCTGGGTGCAGGTATGTTGGCTCCTAGCTGCCTTGCCACCCCCTGAGTTATTTAGGCAAGCCATCTGCCTTTCTGCCAAGTGTCAGGAACTGGCTAGGCACCAGGCAAGAGCATCATACAATGCCAATAACTTGGCATCCAGGCTGGTGGGAAATGGAGTCTACATTTGGTGGACATCGTGGCTTTGCCTCTCTCAGCTGGCATCTCTGGCTCAGCGAAAGGTGCTGAACTTCCAGTTCCAGGGGACTCACTTTTTTCCGCATAGAATCAGATGGAAGTTGGGGGAAGGGGGGCATTTTAACCTTCTGTCTGACTCTGAACATTCTCTGGCCTCGCCAGACCCTTGAGAAACCCCTGCCCTCAGGTGTTCTCTCCCACTCAGAGGACTCTGAGATGTCTTCCATCAGGGTGAGCCAGCTCCTCCCTAATTGGGAAGCTTGGTACTCAAACCCATTTGTATGAATCAGTGGTGAAGACCATAACTGTTGATCTTCCTGAATATCTTCACCATTGATTCAGACGCCCGCCCACCATCCCCTGTTCAGCTGAGAGCCAGGGCCTCTGGCAACTCACCCTGTGAGTGCTGGCAATACTTACTGCTTCCATCTCCTCTGCTGTGGTCCTTATGGTGGCTGCTTTGTAACAATAAAAAAGAGAGTTGGGCACCCCAGTGGCCACCCTCACCAAAAAACAAAACAAAACAGAAGGACATGGGGCCCCTACCAACCAAAAAAAATAACTTTTTGTTTTTCCTGTTGGAGTGGGTAGGTCGCCACCTTCCATTCATTTTTCCCCTGTGAAGTATATCCTTAATAGTTGCTATATGCAACATGTTCCCTGGCATCATCTAGATGCTCTACCTATGGAAGGATGCAGGTGTTATTTTCTATTTTTGGCATTTTTTTGCTATCTCATTTTGCTATCTCATTTGCCTTACTTCTGCCAGAGCCATTTGCTCAGGGCTGTTGCCCTGCCCTTTACCTATCACTGCCCACTTTCTGCCTTGCTAGTGGTAAGAGGTTCTGGCTCATTCTTAGACCCACTACCGTTGTGCTACCTAGACTAGGCTCATGCCTTAGTCTCTAAGTTGGTAGTCAGGTTCTCATTGGTTGTTTATTTTGTATCCTACATCCTTTTACTATCCCTTTGTGCTAGAAAGTATCCAGCCCTCTCTTTGACTCTCTCCCTCTCTCCCCACTGTGTTTCTCTTCTGGCAAACACAACTGAGGTGCCTAAGAGAGTTGACAACGGCTATTGGCCGGCACGTGGCACCACGTGGGTACGTGCTGCATGCAAGCGGTGTCAGTAGCCAACATTGGCTTCCTTCCTAGAAGAAAAAACTACTGCAGAATTCTAGTGCATCTAGCCCTGGACCCACATGCGAATGTTTCTCACAGTTAGCTTTGGTTTCCTTCCCAGTTCTGTGTACAGAGCTGCAGCATCATGCTCCCCAGGATGAACTGAGAAGATTTCTATATTAGCAGTTTCTTTGATTTAATAATTTTATTGGGTATAAAAAAAATGAGAGGACCAAACAGGTACAGTACACGGCATATTTCAGTGACTTATTATCAATATCAGTGGCTCAGTAGATAGCATTCACACCTTTGGGACTGGAAGATCGTGGGTTCTAGCCCTGCACTATGTACTTATGGTAATACTTATAACTGATACTGTAGTGCAGAGTATGGGAGGGTACGTTTTTGTTGCCATGCAATCCCTCAGATGAGACGCTAAACCAAGGCCCCTTCTGCTGATCTCTGGTCACTGTCCTGGTGGAAGTTAAAGATCTTCATTGAGGATATCTCCTCCACTGGGCCACATCTATGATATGTAAGCTGTTGGCGTCAGGACTCTTCGGAAACTTTTACAGTGTCATATGATGTTGACACCTATATAACATGGGTGGTCCCATCACTCCTCAGATCTTATTTTTATTTATTTATTTCGTTTTTGTTAACCGAGTAGGTACATTAGCCATAAAATGACTATTTTCAGGCACGACCCAGGAGAGTACAACAAAAAGAGAACAGTTGAACAACAGCAACATGGGTACAGTAATACAAATAGAGGAACAATACAGCAGTGCTACAAAAATACAATGGGTAGAAACAACAAAAAATAATGGCAAGCATTATACAGATAATGGCAGTAAGATATATAATAAGTGCAGAAACCACGGACCCGACCTGTGGAGTGAAAGGGTTAATACAGTAGTAAGGTTATAGAGAGAGAAATGTGAGGAATGTTCAAACATAACAAGAAAGACTGACAGAAGGAAGGTCAGGGGTGGTAATTGGCAAAACAACAGTGGATGGTCAGCAACAAGGTTCGAGAAGGAAGAGAGCTAGTGGGCAAGAAGTTATTTACAAAGAGAAGGAAAAATATGGGAAGGGGAAGAGGAGACTGTCTTGGAGCTGGATTAGAGCAGGGGTGACATTATTGGTAAGTCTCAGGAGCTTCAGGTTGGGTCAAAGCATGTACAAGCATCAGCTACGGATGAATATGACGATATTCACTTTTAAATCCCAAGTGAGACTGAGACAGCGGAGGTTGGTGGAAGAGCATTCCATAGCCTGGGAGCAGAGGTGGAAGGCCCCTGTGCCTTTGAGTGCGTCAACATCTCAGAACATAGAGCAAGGATTTGTCAGCTGATCATGAGCCATGGGAGGATGGTTGGGGATCAGCATCGCCGCCAGCTGGGATGTTTTTTTTTTTCCCGGATGATCGAGTCCATTAGTGATCCAAGGTAGTATTGTCTACTGGCAGAGGGGGAGAGCCAATTCAGATCCTTATAAAGAAGGCAGTGATGTTTGAGTCGAGGCAACGTAGAGGCAAATCGGTATATATTGTTATAAGTTATGTCCCATTTTAGTAGGGAGGTTTTATGGGCAGAGGTAAGAATAGAGGGACAATAAGTAAAGGTTGGGAGCAGAATACCTCAGGCAATTGCTGATTTGGCCGGGGGTGTAAGCATGTAGCTCATTTTGTAAGCTACTTCCAGTTTCGAGTTTACACCTTTGCACGAGGACTGAATGTGAAGATTAAAATCTGGGGACTGGTCCAGCAGGATCCCAAGGTACTTGAAGGAAGTAACATTTTCAAGTGGAAATCCTCCTGGGTGAAGAACCTCCAGCAAACTAGAACAGGCCTTAATCTTCGGTGCGGAACCTAGGAGCATGGCTTTCATTTTCTTTTCATTTAGTACAATCTTCCGGTCTAGTAGCCAGTCTAAGACCTTATTGAAGTCTGAAGTAAGTGATGTGTTTATGCAGGCAATACTAGAAGAACTAGTGTAGATGATCAGGTCATCAGCGTAGAGAATAGCTGAGCAGGATTCCAGGACCTCAGCTGCATTGTTGATAAATATTGAGAACAGAAGGCGCCCAAGGATAGAGCCCTGGGAGACCCCAAGGTTGATAGTAGACATGTTGGACAGGGAGGAGTTAAATTTGACAGCTTGCGACCTGTTTGACAGGTAGCTACAGAACCAGTCCAAAATAGGGGTAGAGAAATGGAATTTATGGAGAGTAGAGAGAAGCAGGGGATGGTCTACAAGGTCGAAAGCCTTAGTGAGGTCAATGAAGATGGCACCTGTGACTTTTCCAGAGTCCATGTTGATCAGAATATCAGTAGTTAGTTGAAGAAGAGCCGTGGTGGTGCTATGGTCTTTTCTGAAACCATGCTGGGTATATGAGAGGAGATTGTAGCGTGTAAGGTAGTCAATGGTCTGTGATGCAACTATTTTCTCTAGGATCTTGCTAAGGACAGAGAGAATTGCTGTAGGTCTGTAATTGGCCATGTCCTTTGGGTTACCTTTCTTAAAGACAGGAGTTACTCTTGCAGATTTCCATAGGTCTGGCACGGTGCTATGGATAAGGGATAAAGTGTAGATTCTGACAATCGAAGAGGCAATGAGTGGAGCAACCAGCTTAAGAAGACAAGGTTCCAATGAGTCAGAACCAGAGCTGGTATTGGCAGATATGGATCTCAGTAATTTCAGAACTTCTGCTCTTGATATAGCTTTGAAATAGAATGGTGGCGCTGGAGGAGCATCATACGATAGGGCAGTATGGTTGTCTGATGGTAGCGTGGTAGGTAGATTGGAGTGCGATCCACTAGGTTGTAAAGCCAAGGTATAGTGTGACAGATCAGAGAAAAGATTGTTAAAACTGTTTGAGATGGTCCTAGGGTCATTACAGTGTGCCCCATTTATGATCATTTCATCAGGAGTGACTGACTGCGAGGTACCCAGAAATGTTTTGACATGAGCCCAGAATTTCCTTGGGTTGCAGGCTGAGCTTTGTAGAAGGTCCTTGCAGTATTTGCTTTTAGCAACTCTAACTTGTCTCTTACATCTGTTCCTTAGTTCACAACAGACAATAAGATCTGACTGTAGGCCAATTTGTTTGTAGTGAATCCAGAGCTTGTCCCTCTGGTGCAGATTAGCAAGGAGGTCTTTATGCACCCACTTAGTCTGTTTTCCTCTGACCCTCCTAGTAGTCTTGGGGGCATGTTTATATTGAATGGTAAGAAATTCATTTATGAATATCTGTAGAGCAACTTCCACATCCCTTGTTTGATAGATACCTGTCCAGTCAATATTGGAGACATCATAGAGAAATGCATCCTGGTCAATATGAGCTAGATTTGTAAACGTGATTAGTTTTGATGGAGGAGATGGAGGTGCAACCATAGATAGGATACAGAAAGTGGGTGAGTGATCTGTTCTTGCATCTGCAAGGATTCCTGCTTTCGACACATGTTCCATACGTTTAACCATCACCCAGTCAAGGAGTGTACCCGTTTGATGGGTTTTGATGATTCTGAGAGGGTTCCTGCAGTAGGTCTTCACATATAGGACTGTGCCCCCTGGCATCAGGTTTGAACGGCAAACTTGTAGCTAACAGTCATCAGCAGGGACCACCCACCGACGTCAGGTGATGCAACGTCAGCCCAACTATAAAAGGGGCGGTCCCGCGGCCGCCCTCCAGTTCTTTCCCACTGTCGCTCCAGTTCATTCAACAGGACGTGATAGAACAGCGATCAGTCGCCCGCTCAGTATTCAATGTTTTTTGTCTTATGCTGTATATTTTTCTCAAATTTTTCGAACGAATGTATGTTGTCTCATCTTAAGACGAAGTGCTTCAAGTGCAGTGCCCAAATCCCGCACAGGGACGACCACTCCCACTGCCTCCTCTGCCTGGGGCCTAAGCACAACTCGGCTGAGTGTACTATTTGCCAAGGGTTCAACCAGGCCACACGGACCCAACGCAAGCGGACCCTCGAGGCCCATCTTCTAACCCAACGGCTGGCTTCTGTGGAAAAGGAGCTCCAGGAGCTTAGGGAGAGGTCATCATCTCTGGTCCCAGAAAATAGAAAGAAAAAGAAGGACAAGGAGAAGTGCCGGGAGAGAGAAGCCTGTCACCGCAAGGGAGACCCTCTTGTTCGAGAACCGTGAGTACCACTCTTATGGGCACTCCGTCCACTTCTGCAGGCCGGACACCTTCTCCCCCTCCTGCCAAGGTGTGCGGGCAGCTGGGGGTTGCCTCTCTCAAGGCATCTGTCAGTTCTCCCATTCGTAGCACTGCCGATGTCACCCTCCGGCTCTGCCGCCGGGCGACCGGCACAGACCAATAAGCCTGACCGCAGTCCTTCTTCCGTAGCCAGCCCAATCATGACTGATAAGCTGGATGACAGACCCTCCGTCGACCACACAGCCACATCTACTCTCCCGTCAGGCTCCCTTGAGGACCCCGACACCGGGACGAGTGTGCTCTTGGGGAACATTTCATCCCTGCTAGTCTCTACCCCCAGGGATTCGCCACCCATTCCCGACCTTTCCCTTCCATTGGGATTGCTCCCAGACCTGTCGTTGGGATATCTTCCAGAGCTTCCCCCTTCACCTTGTTCTTTTCCGCCGCCAGATCCCCCTTCTCCGATGGGTCCGTCACAAGACCGGGATATTTTAGGTATGGAGCCTCCCCTTCTGGACCTTCGGGCAGTACGCCTGATCCCTTGCTGCTGCCCAGCGGCCTTGGCGCTTCCCTGGCTGGGCCTTCAGCTCTCCGTGGGACCTCTGGCGGTCTCCCGGGCCTGACCTCCTTGTTCCGGCGGGCAGCCCTCTGGCCCTTCCTCATCCCACGGCCTGGTGCCTCCGACACCTGGTTACCTAACGTCGATACCCAATGCCGGATACCACAACCCAGATACCTGATGCCTGTATATCCGCCGTTAGGTTATCCTTCAGAGTTTGCAGGGTACCAATACCCCTCCTGGCATCTTCCTGCTTACCAGCCCTTGTCTGGGTATCCTGGGTACCAACTTCCTCTTCCTTCTCCTCCTCCACCACTACCGCCTGATCGCGAATCTGTCCCAGCATGGTGGCAGGATGCCAGGACACAACTCCTGACAGAACTTATGCAGTCCCAGCCACACTGACTTCTACTCAGAGTACCACCTCCTACTCCAGTTCCTTTGGGACGTGCTGCGGGTTCTCTTCCAGCGGGCGACACCGGGATGGATCCTTCCTATCTCAGTGGTGTGGAGCCCTCGGATTCAGATTCGGATTCCAATATCGACCTCTCTGAAACTTGTTCACTGGTCGAACTTCATCCAAAAGAGTCCTCCAATATCCCCCCTTCCCAGAGGATCCTTCTTTTGGGAATCTGTTGAGAACTAGTCAAACAGTAGGGGGCTGGCCATCCGAGGAGATAGATCCTCAGCGAAAAAGGCTGGCTGAATATTTGGACTTGTCCACCACAGACCCTCTACCCATCCCCTTGGATGGGCCCGCACGAGGATCTAGTTACCACATTATGGCAACAGCCCGTTTCCATCCCGGCTGTTTCCAGGAAGGCTGACAGAACCTACTTCCCCGGAGGGATCTCTCATCTGACTTCACACCCAAAAGCCGACTCTGTGGTCATCACGGCCGCGCATGACGGCTCGGCTCAACCTAAACACTTGAGTTCCTCCCCACCAGATGAGGACTCAAGACAACTTGACCAGTTCAGTAGGAAGATCTACTCATCCACCTCCTGCACCATCCAGTCGCTGAACTACATGTCCCACATGGTGGCTTTTCAGAAGTCCTCTCTCGCGGAACTGGAGAGGGACCTTCGGACATCCCTGACGAAAATGCCAGGGCTAAACTGCTGGACAGGGTTCACATGAATAAATCTTCCTGCTGTCATGCACTCCGAGCCACTTATGATTCTGTGGACTCCGTGGCTCGGGCTGCGGCCTCGGGCATTTGCCTTTGGCACCTAGCATGGCTGCGCCTCGCAGGTTTGGCACAGGATGTTCAGTCATCCCTTTTGGATGCACCTTTCAGGGGTTCCATCCTCTTTGGCGGTGACGCAAATGACATTATTACGGGGCTGCAAGAAAGTGGTAGGTCTCTTAGAGTCGTATGCTGCACGTATCGGACAGGTGAAAAGAAACAGCCCTTTCATTGCCTGAGAAGATGGAACAAGAACCAGAACAAGCATCAAGGTAAAAAACGCGCCACTGGCTCTGGAGCCCAAGCTCCTCAGGCTAAGTTCGCCAAAGCAGCCTCTGGAACCAGAGCTCCACTTCCCTTGGCGTCCTGACTCATTTCCCCTCCTCCCGCTCCCTCTGTCCTCCTTGGAGGAACCGGTAGGAGGGAGGTTCGGTCTCCACCTGGAGGGGTGGAAGTTCGTCACTGCAGATGTATGGGTTCTTCAGCTCATACAAAGAGGACACTATATCGAGTTCCTGGAGATTTCAACTTCAAACCCTCCGGGAAGGTCCTTTTACCCATCGGGTCAGATCCCCATTGTCCACCAAGAGATCCAGGCCCTGCTACAAAAAACAGCCATAGAACCCATCCCTCCAAATCAACTAGGAAGGGGATTCTACTTCCATTTCTTCCTAGTCACAAAAAAGACAGGGGATCTGTGGCCTATCCTGGATCTCAGCATGCTGAACCTCTTTGTGGAGTACAAGAAGTTCGCATGTTGACTCTTCAGGGACTCCTGCCCCTGCTCCCATCAAACACATGGCTGTGCTCCCTGGATATGCAGGATGCTTACCTTCATATCCCCATCCTCCCGGCCCACCGCCGCTTCCTTCGATCCTCCTTCCGGGAGAACCATTTCCAATTCAAGGCACTTCCCTTTGGGCTGTCCTCAGCGCCCCTGGTTTTCACCAAGTGCCTAGTGGTGGTAGCGGCGTTTCTCTGCCGCAAGGGCATATGTGTGTTCTCATACCTGGACGACTGGCTCTTTTCAGCCCCATCCCCGGACAGCCTGAAGGAGTCTCTCTCCTTCACTCTGTATCTGTTTGCCCAGCTGGGCATCTCAGTCAATCTCCCTAAGTCTCGGCTAGTACCCTCTAAGCGCCTCCAATTCATTGGAGCAGTACTGGATACAGTCCAGAGCAAGGCCTTCTTACCATTGGATTAAGCCGAGACCTTGGCTTCTCAGGCCACTTTAGTGGTCAAAGCTCGATGGACCCCAGCCCACTCGGTGCTCCATCTTTTGGGTGTTATGGCAGCGGCCATTCCTACCGTCCCTCTGGCCAGACTGCACGTGAGGGTTACCCAGTGGTCTTTTCGAGTCCAGTGGGATCAACGTTCGGACGACATGAATCAACTGGTTATGATCTCCAACAAGCCTTCAGGAAGACCTTCTCTGATGGCAGGACCTCACCAACTTGTTGGTGGGAGCCCCCTTCCACTTTCTAGCTCCCTCCCAGACCCTCACCTTGGATGCCTCCGATATGGGTGGGGGAGCCCATTTGGGGGATCACAGAACTCAAGGTTCGTGGTCTCCTCAGGAGCAACATCTTCACATCAACATCCTGGAGACCAGAGCAGTCCTCTGTGCTCTCCAGGCCTTCCAGTTTTCACTCCTCCCGGGAACACTTCTGGTCCAGACAGACAACATGGCGACTGTCTGGTACCTCAACAAACAGGGAGGTACTCGGTCATACCCTCTTTGCAGGGAAGCAATGAGAGTATGGTATTGGGCTATTCAGCATGGCCTGTTTCTGACAGCAGTCCATGTACCAGGCGTGCATAACGTCCTGGTGGACAGTCTCAACTGGTCAGTAGCCAGGGCTCACAAGTAGGAACTAAAGCAGGAGGTAGTCGAAGACCTGTTTCTTTGGTGGGGTCGGCCAGACCTAAATATGTTTGCCCTCAATTGAACGCAAAACTACCCAACTTTTGCTCGCTCGTTCCTGGGCATGGTGCTTTTTGGCGAGACACACTGTCTCTCTCTTGGACAGGGAGGTTTCTATACATGTTTCCTCACTTTCCTCTCATTCAGAAGGTCCTATTGAAACTCCAGGCAGAAGGGGCCCACTTGAATTTGATTGCCCCTCTGTGGCCCCGGCAGATTTGGTTCCCGCTGTTAGAACAACAAGTTCTAGAACCGCCAGTCCTTCTGCCACTGTCTCACAACCTTCTGTCTCAGGAGCAAGGCACCCTGGTCCATCCAAGTCTTCAGTCACTCCATCTTCATGTGTGGCACCTGTGGACATAGCGGTTTCTCGGTATGGAGTTTCCTCTCAGGTCCTGGTGGAGACCGGAAAATCCTCTACCAGATCCACCTACGCCATGAAGTGGAAGAGATTTTCTATCTGGGCCACAGCCAAAAACTTGGACCCTTTTTCCTGCTCGGCCTCCCAGGTGTTAGAGTACCTCTTACATCTTTCTGAGTTGGGCCTTAGTTACTCCTCAGTTTACATCTATCTCTCTGAGGTGTCGGCCTACCATCTTCCGGTGGAGGGCAAAACCCTAGCACAACTAGAGGTTTCCAAAACTTTCTTGAAGGGTATCCTTCACATCAAACCTCCAGTCCGGAACCCCTGTCCTCCCTGGGATCTTAATTTTATGTTGGAGAAACTTACTTTACCCCCTTTTGAACCAGCAGCAAGTTGTGATATGCACTTCCTGTCCTGGAAGACACTGTTTTTGGTTGCAGTTACTTCAGCTCGAAGAGTTTCAGAGCTTCAGGCCTTTGTTTGCAGAGAGCCTTATTTGATTTTCCGCAAGGACCAGGTGGTCCTGAGGACTAGTCCTTCTTTTCTTCTGAAAGTGGTTTAGAGACGACTCTCAACCAGAGTGCTGAACTGCCGGTCTATTTTTCTCAGCATTCCAGCAGGGGGGGAATATCTTTTGCACACCCTGGATGTGGATTGGATTTTGAGGTACTATACCTCCCGGACTAAGGGGGTTCGAGAGTCGAACCAACTCTTTGTGGCCTTTGCCTCCCAGTGCCAGGGCAAGGCCATCCCTAAACAAACTAGTTCTAGGTAGCTGGCTAACTGTATTCACTACACTTACCAGAAATACGGAAAACCCCTTCCGGGGGCAGTTAAAGGCAACTCCACCAGAAGCGTGGCCACTTCTACTGCTTTTTCAGGAATGTGTCCACTGCAGAGATCTGTGCAGTGGCCACTTGGTCTTCTGTCCACACCTTCACTAAGCACTACAGTCTGGACATTGCCTCTAGGTATCAAGCTGGTTTTGGCCTTGCAGTTTTGCAAGGTCTTCTGTCTTAAGGCAGATCCTTAGTTGGCAGACATCTTCCTCCTCCCAGAAACTCATCTCCGACTCCTTCTTTTTGTTAGGCTGCTTGAAATTCAGTCCTGTATGTGAAGACCTACTGCAGGAACCCTCTTGAAGTAAGATATAGCAGTTATGTAACAACTTACCGTAACAGTAGATCTTCGAGAGAGTTTCCTGCAGTAGGTCTAGTTTCCCACCCACCTTCCCCCAGCTCTTGGAAATTTTCCTTTTTTATCCTGTCTAGTCCCCTGGTCTAGCCAGGGCACTGGGTCCCAGGAGTTGTTACTCCTTTCTTTCTTCTAGCCTCTTTCTCTAGGTCTCTGGTGGAAAAGAATGTGGGACTGCCCCTTTTAGAGTCGGGCTGACATTGCATCGCCTAATGTCGGGAGGCGGTCCCTGCTGATGATTGCTAGCTACAAGTTTGCCGTTCAAACCTGAAGCCAGGGGGCGCAGTCCTACTGTATATATGAAGACCTACTGCATGAACCTCTCTCGAAGATCTACTGTTACGGTAAGTTCTTACGTAACTTCTGTTTCTTTCTCCTGCCATCAACCGCCCAGTGGATCATGCAGAAAAACAGTGCTGTTGTTTACTTACCTTTTATTTTCAACTCCCTAATTATTGGTGACGTGTTACATTGCTGCGGAAAGAACTTCAGATCCTTGGATGACACGTAAAACTGCTGTCCCTTCTCCAGTCTTTGATCACTGTCCTGGTGAAAGTTAAAGATTCCATGGCATGTACCGAAGAAAAGTATGGAAGTTTCCCTGCTGTCTTGGCCCAGATTCCCCTGTCATTAAAACAGGTCCACATACCTATCCCTCAGGGTGCACCTAGAAACAAGCTATAACATCTTAAAGTGTCTTTCCTGGTGAAAAATTACAAATAAATGCAAATCTGATTTAAGAGGCTGCATAACTCTTGTTGCTTTATAGAACTCATGAAAGTATAATTGGAGCTGTATTGGTAACACGTCCAGGATATAGATTCTCTATTATTTCAACTGTATATTCTTCATGATACTTAAGATTAATGCATTGATATATTGTTTGTTTTTGTATCCAGGTTGTGTACTCTGTTTCCTTAGTCATTCTTCCCGCATTTCCGTTGTGTAACTTAAGCTATCAGAATACAGTTACAGTACTTCCTTTGGCTTGCATGCAATTTAATGATGGCTGTTTATAATGCATGCATTACTGGATACTAATTCTTGTATCCTGGCACATCAGCAAGTCTCTGAACAGGTGTGGTACAGAAGGCTCTCACTCTTCAGACATGCTGGAAGTAGAGTTGGGTAGCTAGGGACTGTTGTCCTGTGTCTGCCTGTGCTGCATCTGACCAGCAGGTATAGGGTTAATACTATGTATCAGTTTCTAATGCCATTAGTCTCTCATGTTTTGTGAATAAAAATAGGGAGACATATTATAAATATTCAGCCAGTTTGTCAGTCTACCGGCCCTTTAAGAGCCTCCAAGCTCAATTCCCCAGGGTGCTATTGCAGCTGTGCACACCAAGAAGTGATTGGCTGATTGTGGGGTTCAGAATACAGTCAAGTCTGTTCCAATGGGGGTTATAGCTGTGCTGTGTCTTTAATGATCCTGCCATGGACCTTCTCAGGCGTGCTGAGATGCTGCTCTGTAAATTGACTGGTTGAGTCTGGCAGAGCAGCGATGCTGAAGAGCTCTGCCTTCGACTGTGTTACACAGTGCAGGCCCTGCCATTGCCATCTGTAGCAAAAACAATCAGATTTCTAATTGGTTGTTACTTCTTTGGTTATTTGAACTAATGGACTGAGGAAATCACTTTTGAGGTAGAGGTTAGCCAAAACTACAAGCCATTATATGTGTGTGTGTGTGTGTGTGTCATACAAAATGCATGTTCTGATAAGTAGCAGAATAAAAATGTATTATCTTGACCCAACATTGCAAGAGGCTAGTACAGTATCTTGCAAAGTTAGGGATGTTACAATGCATACTAAATCAGTGAGCTGCTTTCACAATGCTGATGACTTCATAAAAGCCATGTGCAGCACTGAAGCCAGCAGTTGGAATCAAAGAGAAACAGGTCTTCATACAAACAGCAGATTTAAAAGCCATAACTAGTAAAATGATGTTGTAGGAACTAAATACGCAATGGTGTAACTCAAAATATGAAGTTTAACTTGTGAAGGGACTGTCATAACTCACTCGTGTCTCTGCCACTCGTGAGTTATGGTCCTGCCCCCCCACATATAAAGATAAATTTAGGTTACCTCCCCGCTCCCCCCACCCTCCTGCCCAGCCACTGCTTGGCCGATCTCAAGACAGCAAGCAATATTTACCCTCTGCTCACCTCCACTGCCAGCTGCCGTCTCATGCAAGTGAAGTGACTTGCGTTACCTAACTGACTTTACTGCACTTGCATGAGATGGTGGCCGGGAGCGTAGGATAAATACTGGCCGCTGTCTAGAGACTGATCAGCTAGCCAGGAGGGGGAGCAGGGATGTAAATTAAACTAATAATTATAGTTGAGCAGAGGGGCACTCAGTTTCGAGGATAATGGGAAGTTTGTGTGGAGACATTAATACATGTCAGCAAGTTTCCCCTAATTTTTGTGTTGTGTGCTTCACCCCTAAGAGATGCATGAACATAGTTTTTTTGCAGTTTATTTCCTTGCTTTTTGAGAAGGATACATAACAGCTGACACCTTTAGATTTCTTGAGCACTACATGAAGCAGCAGACCCATTGAGCACAGTACCAGACCTGTAGCTTGCTTTGCACAAGGTCCTGCGTGCCATTCATGAAGCAGCAGACCCACTGAGCACAGTTCCAGACCTTAAGCTTGCTTTGCATAAGCTCTGCAGGTCCTGCATGAAGCAGTAGATCCCTTGAGCACAGCACCACTCCTGTAGCTTGCTTTGCACAAGGTCCTGCTGGCTCTACATGAAGCAGCAGACACACTGAACATAGTTCCAGACCTGTAGCATGCTTTGCAAAGAGCCCTGCAGGCACTACATGAAGCAGCAAACCCAGTGAGTATAGTACCAGACGTGTAGCTTGCATGGCACAAAGCCCTGCAGGTCCTTCATGAAGCAGCACACCCACCAAGCACAGTATCAGATCTGTAGCTTGCTTTTCACAAGGCCATGTGGGCCCCTACATGAAGCAGCTGATACACTGGGCACAGTACAAGACCTGTAGCTTGCTTTGCACAAGGCCATGTGGGTCCTACATGAAGCAGCTGATCCATTGGTCACAGTACAAGACCTGTAGCTTGCTTTGCACAAGATCCTGTGTGCCCTATGTAAAGCAGCAGACTCACTGAGCACAATATCAGACCAGTAGCTTACTTTGCAGAAAGTCCTGCAGGCCCTACATGAAGCAGGGGACCCAGTGAGCAGAGTACCAAAGCTGTAGCTTGCTTTGCACAAGGCAGTGGGCTCTACAAGAAGCAGCAGATCCATTGAGCACATAACCAGACCTAAAGCTTGCTTTGCACAAGGTCCTGCAGGCCCTACATGAAGCAACATACCTATTGAGCACAGTGCCAGACCTGTAGCTTGCTTTACACAAGGTCCTGCAGGAACTACATGAAGCAGCAGACCCATTCAGCACAGTACCAGACCTGTAGCTTCCTTGGCACAAGGCCCTGCAGGCTCTAAATGAAGCAGTAGACCCACTGAACACAGTTCCAAACCAATAGCTTGCTTTACAAAGAGCCCCCACAGGCCCTACATGAAGCAGCAGACCTAATGAGTTTGGTACCAGACCTGTAGCTTGCTTTGCACACGGTCATGTGGGCCCTACCTGAAGCAGCAGACTCACTGACCACAGTATCAGACCTGTATCTTGCTTTGTGCAAGGTTGTGTGGGCCCTACATGAAGCAGCAGACCCATTGAGCACAGTACTAAACCTGTAGCTTGCTTGGCATAAGGTCCTGCAGGCCCCAAATGAAGCAGCACACCCACTGAGCACAGTACCAGGCCTGTAGCTTGCTTTGCACTAGCCCTGTAGTCCCTACATAAAGCAGTGGACCCACTGAGCACAGCAGAAAATCAGTAGATTGCTTTGCACAAGGCCCTGAGGGCCCTACATGAAGCAGCAGACACACTGAGCACAATACCATACCTGTAGCTTGCTTTACACAAGCCCTGTAGACCCTACATAAAGCATCAGCCCCACTGAGCATGGCAGCAGACCTGCAGCATGATTTGTACACGGCACTGAGAGCCCTACATGAAGCAGCAGACCCACTGAGCACAGTACCAGACTTGTAGGTTTCTTTGCACAAAGGCCCTGTGGGACCTACATGAAGCACCAGACCCATTGAGCACAGTACCAGACCTGTAGCTTACTTTGCACATGGCCCTGCAGAAACATAGAAACATAGAAGTTGATGGCAGATAAGGACCACAAGGCCCATCCAGTCTGCTTATTTTTTCTACCTTATGAATGTGCCATAGGCCTTTACTCTGTCAATGGTCTGTTTATTCATACTCATCTGTATTGCTCCCTTATGCCTATCCCATGCCTGTTTGAAGCCCTGCACTATATTCATTTCCACCACTTCCTGAGGTAGGCCGTTCCATGCATCCACCACCCTTTCTGTGAAAAAGAACTTCCTCACATTATCCCTTAACCGGCCTCCCTCTAATCTCATGCTGTGTCCTCTTGTCCTGCTATTTTTCTTATATTGAAATGTTAGACTATTTCACCTTGTTAATGCCCTTACGGTGTTTGAATGTTTTGATTATATCATCTCTCTCTCTCTCTCCCTCCTTTGCTCTAGGGTATACATATTGAGCTTCGTTAATCTGTCCTCATATAATTTCTGATGCAGTCCCTGCACCATTTTGGTTGCCCTTCTCTGGACTGCCTCCATTTTGTTAATGTCCTTGTGCAGGTGTGGCCTCCAGTACAGCATGCAGTACTCCAGATGGGGCCTAACCAGTGTCTTGTAAAGAGGGATTATTACCTCCCTCTTACGACTTGTGATACCCCTACTAATACACCCCAATATCCCTCTAGCGTTACCTACTGCTTTAGTGATCTGCTTGGATGATTTCAGGTCATCTGTGATGATGATGCCCAAGTCTCTTTCTTCCCTTGTGATTGCAGCAACTCCCTTCCCAACCTATAGGCAGCTTCAGGGTTTCTCTTCCCCTTTGGCATGATCTTGCACTTCTTGCGGTAAACCCCAGTTGCCACCCTTCAGACCATTTTGCCAGTTTTTCCAGATCTCTTCTCATTCTGCCCATCTCATCCGGATCATCTACTCTGTTGCAGATCTTGGTGTCATCTGCAAACATGCAAGCCTTACCCTCCAGTCCATCTGCAATGTTACTGATGAAGATATTGAAGAGGACTGGCCCCAGGACTGATCCCTGAGGTACCCCACTTGTTACTTGCATCTCTTCTGACTGTATACCGTTTACCACCACTCTCTGTTTTCTGCCTGCCAACCAGTTTGCCACCCAGTTACATAGAAACATAGAATTTGATTTGCAGATAAGGACCGCTTTGCCCACCCAGTCTGCCCATTTCCTACTACTGGATAAGCTGCAGATCCTAGTTAACCAGCAGCCTACTTCTTCCTACCCACCCCCAAATTGCCTTATGACTATCCATGCATGCTAATTCCACCACTGATTTTGACTCCACAACCTCCTCCGGAAGGCCATTCCATGCATCTACAACTCTCTCTGTGAAAAATACTTCCTTAAATTACCTCTGAGCCGCCCCCTCTATCTTCAAATTGTGCCCTCTTGTTCTTGCACACCTCTTTTTTGAAAGATGCTACCCTCTTGGACTTTGTTGATTCCCTTGAGGTACTTGAAAGTTTCTATCATGTCCCCCTCTCCTCCTTTCCTCGAGGCTATACATATTAAGCTCCTTAAGTCTCTCTTCATATGTCCTCCGGTGCAGACCCTGCACCATTTTGAACCTCCTCTGGACAGCTTCCATCCTGTCTATGTCTTTGCGGAGATTGGGTCTCCAGAACTGCACACAGTACTCAGATGGGGTCTCACCAGCTGTCTGTACAGAGGGATAATAACTTCCTGTTTTCTACTGGTGATGCCTCTCCCTATGCATCCCAGTATCCCCCCAGCCATCCTTGCTGCCTTCTCACATTGCTTGCCCACCTTTAGGTCATCTGATATGACTACCCCCAGGTCCCTTTCCATTTTTGTTGTTGTTAGTATCTCACCCCCCATTGTGTACTCTTCCCCTGGGTTTTTGTTTCCCAGGTGCATTACCTTGCACTTCTTAGCATTGAATCTAAGCTGCCATACATTTGACCATTCCTCTAACCTTGCCAAGTCCCTTCTCATCCTTTCCACCCCACCCTGTGCATCAACTCTGTTGCAGATCTTAGTGTCATCTGCAAAGAGCATCTTTTCCTTCAGTCCTTCTGCAATGTGGTTTATAAAGACATTGAAGAGGACAGTCCTATCTGAACCTCAGGTCCCCGCTAGTAACCCTCCTTTCTTCTGAGTGGACTCCATTTACTATTACTCTGTGTCCTATTCTCCAGCCAATTCTTCCCAGGCTGTCATCTTGGGACCCACTCCCAGGCTGGCTAACTTATATATTAATCTTTGTGTGGGACTGTGTCAAATGCCTTGCTAAAGTCTAGGTAGGCCATGTCCACAGCCCCTCCCTGATCTACTACTTTGGTCACCCAGTCAAAGAAATCTATCAGATTCGTCTGGCATGACCTTCCACTGTGAATCCATGCTGCCTAGGGTCCTGTGCCCTTCTGGCCTCTAGATACTGTGACAATTCTTTCCTTTAAAAGTGATTCCATCATTTTCCCTATCACTGAGGTTAAACTAACAGGTCTGTAGTTTCCTGCTTCTGCCTTGCTCCCACTTTTGTGAAGGGGAATCACATCTGCCCTCCTCCAGTCCTCGGGTACCACCCCATCCTCCCATGATTTGTTAAAGAGGGTAGTCAGTGGTGTCACTAGTTCTACCCTTAGTTCTTTTAGAATTCTGGGATGAATCCCACCAGGCCCCATTGCTTTGTCCACCTTCAGTTTTAAGGTTCTTTCAGAACTCTTTCTTCTATAAATGGGCTGGTATCAACTTCTGTATCCAGAGTGTTACTACTGTTTGTTTTATGTACCTCCCCTCTTCCTTTGTAAATACTGAGCAAAATATTTGTTTAGTATCTCTGCCTTTCACATTCTCCTCTGCCCACCCTCCTCCCCTTTATTAAGCCTCACTATCCTCCCTTGGTCTTCCTTTGCTCCCTGATGTACCTATAAAGGTTTTATTCCCCTTCTTAACTGAGTTGGCTATCTTTTCCTCAGTTTGGGCCTTTGCTGTTCTGACTGCCTTCCAGCCTCCTTTTGCTTTAACTGATACAGTTCTCTGTCCTGCTCCTGCTGCGATTCCTTGTACTTCCTGAATGCTTTCTTTCTCTTGAACCTTCACTGCCACTTCCTTTGAGAACCATAGTGGTTTCTTACATACGTCTTGTTTTGTTTATTTGCTTCACACAAAGGCTCGTTACCTCTGTGATGGCAGTTTTATTATTCCCCATTGTTCTTCCACCCTCCTTCCCTCCATTTGCTAGTTGACCAACTTCTGACCCACCTCAAGCCTACCCAGCTTATTAATCAATCTTCTATGTGGAACAATATCAAAACTTTGCTGAAGTCAAGGTAGGTGACATCAACTGTACTCCCTTGGTCCACCACTCTGGTTACCCAGTCAAAGAAATCTCTGAGATTAGTTTGGCAGGACCATCCTTTTTTAAACCCATGCGGGCCCTACATGAAGCAGCAGAACCAATGAGCACAGTAACAGACCTGTAGCTTGCTTGGCACAAGGCCCTGCATGAAGTAGAAGACCCACTGAGTGCAGCACCAGACCTTTAGCTTGCTTTGAAAAGAGCCCTGCAGGCCTTACATGAAGCAGCAGACCCACTGGGCAGAGTACCAGACCTGTAGCTTGCTTTGCAAAAACTCTTCAGGCCCTACATGAAGCAGCAAACTCAATGAGCACAGTGCCAGACTTGTAGCTTGCTTTGTACAAGGCCCTGCATGCCCTTCATGAAGCAGCAGATCCACTGGGCATGGTGCCAGACTTGTAGGTTGTTTTGTACAGGGCCCAAAACAAGTAAATAAGATGTATTTATTTGACACCCTATCTCGCAGGCTCAGGGTGTTCCAAAAATTTACAAATGTAATAACAAGAGCACAGCTCCTCACCATTACTAAACTTGCATGATACACCCCATATATTAAAGTAACATAAAATATAAATAACCATATTGCACAAATCCCAACTATAACCCTGGACCAACCCACATCACATCCAGTCAGTGGAAGCAAGTGCAACAGATGGGATGTCATTTCTCTTCTGAATATTTTCACTGAAGCCAGCTCATTGTTGCACCAAATTAGGAATGACCCCTGCTCATTGAGGTTCGCCAGGGAGAGTTCTGTCCTGAATACTGCCACCCGGTGACCTAGAAGACCATGCAGCTGGAGGGCCAGTGGAAGGTAGAATGTTGTTGATATTAGGGCATTGACATGCATCACATGTGCAAGCCCCTTAACATCCAGCTGCAATATCCTAAGTGTTGGGGAGTAAAACATAAACATGGCCCTGTTGCACATGATAAAAGACCCTGGTACTGTATATTGCACTCTAGCCCTGCCTACTCAGACTTGCCTTCTGACAAGAAATTATCTCAGGGGTATACCCCCCATCCTGTCCCTGTCTAGGGAGACAGCTCCGGCTCTGTGGATGATGGCACCTGCTTTAAGTAAGAGGCCACACGGACGGTGCCATGGGAGCTCCAGAGGGAATCAGGCACTAGAGACAACAAGGGATTTAAATGAATCATATCTGCACTAAGGGGGCCTCCCTCAGGTGTCACATTAGGGAGTTCATAAGCAGTGGGGCTGCCACTGCAAAGGCACAATCCCTGTACTGTTTTCAGCAAAACCTCAGGATTGCTATTAAGCCTTCCTGAGATGAGTGAAGGGGCAGCCAGGAGCACATGGATACAGGAGCTCTTTCAGATAGCCTGGTCCTAAATCGTGTAGGACATTGTATGTTAACTACCCTGTCCTGAAGGAGGTGTACGACCTCATCAGCAACCAGTGCAACGCTCTGCAACATAGGTCACACCATGTGCCACTCAACATTTTTAATACTCATAAAGAATTCTATAAAGGTTTTTAAATAATTAAAATGTTAATAATTATTGATATTTAAAAATCTGTGGTATGGTGTCATCGAAGCACAGGTCAGGAAACATAGGAAACCAGGAGCAGCTTTAAAATTATTAAATAGTGTTTTTATTTTTCTCAGTAACAGCAAAATAAAAATACTCAGTATAACCATTTACAAAGGCAGTACAAACAGAGAAAACTAAGTCCTTCTTCTGAGGGTATCTCTTAATTCCAAGTTTTAGTCTCTCAGTCTCTCACTCTCCTTGTCTCTCGGGCAAAAACATTGCTGCTCTTTTTATAAGTCTTTGTCTGGGAACTCGTTAAGAGAGCCTGCTTCTCACAGAATGTTCTTGTAAGTTTCATTCCTTGCAGGTGAAGCAAAACAGTACATGGTGTCCCAGACTGAATTCTTGTTTACAGCTCTGCAAAAGGCTTAAATCTGCATCTCAGGTTAACCCCTTGAGTTTCAAATAGCTTTGCAGTCATTCCAGCAGTATAACTATATACATTTTAGCTTTGCAATCATTTCAACAGTATAACTAAATACAGTTTTAAGCAAAGGGATCTCCATATCAGTGACATTTCCACATAAAGATTCACATATAATTTTATACCCGCAGATATACAAAGGGGAAGAAAAGAGAGAAATAACAAGGGAAGCCAGAGAGATAGTGAGAGGTGGAGAATTGAAATACCATCAGAGTGATCAGTTCCTATGTCTCACAAGAAAAATGTGGTTGCCCAATCAGACAGACAAGAGGCAGAAAAGGAGAGGATAGAACAAATACTTGCATTTAAACTCTTTCTGCATAACAAATGGGGCAGGGCATTATTCAACCCTATCACATACCCCCCTCTTTAAGAGGGAACCTGTTTTACAACAACAGGTGGCCAAAACTTTCTTGTAATTATCTTCTAGCAGTAGCTTATAACTTTTATAGTCTGGTGCATATGCAGCATAGCAAACAGAGAAGGTTCAACTCACATTTTTTCAACCTTTGCATTTCTCAATTTCTGATCCATATCTTGACAGAAAATCAGCATTGACATTCTCTTTCCCAGATTTGTGCATCACTTTAGATATAAATGGCTGTAGTGCCAGGTACCACCGTGTGATTCTAGAATTCTTATCCTTCATTTGGTTAAGCCAACAGAGAGGATTGTGATCTGTTACAAGTACAAAGTCAGCTCCTAGCAAATAAAACTTAAGGGACTCCATAGCCCACTTTGTGGTAAGGCATTCCTTTTCAGTGGTGGAGTACCTTTCTCTCTGTCGTGCAATTTCCTACTTATGTATAGAATAGGATGTTCTTTCCCATCTATATGCTGACTCTAGACTGCACCTAGGCCTACCTCTGATGCATCAGTCTATAACAGAAATTGTTTCTCAAAATCTGGTTTTCTTAAAACAGGGGCTGAAAATAATGCAGCCTTAGTGGCCCAAAAAG
This sequence comes from Neoceratodus forsteri, assembly GCA_016271365.2. Taxonomy (NCBI): domain Eukaryota; kingdom Metazoa; phylum Chordata; order Ceratodontiformes; family Ceratodontidae; genus Neoceratodus; species Neoceratodus forsteri. The sequence continues at coordinate 547,675,851 of JADMNL010000023.1, forward strand.
CCCTGTCACACTCTGTGGTCCATTTCACATTATTCAGGAATCGTTCTTTGTGAGTAGTAGCTAACTCTGCAAAGCTGGGAACAAATCTCAATAATAACCAGCCAGCACTAAAAATGACCTGACATATTTCTTGGTTTGGGGACAGGGCTGTTAGCTGCAGCTTCTATCTTGAAACCTCTGGCTTGACTGCTCCATTTCTCAAAATAGCCCAAATATCTGGTTTCCTGCATGCCCAGTGCACACTTAGTAGGATTAATTGTTAGACCTGCCTTTTGATCGATTGATAACTGCTCGTGAGGTGTTCCAGGTGGCTTTCCCAGTCTGGACTGTACACCATGACATCATCCAGGTACACAGCACAATAACCAGAGGGGCTAGAATTACATCCATATACCACTGGCACATAGCAGGTGTGCCATGTAAACCAAACAGCATGGTAATGAACTGATAGAATTCAATAGGAGTGGCAAATACAGTTTTGTCTCTGGATTCTTTAGCTAGGGGGATTTGCCAGTAACCCTTGGTGAGACTGAGGGTACTGATATACTTGGCACTTCCCAGTCTGTCCACCAAATCATCTATTCTGGGTATGGGATAACTGTCAAATTCTGACAGCTGATTGAGTTTCGTAAAATCAAAGCATATTCTTACACCCCCTTTTTTTTTGTTTACAATCACCACTGGTGATGACCAAGCACTTCTTGACTCTTCTGTGATACCTAATTCTTTCATTTTTTTGTATTTTCTTAACCACATCTGCTCTTAACCGCTCTGGTAATCTGTATGTCTTTTGTCTAATATAGCGAGCATTCTTTGTCACTATTACGTGCTCGACCCCTTTTGCTCAGCCTGGTACTGGGGTAAAAGTACTGTTAAAGGGACACAGTCAACCCCCTTAGGTCTCAAAATGCCCCAGTTTAAAAAAAATATATTTTATGATTGTTCACATTTTATAGACTATTAATGCAGCTGGTAGTTTGAGTCAAATCCCATTTTTTCTTTTAAAAAGTGAAAAACTGACTGCCCACCATACTGGTGTTACCACACTAAAACATGTTTGTTTACATTTCCACGCTCCCACTGCATCTTTCCTGCATTCAGGAACACTCCCAACACAATCTAGCTACTCGTTATGCAGTGACAGTACAGGAGACTATTGTATCATAAATGGTTGCACTGTTTGAGGGTGTTTCTAATGTTCAGGAAGTGTGCACTAAGAGTAGTTCAGTGATATGAAGCAAAATAAAGCTGCATAGCTATACATTACAATGCATTTTGGTTCTAATGAGCAAGGAGGCAGATAAAGCAACCAGCAACATCAGTCAATTTTAGAGAAATTGTGCAATCATAAAATTAAGCAATAATGCATGACACAGTGTGGGTTGTGCTGGGATAAACTCACGCCTGGGGTGGTTGAGCATGAGGCCAGAGGCCAAGTGCATTCAACGCCCCAAGGAGTGAGGTTATCCCAGCACAACCCACACTCTGGAGTGCATTATTGCTATTATACAATGGCTCTTATTTATTAACACTGTGGGGATCAAAATGAGCACATGTAGATGGCTATTAGGCAGAGGACAAGTATTGGAACATCCCTTTTATGTGTAGGGACATCTATTTTATAGTATCAGTTGTATAGTTTTTTTTTTTTGAAGAAACACTCCCCATGTGAAAGCACACTGCATCATGGGTATGCAATAATCAATTGTCAGGTATCACTGTAGTGTGTTATGCAAGACCAGACAATTAAATATTTGCATACCCATGATGCAGTGCATTCATATGTGTTTTTTCCTCCCTCATAAAAGATAAAACTGTAAAACTGATAGTATAATAGAGATGTTCTACACTATAAAGATGTTCTGACACTTGTTCTCTGCCTAACTATAAAATGTTTCAGCCATGGCAAAATGTTGCTGCCCCCAAATATAAACAAATAAGGTTTTATATGAAGCTAGCTTTTGCTGCTGTTCCTGTTGCTAGCCTTGCTTGTAGAGCAGAAAGCAGCTAACTGAAAGAAGCTACAGTTTCTTATTAACTTAACACTTGTATCTAAGCAGGAGTCAGTGTCTGTTGAGATTAAGCAGACATATACTTTATTAGAAGTAGAAGGGGTCTTATTTAGGGTTAAAAAAAGAAAGAAAACAAAGAAAGTCGGTGTGTGTTCTGTGCTGGGAAGGATACTGTATCAACTTACTTTGCTAAACCAGTAGGAGGAGAGAGAGCTTAATTGGGGGTGTGGCTTAGACACTATAAAAGCGGGTGACTCAAATTACAACTTCCTGTTGCTAGCCTTGCTTGTAGAGCAGAAAGCAGCTAACTGAAATAAGCTACATTTTCTTATTAATTTAACACATATCTCAGCGGGAGTCAGTGTCTGTTGAGATTAAGCAGCCAGATACTTTATTAGAAGTAGAAGGGGTCTTATTTAGGGTTAAAAAAGAAAGCAAAGAAAGAAAGTCAGTGTGTGTTCTGTGCTGAGAAGGGTACTGTATCAACTTACTTTGCTAAACCAGTAGGAGGAGAGAGAGCTTAATTGGGGTTGTGGCTTAGACACTATAAAAGCAGGTGACTCAAATTACAACTTCCTGTTGCTAGCCTTGCTTGTAGAGCAGAAAGCAGCTAACTGAAAGAAGCTACATTTTCTTATTAATTTAACACTTATATCTCAGCAGGAGTCAGTGTCTGTGGAGATTAAGCAGACAGATACTTTATTAGAAGTAGAAGGGGTCTTATTTAGTGTTAAAAGGAAGAAAGAAAGTCAGTGTGTGTTCTGTGCTGGGAATGGTACTGTATCAACTTACTTTGCTAAACCAGTAGGAGGAGAGAGAGCTTAATTGGGGGGGTGGCTTAGACACTATAAAAGCAGGTGACTCAAATTACAACTTCCTGTTGCTAGCCTTTTTTCTTACTAATTGCCCTCCATCCCACCCACCCCAAGCCAGTTCTACTTTTATAGCCACTGGATTTGACTGTCAACAGGAACTTCCTGTTTGGCGGTAGGAAGGGAAGGATCATAGAGAAACATTGGTTTTGTCAACCCTAAAGGAAAAGTAGCTCACTCCCCCTGCTGGTGGTCTGACACTGAGCAAGGAAGAAGGAGGCTACTGAAGAATATAGGAAGTTGCTGTCCCAGAACAGGAAGGGTGAGAGTTGTAAGGAGAGGAGAGAGTAAGCATACAGAGAAACAGGAGAAGGGACACAAAATAAGGCATGATAGGAGCAGTGCAGTGCAATGGCTGTGGGGCAGCAGTGTTCTGGGAGACATTCTGGAGGCTGCGGTGCTGCCCTATTTGCAGGCACCTCTCTGGTCTGAGGGAGGAGGTTGCCCATCTCCAGGCTGACCTGGCTAGGATTCGTGAAACCTCCTCCCCACCCAGGAACCACCAGGTCCAATGCCACTACCTCAGAGGTTGCCAAGAAAGAGGAGAGGCTGGACCAGGGTGGGCTCAGGGAGGGAGAGGGTGGTGGAACAGAGTTGCATCCCTCCAGCTGTACCTCTCCACAATTCATTCACTCTTCTGGTGGATAGTGGTTCCTCTATGGAGGCACCTGCAGTGGAGACCAAGGAGGATGGTGGGAACCTTCACAAAGAAGACCCACAGGAGGGTGGCATGGGACCCCACAGGGGAAGGAAACAACTCCTGGTGGGGGACTCGGTCATTAGTGGGGTAGAAATAGGGGAGGAAGGGGAGAGGGAGGTAAGGTGCCTGCCTGGCACCACGGCTTGGAGGGACAAGAAGTGAATCCTCAGGATCGTGGGAGCAGCTGCATGAGGGAGGGAGCTGGATGTCATTGTCCACCTAGGGACAAATGACCTGGGTAGGAATGGGATCAGAGCAGTGCAAGAGGAGTTTGTAGAATTGGGGAAGGGCCTTAGACAAGTAAGCGACACGGTAACCTTCCAGAGGTGCTGTCTGTCTATGGCAAGGTGATGCTAGGTTTCTTCACCAGGGAATTCAATGAATAGTTGAAAACTGGTGTGGGGCTCAGGGTTTGGCTTCATTGGGGACTGGGGAGCACTGGAGGGATGCAGACCTATACTGGTGCGATGGTCTGCATCTGTCCAGGGGGAGAACCAGGATCCTAGATGAGAGGTTTAAATGCTTCATTGGCAAGCATTTAAACTAGCCAAGGGGGGAGGCACTGAAAAGGAGCAGGGAAATCCCAACCTCCCCCCACAAAACATGGTAATTAGTGAGGTAGACACCAAAGTAGAGAAGTCATTAGGAAGCAGGGCAGAGGTAAATGTAAAAAAAGGCAAAGGCAGTAAGGACATGAATGTGGCTAAAAGGGGTAAGGCCATCAAAAAGTGGAGGTTGATGAGTACCAATGCCCGTAGTCTGTGTAACAAGCTCCTTGAACTAGTGGCCTTGATGGAAGAGGGTTGCCTGGATATTGTGGCAGTCACAGAAACATGGTACACAGAGAACCATGACTGGGATGGCAATATACCAGGATACACAATCTACAGAAGGGACAGGTAGGAGGAGTAGCTCTCTATGTAAAGGAAGGGATCAAAGCAACAGAACTAAAGAGTAAATGGGGAGCAGATAAGGCACTCTGAGTCACCCTGGAGACAGAAAATGGCACCACAATCCGCATGGGGGTTGTATACAGACCCCCATCTGAGGGAGAGGGAATGGACAAGGAAATGATAGAAAGCTTCCTTAGAATGGCATAAAAAGGGGAGATATTGTTGATAGGGGACCTGAATATGCCAGATGTTAACTGGACCACCTTTGCTGCAGGTGCATCTAAGAGCAGGGTCATTCTTGATGCCCTACAGGGGGCATGCCTCAGACAGCTAGTATTGGAACCCACCCGGGAGGTAGCAATCTTAGACTTGGTACTCTCAAATGGGGATGAAGAAAGAATCTCAGATTTAGAAGTGGGTAGCTATCTGGGAACAAGCAACCACCAAACAGTGTGGTTCACGATAAACACAGCCATACAATCAAGCCATACAATAGCAAGAGTATTGGACTTTAGGAGGGCTGACTTTGGGAAAATGAGAGCGTGCCTCAGAAAAGCACTAGCAAACAGGCAACAAGGAGGGGATTGAGGAACAATGGGGAGTAATCAAAACTGCCATCACAGAGGCAACAAGCCTTTGTGTAAAGCAAATCAACAAAACACAACGAAGAAAAAAACTCTATGGTTCTCAAAAGAGGTGGCAGGGAAGGTTAAGGAGAAAAGGATAGCATTCAGGAAATATAAGGAAACACAGAAGGAGCAGGACAAGAACGTTATCAGTTAAAGCAGAAGGAGGCTGGGAAGGCAGTCAGAATAGCAAAGGCCCAAACCGAGGAAAGGATAGCCAACTCTGTTAAGAAGGGGGATAAGACCTTTTATAGGTACATTAGGGAACGAAGAAAGACCAAAGGAGGGATACTGAGGCTTAATAAAGGGGAGAGAATGTGGGTAGAGGGTGACAGTGAAAAAGCAGGGATACTGAATGAATATTTCTGCTTAGTATTCACAAAGGACGAGGAGGGAGAGGTACCTAAACCAAACAAGAGAAACACTCTGAAGACGAAGGTCGATACCAGTCCATTTAAAGAAGAAAGGGTTCTGAAACAACTAATAAAATTGAAGGTGGACAAAGCAGTGGGGCCTGATGGGATTCACCCAAGAATTCTAAAAGAACTAAGGGTAGAACTCGTGACACCGCTGACACTCTCTTTAACAAATCATGGGAGGATGGGGGGTACCTGAGGACTGGAGGAGGGAAGATGCAATTCTTCTTACAAAAGTGGGAGCAGGACAGAGGCAGGAAACTACAGACCAGTTAGTTTGATCTCAGTGGTAGGGAAAATGATGGAATCTACTTCTGAAGGAAAGAATTGTTGAGTACCTAGAGACCAGTGGGGCACAGGACCCAAGGCAGCATGGATTCACGATGGGAAGGTCCTGTCAGATGAATCTAATAGATTTCTTAGACTGGGTGACCAAAGTAGTAGACCAGGGAGGGGCTGTGGACATGGCCTACCTAGATTTTAGCAAGGCATGAGCTGTTAACTTCCCTGTGTATTTTCTCTGTTCTGACCCCCAATGCCGTTAACCTCTCTGTGCATTTTCTCTGTTCCGACCCCTGACACTGTAACCTCCCTATGCATTTTCTCTGCTCTGACCCCAGATGCTGATAATTACCCTGTGCATTTTCTCTGTTCTGACCCCTGACGCTGTTACCCTCTCTGTACATTTTCTCTGTTCTGACCTCCGATCCTGTTAACCTCACTGCATTTTCTCTGTTCTGACCCCTGACACTGTAAACGTCCCTATGCATTTTCTCTGTTCTGACTCCTGACGCTGTTAACCTCACTGTGCATTTTCTCTGTTCTGACCCCTGACACTGTTAACGTCCCTATGCATTTTCTCTGTTCTGACCCCTGACACTGTTAACATCCCTATGCATTTTCTCTGTTCTGACTCCTGATGCTGTTACCTCTATACATTTTCTCTGTTCTGACCCCCTGATGCTGTTAACCTCACTGTGCATTTTCTCTGTTCTGACCCCTGACGCTGTTAACCTCTCTCTGCATTTTCTCTGTTCTGACCCCTGACGCTATTAACCTCTCTCTGCATTTTCTCTGTTCTGACCCCTGACGCTGTTAGCCTCCCTGTACATTTTCTCTGTTCTGACCCCTGATGCTATCCTCACTGTACATTTTCTCTGTTCTGACCCCCTGACGTTGTTAACCTCACTGTGCATTTTCTCTGTTCTGACCCCCTGACGTTGTTAACCTCACTGTGCATTTTCTCTGTTCTGATCCCCGATGCTGTTAACCTCTCTGTGCATTTTCTCTGTTCTAACCCCCGATGCTGTTAACCTCTCTGTGCATTTTCTCTGTTCTGACCCCTGATGCTGTTATCTTCTCTGTGCCTTTTCTCTGTTCTGACCCCCGATGCTGTTAACCTCCCTATGCATTTTCTCTTTTCTAACCCCTGATGCTGTTAATCACCATATGGATTTTCTCTGTTCTGACCCCTTAGGCTGTTACCCTCTCTGTGTATTTTCTCTGTTCTGACCTCTGACACTGCTACCCTCTGTTTACATTTTTTCTGTTCTGACCCCCTGATGCTGTTAATCTCCCTATGTATTTTCTCTGTTCTGACCCCTGATGCTGTTAACCTCCTTATGCATTTTCTCTGTTCTGACCCTTGATGCTGTTAAACTCCCTGTGAATTTTCTCTGTTCTGACCCCCGACGCTGTTAAATTCCCTGTGCATTTTTTCTGCTCTGACCCCTGAGGCTGTACAATTCCCTGTGTATTTTCTCTGTTCTGACCCTTGACGCTGTTAACCTCCCTATGCATTTTCTCTGTTTTGACCCCTGATGCTGTTAAATTCCCTGTGCATTTTTTCTGTTCTGACCCCTGATGCTGTTAAATTCCCTGTGCATTTTCTCTGTTCTGACCCGTGATGCTGTTAAATTCCCTGTGCATTTTCTCTGTTCTGACCCCTGATACTGTTAACCTCCATGTGCATTTTCTCTGTTCTGACCCCTGATGCTGTTAAATTTCCTGTGCATTTTTTCTGTTCTGACCCCTGAGGCTGTAAAATTCCCTGTGCATTTTCTCTGTTCTGACCCCCAACACTGTTAACCTCCCTATGCATTTTCTCTGTTCTGACCCCTGACGCTGTTAAATTCCCTGTGCATTTTCTCTGTTCTGACGCCTGATGCTGTTAACTTCCTATGTATTTTCTCTGTTCTGACCCCCAAATCCGTTTACCTCCCTGTGCATTTTCTCTGTTCTGACCCCCGACACTGTTAACCTCCCTGTGCATTTTCTGTTCTGACCCCTGACGCTGTTAACTTCACTGTGCATTTTCTCTGTTCTGACCCCCCGACACTGTTAACTTCCCTATGCATTTTTTTTGTTCTGACCCCTGACGCTGTTAACCTCCCTATGTATTTTCTCTGTTCTGACCCCGACACTGATAACCTTCCTCTACATTTTCTCTGTTCTGACCCCGACGCTGTTAACCTGCCTGTGCATTTTTTCTGGTCTGACCCCTGAGGCTGGTAACTTCCCTGTGCATTTTCTTTGTTCTGACCCCCCGACACTGTTAATGTTCCTGTACATTTTCTCAGTTCTGACTCCCAACGCTGTTAACATGCCTGTGCATTTTCTCTGTTCTGAACCCCGATGCTGTTAACCTCCCTGTACATTTTCTCTGTTCTGACATTGTCACAACCCCACCCAGCAGGTCAGGCCCTCTGCTCCCACTGTGCCAACCTCCGAACGCTGTATTGTGCACAGTTAACAGAACAGGGTAACCCTCCTGTCTGTATTTTGGGCTAGAATCAAACTTTGGTCTCAAGTTCTGGAGGGATTCAAACTGAGAACCTCTTGCTAGCGTACCCAATGTACAGGCTCAGATAATTCTGCTGTTCGGGGGGGGGGGGGGGGGCATCTGTCTTTCTCCTATGGGCACCTAACCGGGTGTACAAAATGAACCCTTAAAAACTCTGTGGAAGACCTCAGAATAAACTCTGAATTTTCCCAGTTTGGTAAAACCAGTAAGCTTTGTACAGTGTCAGCTTTAACCATATATGCTTCCTTTGTCAACGAAAGAATTTCAAAGACACACCAGGTAGTCTCTAAAAATAGAGGTTTACTTAAAATAGATAAAAATGTAAAATGTAAAACACAGAACCATATATCACAAAACATACAATCTTTTAAAACAATAAGGTTTAGAAAGTGCAAATTCCTACTAGTAATACACTTAGACCTGTCTGCCTAATGTATTCTTGTCTTCTTACAGTGCTGTAGATGTTTCTTTTTTCAGAGTCCAAACGTGTGTCTGTAAAGGTCTGTTACAGCATAATTAAAACAGTGTCTTGGTCCTGCCTTCTCCATGATGTAACCCAGCTCCTCCTCTGTTTATTAAAAATTATACAATCAGGATGTCTTGTGTCAGGAGGTGAATTAATAGGTGACATCAGCAGAAAAACTTGTTTCCCATGTGACTCCCAATTAAGTCTGTAATTTTCCAAGTCTTTTCTTTCATCCGTGAGCAGCATCCTCGCTCAAGAACATCAAAGGACTTTTTATGACTTCACACCACAGTGACATAACCTGTATTATTTTTCTAAACGTCATTAAAGTTTATGATTTTCCAGTCTGGCAGCTGGCAGCTACAATTAAGCTAGATAAACAGGAGATCCTTACTTGAAGTCTCTTCTAGCCTGTAATTATCTCCTGGCTTTTATCTTTGAGCTGAAACAGCATGTCTCATGAGAGACACTCAATAACACATTTTTATATTACAAAAAGCATAGATTAATCTGAACCAGTTGTCCAAGCATCACAGACGCTGCTAACCTCCCTGTACATTTTCTCTGTTCTGACCCCTGATGCTGTTAACCTCCCTGTGCATTTTTCTGTTCTGACCCCTGAGCGCTGTTAACCTCCCTGTGCATTTTCTTCTGTTCTGACCCTGATGCTGTTAAACTCCCTGTGCATTTTTTCTGTTCTGACCCTGATGCTGTTAACATCCCTCAGCATTTTCCTGTTCTGACTCTGATGCTGTTAACCTCTCTGCATTTTCTCTGTTCTGACCCCCCCAGCGCTGTTAACCTCCCTGTGCATTTTCTTTGTTCTGACCCCTGACACTGTTAATATTCCTGTACATTTTCTCTGTTCTGACCCCCAACACTGTTAACATCCCTGTGCATTTTTTCTGATCTGACCTCTGGCGCTGTTAACCTCCCTGTGTATTTTCTGTGTTGTGTCCCCTGATGCTGTTAACCTCCCTGTGTATTTTTTCTGTTCTGACCGCTGACGCTGTTAACCTGCCTGTGTATTTTCTGTGTTGTGCCCCCGATGCTGTTAACGTCCCTGTGCATTTTCTCGGTTCTGACCCCTCAACGCTGTTAACCTGCTTGTGCATTTTCTGTGTTGTGTCCCCTGATGCTGTTAACCTCTCTGTGCATTTTCTCATTTCTGGCCCCCTGACCTTTCCTTTGCCTGTAAGTGTGCACTTAATGACTGTTGCCAACTGTTCACAGATTGCAGAGTGCTTTAGGATACAGTGTGTACGAGTACTAGGGCTCACTCACTCAGTTCTTTGCTACAATTCTTAGACGACACTGTCTGGGAGCTATGTTGTAAACTTTGCACCAGAGGTCCTGGGAGTTGGACTTTGAACCCAGATCTGCAGCGGGGGCTCCCATTGGCTCCACAACTCTGCAGGGCACACCTGCTATACTGGCACTTGGAGATTATTACAGCTCTGACCCTGAAATAAAAATACTACCTCAGGGTCGAAATGAAGCTCTGCAGTACCTAGCAAGAAGTGTAACTGAGAAAATCTGTTGGCTCCACAGACTTTCCACTGGCTCAACTGGACTCACTTACTGAAGTGTTATATTCTGCAAATCAAGTGAGCAGGGCTAGTTAAAGGAAAGGTTTGCTAGCCTGATAAAAAACTGCTAGTATTTGCTAGTGGGCCAGTGTCAGGTTCAACGCCTGCCACCTTAATATTAATGTCTCGTTTTGTTCTAATGTAGATGAAAGGGTAGTTTAGCAGCCATGCTAGAATATTCAGCTTAGTCAGCAGAGGACAGGTGTGTGTGTGATGTAAGAGAGTAAAGAACAGCTGCCCTAGTCACTTGCCAGCAGCAACTATTGCTGCAGCTGGAGAGCTCAGTCCCGCACTGACACCTGACACGGGCCAGGCACATCACATTGGTGAGGCATTGCTCCTGAGGAGGGGTGGAGGAGGAGGGAGGACTGTCTGACCAGCATTGCCACAGCTACTGCTGATGGACCAACGGGTTCACTGGCTGCAAAGACAGCCACGCCACTGCCTTTAAGTCCAAGCAGTGGTACAGCTGTGGTAGCATCTACTGTCGTGGGCAGACAGAAACAAATACATAATGTCTCTTCTGGTGGACTTGCAAAAAATCGACCTTCAGCCATTTCTTGAAAACAATCTGTTTGAGTGCTATAAAATATTTAGACATATGCTGCATTTTGTAGAGGATTTTGTTAAAATGTATTTAACAGTCCTGTGCGATGGGTAAACCACTGAGATGTAACATGGTGTTTATAAAAGTATGCTTGGAGGCATAGGGACACAGCAGCAGTGATAATTAAATTTCCTGCCAACCTAGTGTAGCACTGCCGTGTAGGACACCCAGCTCCCTAACCGTGGGCACAGAGTTCCGAGCACATCATGGACATGACTCCCTTGGGCTTTGAGCAGGGAGGCTCGGTTAGCTCACTTTGCAGCCCCCCCAGTGGGTGAAATGATGTGGTATAACAGTGTTTACTCCCAGTGCAGATGCAGAGGTTGCCCCTGACAGCTGCAGGGTGGTGTGGGCCGAGGAACCCCAACTGAAGGGACTAGGAGAGTAAGGGTCTATGGGATCCATGGCAGCTCTTTGGCTTCATTCCGTGGTACAGTGTGACCCCTATCTCTGGGGCCCTGTTGCAGGGCGGATGTTAAAGGTTGAACCCAAAGAGATGGGTGGAGGAGGCAGTTACTGGTCAGCTGGAAGCAGATTAGGCAGGCTGTGGAAGCACTAAAGAAAAAAAATCAGTCCCATGCCTTGATCTGGTGGGATAACTGCTTGAAAGGCATACTTCAATTGCAAAGCCATTCATTAAATGAGACAGTTGTCTGTGTCCAGATTTAGACAAAATCAACAAATGGCTCTTAAAGTGTATGACATTGTAATGCAGGAAGCCATATCCTGATCCTGATCCTGGATGGCAAGGCTGTTGCAAGCCTGAGACAGTCTGCTGTGAAAGATGTGTTGGCGTACATTGGCTTTGTAGAGGGAGAAAGGTCATTGCGATCCTGGGGTTGCAGATGGTCATGGGCCTTTAAATCTCCCCAGCTGGTATTGTCAGTGACTAGCTGATACTGCAGTTCAGGAAAAGGGCTGATGCATTCACGTGGAAATAGGGGCCACTGTGCCTTTAAGGGCCTCTGCTAATAAATTCGCAGCAGTGCTGGTGCTGATGCTGCTGCTCTGTGAATTGATTGGTTGTGGCTGGGAGAGCAGTGATGCTAGAGGGATGCTCCTGCATCCTCTTTAATCATCACACCGACTAGGATCAGGCAGAGAAAAACCCTGCAGTTCCCAAGCTCCACTCCGCAGGCTAGGGCTGCTGCTGCTGCCCCGCAGCTTAGGAACCAAGCAAGTGGGGAGAAAAGGGACAAGAGAGGAAGGACACAGGGCAAGGAAAATCCTCTTACTCAGCCCTGGAAAACAGAACAAGGCAGAAGAGCAAAACAGAAAACCTCACCATTAATGCAGGAGAAGCGAAGAGAATTATTTTTAATTTTTGATACCAATTAGAAGCCAAATTATATTTTGTTATAGACAGTGGGAAAAGGACGTGGAAACTAAAAGGGGGGAAGGAGACTCATAGTTGGATTTGTGTGTTATGAGAGCCAGTATGCACAAACATCATCACTGTTGCAAATGTCCGGAATGCTACGAGGTGACGAGGATGGCAGCCATGCGCCGGATGGAGCCCCCTTCGTATGGGGAATGGCAACACGAGCAGTATGGCTACGGGGGCTTCAACTCGCAGACTCTGCCGTCTCAGGCTGGAGGGGGGGCACCCACCCCCAGGAATAAAGCCAAACTCATCCCGACGTCACGGGACGCTGGGCTTGTGAAGGGACCGGGGAAAAGTGCGCCGAAGGTGAATGGGAACAGCACAGGCTGGTGGCCTGAATGCACCTGCTCAAATCGGGAGTGGTACGAACAGGTATGGAAACTGTGGGAGAGGGGGGCAAACAAGCCCACACACCTTGACATGAAGTACAGAGAATATTCACTTCTGATAATTGTTCACAAAAAGCATATAATATGGGCACTGGGTTCATCTGCAGTACTGTTACCCAGAATATTTACATGGGTGTTTTTTGTGTTTTCTGTGATAAAGTTTAAAATAGCAACTATTGATACCCTAATTTCAAGACTTGCTTAATGCCATTGTATGCTCTCATGCATCTTGAATTTGAATCTGAGACAGCGGCTGCACTGACTTGTTTGTGCATCTTGGCATGATTGTATTTATGGGGATTGGGGATCCTTGTGACCCTCATCAGCAGAACCCCATTTCCCTTCAGACGTATTCCTTAATGTCAGCAGACCTGCTGCAGCTCTCCTAGGTTTTGATTTTCACTGGCCTTGAACAGCTGGCTCTGTAGATGTGATCACTCTGGGACATGAGCATTTATCGACTAGCTTGTAGTGGTTTTGGGGGAGGTTAAGGCTTGGGCTGATAGCATGGTGTTTCTTATATCTCAAATTGTATTTTGAGGTCATATACAGATACACTGTTCTGGATTAGTGGTGGGGTCACTCGTCCATACTACCAAAGGGTCTTGTTCCATGTTATTTTGGAATTTCAGTGCCAGATAAAAGTCTGTTTGTGTAATCGCCAGTGCTGAGATATTTTAGGTAGTATAGATATATCACTGTCTTTAGCATGGTGTGTATTATATGATTGTACATGATACACATTTGAATGTTTGGTAAGAAATCAGATACTGGTTTTCAGCCGCATAAGTGAAATAATCAAAATTGTTTTATTCTATGTTTGAAATATTCAGCCATCAGAAACAGCTGAGACTGTTGTTTGTATCTGGTTTTCTGTGTTTCACTTAATAAAATGTCGGATTTGGACCCATTCTAAACCAAAAGAGCAAAATGTTTAAAATGGTTGGAGCTTTCTGAGGAAGAAGTAAGATGGAGGCTGAAGCAGAATCCATGCCACTGAATGAGATTGTGATTACAAACTTGCTCCCCATAACTGCCATTGCCTATGCTGCCTTTTCATCAGTGAGGGGTTTTACAGAGGGGCTGTGTTGATAATCACTTAACCCATGTGTTATATATAATCTGCTGCTAAAAGGAGGCCAGCACGGGGGCTTGTGCCTACTTTGTGTACCAGTTCACTGCCATGGCTAGCAGATAGCAAATTTCCTAGTGATTAGGCAAGCTGTTGTTGTTTTTTTCCCTTCTGGAGTGCGTGAGGGGGGTTTTGTGTATAAATTGCCACAAAAGCATCCATTTTCCTTCCAGCGGGTCTCGTCTCTTGACTCTTACTGAAAGTGTGTGGCTGCTTACCTCATGCCCATGACAGTATCAGTGATTAGCTGCGGCGATACAGCAGTGCAATTTGTCGACATGTTTTCCCCTTCTACTGTATGAGAGCAGCTGAATGCTAGGTTTGTGTAACAGGGCATCAGAATTCTCAAACCGTTTTATTCCAACACTGGGCAGAAAAGTCCACCTCGTGAGCTGATTTTAAACCTGACATCAGCTAATGCTAAGGTAACCATGTTTGTTTATTATAACAGCAGAGCATCATGGCATATAGAGACTAGGAGCAACCCCTAACTGGTGTATGCTGGGCTTTCTAATCTGTCAGTCAAATTATTTCGGGAAAGAGGCACAGACCAAAAAATATGGCTGCGTGTTTATGTTTTTGACTCAGACGCTCACCCACACGCACAAATTATATTCTGTCAAGTATGAGTTCTAGAATCAGACCATATATATCTTTATTTTAATTACTGGGATGTGTAGTAGCACTGCATGTACTTTGAAATGGTTGTCAGAAACAGAACAGATTTCTACAGATCCCCAAAAAACACATATATGGAAAGAGAGAGAGTGAGAGAGAGATAGCTAGATAGATAGATAGATAGAGATAGATGATTTGAAAGTGAGTATAAATACAATGTGTATACTGGGGAATATATATATATATATAGAGAGAGAGAGAGAGAGAGATATCTATATTTCAGATGCCAGTTATTTTTATTATTTTTTGTTAATAAATTACAAGCCACATATGGAAGCTACACCACCTGTTCCATCTTGGGTAATGAACAGAAAGATGAAGGATCAAGTGATGAAATGCAGAGACCCCTCAAGGCATTTTGATGGAACAGAAAACACATGTGATTTATTATATGTTCTGGGCACTTGACGTACACTCACTATGCAAATATGCAAATGTACAGTTCTCGCAAAAATCGCACAGTTCTATATTATGCAGTAAGAAATGTGTAGCATGCTCTACAGCAGCGAGGCAGCTCCTTTCCCACTGACTGTACTACAGGACATGCAGAGATGCTGTTGTGCATCTGTGCATTTCCATTTTGATGGCCCCATTGGTGTGGGTGTTGTTCTGCTCCCTCCCCCACACTAGGCTGCTCTCCTCTCCCTGCCCCCTCTCCTACTCCCCCCCCTCCTTTTACTGGAATTACTATCCAATAACCTGGCTGCAGGCAGGAGGCGCAGCGGTAGTCTGTCATACCCAGGCGTGGGAGAGAAGAATATCCGAATTCTGCAGGAGAAGAAAAAGGAAAACAGAAAATCGCCTAGAATGCTTTCTTAAAGGGCCTGCATAGGATTCTTAGTCCCCTCACTGCTTTTTACAAAGCAAGGGAAAAATCCACCATGTTAAGGACATACCAACCTCCTCCCAAGCTATCTTAAAATACTGCCTCTCTTAAGGAAGACACTCAGTCACTTAATTACTCCCTCTGCATGGACAGCCTCCCCCCGCCCCCTCCCAAAAAAAAGCTTAGAAAGAGGAAGGCCAGAAGTACTGAGAATTTGAGAAATGATCTTGGATTATGATCAGGGGATGTGTTTTAGTGCTTTGGTCTGTATTTAGGGGAAGTAGCACAGAAAGCTGTGTCCATTGAAGTTTTTGCAGGAGGAGCTTTCTAAAAAATAAACTCTCCACATGAAATCTTTTTTACCTCATCAGCCTCACTGCATTTGGGCTTACCATCACCCAACTCCGTCAGCGGTACTTGGATCCCCACCCTCCTCTCTCCTCAAGGGGTCTTCAAGGTCTACGAACGTACAAAATTGCCAGCAGATACAGGCCTATCAGTCTGTCTATCTGCTCAAGTGTGCAGCACTTAAGTCTTTCAGACTGCAGCTGCCCCTCCCTCCCTGCTCCCCCTTTTGACTTTGCCCATATATCCTTCACTTCCACACCCTGCCCCCCCCCATGGTTTGAACCATCCCATTGAACCTGTCCCACCTCATTTTGAAGCTTCCCACCGTCCGCAGTGATATCACCTACTCCAGCAGCTCGTTCCACCCTGCCACCACCCTTTGGTGAAATAGTGCTTCCTCATTTCCCTCCTGAATCTGCCTCCTTCCAACTTCAGGTTGTGCACCCTGGTTTCCAGTCCACGTTTAATTTGAAAATACTTCCGTTGCTTACTCTGTTCGTACACTTCAGGTACTTAAAGGTCTCAATCAAATACCCTCTCTCCCTTCTGTCCTCCAGGGAATACATATTGTGCTCTCTTAATCTCTCCTCATAAGGTTTGTTTCCCAATCCCAGGATCATTTTTGTTGCCTGGCGCTGTACCCCCCTCCAATATCTTGATGTCCTTTTTCAAGTAGGTGTGCCAGTACTGCACGCAGTACTCCAAGTGTGTCCTCACCAGGGACCTGTACAGGGGCAGGATGACTTCCCTCTCCTAGAGGTAATTCCCTCGCGATGCACCCCAGCATTCTGTTGGCCTTTGCCGCTGCCTTCCTGCACTGGGCTGAGTGGTTCATTTCCTGTCACTAGTACACCTAGATCCTTCTCCTCTTACTGGGATAACTGCCTCCCCAAAACCAGTAACTATTTCTGGGGTTTCTGGCTCTAAGTGCATGACTTTGTACTTCTTGGCATTGAACCCAAGTTACCATGTAGCACCCTTGGCTCTGTATCCACCCCTAAATGCATTGCTTCCACACACACGTGCACCCAATGTTTATGGCTGGAATAAAAGTGCTGTATGACCAGAGGACAGACTATAATATCGTTGGAGGAGAAGGGCCCTGCAGAGCATATGCAGGGACTGAACTGCTGTCATCTGCCACCACCGATACCGTTGTTTTTCCTTTATTGTCCCTCTCCCAAACACAGAGACCTAGTGTGAGAATGCTTCACCAAGCAGCAGCCATCCCATGCATTCCTCCCATGTGCAAGCTGCCTCCACCTAATACTTAGAGGCAGCAAATCCTTCCACTGGATTGGAGACACTCTGATCCTGTGTCAGTGGCTGAGTAGGGTGCATGCTCACCTTAGGGCTGGACGATCGGAAGTTTATAGGTTCTAGTCCCACACAAGGAATTTGGGCTAATACCCAATACTGATATTGTAGCATAGCATTGGGGGCACTGTTGAGGTGCTGTCCTTCGAATGAGACATTAAACCGAGGTCCCTTCTGCCTACCTCTGGTGGCTGTCCAGTTAAAGATCCCATGGCACTTACCATAAAAGTACCTGATTTTCCTGGGTCTCATTCATGGCCAGCATTCCCCGTCAGTAAAACAGATTGATGTAACCCATCCTCCAGGTCATACCTGGAAACAAACTGTCACTGCTTAGTATATCTCTCTTAGTCAAACATTACAAATAAATTAATCAGAATAAGTAACCCACCTTCACAGGAACTCTCCAGGATACAAGCTGTCACTGTGTAGTGTGTCTCTCTTAGTCAAACATTACTAATAAATAAATCAGAGCATGTAACACCCCCCTTCCCGGGATTTACCAGGATACAAGCTGTCACTGCTTAGTGTACCTTACCTGGTCAAACATTACAGATAAAACCGATCCATGTAACCCACCCACAGGGACACACCTGGATATGAGCTGTCACTGCTTATTGTGCCTTTCTCAGTCAGGTATTGTAAACAAATAAATAAAACATGTCAGTGTAACCCCCCACCCACACACACACACACACGATACACCTGGATATGAGCTGTCACTGCTTATTGTGCCTTTCTCTCAGTCAAGTATTGTAAACAAATAAATAAAACATGTCAGTGTAACCCCACACACACACACACACACAATACACCTGGATATGAGCTGTCACTGCTTATTGTGCCTTTCTCAGTCAGGTATTGTAACCAAATAAATAAAACTTGTCAGTGTAACCCCCCCACACACACACACACACACACGCTACGATACACCTGGATATGAGCTGTCACTGCTTATTGTGCCTTTCTCAGTCAGGTATTGTAAACAAATAAATAAAACATGTCAGTGTAACCCCCCCCACACACACACACACACACGATACACCTGGATATGAGCTGTCACTGCTTATTGTGACTTTCTCAGTCAGGCATTGTAAACAAATAAATAAACATGTCAGTGTAACCCCCCCACACACACACACACACGATACACCTGGATATGAGCTGTCACTGCTTAATGTGCCTTTCCTGGTCAAACAGTATAAATAAAACGGATCCCATGTAACCCACCCTACAGGGACATACCTGGAAATGAGATGTCACAGCTCAGTGCTCCTTTCCTGTTCGAACTAAAGCAGGTCCATGTAATCCAAACCCGGGATGCACCTAGCACTGTCTAGTCTGCCTTTCCTGATCACCCATTACAAAGAAGTCCCTTTATATTATAAGTTCAACCTTTCTGCCATTCCGCTGACTGCAGAGGGGACTGGTTAGCACAACAGCCCAGCTACTGCCACTGTTGAACTTTTTTCCCTACCCCAAGGCAGCTGAAGGGTGCTGGTATCCCCAGCAGCATCACTTTTCCTCATGGGTGGAAGAGTCACAGAATTTTTGCTCCCTGCTAGGGAGTCACTGACAATGGAGTATGAGAGTGAGTACATGGGGGGAGACTTAAATTCTGCCCGCTCAAGAGATTGGGGGCTGTTGCCCACAGGGCCTTCATAACTGCCAGCTGCACAACCTCCATCTTTGCTCCCTTTCCCTGCTGGTAAGGGTCAGAAAAGGGCTTGCAGCCCTGAGACTAGATGACGCTCCAGGGCTGGTCCACTCGAGGGTGCTCAGGGAACTGATAAAACTAGCTGATTCCCTGCAGGGCTATTCAGTAGCTCACTACAGAGAGCTGTGGGTCGGAGAGACTGGAGGATAGTGGGCCTGGTGCTGCCCCCAAGGGAGGGACAGGGAGGAACCAGGAAATTACAGGCCCATCAGCCTCTGTTGTAGGTAAACTGATGGAGACACAAGTCAAAGAAGACTTGGCAAACTAGCTGGAGAGAAATGGGCTCCAGCATAGTAAACAGCATGGGTTCATGGCATGGAGGTCATGTCAAAGCAGCCTGGTTGTATTCTTTGACTGGGCAACATAGGGTAGTGGATATGGGACAAGCAGTAGATTTTCTCTACTTCAGCTTCAGTAAGGCATTTGACTTGGTGCCACACAGATGTTGCTCGACACGGGCTCATGTCATACATGCAAAACCATAGCGGCAATAAATGCCACAAGCAAAGGCGCTGTCAGCAGACGCAGGGTTGGGAAATACAGCGACTCATCAGCAACAGCGAGCCCCAGCAAAACAAATGAGAGTTGTTTCTTTATGCGGGGGCAGTCTCTTCATTCCCACCCCTTGACTTAATATAATTAACTCCAGGGGTTGTGGACTTTGGGGATGGGGAGAATGTCGGGAGGGGCTAAATTACTTGTTTCTGTGAAAAAATTTGTAGCAGAAAGAAGACCTGGTGAGAACTGAACCTCACGGTCCCAGGCCTCCCTACCATGCAGTGTGCTGATCCTAACCCACTCCACCAGAGCGGCTCAGCAATATCATCCCAGACACGGCAACTTCAGCCCTCATCAGGAAACACATTGAGCGACAGGGGGAGTGGTAATACCTTACCGCTATTATACCCCTGTCGCTCTGAATCCCTTTGTGCTTTACACAGCGTGTTTCTTGCAGTGCTTTTCTTGGTGCGCTCTTTTTACCAGTTTGCCGAAAAAGACAGAGAATCTGGGAGCAGCGGAGAAGCTACTGTAGTTAATGGGTAGGAAGTTGGCTGGGGGGAGACAGCAGAGGGAGGTAGTAAATGGGGTCAAATCAGGTGAGAGAGAGATCATGAGTGGGGTACTGCAGGAGTGAGTCCTCGGAGCAGTCCTTTCCAGTATGTTCATCAGTGACCCAGGAGAAGGAATTCAGGGCAAGATGTGTCTCTGCAGTTGACACTAAAGTCTATTGCAGAGCAGACAGCAAGGAGGGAATAAGGGAGTTGCAGAGGAAGCTGCAGAAGTTGGAGGGGTGATCCAAGGTTTGGCAGTTGAAATTAAATTCCAACAAGTGTAAGGTGATGAACACTGGGAATAAGAACCCCGGGACGGAATACTGGATGGGAGGGGTTAATCTTGGCATACTTCATGGGAAAGGGGCCTGGGGGTCAAAAGTGACTCCCTAAAATAAAACAGCCAATGGAATAAGGCTTACAGCAAAGCAACCAGAATGTTGGGGTGTATTGGGTGGGGGTTTTAAAGCGGGAAGAAAGAGGGTAATACTACTTCTGTATAGATCACTGGTGAGAACCCATCTGGAGTACTGTGTGCAGTTCTAGAGTCCTCACCTGAGGAAAGACAGAGACAGGTTAGAGTCAGTATAGCATAGGTTATTCATAGTGATTCAGGGACAACAGGCAGATCCTATGAGGATCGGCTTAGGGCACTGAACTTATACTCGCTGGAGGCCAGAAGTGAGATGGGGACAGGATAGAGACCTCAAGTTCCCGAAAGCAATAAACAAGATAAACTGCGAGAGATGTCAGTAGGAATAGTGGGTCAAAAACAAGGAGCCATGAATCTGAGCTGGTGTAGGGGGATTAGGAGGGATGGGAGAAAGTTTTACATTACAGAGAGAGAGAGAGAGAGAGAGAGGGGCTGAGCCATTGAACAGCCTGTTGGCAGGGTGCAAAAACCATTCATGGGTTCTAACATGGCTGGGACAGAGTAAAGGGTTTAACAGTTACTCAGGGGGATAGCAATAAGGCAGGGCCCAGGGGGGGCGAAGGTGAAAATCCCATCTAAACAAGTCGCAGGGTAGGATAGGGTGAAACAGGGTAGACCGAATTGACAGATGGTCTTTCCCTGTCAACATTGTCTTTGTTTCTGTGACTTCAGAGGGAGACAGTGTAGCATCACAGGAACAGCATCTGCTTTTTTTCTTTGGAAAGTGCAGAGCGGGGCACTCACTGACTTTCCACACACCTATAACTGTGTCAGCTCTGTCACTCACTCTTTTCTGCTGCACCTCAAAGACAAACTGCAAGAAGGCTGTGAATGGGGGGGGGGGGGCAGCGGTTACCCTAACTCTCTACAGCTACAGCTCAGAGAGGCACCTGCAATGGGCCATGGGGCGTGACCTGAGGTGGGGAGGATAGCACGCAGATGGGTGGAGTGGGTGGCTTTTTAAAACATTTTACTAGGCGCTTGACTGGGAGTTGGGGAGGGGGTACTGACGAAGCCCGCTCAGTGGTAACTTCACTGGGAGCCGGGAACAGAGGAAGGGGAAGGTTGTTTTAATTTTAACGTGACCGGTGCTTTACCTGATGTTATCAGTTGCCACCTTTAGTCTGTGGTCTCTTGTCCTGTCACTACTTGGTGCCATGTTCTCCTGCAAGCTGCAACCAGTCTTAGGTTCCCAGTCCTGCTGTTGCTGCTTCTGCATGTTACTGAGAACACTGCCTCTAGTGCAGAGGCTGTCAACCTTCTGACTGAGGATCCCTGTCCGCTGCCAAGCATTTTAAAGAACCCCTGCTAGGGCTACAGTTTTCAAAACAACCCACCCCAAAGCAGATTTTACTTTTAGCAGTGTTTAACTGCATTTAGTATAAAGAAAGAATAAGAATGTCATAAACAGACAATAGTTATGTATACTGATATATTTAATAGGAATGGTGTGATTGTTTTTTTGTGCCTTATCTGTGGAGGACCCCAGGGGGGCCGTGGATCACAGATTGAGAAACCCTGATCTAACACACATGCCGCCCATCCACAGTTCATGTACTAACCAGTGGAAGTCCCTCCACATTCCTGAGAACTTCGCTGCTCACTGTTCCAGCTACATGCACTTTCAACTATAGCCAGCATAATCATTTCACCAACAGTAAGTGACAGCAGCACTTACCGACAGAAAGCAACCCTAGTACCCTCATGGCTGTAAACTGAGCAGGCACTGTCACCAGTGCATTCCTATGGCAAAGCTCAGAATCACTTCCTGACTTCGTAAGGCATATGTTGCTCCAATAAAAGGTATCAGACTATCCGGTGACTCCTTTTGTCCAAGGGCCAATACAGCTAAAATCTCATTTTACTCAAAAAATGCAAATAAATAAATAAAACAGATGCATATAAGCAACCCACAGGGACACACCTGAATATAAACTGTCTTTGCTTAGTGTGCCTTTCCTAGTCAAATATTACAAATAAAACAGGTCCATGCCACTCACCCCAACAGGGGCACACTTGGATGCTAGCTGTTACAGCTTAGCGTGCCTTTCCTGGTCACAAATTCCAAATAATAAATAAAACAGGAATATGTAACCCCCTTCCCCCTCCAGGACATACCTGAAGAGAGGCTGTCACGCTGCTCAGTGTGCCTTTTATGGTCAGACATTAAAAATAAATATATATAACAGGTCATTGTAATCCAACCCCACAGTACAACTGGAAACAAGATGTCACTGCTGCTTATTGTGCCTTTCCTGGCTTAACATTTCAAATAAAGAATAAAAACTGATCAATATAACCCTCTCCCCCAGGATACACCAATACACAAGCTGTCACTGCTCAGTGTGCCTTTCTTGGTCAAACATTAAAAATAAATAAAATATATAAATCATTAGAACTGGCAGAACCCCTGGCAGGGCTACTCAGTAGCTCACCACAATCAGGGATGGGTCCGAGAGATTGGAGGATAGTAGGCCTGGTGCTGTTCCACAATGTAGGGACAGGGAGGAACCAGGAAATTACAGGCCCATCAGTCTTACCTCCATTGTAGGTAAACTGATGGCGACGCTAGTCAGAGAGGACCTCGTGGCCTACCTGCAGAGTAATAATGGGCTCCAGGACAGGAAGCAGCATGGGTTTGTGGCAGGGAGGTCGTGTCAGACCAACCTGAAAGTATTCTGTGACGGGGTAACAAGGGGAGTGGATAAGGGACAAGCAGCAGGTTTAACTGTATTTTGACTACAGCAAGGTATTTGATTCGGTGCTATACACAGAAGGTTGCTGAACAAATTAGAGGATCTGGGAGAAGAAAAGGAACTAGTTAGATGGAGGGAAGTTGGTTGGAGAGGAGACAGCAGAGTGTGATGATAAACGAGGTCAAATCGGGGGAGAGGGAGATTATGAATGGGGTACTGCAGGGGTGAGTCCTGGGACCAGTCCTTTTCAGTATGTTCGTCCGTGACAGGAGAAGAAATGCAGGGCAAGATGTGTCTCCGCAGATGACACTAAGCTCTGTTGCAGGTTAGACAGCAAAGAGCAAATAAGTGACGGGTCCCACCAGACCAATGGGCAGGTAGCCAGTGGGGCAGCAACACCTACCAGTCCCTTAGGGCGGTGTTTTGTAATGCCAGATTGATCAGAAATAAGACCACAATTGTAGCGGACTTGATTTCGATGGTCGATCTGGCTTGCATCACTGAGACCTGGGTGGGGGATGATGCTGGGCCAGTTCTGAGGCAGCTGCTCCCTGGTACTCTGTAGTGCACTGCCCCAGGATGGAATGGTGGGTGAGAGTGGCCATCTGCTTTAGATCCGACCTGGGTTTCACCATGCATGGTGGGAGCTGCAAGGTCCTTCAAATGTGTGGCTGTGTGTGGGAGTCGGGTGCAGGCTGCAGGATTCTCCTGGTATACCACCCTGGGGTAGCGGAGAATTCCTGCAGGAAGAGTGGAAATTTCATCATCTGCAGGTGTTAGAGGCCCCTAGATGTATAGTGCTGGGAGACTTCAACGCCTGGGCCGACGATGAATCCTCCAGGCTTGGTTCCTACCTCCTCAGATGATGTCATCTCTGGGCCTGTCACAAGAGGTTACTTCCATGAACCACCACAGTGGTCACATGTTGGACCTGGTGTTCTCACTGGGGCTTGAGTTGGTAACCTCAAGACTAATCAAGTCAGTTGGTCTGATTATTGCACCGTGAGGTTCTCATTCGGGCCCTGCCCTGTGGAGATGGTCAGCTACCGCCCTTTTAAGGGGATTGTCCCCAGAGGGATATCTGGTGGTGGCCGATCTATCTAGTGTAGGAGCTGCATGTGCAAAGGGTGTGAGTGATGCGGTTGCCACCTGTAATAGGTCGGTGTCCAGCGCACTTGATGCCCTCACACCAGTCTGTGTACGACCCTAATCTTCTCACTTGAGGTTTTCCTGGTTTGATGGAGAGCTCAAGGCGATGAAGATTAAGGGTCGGAAGTTAGAGCGCCACTGGCGGAAGATTGGGCTAATGGAGAACAAACTGGCCCTGTGTACTGACTACGATGAGTATCGGGGGCAATCAACTGTAAGAAGGCAGAGTTCCTGTCCAGGGAGATTGCTGCAGGGAGGAACCAACCTGCTGTGTTATTTCGGACTGTGGACAGGCTATTACATCTGGCCTGTCTGCAGCTGAAAAAAGCCTTTTCTGAGTCTCTGTGTGAGGAGTTTGCTCGGTTCTTCTCTGACAGGGTGTCCTCCATCTGGCAGGAATTCCATCAGTGAGCCAGACTATGGCCTACAGTGATTGCCATGGATGTCATAGAGGAACTCTGTCTGGGGCGAGTTTAACCGTGGAGGTGGCTGAGGTTATTGAGATTGCTTCGGACTGAAGCACACATATTGTGAATTGGACCCAGTACCCGACTTGTTTCTTGATGGGATGTATTGGTTCCATTGGCCCAGGGTTCTCCATGATTGTCCAGTGCTCTTTGTTGGAGGGGACTCCAAGACTCCTTGAAAGAGGCTTTGGTGAGACCCCTACTGAAAAAAACATCATTCGACCTGGACATCTTGGCAAATTACTGACCTATCTCCAACCTTCCTTTTTTGGGCAGGGTTGTAGAGAAGATTGTTGCGCAACAGTTCGAGGAACACCTTGTGGCCTTTGATATCTACGAGCCACTCCGCTCTGATTTCGTGCGAGGCATAGCACTGAAATGGCATTAGTTTGGGTACATAATGACCTCCTTAGGGCGAGAGATAGTGGAGAGGGGTCCGTTCTCATTCTCCTCAATCTCTCCTCAGCATTTGACACGGTGGACCATGTTGTGCTACTTGACTGTCTCAGAGAGTACTGTGGGCTTGTCAACACTGTCATCTGCTGGTTTGAGTCCTACCTCACGAACAGGAGGCAATGAGTAGTGGTGGGGAATTTCTCCTCCTCCTCAAGCCTCCTGTCCTGCGGAGTACATCAGGGTTCAGTCTTGTCACCAATGTTGTTTGCTGTGTACGTGCTGCCCCGGCCAGCTCACCAGGAAGTACAATATGGGTTTTCAATGTTATGCAGATGATACCCAGTTGTACTCTTTCCTTTGCCCCGGGATATCTGACGCTGTAGAAGTGCTAAATAGTTGCCTAGCCAAGATTAATGACTGAATGTCCTCCAACTGGTTGCGATTGAACCCTGATAAGATGGAGGTACTGGTTGTGGAGTTGAACCTTAGGCATGATAGAATTGCCTGTGGTGTGGCAGCTGGTCTCTTTCTGGGGTCTACACCATTGACGGCTTCCTCTAGGGCGCGATCTGGGAAATTCCTCGATGACAGACTGACATTTGAATCTCAAGTGTTGTCCAAAGCAATTTCTGTCATTTAAGGAATATTGCCAGCATCAAACCCCTAGTTCCGCCTGAGGACTTTCTTACCTTACTGCATGCCTTTGTGGCATCCAGGCTTGATTACTGTAATGCACTGTACTTCAGGGTCTCTGGAGGGACCCTCCGCCGGCTGCAGTTGGTGTAGAATGCTGCCGCCGGGCTGCTGACGGGACTTTCCAAGTTCAGTCATGTTACCCCGGTGTTGCGTGAACTGCACTGGCTGCCGGTCAGGTGGAGGATTCTCTTCAAGGTGGGCTTGCTCATCTTTAAGGCCCTGCATGAACTAGGAACTGGTTATCTGGCCGACCTTACACCTGCCGCTCCTGTCCGTTCCCTCTGCTCCTCTTCTAGGGGCCTCCTTGTGATTCCCAGGACAAGGTTAAAAACTGCCAGCGACAGGGCGTTCAGTGTCACCGGCCCCGTCCTGTGGAATTCGCTTCCACCAGCTGTCAGGGAGGCCCCTTCAGTTGAGGTTTTTAAGAGCACCTAAAGACCTATCTGTTTGCCTTAGCATTCCCAGATATAGAGCTGTGAAGATCTTTTTATATTCATAATGCTTGTATCCTCCACTTTGTCTACTGATTTTATTATATTTATATATTTTTAGCTCTATTTATGTATTTATGACTGTGCAATCCTTTTGTATTGTGTGTACTTGTAAGGCGCCCAGAGCTTCTGGGATTTGGGAACCTAAGACATAAAAGTTGCCTAGTCTTGTAGAGGGACCTGCAAAGGATGGAATGGTGGTCGAGGTCTGGCTGCTGAAATACAATGCTAAGAAGTGCAAGGTGATGCACATTGAGGAACAAGAACGCCAGGAAGGAATACTGGATGTGAGGGGTTAAGCTGGCGCTACTTCAGAGGAGAGGGACCTGGGGGTCATAAGTGACTCCCTAAAATAAACCAGCCAATGCAAAAAGGCAGACAGCAAAGCAACTAGAATGTTACGGTGTATTGGAAGGGATTTGAAAGCAGGAGGAAGGAGGTAATACTACCTCTCTATAGATCACTGGTGAGATCCCATCCGGAGTATTGTACCCAGTTCTGGAGCCCTCTCCTGAGGAAAGACAGAGACAGGCTTGCGACGGTGCAGCATAGAGCAACCAAAATGATCCAGGCCTGGCAGAGCTAGGAGGATCAGCTCAGAGCACTGAACATGTACTTGCCGGAGGCCAGAAGGGATACAAGTGACATGACAGAGAATGTCAGATTCCTGAAAGGAATAAACAAGGCAAACTACGAAACTGTTTAGCTGGAAATGGGGGGGGATTCAGGAGTGATGTGAGAAACTTTTTCTTTTTACTGAACAGAGAGGGGTTGAGCTGAGGAACAGCCTACTAGCAAATGTGATGGGTGCAAAAACAAATAATGGGTTCTAGTACAACTGGGACAGAGTAAAGGGCTTAATAGTTACTCATGGGGATATCACGAAGACAGGGAGGGAGGGGGAAGGCAAGGGCAAAAAGCCTGGTCTGGACAATAGGTCATGGGGTAGGGTAGGGTAGGGGTAGGGTAAAACTGGGCACACTGTATGAACAAATGGTCTTTTCTGCCAACATTGTCTGTTTTATGGTTTCCCCTATTGGATACTGCTGGTAGCCCAAACCAGGGCTGCCAGCCTGCCAAGTGGTCCCCTACTACTTGAGGCTACAGAGTCGGCATCCAAAGGGTGCTGTTATATATATATATATATATATATATATATATATGTGTGTGTTTTCATGTCCTCTGTCTTCACCTTCATGAGGCATTCTGGTGATTACCAGCCTCAACACCACTGCTATGTACAGCACAGAGCTTAATGGTGCCAGTGGCTATCATAACAGCTGAGGGTGGTTTTAGCTTGGGTTGTGTACTTCTGACCACTCCTTGCACACTGCACACCATGATGTCCATGATGGACCTTGGTGGCATGCAGCTTCCTTTGCAAAGAGAGCAAACCTTCTTGGCCCCCTGCAGGAATGTTGCATCTCAGCCTGCTTTGATCGGGGGCATGCTGCCAATGGCAACACTTTTCTGACACAGCCGCTCAATCACAGATATACCTGCCTTCCTGCCCAAACCACCAACAGCACACCTTAACATCAGCCACTCATTCACAGATATCCCCAGATCCCTCATGAACCACCGACAGCACTCCTCAACCATAGCCATACATTCACAGATATGCCTGGCTCCCTCTCGAACTACCAGCTTCACTCCTCAACTGTGGTCGCTCACTCACAGATATCCACGGCTCCCTCCTGAACCACCGACGTCACTCCTCAGCTGCAGTCTCTCCCTCATAGATATCCCTGGCTCCCTCCAGAACCAATGGCAGCACTTCTCAAACACAGCCACTTTTTCACAGAAATCCCCGTCTTCCTCCCCAACTACCGACATCACTTCTCAACCATGACCGCTCACTCACAGATATCCCCGGCCCCCTTCCGAACCACTTTTATCACTCCTCAACATCAGCCACTCATTCACAGATATCATCGGCTCCCTCCAGAACCAATGGTAGCATTCTTCAACCGTGGCTGCTTATTCACAGATATCCCTGGCTCCCTCCCGGACCACCGACTTCACTCCTCAACCATGGCCGCTCATTCACAGATATTCCCAGCTCCCTCCTGAATCACCAAAATCACTCCTCAACCATGGCTGCTCATTCACAGATATCCCTGGCTCCCTCCTAAACCACCACCATCACTCTTCAGCAACGGCGCTCGTTCACAGACATTCCTGGCTTCCTCCTGAACCACCAGCAGCACTCCTCAACCGCGGCCGCTCATTCACAGATATCCCTGGCTCCCTCCTGAACCACCACCAGCACTCCTCAACTGCAGCCGCTTATTCACAGATATCCCTGGCTCCCTCCTGAACCACCGACATCACTCTTCAGCAACGGCCGCTCATTCACAGATATTCCTGGCTTCCTCCTGAACCACCAGCAGCACTCCTCAACCCATGGCCGCTCATTCACAGATATCCCTGGTCCACCTGAACCACCAGCAGCACTCCTCAACTGCAGCTGCTTGTTCACAGATATCCCTGGCTCCCTTCTGAACCACCAGCAGCACTCCTCAACTGCAGCCACTTATTCACAGATATCCCTGGCTCCCTCTGAACCACCAGCAGCACTCCTCAACTGTGGCTGCTCATTCACAGATATCCCTGGCACCCTCCTGAACTACCAGCAGCACTCCTCAACTGCAGCCACTTATTCACAGATATCCACTTGCTCCCTCCCAAACCACCGGCAGCACTCCTCAACCATAGCTGCTCATTCACAGATATCCCTGGCTCCCTCCCAAGCCACCGGCAACACTCCTCAACCATAGCCACTTATTCACAGATATCCCCAGCCCCGAACCATCGACAGTGCTTCTCAATTATGGCTACTAATTCACAGATATCCTCAACTCCCTCCAGAACCACTGGCAGCACTCCTCAACCGTGGCCACCCATTCACAAATCTCCTCGGCTCCTTCCCAAACAATAGGCAGCACTCCTTAACTACAGCTGCTCATTCACAGATATCACTGACTCCCTCCTGAACCACCGACATCACTCCTCAACCCCTGCTCATTCACAGATATCCCCAGCTCCTTCCTAGACCTGCAGTGCTTGTACCACTGATGACTAGCCCATGAAGCACATTTTAGTGGACTGTAGCAAAGGCAGTAAGCGTAGGGTGCAGCTAGGTGTAAACTTGGTATTTAGGTTTTTCTTCAAATAAATGCATGGACCTGCACATTTATACATAGAGACAGGCACACTACCATACTTGGATACATAGATACATAGACAGTGTCGGCAGGTAAGACTCATGCCCTCATTCTGCCCATTTGAACTTGTAAGTTCACTTTATGTTTTCCTAGAAGTCTGTTGCCCCTTACCCCTGACCTCCAGAATTCCTTTATGTCTACCCCATGCATTCTTAAATCCTGTGATTGTTTCAGCCCTCACCACTTCCTCTGGCAGGGTGTTCCACTTGTTCACCACCTGTTCTGTGAAGAAATTCTCCCTCATGTTTCTTCTGAATTATCCTCCTTTCAACTTCATCCCATGCCCTCTAGTCCTGGAACATCTTTTTCGCTTAAAATAGTGTATTCCTGCACCATATTCCTCCCTGTAAGATACTTATATGTTTCTTCATATTCCTCTCTCCCTCCTCTCCTCCAGGGAGTACATATTCAAGTCCTTCAACCTGTCCTCATAAGACTTGTGATGCAATCCATGTACCATCTTTGTTGCCCTCCTCTGAACCTTCTCTACCCTGTCTATGTCCTTACGTTGGTAAGGTCTCCAGAACTTCTACTGTGTACTCCAGGTGGGGCCCCTCCTATTGTCTTGTATAGTGGAATTATGACTCCCTTTTTCCTGCTGGTGATGCCCCTGCCTATGCATCCCAGCATCCTAGTTGCTTTACCCGCTGACTTGTCACACTGTTTCCCTACCTTGAGGTCATCAAAGATGATAACCCCAAGATCCCTTTCCTGCTTGGTGCATGCCGTATCCTCACTCCCAACTGATATATTGTGCCAGGGTTTTTGTGCCCCATATGCATTATCTTACACTTCTTTGCATTGAATTTCAGCTGCCAAACCCCTGACCATTTTTCAAGTTTCTGCAGGTCCCATCTCATTCTATCTACACCCTCTGGTGTGTCTACAGTGTTACAGAGCTTTGTGTCATCAGTGAACAGGGAAATTCTGCCTTTTAGGTCCTCCGCAATGTCACTGATGAAGATATTGAATAGGACTGGTTCCAACACTGATCCCTGTGGTACACCACTGGTCACTCTTCCCTCTGTGTAGTGACAGCCATTTACCACCACCGTCTGTGTCCTGCCACCCAGCCAGTTACCTACCCACCACACTGCTGTCCTACCCACACCCATATTCCCCAGTTTGTGTAATAGTCTTCTATGTGGCACAGTGTCGAAGGCCTTGCTGAAGTCCAGATCAGCCATGTCCACTGCCCTCCCCTGATCCACCTCCCTAGTCACCCAGTCGAAAAATTCAGTGAGGATGGTCTGACATGACCTCCCCTTGGTGAAACAATGCTGCCTTGGGTCCTGTAGTCTATTGACAACCAGATGTTCCACCAATCTCTCCTTCAGTAGTGCTTCCATGATCTTTCCCACTACCGAGGTGAGTCTGACTGGTCTGTAGTTCCCCGCTTCCTCTTTGATCCCACTTTTGTATAAGGGACTACATCTGCTGTCCTCCGGTCTTTGGGTACCTCTCCTGTTTCCAGTGATCAGCTAAACAGGATTGCCAGAGGTTCAGCCACCACCTCTCTAAGTTCTTTAAGGATCCTGGGGTGCACCCCATCTGGCCCCATTGCTTTATCAACTCTTATTACTTTCAGTTCCTTCAGGACCCTTTCTCATGTAAAGGGACTTGTGTCCATTTCTGCACCATTCCCACCCTTGTACTCCTTCAGACCCATTACCTCCTCTTCCTCAGTAAAGATTGAGCAGAAATACCTGTTCAATATGTCAGCTTTACTGTTGTCATCTTCCCAGCGGCCTCCATCCTCCCCTTCAGTCCCACTATCCCCCCCTTGCCCTTCTTTTTTCACTTATGTACCTGTAAAAGGTTTTGTCCCTCTACCCACTGATTTTGCAATGTGCTCTTCTGTCTGAGCTTTGGCTTCCCTTATTGACCTCCTGCCTCCCTTTGCTTCTCTAGTACTTCTCCTATCCCTTCTGACTATGTCTTTTTATATTTTCTGAATGCAATCTTGGGCTTTCACTCTCGCTACCTCCTTAAAACCATAATGGCCTCCCTCTTCCTTTTCCCCTTGCTAATCCGCTTAATGCATAATTCTGTTGCTCTTGTAATCCCCATTTTAAATACTGCCCACTGTTCCTCAACCCCTGATTCCTGCCCAATTCCCCTTAATGCCTCTTTCAAGCACCTCCCCATTTTCCCAAAGTCTGCCCCCCAAAAATCCAGGATACGTGTTTTTATGTGGTTTGGTTTTGCTCCTTCTGTGATTTCATACCACAATTATTGGTGGTCACTGTTCCCCAGGTGCTCCCCCACTGTTACCCCCATCACACTGTCCCTGTTTGTGAGCAGGAGGTCCAGTATTGCCTTCTGCCGAGTTGGTTCCATGACCAGTTGCTTGAGGAAGGCACCTTGAAGGGAGTCCAGGATAAATCTGCTCCTAGTTGATGCTGCTGC
Organism: Neoceratodus forsteri; assembly: GCA_016271365.2. Taxonomy (NCBI): domain Eukaryota; kingdom Metazoa; phylum Chordata; order Ceratodontiformes; family Ceratodontidae; genus Neoceratodus; species Neoceratodus forsteri. The sequence continues at coordinate 547,707,642 of JADMNL010000023.1, forward strand.
TGGGCTACTCCAGTCCACGTCTGGAATATTGAGGTCTTCAACTAGCACTACCTCACCTTGTCTGCCATCCTTTGGATGGCTAGCATCAGCTCCCTATCTGTTTCTTCCTCCTGAGCTGGTGGTCTATAGACCACACCTGTGCGGATGGCTGGCCCCATTTTCCTTTCCAGCTTAACCCACAGTATCTCTCCCCCAGTTTGTTCCTCCTGTATCTCTGTGGCCGTTATGTCATTTTTCACATGAAGTGCCACTCCTCATCCTCCCTTCCTGCCTGCCCTGTCTCTTCTGAATATGTTGTAGCCAGGTATGGCCATCTCCCAGTCGTGGTTATCATTACACCAGGTTTCTGTGATGGCCACAATGTCCAGGTCTGACTGCACCATGGCAGCTTCCAGATCCTCCATCTTGTTGCTAAGGCTCCTGGCATTGGCACACATGGCTTTCCATGATTTGACCTCCCTAGACTGCTTAGCTATTCTACTCCTGCCCCTTCCCTGATTGTCCTTTATCCCAGGTTCTCCTTGCTGTCTGCCCTTCTGTTGAATTTTGCCCCTTTTCTGCCTATCCACCTCTTGGGTGCTTATCTCCATCTTTTGCACACTGCTTTGTAGAAAGATCCAGTCCTCTGGTTCACTGGTTCCACTGCTAGCTGTGGGGTGGGCAATTAGGTACCCTCCTTGCTGGCTTGCCACCCCCTTGGCTAATTTAAATGCTTGTCCATGTAGCATTTAAACATATCATTGAGTGCTTGGATTCCCCTCCAGGATGGATGCAGGCCATCAGGCTTGAACAAGCCTCCATCCCTCCAGGTGAGTCCGCAGTCACCAGTGAATCCAAACCCTTCCTCACAGCACCAGTTCTTCAACCTTGAATTAATGTTCCTGGTGCATGCACCCCATGCTCTCCCATGCCTCTTGCAGGTAGTGCATCCGAGAAGGTGACAGAAGTAGCTACTTGCTTGAGACCCTCCCCAATTTCCCAAACTCTTCCTGAACTTCCTTTGGCTCCCGATTCGCCAGGTCATTAGTACCTAGGTGGATAATGACATCCAGTTCACCCTCCCATTTTGCCTTCCCAGCAATCCCCAGTATCTTCCTCCCATCCCTCCATGCTGTGGCACCTGGTAGGCACCTCACCTCCCTGTCCTTCCCCTCCTGTCTTCCTAGCCGGATCCCTCTTATGATGGAGTCCCCCACCAGGATTCGCTTCCTCCTCCTCTGGGGTCCACTGCTCTCCCCACTGAGGTCACCTACTTGGCTAACCTCCACATCCTTTCCTTCCACTTCTCTAGATACCTCTATTTGGTTTTCCCTGTTTGCCAGTGTGGCATATGAGTTCTTGAGTAGAATAGGATCTGGGCTGTGCCTCTGCCTGACTGCTCTAACCCTCCTCGAGCCCGCTGTCATCCAAGTGCTCCTCGTTCTCGGTATCCTTTGACACAGTGGCATTGGACTGGGTGGTCTCTGGATAGGGGTGATGGTACTCCTGACCCAGTTTACTTCTGCTCTGAGTCTGGCTACCTCATCCCGAAGTCCAGAGAGATGCATGCAGATAGGGCAGTACCTCAGCGTCCAGAAGGTCTGCCTGAATATGGCTGCCCTGCAGCCACTGCATTGCACCACCCCCACATTATACTGCACTTATATGGCTATTCCAGTACTTGTCTGTTAGTGAAGCTCTCCTAGGTCCCTTTTTATTAATTTACTGTCCTAAAAATCCTGCCACTGATCCTCAGATACTTTTCTTTAAACAAGGAAAAAATAAATAAAAAATGAGTCAAAACACTTGTTGTGCCGAGGGCGGGCTTCTTCCCCCTTATGTCCCTCCTACTCCACAACACCTACTATCCCCTGTGCTTAGTTCCTGTCAATCAGATTTAACAGGGCATATACTTAAGAGTGAGGGGCAGGGGAGGGAGTTGGGGGTGAAAATTTGCAGCAATTAAAGACAGCAAAGGAATACACCACCACTACAAGCACACCAAACTAGGCTTTACATTTTCAACAGCCCACAAACAATTTTAAGTAAAGACAGCAAAGAAATTAGAGTGTCACTAAAAGCCCACAATCTAAGTTTAAAGCAAAAATAGCAATGAGCAATTACTGTAAAGCATTGAAATTAATCTGTTTCCTTCCCTCTGGGTTCTGGCTTACATGCTTTATGTTAATAGTCTCATGGAGACCACTGTTACAGTTGTAAGAGTGGTCTCCCACATTCTTAGGGTATGAGAACCACAAACCAAGTTGAGTGGTTCTGTTACCCTGAGCATGTAAGTGAGACCACACTTTTAACCGCTGAATAGGTCTCTGCAGCATTATTAATATATTTACGCAATAAGGCATGGCAGTGTTGGCAATATTGTGGGATGGCAGCATGCCTCAAGAAGTGAGGAAGGTGGCAAAGGCCAAGTGCCTTATGCACCAGAGAAGTGCCGTTATCCCACAATCAAACACACTCTGGAGTGTCTTATTGTGAACGTAAAATGGCCCCTCTGATTTTTAATTTTAGAAGCATGCAGTGAGGTTCAGAAAGTTAAACTTATGTGACCTGAGCTGTTGTGGTGGAATAACACATGGTCATGTGATTAGATTTTACCAATCACAGCAAAGGATTTCCCAACTCATTTTGTAATATTGATCGAGGTCAATCATGCATGCATACATAAAGACATACGTGCATATTTGGGGAGGAAGAAGATGACTGGTCCATCAAGTTCCTCCCTCCCACTAGTTAAGTGGGAATAGCCAGTCACCGTAATGCTAAGGATATAACCGCATCCGGGGAAAGGCAGTGCTCAAAGCAGAAAAAGCTTTAATTAACAATTCAGAACTGGCTGGCACATGCTAAAGTTTCTGTGTTGATACACAGTTCTCCTTAGTGGTAAACATGGACAGGTCACCAGAAGTCAGTGCAAAAAAATGTAATTAATTCCAAAAAGTGCAATAAAAAGATTAATCACTCCTATAAAAGGCACTTGCTATGTCACAAAAGTCCATATAGAAATCCACGATAATTCAGCAGAAGGCAGAAACGCTGGCTAGTGTAAAGACTTGAACCCCATCCCTTACTGTGGCTTTATCTAATGTCTTTCACAATTGCTCACTTTTTCAGAGGTTGAAAAAAGCGAGCAATTGTGAAACGTGTTTTTGGCACTGAACTTCTGGTGTCCTGTCCACGTTTACCACTAAGGAGAACTGTGTAACAACACAAAATCTTTGGCAGGTGCCAGCCTATTTTGAATTAATTAATACCCAATCACCCCAGTTTCTTCAAAGAACTTGTCTAGCCTGAGCCTAAAGTTTCTTACAGTATCGTGTTCTGGCAGTCTATTCCAAGTGTTCACCACTCCATCTGCAAAGTACTTCTTCCTGAGGGCTCCCTTGAGTCTTCCTCCCGCCAGTGATATTGCATGCCCTCTTGTTCTTTCGTCCTTGTGTATCTTTTTTTTTTTTTTGTAACTTTAATTTTTATTATAAAATAAAAAGTTTTTCCATACAGGGTACAGGTATAAATTAAATACATACATTTTTTCCATCTCATTTCCAAGTCTTATACAACACTACTACAGTATATTTTTCCCATTTAATTGTTTGAGATAAAAATTGTCTCTAATCATGGTATATATATATTAACGTCTTGTAGTCTGGGCGGCGGGCTTTGGGTGGCAAAGTCACCCATCTCTAGGGGCCCGGAGTCCCTTTAGCTAAGTCTGGGGGGTATCTTGGGGAGGTGTCCCAGGACGAGTGGAGGGCCAAGGAGGATTCATGCTCCTCCAGGTCTAAAACAGCCACCAAGACCCGTTCTTTCTTTTAAATGATCCCTTCCTTCAACCTATAGGACAAATTCTGGTCTTTGTTCCACTGTATAGAGTAGCCAGGTTGTCCGTTTGTTAAGGGGGGAGTGAATTTCGTGTTTAAGTTTTGCCGTCATACTGTCCATTCTGTAAATGTCATATATTATATCCTCCCATTGAACTTTGGAGGGAGGGTCAGCATTCAACTACTTTCTGGGAATGGTTTTCATAGCTGCCGTCAACAGGATATTGATTAGGTACCTGTGGTGCTTGGCTTTAAGTGTTTTGGGTAATGCAGAAGTAGAGCCAATTCCGGTGAGAGATCCCCCAAAGTGGGAAACAAATCGCAAATAGTTTGTGTCACTCCCTCCCAAAATCGGGCCGACACTGGGCAGTACCAAAAGATATGTGCATGCATGGCAACCTCCACTCCACATTCTCTCCAACAAGTGGTCCTTCCTGAAGGATGCACTTTTGCTGTAATTTGGGGGGTTCTGAAGAACCTTGCTACTACTTTCCACCCAAACTCCCACCATATATAGGAGCCCGTTATGCAGTGCTGGTTGCACTAGATCCCCACCCAATCCTCCTGTGGGATTATTGTTACCAAGTCAGCTTCCCATATCTCACATACTCTACTATGATTTAAATTAGGGGAATCCCTTAGTGATTTATAAAATCTGGATATTAAATGTCTTGGTTGGGCTTCTTCTTGGACCTGGGTAAGTAAATTCGAAGCTGGAGGGGGCTGTAGGTTGTTAGCATCTCGGCCTCGGGTTTTAGCCAGAAAGTGAGTAATCTGCAGGTACCTATAGAAGTCCTGTTGCTGGAGGCCGTATTCCTGTTTTAGCTGTTGGAAGGGTTTAAGAAGGCCTCCATCATAAAATTGATCGGTGTATATCAGGCCTTGTAGGCACCACTGGGAAAAGCCATGATCCATGCGGCCGGAGAAATGTAGGGTCTAGGAAGGTATACTCAGCCATTTTGCCCCTTGGACATTGGTTGGTATTCTAAGGTATGCCTTCCAGGCCTGTAGGATATTGTTGGTATAGAAGGATTGTTTTTGTATGGGGAATTGTCAATGGGGTTGGTAGTCCCTGTGTAGCTTAAAGATCTGATTTTGGTCTGATGGTGTTTTCCCTTTTAGATACTTAAATATTTCATGTCTCCCTGACATGTCTCCATTCCATGGAAAAAACAGGCACAGTTCTGACAGACTTTCCTCATAAACCTTGTTCTCCAAGCCATCAGCCATCCTGGCTGCTTTCCACTGTAGTATCTTTATGATGTCAGTGCTTTCCTCAGATGTGGTGACCAGAACTGCACACTGTACTCATGATGGGACCAGACCAAGGATCTGTAAAATGGCATTATAACATGGGGCTGGACACAGGATCTATAGAATTTCATTATAACATGGGACCGGACCAAGGATCTATAGAAGGGCATTTTAACATGGGTCTGGACCAAGGATCTATAGAATGGCATTTTAACATGGGTCTGGACCAAGGATCTGTATAAGGGCATTATGACATGGGGTCAAACTGGATCTGTATAAGGGCATTCTAACATGGAACAGGACCAAGGATCTATAGAATGGCAGTATGTAACATGGGTCTGGACCAAGGATCTGTAGAATCGCATTATAAAATGGGGCCGAACCAAGGATCTGTAGAATGGCATTATAAGATGGGGACGGTACCGAGTATCTGTAGAAGGGCATTATAACATGTGGCTGGACCAAGGATCTGTATAAGTGTATTATAACATGGGGCCAGACCAATGATCTATGGAATGGCATTATAACATGGGGCTGGACCAAGGATCGATATAAGGGCATTATAACATGGGGCTGGACCAAGGATCTCTAGAAGGGCATTATAACATGGGGCCAGAACAGATCTGTATAAGGTCATTATAACATGGGGCCTGAATAAGGATCTGTAGAAGGGCATTATAATATGGGGCCTGAATAAGGATCTGTAGAAGGGCATTATAATATGGGGCTGGACCAAGGATCTATAGAATGGCATTATAACATGGGACCAGACCAAGAATCTGTATAAGGACATTATAACATGATCTGTTGCTCGTCTCTCCTGATCCAATTTCTCTCCAAGGCACTTGACTGCACTATGTTTGTCCAAGACTATATATTGTTGATTATAAGTACTTTACCACTTTCTGTCGTAGTAGTTCACTACATGCCTTACTGTTTTGTGACTCAATGTATAATGTTACTCAGTGTACTTGCTTTACCTGCTGTTTTGTTCTGATGTATCTGTATTACCTGTTGGACTCTCCCGGGTCGTTCCTGAAAATAGGCATAAAACTTGTCTAGTGTACCTACCCGGTTAACAAAAGCTAAATAAATAAAAAAAAACATGGGGATGGGACCGAGAATCTGTATAAGGGCATTATGACTTGGGGCCAGACTGGATCTGTATAAGGGCATTATAATTTGGGGCCAGACCTAGGATCTGTAGAAGGGCATTATAACATGCATCTGGACTAAGAATTTAATGCATCCGGGGCCTGTTGTTGCAGATAGATGGTGTACTACCAATCCCTCTCTACCCATCTCATAATATGTGTGTTGATACCCCGGCCCCCTCCCTCATCTGCCCTACATCGTAACTGTCATAGCTGGCTTTAGCAGTGGGCAGAGTTCCTCACCTGCCCTCCATACTAACTGTCCCTGCAGTTAGGTGGGCCTGGCTTGGATCTCTCCTCTACAGACATGCACTCTGCTCTGATTTAGCACCTACTGTCCTACTGGAGGACATGCCTGGTACTAGCGGACTCCCACCTCCCGTGTGCCATCCCTCTCCCCCACCCCTAAGTCAAGTCGGCTTTTTCAGTCCTCATCCCTGTTATTAGGACAAAGCCTGTACTATGGACTGCTGAGGTCCCTATCTCTGTGTTCCCGTAAGCTCATAGTGGTACTCTGGTTAAGGTTTGGCAGTAGCTTCAGTAGCTGGTTACCTGTTATTCTGTACTTATATTCTGCATTATGTCTGTCTGTTTGCATTACCATTGCACTGTTTGTTTAAATGTTCCCTGAGTTGTTCTTATTGTGTACCTCCTTCCCATCAAGTGTGAACTGTCGAGGGGCAATTCCCCTTCTGTTGTACTGTATATGCCATGTACTTCATGTGGAACTTTGCAAAAGAGCTTTCGCTCAAAGGTTTTTCCGAACAATGAAATAAATAAATAAAGGCATTATAACATGGAGCCGGATCAAGGATCTGTATATGAGCGGACCAAGGATCTTTATAAAGGCATTATAACATGTGGCCAGACTAAGGATCTGTTATAAGGGAAACATGGTGCGGATCGAGGATCTCTATAAGGGCATTATAACATGAGACCAGACCATGGGTCTGTAGAAGGAGCATTATAACAGGGGGCTGGGCTAAGGACATGTAGGTGGCATTATAATATGTGGCCAGACAGGGGATCAGCAGAAGTGTATTATAACATGCCTACTTCTGCTTACTAAGTCTTTCTTAAAGGGGACAGTCATCACCAAGCTCTCCACCTTCAGTTGTGGGGCTGTACCCAATGTGTACTTTGTGTGCAAAAAATTTTTTTTTTGTTACTTCCTGTTTACTGCAGTATAGTAGATTGTGTCTAGCTTATTATACTGACTTCCAAGCAGACATTTGCTGTAACCAGAAATCCCAGAATCCCCTTGTAGCTGACATCAGAGCAGGGCCGCAGCAGTGGGAGACTCAGTACCCTGCAGTGCATGTTAGTTTATATAAACTCTGATCTTTTGCTTGCTGGTCCTACTGTCCCCCCTTGGCTAAGAAGAGTCACAGAGGACTGTACTTAGCCCCTGGAGAAAAGAAGACCCAGAAAACATCTCACCAGATATTATAAAAGTTCTAACATGCACGGCAGGCCATTGAATCTCCCACTACTGCCTACTGCTCTGATGTCGACTGTGGGGCATTCTGGGATTTGTATTAAAGGGAAATAGTGGAAAAGGCACAGCGTTACCCAGGCACTACAAAAATACCTGGTTAGTGCTTTCAGACAGTAACATTTTTTAACAAATAACTAATTGATTTTTTAGTGATTTAAACAGTGGCCTTCAGCTTTCACTTTCTATTGCTGGCAGCCACCATTTCATGAGTAGCAGAGAGCTTCCTGAGCTCACTGTATGCTAATATGTCCTGCCAACCAATAACTGAGGTGAAACAGGCATATTAGCATACAGTGGGCTCAGGAAGCTCACTGCTGCTCATGAAATGGCTGCTGCCAGCAACAGGAAGTGGAAGTTGTGGGTAGCTGTTCTAAATCATTAAATAAAGTTGTTACTGTCTGAAAGCACTAACTGAGAGTTTCTGCAGTGTCTGAGGAAAGCTTTGTCTTTTCCATTGTTTCCTTTTAACAGAAGATGCCTGCCTACAAGTAAGCAAAATGAATCTGATAAAATCTGCTGTACTACAGTAAACAGTGAGTAAACCAAAATGTATCTGCATACAAAGTGCACATTGGGACCAGCCCCACACTTGAGTGTGAGACCCTTTGTACTGACTGTTTCCCTTGCTAGCTGCTGCCATGCAGCTTATCAGTACACGCAAGTCTTTTTCCTTGCTTGATTTCAGTAATATCCATGCCATTTAGGTAGTATTTTGTATTCATGTTGTTTTTCCCTAAATACATAACCTTGTATTTCTCAATGTTGAAGTTCATCCTGCCAGGTTGCCCCCCATTTTCCAAACCTGCCTAGCTCTTTCTGCATTCCATTTTCTCACTTCTTGTTAAAATAAATAAAAAACTCCTCCAATCGTGCCTGTTTCCAGGGCACCTACACATGAGACACTCTTTACAGAATATGAGTGTCTCACAGGCAGGGGAAAGGAGCGCGCACCCTGATAGCACTGGTCAGCACCCTCTAGTGCCATGGCATCTCCCCTGTTGTATTTCCTGTGGAGTAGATTAAAACAAATAAGAACTGGGGTGAGGGTTACTTTCAGGGCTCTCATACCAACCCAAAAAAAGTGAGAGAAAGCAGATCTCTTCCTCCTTTTTCTTTCTTGCCCAGGGTATACCTCTTTCCTGGAGTATATCACTGTTTGTTGCTAGAAACATAGAAACATAGAATCTGATGGCAGATAAGGACCGTTTGGCCCACCTAGTCTGCCCATTTCCCTACCTAATGGATAAGCTGCAGATCCTAGTTAACCAACAGCCTACTTCCTCCTACCTCCCACTAGAATTGCCTTATGTCTGTCCCATGCATTCTTTTTTTTTTTTTTAATTCTACTTTTTCCTTGGGGTCCTCATCATTTCATCGGCCTAGTCCACGGCCCCAGGCTCCACCACCTGTCTGTTGCCGCCTCCCGGTGCCCCAGCTTACCCAGGCGGGGCGGAGCACCCGGTCCCCCTTAATGCCAGTGCCCAGAGCAGTAACTGGTTGGGAGTGCGGCGACAGGGTGAATTGAAGCCGGGGAGGCTTCACTTAGATGGAGGACCTCCTCCTTCTTTTCCTCCTGACTTTTCTCCCGGAGCGGGGACGTGCAATGGCCTTCGGCGTCCGCCCGCCCTCCTCCCAAAGATTAGTACGGCAGTGCGAGAACTCCCGGTCTCCACCAGGAGTCCTCAGCGCTCCAGATGCTGCCTGCACCCTCCCCCCGGAGAAGGAGAGCAGTCCAAAGGACGCTCTATCCTTCTCCCCCTGGCCGGCCCTCCGACGACTCGGGTCCGTTCCGAACCCGGTCGCCAGCGAAATCCCACCGCTGCGCCCATGCATTCTTGAATTACCCCACTGTTTTTGACTCTACAACCTCCTCAGAAAGGCTGTTCCATGCATCTACAACCCTCTCTGTGAAGAAATACTTTCTCACATTACCTCTGAGCCGTCCCCCCTCTATCTTCAAATTGTGCACCCTTGTTCTTGTACATCTCTTTTTCTGAAAGATGCTACCCTCTTGGACTTTGTTGATTCTCTTGAGGTATTTGAAAGTTTCTGTCATGCCCCTCTCCATCCTTTCCTCGAGGTTATACATCTTTAGTTCCTTTAGTCTTTCTTCATATGTCTTCTGATGCAGACCCTGCACCATTTTGGTTGCACTCCTCTGGACAGCCTCCACCCTGTCTATGTCTTTGCGGAGAGGGGCTGTCCAGAACTGTACACAGTACTCCAGATGTGGTCTTACCAACTGTCTATACAGAGGGCCAACAACTTCCTGTTTTCTACTGGTGATGCCTCTCCCTATTCATCCAAGTATCCCCCCAGCCCTCCTTCTCACATTGCTGGCCCACCTTTAGGTCGTCTGATATGACTACCCCCAGGTCCCTTTCCATTTTTGTCGTTGTCAGTATCTCACCCCCCATTGTGTACTCTTCCCCTGGGTTTTTGTTTCCCAGGTGCATTACTTTGCACTTCTTTGCATTGAATCTAAGCTGCCATACATTTGACCATTCCTCCAACCTTGCCAAGTCCCTTTCATCCTTTCCACCCCACCTTGTGTATCAACCCTGTTGCAGATCTTTGTGTCATCTGCCAAAAGACATACTTTTCCTTCCAGTCCCTCTGCAATGTCACTTATAAAGACATTAAAAAGGACCGGCCCCAGTACTGAACCCTATGGTACCCCACTAAATACACTCTGTGCCTCTGTACACTATCCAGTCTAACTCCACTTAGCAGTTGCATTAGCTCGTACACTGGGTACATCTCTGTTGTTGCAGAAGACGCAGGTCTTTTTCTCTTGAGTTTTTTCTTCTTGCTATGTCAGACTATGCTTTTGGTTGGGTATGCCTGTTTTCTACTCTTGTTCCAGCTTGGCTGTTAGCCTGTACTCTAGGAGGTGTCTGGGGAGATGAACACATCTCAGCTCCTTTGGGCTGTTCAACTTTACAGCTCCACAGGCACCTGAGATTTCTTCCTTTTCCTCTGATGAGGAAAAGTGAGACTTGTTTTGACTAGTCAGTCCTCCATCACCAAGCATGGGGTTTGTTTTTTTTCCATGAGTCTGTGTGATTCATTCTGGTACATTGTGCCATCTCAATTGCAAGGCAATCCCAGTTCTGGGTATCCCCTCTTGCTTTTCTGCCAAAGCCACATGTTTTAAGGCTGCTGCCTTTAAGATCACTGTCCACCTCCTGTCTGGCTAGTGGTGCGAGGCTCTGGTTCCACACCCAACTACCCCTTTAGGCCACCTGGTGTGCCCTTTTTCCCCTTTAATCAGAGGTTTGTAGTTAGGTTTTTATTTTAAAGAAAAACTAAATCACACATAGATCACATCACAGGTTTTATTTTGTTGTTTTGTTACATTTCCTTGATCCTTTCCCTATCACTTTTGTGCTAGGAAAATTCTTAACCCTCTCTTGTTTTTTCCCACCTCGTTTCTTTCCTGGCGAACAGAACTGAGGTTAGTGAGGGGGCTGATAATAGTCAACGGCTGGCACGTGGCAACACGTGGGTGGTGCACACATGCCATGCTCAGTTGCCGTGGCCAGACCCTTGGCAAAAGCTTTGCTCCTGTGGGGTTCTAGTGCATGCAGTCCAGACCCAGAAGTCGTAATCAATGGTGAAGATATTCTGGAAGACCAACAGTTATGGTAAGTAGGAAACTTTCATATTCAGCTGGTAAGTGTTAGTAGAACTAGAGGACTTCACTCAAGCTGAAGGGGGGCAGGGTAAGGGGAACCTAAGAAAACATTGCTTCATACAGAGGGTGGATAATATGTGTCATAGCGTAGACGGTAAAGTTTTAGAAGCTAGCACTATTCTCTCTTTCAAAGCAAGACTGGACAAATTCCTTAGGGAGAATGGCATTGAGGGAAGCATGACTCAGTGTGGCAATGTGGCAGAGAAGCAAGGATCCAGTCCTCAACTGTACAGTCTTTTCTTCTGGAGTGTGTTGAATATTGCCAAATTTGATGTATTTGCTGAAGTAGTATTTTTTGCACATACAGTTTGCTGTTGTTGAGTGCTCCGCCCTTTACTGAATGTTGCTGTATTTGCTGAAATAACATTTTGTACATTCATTTTATCCCAATTGTATATATACATATATTCATTGTATTTGCACTTGTGTATGCCTTATAGTCTCATCTGTAGTTTGTATCTGTGTCCCCCAGGAGCTCCTTGCAAATCAGCTGTCTCAATGGTGCTATCCTGGTAAAATAAAATTGAATTGAAATTGAATTTGTGTCAGTAGTCAAATTGGGCAAAAGTCAGTGGCACTGTGTGACAGGAGAGGTCAACGAGATAGGCTGTATGTCTGTTCCAGTACCACGATACTGCTTTACTGTGTACAGGGTTGGTCTGGTGCATGGGTGGTTGTCAGGATCTTTCACTGGGGAGGCAGGTTTGGAAATTACCTTGCAGCTTTCCGTCTCTGCAGGCCAGTGCCATGGAGGCAACGCATTTACTCTGCATGAGGAAGGATCAGTATAACTTCTAAGGAGCCCCCACCCCACCCCACCCAGTTCATGCATGAGACAGGGTCCTGCTCATGGAGGAGATTGCTTCCCCACTGCCAATCAAGCTGAGGTACAGCATCCAGCACAGGCAGCAGTGTATGGAGTGGGGGTTGGGGGTTTAACAAGGGGATGTAGGAAAAATGAGAGGCCCCCCCCCCCCAACCTTAGAATGAAAAATTAGATGTTTCTATTTGAATTGTTACCATTATTGAAGTCCTGGTATGGTGGCATATTGAAGTGTAAGAAAGGTACTGTAGTGGGACTGTCAGGGCTCCAGATAAGGGGAGCACTGACCTGTGTTACTCACCTCATTTTAGGAAATACTCTACAGAAATGTTTGTAATGAGTACCAGTACTCACCCAACATTTGTAAATACTCCACACTCCAAAGAATAGTGCTTCATAACATAACTGGTGATTCAGAAGGAGCTGTTGTTTTCCAGATTTACAGCACTCGTATGCATCCTAATTTTGTTTTACTCCCTATATTTTAAAACTGGTGAGTAAATGACTCCCACCTGCCAACATTATCTGGAGCATAGTTGGCACTTGATCAGTTCTTATCTAGAAAAAAAAGACATTGTTTTTAAAAATGTACTCCTCACTCTGCTCTGTCCAGACATTTGTAGGCATCTGAATTTGGTTTTACTCACCTCACTTTCAGAATGAGGAGTTACAGTGCTCATCCCAGAAAATCTTATCTGGAGCCCTGGGCACTGTGTAGGGTGGCATATTGAAGTGTAAGAAAGGTACTGTAGTGGGACTGTATGGAATGTTATGTCATTGTAGATCACTTTTCCAGGACTCCACACATGATTCTCCGCTCTCCCTACCCCTGCCCTAGTCTGATATTTCAAAGCTCCATCCTGCATTAGCATGGGAAGCACCACTTGTGCTCATCAGCAAATTCCCCGACATCCCGCACAGTGATGGCACAATACCGACACTGGTATTGTGCCATCACAAAAGGAAGTGTTTTTTGCAGGGGGGGTTTGCTCCCCGCATTTATTTATAATCAACACTAGGTTAGAGTTCTTTTGGGAGGGGGCAGAACACTGGGAGAAGCTGCGTCACTGAAAACAGACCATTACAGCGACTGTCACTGTAATTGTCTGTTTTTGGGTGTGTCTCCTGTTGTCACTCACAAGTGGGCCACCGATCAGCATTGACCTTAATGTCATGTGTTTTGCATCCCAGGTAGGAGTGCCGTCATACATCACCGTGTTCTTCAGAGCGTGAAACAGGTAGAACTGGGACACGCCTAGACGAAACATGGAGAGCAGAACAATACTGGGAAATGTAAGATCAGAGTCTATCAACAGAGTCCTAGTTTCCACTTGTTAGTCTCACAGTACATGGTACAGGGCTGGCAGTATAGCCTAGAGGTTAGAATAACGAGCTGTGAATGAGCTTGGTACATCCATTAGACCTGGGTTTGAGTCCTACAACCTCCACTTGCATACAGTGTGACTCAAAACAAGTCACTTAACCACCCCATTGCCCCTGAAAACAGACATGTGTGCCTAGTGGGCCTTACCCAGTTACCAAAAAAAAAAAAAAGTGTGCTATTTACGTGTACAGCAGAGGGGATGTAAGGGGTTAAAAATGAACCAATATTCTTTGCTGCTGTAAAGTAAGCACTCAGGCTTAGAGCTATATGCACCTTTTCATAAGCATACAGGCATGCAAACACGCACACTTAGTAAGCAATAAGACACGACAGGGTGTGTGTTGAACAGATATGACCGCACACCCAGGGGCGTAGTAAACTTCAGCCCCTGGAAGTGTGGTAATATCTGTTCAACACACATACCCTGGAGTGTTTTACTGTGCTTATAAAATGGTTCTTTTTTTTTTTTAATATTTGTAACCTTAAAAAATATTACTGAACTGAAAAAAAACTGAAATCATTGTGTTAATTTGGGATAAAATAGTCCTTCCGCCTACTAGGTGATGACATCATTGTCTTCCGACACATTGACATTTGTACTGTTGTTGCCCCTGCCCCCCAAACCCCACATCCCGATCGAGAGAACAAGTGTGGTTAGGAGAGGAAGTAACAGTTCTCCCGACAGGTTCGCCACTTTAAATTAAAAAAAAAAAAAAAGGAATAAGGGATGCAGATTTGTTTTTGTTGTTTTAGTTAAATGTTCTGGGAGGGAAGTGCAGTTTACTATGAGACGGCACCCCGTTCTGGTCTATTTCCACTTTCGTGCAGCAGCAAGCTTCAGTCTCGCCGAACTAGAAGAATGCTTTATGCAGGATAAAACGCTGGCACGCTGCTTTCCGATTTTTACTTCTAGCGGAGATGAGGTTTGGAGCGTGACTGTCAGCATGACATTCACTCCTTCACTTACCAAGACTAAAAACAATGGTGGCCTTTAAAAAATTAACTTTCCACTGACACATCTGAACATTCCATTTGGGTGCATTGATTTATTTGCCTGCTCTTGTTTTTCCCTGTCTGATACCTATTTGACACTTCCTTTCTGGCCAATCATGATATTTACATGCCCATTTTGTAATATACTGTGTCAGCGGTTCAGTAGCATTTACTGGCAAATGGATATGGGTAGTAAAGGGGTATTTTACACTTATCCAATGGGAACAGATAAGGGGCACATGATTAAGACCTACAAGATCTTACTTCAAGGAAGTCTCTTGCAGTAGGCCAACACTGATGGGACTAAGCTGCCAGGCGCCAGAACCTCATGGAAAACATTCTAGCTAGTAGTGCACCACAGGGGACTGCCCACCGTCAATGTCAGCCACTGACATCAGCATATCGTATAAAGGTGAGGGGTTCCCCCATGCCTACCTCAGTTCTTTTCCCGCCATTGACCTGCGCATGTCAGACCTCAGTGGGGGCTGCAGCTACAGTGGACTGCAACTACCGTGCTTGCCGTGCTTTTCTATTTTCCATTTTCTTGAGTTTCTAACATCGAATTTTCGTATTTCAACTGTGGGTTCATGTTTCCTCCACTAACCTTGTCTTCGACTGCTCCACAAAGTGTGCCTCGGCAAACAAATTCCTGTAAAAGATGGCCACTCTGCATGTCTTATCTGCCTAGGCCCTGCCATGACACGAAGCCTGCCAGATTTGCCAGAAATTCAACCAGGTAACTCGGAGACGTCATTGTAAGACTCTGGAGAGCCATCTGATAAAGCAGAAATTGGTTGCAGTGGAAAGGAGCTGCAAGCCAGGAACTCTTTGGCCTCACCGACACAGTCCTCCAGGGTTGTTTCTTCTTCTCAAAAATCTGGTGGGAAGCACACTCACCAGGACAAACACTGGGGCTGGGACCAGTCTGCTTCCCACTCGCGGTTGCCCCACAAACTTTCCACCACATCGGGGATGTCCTCCAGAAGGGGGTCAGCCCTCTCTTCTTCTGGGTTCCTGGTAGCTCAGCCGCCTGCCCTCATTGCAGTTATGGGCGGTGGCTCCTCAAGACAGGGGACTTCATCTCCTGTCTCCAGCCCTTGATGCTCAGGCACATTTTATCCATGGGCTGTCAGCCAGGGGGCTTAGCTGGTGTTAGTCTCTCTGGCGTCGGTTCCTCCACTGTCACCCCCCCCCGGCCAAGGCTCTACCTATGTCAGTCTCCTCCTTGGAGTCAGACATAAGTCCTGCAATGCAGCACCCCACAGCAGGCTACTGCCACTCCTTCTACCCTGGGATCACCTCTGCCTTCACCTGAGAGGTCTCCTTCCCCAGGCCTGCTTCTCTGGCTAGGCCTGTGCGGTAGATCCTCTCTCCGGTTGCTCGGCCGACACCAGCTGGGCCACTGCCAGTACTATCGCTGCCCCAGGCTGTGTGTCTGACATCAGTATCTTCCCTCCACAGTCTGCGCCACAGCCGACGCCCACTGGCCCACCACCGGATCTTCAGCCAACACCGGGTGGTCCTATTCCAGGGTACCCTACGCCAGCTCTGCCACCGTTGTACCCATATCTGGCTCCCTCTTATCCCTACCCGCCAGTATACAATTTTCCACCACCGGTGAACTACAATGCCCTATTCACAGTGTGGTGATCTTTTGTCCAGAGGCAGATCCCCACTCAAGGGCCACCTCCAACAACGCAGACATCCCCCACTTCACCTGCCGCCCCTGGATCCGGGCTGGACTGAACCAAGCGAACCTTGTATCTTGGGGTCCTCTGGGTCTCATCAGGACAAGTGTATACCACCGACATCTGACCTAGACAGCGATCCCAATGAGGATGACTCAGATTGTTCTGAGTCTTCCTTCTCATCACAAGAATCTTAGGATGGTGAAGACCCTCCTAGGGAGGTTCCTAAATCACCCTCTGACGATCCATCCTTTATGGATGTCATGCACCACATCCAGTCCATTATGAGCTGGGAAATGGAGGAGCAGGACCCAGAGAGGCATCGCCTGGCTGGTTATTTAAGGCATCAGGATACCCTCCCAGTGGTGGTACCACCCCTGATTGACTCCTATGAAGACGTCACCAGGGCAGCATGAAATCACCCTTCTTCTACCCCTTGATTGCCTAAGAAGGTGGACCGCCTTTACCATGCCCCTGCTGGTAAGCCTTTTAGAGGGCCACCTAAGGCTGATTCAGTGGTCATAAGCGTGGCATATGACTGTACCAAAGGCCAAAGCATCACAGTGCCCTCCCCTGACAGGGAGTCCAGGTAGTTGGACCACCTGAGTAAGCAAGTTTTCACGTCCACTATCCTGGCCATCCATTACCTGGCCCATATGGCCCATTATCAGAATGTCCTCTGGGACTAAGCCAGGGACCTGGTGCAGGCCTTACCTGAAGACCCCTCTAAGATGCAACTTGCCCAGCTATTAAAGTCGAGCACTGACATTGGCAACCATGTTTTGTGGGCTGCATATAACACCATGGATACCTCTGGGCAAGGGGTGGCAGCTGAGCTTTCCCCCCAGTGCCAAACGTGGTTCCGGTTGTCCGGGTTTGCCTCAGATGTGCAGTCCAGCATTTTGAATGCCCCCTTTTGGGGCTCTGTCCTCTTTAGAGGAGAAGTTAAAGACATAATCTCCACCCTTCAGGAGTCAGGTCAGGCTCTCAGGATGGTTCATTCGCTCTAACATACTCAGCCTAGAGCAGGCCAACATCTGTCCGTATGTCGGTCCACCCATAAACAGTCCCAAAACCAGCCTGCCAAAGGCCAGGGCAAACACAAAGGCCACCACAGCTCCTGCAGCTGCTGCCATCAGAGCCTCTTGAGCACCTGCCCCCACCTCCTGACTCCTTACACAGCCCCCCTCCTCTGACCTACAGTCTTGGGGAGGCGGTCGGGGATCGGTTCTCCCTCCACCTAACAGAGTAGCGGGCAGTCACCACGGACAATTGTGTGCTTCAGAACATTAGAGCATGGTCACATGCTGGAGTTTCTGCAGTGGCCTCCAGAAACCTTCTGGTAATCTCCTCTTATACCCTGGCAGACCAGTCCCTGGTCTGGGAGGAAATTGAGTTATTCTTCAACAAAAGCCATAGAAACCATCCCTCTGGCTCAATGGGAAGGGGTTTACTCCACTTCTTCCTCGTCCCCAAAAGACTGTGGATCTTGGGCCTAGTCCTGGATCTGAGCCATCTGAATCTGTACATTGAGTACAAGCGGCTTCCAGATGGTCACTCTCAGGACTGTTACCCCTTGCACCAGGGGATTCACACTGCTCTGTGGACATGCAGGATGCCTAACTGCACATTTTTCCTGCCCGTCATTGGCTTCCATTTTCAGAGGCCCATTTTCAATTCAGGCCCTCCCCTTGGCGCTCTTTGGCCCCCAGGATGTTTACCAAGTCTTGGTGGTAGTGGTGGTGGCTCTGAGGAGGCAGGGCTTCTACGTGTTACTTTACCTGGATGATTGACTGCTAACATTCCCTCCAGGGACCGCCTGGTTCAGACTCTGGAACACACTGCTGCATCTTCCAGGCCTTGGGGATCACTGTCAGTCTGCAGAAGACCTGTCTGTCTCCTTGCCAACACCTTCAATACATCGGAGAGATCTTGGAGACTTCCCAGGGCAAGGCTTTTTTGCCCATGGACAGCGGGGAGAGACTGATGGAGCAGGCCCATCTGGTATCCTCCAGTTGTCATGTCCCTGCCAGAGTTTTCCTGCGCCTTCTGGGCCACATGGCAGCAGCCATTGCTATGGTTTCCCTGGCCCGCCTGCACATGTGAGTTCCTTAATGGATGTGTGGGTCCAGTGGGACCAGTGCACTGATGACCTGGACTAGTTGGTCCTGGACTCCGACCCAGTCCAGAGA
Organism: Neoceratodus forsteri; assembly: GCA_016271365.2. Lineage (NCBI taxonomy): Eukaryota > Metazoa > Chordata > Ceratodontiformes > Ceratodontidae > Neoceratodus > Neoceratodus forsteri. The sequence goes on from JADMNL010000023.1 coordinate 547,726,143, forward strand.
GTTCTATCATGGTGGCTGGATCTGGCCAGCTTTCTTTGGGGAGTCTCCTTTCAGCTGTTGACCCCCGTTCAGATTCTCACAGCAGACACATCTGACCTGGGATGGGGTGCTCATCTGGCCGGTCACTAGACCCAGGGTACCTGGACGTAGGTAAAACAGGGTCTCCATTTCAACATCCTGGAGATGCAAGCAGTCCCTTATACTCCACAGGCCTTTCAGGATATCTCCTTTCCAGTCCATTGCTGGTGCAGATGGACAACGGTGTGGTGTATTACGTCAACAGGCAAGGGGGGGACTCACTGTTATCCCTCGTGTCAGGAGACGGTGAGAGTCCGCTATTGAGCCATCGAGCAAGGTCTGGAGCTCTCGGCTGTACATGTTTCAGGCATCCAAAATGCCCTTGCAGACAGTTTCAGCAGCTCCCAGTCGCTGGCTTATGAGTGGAAGCTTCTAACCTCAGTGGTTGAAGATCTCTTCGACAGGTGGGGTTGTCCAGAGTTGGACCATTTTGTGTCTCCACTCAACGAAAACTGCTGCTTTTCTGCTCACTCGCTCCCATGCCTGGAGTTTTCTGGTGAGTCGCATTGTCCCTCTTCTGGAAGGGGAAGTTTCTGTATGTCTTCCCCTTCCTGCTCCTCCAGAGGTTCTGCTCAAGCTCCAGTTAGAAGAGGAAGAGATGATTCTCATCGCTCCTTTCTGGCCATGTCAGATTTGGTTTCCATTGCTGCAGCAACTGGCAGTGGAACTTCCAATGCCCCTGCCCCTGTGCACTGGCTTGCTCTTCCAGGACCAGAGCACCGTGGTCCATCTGGACCTCAAGTCCCTGCATCTCCATGCATGACTCCTGCGGACCTAGCCGCCACCCATTTTGGGATGTCCTCTAGGGCCACAGACATACTGGTGGCTGTCAGGAAACCTTCCACTGGGGCCACTTATGCCATGAAATGGAAGTGTTTCACCATTTGGGCTGCTTCCCACCAACTGGACCGCTTCACCTGCCCAGTGAGTCAGGTGTTGAAGTCCCTTCTTTCTCTTTTGGATTCCGATTTGGGTACTCCTCCCTCAAGGTGCATCCTTCCGCTATCTCTGCATACCATACACCTATTGAGGGCAAAGCTGTTGCCCAGTTTGAAGTGTTCAGCACCTTCCTGTGGGGCATCTTGTATCTGAAACCTCCATTCGGGACCTAGTCCCTAAACCCGTTACTTTGAACCAGCCCATGAGTTGTGAGCTGTGCTTTCTGTCATGGAAAGCGCTCTTTTTAGTTGCTATTACTTCAGCTCGAAGGATTTCTGAGCTGCAGAGTCTTATATGTAAGAAGCCTTCTTTGGTTTTTCACAAAGACACGGTGTCTTTGCGTACTAATCGTAAGTTTCTTTCGAAGGTGGTGTCGGAGTTTACGTCGAACAAGTCCATCCACCTTATGGTTTATTTTTCCAAGTACTTTAATCAGGGGGAGGCTTTGCTCCATACTTTGGATGTACATAGAATCTTGCAGTACTGTATGCACTGGACCAAGACTTTTAGGAAGTCTGAGCAGTTGTTTGTTTCATTCACCCCCGAGAGAGAAAGGCCGGCCTGTTTCTAAACAGTGTTGGTCTAAGTGGTTAGTCAATTGCATTGTTTATTGTTATCAGAAGTACAATAAAGACCTTCTGGGAGTAGTTAAGGTCCATTCCTCCAGGGGTATGGCTTCCTCCTTGGTCTGCTTCAGAAATTTGGGACTCAGTCCTACTAGTGTTGGCCTGCAGCAAAAGCCTTCCTCAAGTAAGATAGTACAGTTACGTACGAACTTACCATAACAGTAGATCTTTAAGAGAAGCTCTTGCAGGCCCTGCTTTCCCTCCTCCTTCCCCCTGCCTTTCCTTGTTCCTCTCACACTACTTCTGCCTTTTATTCTTTGGCTCTTGGGAACCTCCTCAGTTCTCCATTCGCTGCCCACTTGGGGTCTCTGGTGGGAGAACTGAGGTAGGTGTGGGGGACCGCTCACCTTTATAGTATATACTGACATCAGTGGCTGATGTTGGCGGTGGGTGGTCCCCCGTGGTAGACTGCTAGCTAGAAAGTTTTCTGTGTGTTCCTGGCACCTGGTGACTAAGTCCTACCAGTTTTGACCTGCTGCAAGAGCTTGTCTTGAAGATCTACTGTTACGGTAAGTTCTTACGTAAGAGTACTTTCTTGAGGGGTATCAACAGGGTAGACTGCATGCATTTACTCACAAGGAATGAAAACAGTTACCAGGTGAGATGGGTGAAGGATTGTAGTGTTGGGGAATTCAAACGGGATGTTAGGAAGTACTTTGTCATGGAGAGGGTAATGGATGCCTCGAACAGTCTAACAAAGCTGCTGGTAGAAGCCAAATCAAGGACTAGTTTCAGACATGGAGGGGACAGAGACATGGATAGTAAAACCTAAGAGGGAGAAGGATGGACAGCAGGAGGAGGGGGCACAGGAAATGCAAGAGGCCCAGTAACTCTAGTCCAACATCAGGTTGGACGCAGTTAGATAGGAAGTGGGAAGATTGCATAGATGAATGAGTTTTTACCTGCCATCAGAATCGATGTATCTATGAAACATTCCCTGTCTGACTAGCACAGGTTCACTTGCAATATGACTGAGTGTGTTAGTAGGGGCTTTGACTGTTGCATGTATGGTGCATGAAGTCCCTGCACTACTAGTATTACATTTAACTGTACACCCAGGTTTGGTCCCTGATGCTGACTCCATCATCCTCAACTGGAAACCCTGCAAAAGGAAAGACGGGATGAGTATCTTGAATCTGAAAGGCTGCAAGACCACAGGCAGCATGGCTTCATGGGGGAAGAGGTCATGCCAAAGGAATGTGATGGATGTCTTAGGCTTGATGACCAGGGAAACAGAACAAGTTAAGGCAATGGATGTGGCCTATCTGGACTTCAGCAAGACCTTCAGCACTGTGCCACACAGGAGGTTGAGAAAGAAACTTGAGCAGCCTAGGTGTGGGATCCAAAGTGGTGAACTGGGTTAGAAACTGGTCAATGGATAGGAGACAGAGGATGGTGGTAAACGGCACTCGCTTGAAAGATGGAGGAGTGATCAGGAGGATGCCACAGGGCTCAGTACTGGGACCGGTCCTCTTCATTGTCTTCATAAGTGACACTTATGAGAAAATGGAAAGGAAGGTATGCCTTTTCGCAGATGATGCCAAAATCTGTTATAGGGTGGACACTCAGGAGAGAGTGGAGAGAAAAAGCAGGGATGAGTGGTCTAAAGCATGGCAGGTGTAGTTCAGTGCAAAAAGAACAAGATTGTGCACCTATGGTGTACGAACGCAGGTGCTGAGTATAGGATGGGAGGGAGGTATTGAGAATCATTAAACATTAAAAAAACCTTGGGATTATCATAGATACATAGACGGTGTCGGCAGATAAGGGCCTATGGCCCACCCAGTCTGCCCATTTAAGTTTGTAAGTTCAGTTTATGTTTTCCAGGAAGTCTGTTGCCCCTTAACCCTGACCTCCAAAATTCCTTTATGTCTATCCCATGCATTCTTAAATCCCATGATTGTTTCAGCCCCCACCACTTCCTCTGGCAGGGTGTTCCACTTGTCCACCACCCGTTCTGTGAAGAAATTCTTCCTCACGCTTCCTCTGAATCGTCCCTCCTCCAACTTCATCCCATGCCCTCTAGTCCTGGAACATCTTTTTCACAGAAAATAGTGCATTCCTGCACCTGTTCCTCCCTGTAAGATACTTGTATGTCTCTATCATATCCCCTCTCTCCCTCCTCTCCTTCAGGGAGTACATGTTCAGTGCCTTCAACCTGTCCTCATAGGACTTGTGATGCAATCCATGCACCATCTTTGTTGCCCTCCTCTGAACCTTCTCTACCCTGTCTATGTCCTTACGTAGGTAAGGTCTCCAGAACTGCACAGTGTACTCTAGGTGCGGCCTTACTAGTGTCTTGTATAGTGGAATTATGACCTCCCTTTTCCTGCTGGTGATGCCCCTGTCTATGCATCCCGCATCCTATTCTGTTTACCTGCTGCTTGTCACACTGTTTCCTGCCTTGAGGTCATCAGAGATGATAACTCCAAGATCCCTTTCCTGCTTGGTGCATGCTATATCCTCACCCCCCAACTGATATATTGTGCCAGGGCTTTTGTCATATCTGATGACCTCAAGGTGGCAGGGCAGTTTGACCAAGCAGTAGGTAGGGCTTGCGGGGTGCACAGGTGCATTGGGAGAGGTATCTCCAGCAGGAGGAGGGATGTGGTGTTATCACTATATTGCTCACTGGTGAGACCCCACCTGGAGTACTGTGTCTAGTTTTGGAGGCCACGTCTCAGAAAGAACATGGGCAGGGTGGAGGCAGTCCAAAGGAGAGCAAGTAAAATGGTGCCAGGGACAAGGTTGCATGAGAAGACTTACGAGGAGAGACTGAGAGATCTCAGCTTGTACACCCTGGAAGGGAGGAGAGAGAGGTGATATGATAGAGGCCTGCAAGTACTTCACAGGGGGGAACAGGGTGCAGGAGAGAAGTCTCTTTCAAATGAGAAGGAGCACCAGGACCAGGGGCATGCAATGAAGCTGTTGTGGGGAGTTAAGAGATATGAGGAAATATTTCTTCACTGAAAGGGTGGTAGACTCCTGGAACAGACTGCCAGCAGAAGTGGTGGAGGAAAAAATGGGGGTGGGGGGGCTTCAAGAATGTGTGGGATAGACATAGGTATGTATTCCAAAATCAGCAGGGAGGGTGAGGGTCGCCAGAGGACCAGTTAGGGTCTACGGAGACAGATTAGGCAGGAAATATCTGGGCAGACAGGGTGGGCCAAAAGGTCCTTTTCTGTGGAAGAATTCTATGTTTCTATCTTGGTTTGGACAGGCCAGGATGTGATATGGTGGTAAAGGACACTGGCCCTGGGAGGGGTAGGTGCAGACAGTCCACTCTGTTACAGACCCAAAGAGCAAGCTGGTATAGTATACAGCATTGATGTCATGTTTCCTACATGATGTCTGCCTCCTGGCTGCCAACAGGCACTCACTGCAGCCACCTTCGCTTTGGCATTAGGTGGTGGGTGGATCCAACAGGGAAAAGGCCTACCCTGCAGCACAGGATAGCAGATGTTCCTCCTCACACCTCAGAGCTGCCAACTGACCATGTGTCCCTCTGTGCTGATTGATTGATTGATTTCAAAAATTTTACAAGGATAGTCATATGGAGCTGGTATCAGCTCATTTCCAGATGCGTCCTGGCAGAGGGGGAAGAGTAGAGAACAAAACAAATGCAAAGCCCGTATACAAACTAATACCATACTATAGAAATCAGCAATTACTGTACTCTGCATATGTGTCTTGTGTTGTACAGTCCTGCTTACTGTTGTACTCGCAATGTAACGAATTCTGTGTATACCAGTACTAGCTGTTGCTTATGCGTCTAATTACTGTTCTGTTAATGTGCAATATTATCTACGCTCTGTATGTCTGATTATAATATGCAATACTGTCAACTGTCTATATAGTTTGAATGTAACTAATTCCGGGTCACCCCTGAAAAAGGAACATGCTGTCTCTGTGCACTTACCTGGTTATCAAAATTTCAAATATAATAAATAAAATAAGAATAACAAAGTTAAATTACAAGAAAATGTTTCAAGAAGAAAATTGCCATATAGTAAACTGTGGAACAAGCAAAAAAAAACATTAAACAGTGAGTAACAGAACAATAAATATGAGGAGCAGAGTGTCATGACTGATGACTGTGGGAGACAGGGACAGTTTTAATATTGGTTTAGGGTGGAAGGTAGCTAACAGAAATCCACCCCAATATCAGAAGCAACTGCAGAAGTGAGCAGAGAAATTACAGAGCAGAGATTTAAGAGTGAGAAGGGAAGGAGCAGAGTAAATGGAAGGGGAAGGGAGAAAGAGAGAGAGAGAGAGTCCCATAGTTTAGGGAAGCTGAACGAGAAGGCAGTTTGTCCAGCAGTAGGTTTCATTGCTGGAAGAGCAAAGAGAGCGAAAGCAAGTGTTGATTGATAATCTGTGTCTCCTGATGAGCACATCTATGCAGGGCTGTGTCTACTGAGCCCCACTACGGAGCACAAGCTGTGGGAATTTTGAGGCATGCAGTGACCAGGCTTGCAGACACGTGCAGTTCCAGGAAATGTGCCAGAGGGGCAAGCAGGAGAGTGATACTCGCTGAAAAGTAGAAGGAAGAGTGTGGAGGTTGGTGGGGGCATAGAATAATGAAAAAAAAGGAAAATGACCAAATAAGACATTTCATATTTTTCAGTAATAATTCCTAAGTTGACTGACAGCTAGCCATGCAGTATGACAAATCTTACTGCAAAGTCATGCGATGTGGCTCAGCCAAGCATGTTCTTCCTTTTCTAACAGACATTTTATAAATAAGCAATAACTCCCAGCAGGCCATGGGTTCCTTAAAAATTAATGCACCATTGGGTGCACTCAACCACCTGAGAAGGGCAGGAATTCTCAGAAAAAAAGCATAATCTCATGGGTTACTGTACTTATAAACCTGGTAAATAGTAATTGTTTTTTAAAGACAGACACATGTTTAAATTTGACAAAAATTAACTTTTGTGGATAGTCATCCACTTGGTAAACTAGTAGTACTAGTAGTAGTAATAATAGTGGTAGTAGTACTAATAGTAATGATGGTAGTACTACTAGTAGTAATAGTAGTACTAGTAGATTTAGTAGTAGTGGTGGTGATAGTAGTACTAGTAGTAGTAGTGGTGGTGATAGTAGCAGTAGTAGTACTAGTAGATTAGTACTAGTGGTAGTAGTAGTACTAGTAGTAGACTTAGTAGTAGTAGTACTGGTAGTAATAGATTTAGTAGTAGTTGTGGTAGTAATAGTAGTATAGTTTGTGGTAGTGGTACTAGTAGTGTATTTTGTAGTAGTAATAGTACTAGCAGTAGTAGATACAGTAGTGGTAGTAGTAGTAGTAGTATTACTAGTAGTAGATTTAATAGTGGTAGTAGTAATACTAGTACTACTAGTAGTAGATTTAGTAGTTGTAGTAACAGCAGTAGTAGTGGTACTACTAGTAGTAGTAGTGGTAGTACTGGTGGTAGTAGTAGTAGATTTTATTTGTATTTTAAACCCTTTCCTGGAGGCTCAGGGCACATTACATAAAACGCAGTAGCCAAACATAAACATTAAAACAGACACATAAAACAATCACATAAATAAATGTAACAGCATAAAACTATTAATTAAATATATGTTTTGGGATAGCAGGAGAATGTTACTCCCCAAAAGCTTGATTAAATAAATAAGTCTTCAGACCCCTCTTAAAGACCTCCACTGAGGAGACCTCCCTCATGGCCCTCAGAAGTGAATTCCAAAGGACTGAGCCTGACACTTCAAAGGTCCATTCCCCCAAGGTTTTTAACCTTGCCTTTGATACTGCAAGGAGACCCACCTTAGCAGAACAGAGAGAGTGCAAAGACACTTAAGGGTGTATGAGATCAGCCAGATAGCCCTGGCCCAACCCATGTAGGGCTTTAAAAGTTGGCAAGCCAACTTTAAAGGACCTACGCCACTTTACCGGCAGCCAGTGCAGTTCACACTGCCCTTGGAAGGCATGACACATCCTAGAACGGCTGGCCAGCAACCTAGCGGCAGTGTACTGCCACTGATCCTGCATTACAGAGCATTATAGTAGTCCAGCCTAGACCTCACAAACGCATGTACCAGCGTCACCAGGTCTCCAGGGTGGATAATATATTTGATCTGGCTGATGTTCCTTAGATGATAAAAGCCACTCCGGACTACTGCCGACATCTGAGCCTTAAGTGTCAGCCCCTCGTCAAGAATCAGAATGACCCCAGATTCTTTACCGTAGTGGCAGCCAAAAGCCTAGAGGAACTGAGACAGAGCATCTAGAGGGGCCGCTTGTTAGCTTGGAGAAAGGATGACAGGATGTTTGTGGTACAGCACAAACACAACAGCTGGGCTGCACACTGGAAGTCGAATGAACAAGATCTGCACACACACACAGGTTAACAGTTTTATTGCCCAGCATTAAAGGAGCAAAAACAAGGTGCCTGTCACACAGTGGCAAACAAACGACCCTAGTGCTTCAAACAACATGAAGTCTTGCTATATTATAGACATTAGCAGTTTGATCCAGCTCTAGAACTGCCCTGGAGTGAAATGGTTAAAACCATTCCAAAATAGAATTTTGGCACGAGAGCAGCTCTATCTGTGTCATTTCAAACTTGAACTGTCAGATTCTTTACTCCGCTTCAGTGAACAGTCGCCCGAGATTTCTCCTTCTGCTCGGTTTATTTCTCGGTTTAAAGTGTTTTCTGTTGGATTTAACCGAGAATAGTTTTATTTTAACCGCAAAACCGCTCAGTTTCAAGCTCTATCTGTGGTAACCATAAGTAAATGAAGGTTTTGTCTGTGTGGAACTTGTAAGTTATCGGTTGGTTTGAACGATCAGTGGTTTAAACTCATTTAAAACTAAAAGTTACTATTTTAGAGTCGGGTTCCCGGTTCTTATCGGTTCTAAAAAACGGATTTATTACGCTTTTTTCCAATACCCGTGACACGGTTAGGAACCGATAAGGGTGTCTTGCCTGGCACTGCCGTTAAAAAGGCAGTGCTTTTTGGTTAGGCTGGCATTATGTCTGAGAAACCCAAAAGAAAACCGGCCCACTGGTTTCAACACTGTGATGTTGTGGGAAGTCTTTGCAAGGCTGACCCACACACCACATGTGTTTATTGTCTGGGGTTTGACCACCTCCAGTCAGACTGCCAGGTATGTAAGAATTTCCCTGCAGCCACCCTGGAAAAGATTGGGCAGGCTCAGGGAACAGAGGCCAAAAGTCCGCTTGACCCGATGGCCAGCCCGGTTCGGTGCCAACCGAATCAGAAGGAGTGCCTCTGACCAGGGCCAGACTTCCTCGGCAAAGAAAAGCTGGTTCTGAGGAACCAATTCCAGTAAAGAAAACAAGAAAATCAGCAGGTCTGGAGTCCAAAATTCCTTTCTAACTGCTGCAGAGATAGCAAAAGCCATACAAATTGTCCAGTCACTGTCTCAGGGTCCGTCCGAACCACCACTATCTGGTAAAAGGTCGGTTCGTCTGGTCCTGTGGTTCAGGATTATGATATTGAGGAATTTTATGAACCAGAGGAGGGGAGGAGGATTATGAACAGTATGAATGTGGCTGGGAAGGTCTGGGTGTGCCCATTGAACCGGACATCTCCCCAGACAGACCTTTAGAATCTCCCCCTATGCTGTCTGAGTCCCCATCTCATTTTATGTTTTATAAAAAAGTTGCTGAAACCCTCCAGCTTCCTTTAGAAGAGGCTGTGGATGAGCAAGAGGAGCCTGATTTTGTAGAAATGATGGATATTCCAGAGTCTAGGAGATTGTCTATTCCTTTACATAAGTCTTTTAGGAAACAAACAATTAAAATTTTTAAAGCTCCTAATTCTGTGCCTCCTGTAGATAAAAAGATGGACAGAAGGTATACATTGTCAGGCCCTGATACAGAATTCCTTTCTCAGCAATGCAGTCATGTTGGGGTAGTTCAGGCTGCTGCCTGTGATAAAGCTAATATTCCCTTGGCTTCACATCCTCCTGACAAGGATTCCAGGAAGATTGATGCCATGGCAAAAAACAGTATATGGCAGCCTCTCTGGGACTCAGGCAAGCAAATTATATGGCTTATGTAGCTAGGTATCAGAAATCTAGATGGGATACTGTTATGCAATTGGCCAAGCAGGCCCATGGCCAGCTGGCTAGTGAACTAGAACAGGTGGCTGCTGATGGCATTGAAGCCTCTAAGGTTCAGTTTCATGCTGCTGTGGATGTTAATGATGTTTCCTCTAGGGTCATGGCCACATCTGTAGCTTTTCGTAGGTTGGCCTGGCTCAGGTGTACTAGTTTGTCACAGGTACCCAGACTAAGGCTATGGATTTTCCTGTGGTGGGAAATTCTCTGTTTGGAGAGCAGACAGAGAATTACATGAAGAAGATGGATGAATATAGGACTACTTACAAGAGTGCCCAGGCTAAGGAGCGCAAGCCACCCTCAAAGGCATGCCCCAGGGGTAGGGGTAGGCCTTTTCACAGGCCTTTCTACCAGACTCAGGCCTCCTCTGCCTATGCTCAGAGGGCTTCTTCAGAGGCAGGGCAGACGAGGGTGGGCAGACCTGCTCCCACCCCCAGCCTAAAGCTCCTGAAACAGGCACCCTGATGGGGTGCCCAGGGCCGATTCTCCTGTACCAGTGGGGGCAGGCTGGCTTACTTCAGTCAGAATTGGGCTCTTTAACCTCAGACAAGTGGGTTCTGGAAGTAGTAAGCCAGGGTCTGGTTCTCTCTCAAAAAGTTTCCCAAGTTGAGAAGCAGATTTTTCTACCTGCAAGTGCTTCAGAGACCCTCGCTCTGAAACAGAGGTCTCATCCTGTTAGCTCTCAGAGCAGTAGAAAGGGTTCCTCCCTGCATCAGGGCAGGGGTCTATATTCAGATACTTCCTTACCCCAAAAAGACAGGAGAATGGCGGCCCATTTTAGATCTCAGATATCTGAACAAGCATCTTTGAAACCAAAGTTCAAAATGGTAACTCTGGCAATGATTTTACTTTCCCTAAGGCCAGGGACTGGCTAGCCTCCCTGGACCTCAAGGATGCCTATTTCCATGTCCTAATCAGAAGATCCCATCGAAAAGTACCTCAGATTGAATTGCCCCTCAGGTCATTACCAGTTCAGAGCAATGCCCTTCGGCCTTACCTCTGCTCCAAGGGTATTCACAAAGTGTCTAGCAGTGGCAGTGGCCCACTTAAGGAGGCAGAGGATTGCTGTTTTCCTATCTAGACGACTGGCTCATTGTAGGCCAGTCCCAGAACAGGTAAAATCTCATCTGCAGGTCACCCAGCAGCTTCTCACCTCCCTGGGTTTTCTGCTAAACCTACCAAAGTCGGTTCTGGAACCAGTCCAGGTACTCACCTTTATAGGGGCAGAATTGGACACAAAGCTAGCCAGAGCCTTTCTTCCCCCAGAAAGGGTAAGGAATTTAGTGGCTCTGGCCTCTTCCTTCACTCTGCAGGTCTCTCGACCAGCAAGACACTTTCTGCAGCTCCTGGGGCACATGGCTGCATCCACAGCTGTTGTGCAGGGAGCCAGATTTCAGATGAGAGACATTCAGTTTCACTTGAGAACCTTTTGGTCTCAGAGAAGAGACCCTTTCCAAGTTGGTCCCAGTGACTCGAACCTTGATCCTAGCTCTCCAGTGGTGGCAGGATCAGAGCAATTAAGAGCCAAGGTCCCTTCATTTCCCCTTCTCCTTGACTTGACTCTCACTACAGATGCTTCCCTTCTGGGTTGGGGAGCCCACATGGGCGACCTTTCCACTAGGGAGTTTGGTCCCCAGGAATCTCTGCTCCACATCAATTTTCTGGAACTCAGAGCTGTCTTTTAGCCCTTCAAGCTTTCTGCATCTGTCCACGACAAGGTGATACAAGTCAGAACAGATAACACCACAACAATGTGGTACATCAACAAACAGGGGCACTCGGTCTTGCCTTGTGCACCGAGGCAATGAAGTTGTGGTCTCTGGCCTATTCCCTGAACACTTCCCTCATAGCAGTTCATCTTCCAGGGAAGGACAATGTCCTAGCGGATGCCCTCAGCAGGATTTCCCAGGGCCATCACTAATGGTCCCTGGATCCTCAAGTGCTGGGGATAGTTTTTGCCAGGTGGGGCATCCCTCAAATAGATCTTTTTGCAGCCCCAGACAATCACAAACTTCCTCTGTTCTGTTGCAGGCCTCCAGTGCTGGGCTCAGTTCCCCTGGATGCCCTTCTTCTGGATTGGGAGGGGAAGTTCCTCTATGCCCCCTTCCTCTACTATTCAAAGTACTAGTCAAAATCAGATCTCAGCCTTGCAGGGTGATTCTGATTGCCCCGGATTGGGCCAGGCAGCCCTGGTACCCACTCCTTCTGTCTCTGACAGTCCATCTTCCCCTGTGCCTCCCCAGGAATCACAATCTGTTGACTTGTGCCCAGGAAGGGTTTGGTATCCGACCTCAAATCCCTCAACCTCAAGGCCTGGCTCTTGAGGAGTTAGAGTTTGCTGATTTACACCTCTCTCAGGGTGTTCTTGAGATCCTAAAGGCTTCAGAAAGCCTTCCACTAGGGCTACTTATAGTTCTAAATGGAAAAGGTTTCCATTTGGTGTGCTGGGAAAATATTTCCCAGAATCTGCTGAATTGCCCATTTTGTTAGATTACATGGTACATCTAATTCCTTGGGTCTTAGACCAGCTACCCTGAGAGTTCATTTGGCAGCTGTGTCTGCTTTTGTGTCAGCAGGAAAGTCATCCTCTTTCTCTCATCCTGTGTTTTCCAAGTTTTTAAGGGATTACTCCATACTAATCCTCCTTTCGGGAACTGGCCCTGCTTGGGACCTTAATGTTTGCATTGCCCAGTTAATGCAACTCCCTTGAACCTCTGTCTTCTGCAGAGCTTAAGTACCTAACTTGAAAACTGTTTTCTAGTGGCTATCACTGCTGCCAGACGCATAAGTGAATTGCAAGCCTTGTCAGTGGAGACTGACTTTATTTCTTTCCACAGGATAAGGTAGTCCTTAGGACTAATAGGGAAGTTTTGCCTAAGGTGGTTTCGATTTCCATCTTAATCAATCTATCTCCTTCCAGTATTTTTCACTGATCACTCCTCTTTGGGTGAGAGAAGGTTGCACAGCCTGGATGTTAAGAGAGCTCTTAGTTATTATATAGAGCGTACCAAAGGTCACAGGTTCGAATCCCTCCAACTTTTCCTTACCTATGGTGAAGTTGGGAAAGGCAAACCTGCCACTGAGAGATCAATAGCCAGGTGGATTGTCTCTTGTATCCAATTTTGTTATCAGAAAGTGGGCAGAGCCCCCCCCCCCGGTTTGAGGGCTCATTCTACCAGGGTACAGCTGCGCCTCTAGCTGCTGCCAGAGATATCCCTTTATTAGAGATTTGCCAGGCTGCTACTTGGAAAGCGGTACACACTTTTACCAAGCATTACTCCCTGGATGTCCAGGCCAGAGAGATGCTCGCTTTGCACAGCTGTTCTTCAGAGCCTATTCCCTAAGTAGGTTCTGCCCTCCTCCATGGAGGTACTGCTGTGTATTCTGTTAATGTATATAATATAGCAAGACTTATGTTGTTTGAAGAAAAATTACTCACCTTAGTAATGTTGTTTCTTCTAATGGAGTCTTCTCATATTATAGACCTCCCCAACCTGCCCTCTCAGAACCTCTACTTGGTGGGGTGCGGGCAACTTAGTGTGGGCACTACTTATGTCCTGTTAGCATTTTGTCCCCTTTGGGACTTTGGGGTGTGTATGTGTACGTGTGTGTGTGTTTATTATACTTATGTTCCATTTTCATATTATTAGAATGGTGTTAGTATTTCTGGTCCCTGACTTGAGTCTTGGGTGTTGGGACCATCAATGGTTGTTATTATTTAGGTAGCCATTTGGCTAGTGTAGTTACAGCTTCCACACAGACCTTAGTGAGTTTGGCTCGTAAAGATCTGACAGTTCAAGTTTGAAATGACACAGATAGAGCTGCTCTCGTGCCAAAATTCTATTTTGGAATGGTTTTAACCATTTCACTCCAGGGCAGTTCTAGAGCTGGATCAAACTGCTAATGTCTATAATATAGCAAGACTCCATTAGAAGAAACAACATTACTAAGGTGAGTAATTTTTTCTTTGCTCACCAGAAGAATGAGCGAAGTGCTGGGGTCGTTTGTTCTCCACTGTGTGACAGGCACCTTGTTTGTGCACATTTAATGTTGGTTTATGGTGCCGCTGGGCAAAAAAGCTGTTCACCTATATGAGTGCAAACCTCGTTCGTCTGATTAAGTTGTTGTGTTAGCGCAGCTACACCTTTTGGCAGCATCTGTCTGGGAATCACTGGAGTGCAGCTGTTTTGGCTGAAAAAATGTTGTTTGTGGTACAGAGTGTTCTGACTCAGCCAGAAGCGAGAAACTCTGTTATGAATATAAAAGGGGAAGCAAGCAGCAAGGTGTTGAGTTCCAGTGAGTTCAGGAAGGAAAAGAACCAGCAGATGGGAGTCCGGCCTCCAGTTATGATCTAGATAGGGGCCCAAGGATGGTGGCAGAGTTCCTGGCTCTGGGTGGCACTGGTTCCTGTCAAAGCCTCCAGAGTTCCACCGGCAGGTGGCAGAAGGATGAGTCTCTTAAGAGGGCCTCGAGGACTTCAGAGAGAAGAGAGAAGCAGATGGCACACCAGGGAGAGTGGAGGGCTGTCCTTCAAGGGTGGTTGAGATCCCCAGATCCTTGTGGAGCCACTCCCACCAGAAGTAAGTAGCAGAGCTCAAGTGTAAATGGAGCACCAGCGACATGAAGGGTCAGCAGGAGGAGGCCCGGCAAGAGTTGGGGTCGGTCAGTCCCTGCCATGTGAGGGGCAGGAATGGGAGCCTCATCTTGGGGCTTTTAGGACCTCAGTACACTGTTAGAGGGAGACAAGTATGGCTGGACCAACTATCACTGTTAGTAATGCCACAATGCTGATTAACTGTTGGGGGAGGGGAGGGAGGGAAGGGAAATTGTTTAACCAGGAGAAGCACACTAAGCCAAACCTTGTTTCCAGGTGCGACTTGGGAACACAAGGAATTTAAGTGACTTGCTTAGGGTCACGCAGTATGGCAAGTGGGGAGGACTCAAACCCAGGTCTCCAGGTTTGCAGCTCAGAGCCTTAAACCACTGCGCTATACTGCCTCCTGTTTGTTTAATATTGATAAGACAGCTGCAGGCATGACTTTGCCCCAAGACTAGTGCTCGCCATACCTGGAAACATGCCATGAAAAAATGGTATTGGGAGTGCCAGGGCTGTAGTGACCCCACAGGGAAGTTAAGGAATATGGACAAAGTGTAACCGTTTTGGACTGGATCTATATTGTTTTTATTTATTTATTTATTTATATTGCAATCAGTTTACAACCTTTGAGCCAGAGGCTCATTTCCAAAGGTACCTCGTCAAGAGAAGAGAAGATAATACAGGTACAAAATACATACTATAAGCGAAGCATATGCATAAAGAGACAGGCATAAATGGATCCTGGTTACAGTTTACATTGGTTGTATTATAAAGTGCAGGTTCAGGTATAATAGATAACAGGGTTGAATACAGGGTTTAGCAGCATAAAAGTATGACATTTGCAAAATGAAACAGTCAAACAGGTTACACGGTATTAGATTACAGAGAAAGTAAGGCATGTGACAAGGACAGTACAGCCGGTAGTTTGATTCGTTAACAGTGTTGCATACTAGTAGGACAACATTAGCAAGCAGTATAATAAGATTGCCATACATGGTTCGTTCTTGACAGTAGTGAGAAGGTAGGCAGTTGGATAAGGCAGTAATGTAGGTGGTACGAATAAGATGGTGAGGAGACGGTGTAGCCCAGTGGGCATTGTCAGGACAAAGGGTGCTTGTACACCCGTTATGCACAGGTGCAGCAGCGCTTGTTGAACAGCTCGCTTTTGAGTGCAGTTTTGAATTTGGAGATAGTGGGGATTTCAGTGATGGCGCGAGGAAGTGCGTTGTACCAAGAAGGGGCTCTATGGCGGAGAGACCTCTGTCCATGTGAGGTCCTAGATCGAGGAACCAGGAAGGTGGCCTTGCAGGAGGTCCGAGTACTGACTGGGCTAGGAGGAGGGAGGATGTCAGCCCGGGTGGAGAAAGTCCTAGCAGGGTTTTTTTAGTTATAAGGCAAGTTTGGTATTGCAGCCGTTCGTCAAGGTTTAGCACTGTTGCCAAGTCATAAAGTTGGCATGTATATGTGAGTCTAGGGGCCCCTGTGATTAGCCTGCATGCCTTATTTAGGATGAGGTGGATTTTGTTTAGGGCAGTCGTGTTGGCAGCACCGTAGACAGGTAGCCCATAGTCAACTAGGGATAGTATGGAGGATGTAACTGCAAGCCGGAGGGCATCGGGGGGGAGACAGTTTTTATAGCGGTACAAGATACCAAGCCGTATATTGGTTGCAGAAGCAAGTGCTTCGATGTGGGTATGGTAGGTGAGGGCTGAGTCAAAGGAGACCCCTAGGTACTTTAGGAGTGGACTTGCTCCAGTTGCTGTTTGGAGTTGGAGAGGATACGGAGGGGAGTTGTAAGTTTGTTTTGAGGGTGGGCAAGAGCATGGTTTTAGATTTTTTAAGATTTAGGACCAATCTATGCTCTTTAAACCAGGTTTCAGCGTCATTATAGGAACATTGCAGGGAAACCTGGAGGGAAGTGGGGTTACGGTCGGTGGCAAAGATGACGGCATCATCTGCATACAGCAGAATTTTCCCAGTGCACGCACTGGGCAGGGTGTTAAGGTATAGCGAGAAGAGAAGGGGTCCCAGGATGGAGCCCTGTGGAATCCCCAAGAGGATCGGTCGTGGATCGGAAAGTGTCCCACCAATATTGACACGTTGGGAGCGTGCAGATAGGTAGCTGGAGCACCAGGCAAGTGGTCCAGTGGCAAAACCAGCATGACAGAGGGCTTCCAGCAGTAGGGGGTGAGAGACCGTGTCGAAGGCCTTTGATAGGTCGAGGAACACGGCCCCCGCCAGGGAGCCAGCATCCAAGGAGGAGTGTAGGAAGGATGCGAATTCAATAAGAGCTGTGCTAGTACTGTGTCCTGCATGGAATCCGTGCTGTTCAGGGCAAAGGATGTTGTATTTGGTCAGGTATTCAGTGATTTGCGTGGCAACTAGTTTTTCCAATGCCTTGGAAAGGGGTTGGAGTATGGAGATAGGTCGGTAATTCCCAGCTAAGGACCTGTCACCCCCTTTATGGATAGGAGTAACAGTGGCAGTTTTCCATGTAGTGGGGAATTGTCCCAGGCAGAGGGATTTGTTGAGAAGGCTGGTGAGTGGGGTGAGGACCTGATCCAGAACCAGCCGGAGAATTCTGTGGTCCAGGTTGTTGTCACCGGGACTGTTGCCTTTTAGTGCACGGGTCAGGTGCGGTCTGGCTTCCTGGGCAGTTACCCTACATAGGTAGAAACAAGGGCGATGGAGGGCAGGGGCAGGTTGGGAGGGTGGTTGGTCAAAGAAGTTACAGGGGAGGATAGGGCTAAGGTCAGTAAAGGCGGTGTTGAGGAGGTTTGCAATGTCAGCGGGGTCTGTAACGGTGGTGTTGTCGGTGGTAATCTGGGAAGGGGGAAGGGAGCGAGTGTTCCCATTCAGTTGTTTGACATTGTCCCAGAAGTGCAGGAGCACCCCAGGAGGCGTGAGGTGGCCTGATAGTGGTCGGCCTTGCTTTCCTGATTGCCCATGTGCACTTATTTCGTGCAGCGTTGTAGGCCTGTCTGTCAGCTGCTGGTCGCCTAGTTTCTATGGCACGGTGCCAAAGATTATCCCTGTGCCTAAGCAGCTGTGAGAGGGCAGGGTAATCCAGGGCAGGTTATGTTTTTGGATCGGACGGCTGAGAGGGGAGCAAAGAGGTCACAGGCTTTATTAAAGGTAAGGGTAAAGAAGGCAAGGGCGGTGTCAATATCAGGAGCGCGGTGAATGGGGGACCAGTCTTGCTGTTCAAGGTATTGTTTAAGGTTTTTCAGACCATTTCAGACTATTTCAGAATATTGTAAATATTTATGCCTCTGAATAACAGGGTTAGACCTGGAAAAAGTCATTCATGGGAGTATTCAGGGCAGTTATACCTGGGATGGAAATCTTGAATCCCAGTTGGATATAAGGGGTACTGTGTCAGAGGAATGAAGAGAATGGATTGATTGAGAGGGAAATGCCCTTGAACTGAGTACCATCTTGAACTGCTAAGTAAATGCACCCAGCTTGATTTTTGTTTATTTTATTTTTATTTGAAAATTCATACTCATAACCAGAAGAGGCACACTAGCTGAAGCTGGTTTCCAGGTTCGACCCCAGGGGAGAGGAACAGAGGAAGAACAGTGGCACAAAACATGATTGTAAAAACTGCAGAAAAACATTACATAAAAAATCTGTATAAAGTTGGAATAAATACAGCAGTTGTTAATGCAGAGAATAAAGTGTGGTACAGCTCAAAAAGAACACCTAACAAGTGCTCATTCAAAAGTGTCAGCAATACTCTGTGAACAATCTCCGGGCCTTTAAGACTAATTTGAAACAATACGTTGTCAGCAGGTGCGTATGTGACTGTCTGATGGGTACCTGATGCACCCCTGCTGCTGTTAGACCCAGTACCAGGTGTACTACTTCTATTCCCTCTGCTTGACCCCTCTCTAATCCCTCGACTTCACCCTGATCCTAGCTACCCCCACCTTGGAGCCACCCCCTCCCCTCTCTTTTGGGAATTCTCTCTGTGTCCTATCTCAGACTCTTCCCTTAACCATTGACCTCCGTGTATTACAAAGCCACCCCCTCTGGGGCTCCTCTGCATCCCCACTACTTTCAGACTCTCCATACTACTTCTCCCTTACCCCACCGCCCTTCCTGCCTTCCACTGCCCTATTCTCCCCCCCCCCAACATCTAGGTAAGTGGTTTCCTCCTGGCTCATGTCCGCCAGAGAAGGGCCCCCTGCCTTCCTCAATTACTCTCTATTTTTCTCTTGTTTACCACCACACCCTCTGTTCTCTGATGACAAGGCCTTCTGCTTCGAGGCTGCTCCCTAGTACTTTTCAAGTTTCTCACTTGTCAAGCCTGTTTACCTTAGACTTAGCTTATTGATCTGCACTCAGATTTGCTGACTGCGGCATACCATACTTGGTTATTGTAAGTAATTTTGTATTTCCTGATTTGATTTGTATTTCCTGGTTTGACTGAATATATGTTACCATTGTATTTGATGTCTCATGACGTGGACCATCATGAGACAGTGGCTCAGTAGGTAGCACACTCGCCTCTGAGGCCGGGAGATCAGAGGGCTGTGGGTTCAGTTCCCACATCTGGCACTTGGGTTGATATCCCAATACTGACACTGTAGTGCAGCATGAGGGGGGTGCTACACTTCTGAGGTGCCATCTTTCAGATGAAACGTTAAACCGAGGTCCCATCTGCCTGGATTGGTGGTAGTTCAGGTGGATGTTAAAGATCCCATGGCACTTATTGAAAAGAGCAGGGGAGATTTTTATTGCAATTACAAAACAGAGAAAAACAACCAATAAAAGTTAGTGTACAATAATCTAAAGGGAAATCAAACAGGAAGAAAACAAAGGAAAAGGGACAAAACAAGAAGAAAAATAGCATAAAATAAACAAGGGAACACAACAGAAAATAGGAATATGTTATCCATAACAAAAAGTAATAATTCATCCAATGTTATCCTTCAAAAAAGGAATGGCTTTCCATCGTGCCATCCATTCATCATGTATCAGATGCATTTTCTCATATATACAGTGATCAAATAAGTCATATTCCAGTGTAACCCCCAGGTGGCGGTATCCCAAGGGCTACTACCCCTGCCTGCTTAACTACTAACAGGTTGAGGGGCCTAGGTTCTATGGCAGGTGCCTCCACCCAGAGATCAGGGTTTACAGTAGTCAGACTAACTTGGTCACAGCCCTCTGGAACACTGGGACCCCCGTTTATTCCTACTAGTGACCTAGTGACCCATACAATACACCAAGAGTACCTTCTCTATGTACATTTACCCCCTGAACTGGTTTGATCAACTTGACACTGGGGACCCCCTGTAAAACAAGATGATGCAATACAATATCCACTGTGCAATACTTTAGCATAAACGAATACCTCAGTCAGTGTAACTTTGCTGAAACAAACAGATCTGATTTATTTAAGGGGCTGTAACAAGGACAGGGGGAAATCAGGTTAATTAGGTTAAACACATTAATAATCACAGTACTGTGCGCATATTCAGAGTCCCAAAATGTCGCCTGGCTGGGTACCCAGGATGGAGGGGGGCTAGCCAGGATCGGTGCAGCTGGTTGGGGCCCTGTGATGGAAAACTCTGGCACAATACCTAATTGTAATCTGGAGCTGGTTGGCTCAGTTCATGAAGGAAAAAAAGAAAATAAATCAGATGAAACACTTGCAATTAAATGTACAGATGGCAGGGAGCTACCTTGATTTGCACTCACAAACTTGATGCTGAAAGCTGTCCCCGAGGGGGTCATGGATTGCCGGACGCCCTCGCACAGCAGGGGGATGAAATTCTACAAGCAGGCACACAGCTTGAAGCAGCAACGGATTCAGTCTGCCTGCATGCAATTGCCTTCCCGTCTACAAGCACGGAACAAGAGGACTCGTTTAGCTGTCCTTCACAAACACCCCATACATTTATATGTAAAGGAAATTACTATACCAAGCAGCTGCTCTCAGGTCCCGATCGCACTTACTGCTAACCCGGGAGTTCACACGGCAGCTTCACTTTCCTGACAGACCGAGCGCGATTAAGCAGTTTCTCCACTCCTCTACAGGGTGAGCCTGGCTCCCAATTCTTCAGCCTCTCCTCTTCTTGGTAGCTGCGGATTCAGTCTGAATCGCCATGGCAACGCGCCGCCCGAGTTTAGGCCTCCACACGTGCTTCCTGCGCCAAACTCTGTAGCGCAGAAGCTCAGAGCTCCTTCCCCAGTCACGGTCACAACGGATCTGCCTTTCCAGACATAAGGCAGGGTATTCCATTCGGGCGTCACCCGGTCCAATTGGTGGACTTCTGTTGTCAATCACTCAAAACTCCCCTTATTGGGGTAAATAGGCGCCATGGTCCAGAACTTCACTTCCCAGAATTACTAGCTATATTTCTTATGGCAAGTTGGCTCCCAAGAGAGTCCTGATCCTGGTTAGTCCACTTAAACTCCATTTTAGATGCCCCTCCTGCCTGATTGGATCTAGTCAGCAGTTCAGATCCAAAATGGAGGGGCCAAACACACAGAGTCCCAGCTGCAAGAAAGGCAGGTTAGACAAATTACATTTCCACTAATACTCTAAATGATAGGGGGCAAAGAGTTACATCTCTAATAAGTGCTCCTTCTGCCCACTTAGCGACAGCGGTAACGGAGCGATTTGTCAGCAACTCTAGCGGGACTCAAGCAGAGAAACACACGGTCTCCCCATGTAGCTAATCATGCCTGCAAGCAGACAGCTCTTAAAGAGACAGTACCAGAGGCTCTAAAAGCACTCACAGATAAACAGCTTAAACGCCGAACACCATTCAGGCTGGGAGCACTTAGGCAAGCTCCTAGGAGGCTTTTGGGAAACCCCATTTGCAGGGGGGGTTACACCAGTCTTTCAGTAACACAGTGCGAAGCAAAATCCAATTGCTGTAAAACAAATTTACACCAAATCTGCCATAAATTGAATTTAAAGAAGGCAAAAATAAGTCTCACTATCCCAGCAGGAAGAATATGTGGAGTTAAAAAGAAACCACCCACCACCTCCACATACGTAACAGTCTGCCATCTAGAATCCTGCCATCGCATAGCCAAGTCATTCCACAAATCTCGGACATAAGGACAGTGTATCAAAAAATGTGCCATAGATTCCTCCTGAGCTACACAAGATTGTCTAGGGCACATTCATTGTGGCAAAGCTTTATGCTTTGCATTCCCATTGACATTGAGGCGACCATGGCTACACAACCATAAAACATCCCATATCCTAGGGGGAATTTTAGGATCGCATAACCCTGCAATGATTTTCCCATGATATTGATGTGGCACGTGTGGAAAAGCAGGAGAAATACAATGAGCATTAGATTGGATGGTAGCATAAATAAACTTATTAGAACAGGACAAGACATCAGCTGGCCAAAGTTTCCACTTCTTTAGTTTGGTAACAACAGGTTGAATATAAACAGGGAAGGAACAAGCTGTAAAAGCCCTATCGCCCTGTGGATTCCAGACACTATAAAGTCGATGAAGCCAGACATCTGCTAACAATAACCAAACAGCAGGTTGTGGTTTAGACAGGTCAGCCAGATTTCTATGAAAGAACATACTAAAATAAAATGCAATAGGGTTCACAAAGTTTAAACCACCAAGTGCTAAGGGTAAGTAGAGAATATCCCTTTTAATGGGGTTCAGTCTACTGCCCCAAATAATTTGAAAAAAAGGCTCAAAAATTGAGTTTCCAAATGTAGGGGAATGGGATAGACCACACTAAGGCATTAAAAAAAGGGGGAGTAAAAATGTTTTAGCCAAAGAACCTTCTTTTGTTTGGTATGATGCCACGTTTTCAAAACAGCCATCTTAGTTTTAGCAACATCCAGCTTCGTAGACCAATTTAGGGAGGCGTTGTCCCCCCACCCAATAAGTATACCCAATAAATAGGCTCACTGGAAACCACTATGTCTTGTATCAAATCAACTGCAAGAGAAAAGTCACAAAGAGGGTAAATAGAACTTGTAGATTTGTTTATAGATGCCCCAGCTATAGCCGAATAAGCAGTAATATGTTATACAACTCTAGCACCCGAGGCAGCATCAGAAACAAAAACACAAAGGTCATCAGCATATGCAGCAGTTTTAACTGGAAGTGTACCAGAAATAAGGTCATCCTGAGCAATCAATCTTATAAGAGGATCCAAACAAAAAACATACAGAAGGGGGCTCATAGGACACCCCTGTCTGACCCCTTTATTAATTGGAATGTGGGTACCCAAAAACCCATTGACCAGGGGAATAGCAGAGGCATGCTGGTACAACAAGGAAAGCCAAGAGCAACATTCAGCAGGAAGACCATAAGAGTGGAGGACATGTATGATAAAATGATGGTGGACCCGATCAAAAGCCTTCTCCTGATCGAAGGTCATAATATATCCAGTGATAGAGTTCTCCTTACCCTGTTCCACAAGTTCTCGGAGAAGGAGAAGATTGGCTTCAGTAGTACGGCCAGGAATAGAACAAGTTTGAGTGAGGGAAATTAAAAACGGGGCAACTCTTAACAATCTTGCATTTAAAATTTTCATCAGGATTTTCAGATCAGTATTCAGTAAACGTAGCGACCTCCAATTATTGAGGTCACTGCGATCACCTTTTTTAAAAATCAAAATCTGTACAGCAATGCAGAAATGAAAATCAAAAGTGTGATTCTGCAAACTCCAATTAAATACTGCCACAAGCACATCTTTTAAGACAGCAGAAAAGGCCTTATAAAATTCAGAAGGCAAACCATCAAGCCCAGGGGCAGTGTCATTTTTCAAATGGGATATGGCATGTAAAGCTTCATCCCTATGTATGGGAGCAGTAAGTAGTGGGAGAACGTCCTGAGGACAATCAGGGAGAGAAAGGGAGGACAGGAACTCCTCCATGGGACCGTCCTTAATAGGAGAGGCAGCATACATGTCCCTGAAGTATGCAGTGACCTCAGACAGGATCTCAGGCGTAGAAGTAGGCAGAGTACCAACGCAGGACCTTACCTGCGTCAGAGACCTGCCAGAGGCCCGCTTAGTACAGAAATCAAAAACATCCCCAAATCCCCTCTTACCTTGTGAACAAATTCTGTGTTCATGCAAAAGGGAAGCCGCTCTGGAATACTGCAAAGACTCCATTTCATGTTTAACTGCCTGAACCTGGGAGGTCAGGTTAATATGTTGGGTATTAATGGCAGAATACAATTTTTCCAGCTGGTTCCGTAAAGCAAGATAATTTTTATACCAAACAACAGTGTGAGTACGAGAAAAACGTTTAACTAAATTTTGAACCTCAGCCTTATTTTCTACCCACCAGGTGTTTAAATTTTCCATCAGCCCAGCCAAAGTCATGCGGGCCTGTATGAGATCCTGGATGGATCGAACCAGGGGCACATCATCAAGGAGAGTAACATTAAACTTGCACTACCCACTACCCACTACCATGAGGCAGGAGCAGCCCCAATGCAAGGAGGCAGCTAAAATCACATGATCAGAAAACTCAAAAGGGAATAGTTTTAGCTTGTAACACATGCGCATGGGAATCAACAAAAAGAAAATCAATCCTGGTGGACAACCAACCTTTGAAGAAGGTATATCCCCCTTTTTATGAACAGACGGTAAACATCCTGTAAGTGACAACCAGAAATAATGTGCTTAAGACAATTGGTATCACAGAAATCTTTATCAGTAAGCGCACCCCTGTCTTGCTTGGCCACCACACAGTTAAAGTCCCCACCCCAAATCAAACGCCTGGTAGTGAGGAGATAGGGCCTAACAACAGTAAACAAATCAACCCTGTCTTTCTTTTGAGTAGGAGCAAATAGAGTGATCAATCTCCAAGCAGAGTTATCGAAAAAAAAATCCAACAAAAGCACCCTCCAAGAAGAAATCTCAACCAGCTTAGTAACCTTAAACCCATCACCATGAAATAAAACTCCAACACCATCACAAGTATCCACCCCAAAAGGAAAGAAAGAGGACCCCACCTCTACAATATTTGAGCCACAGACACCAAAGTTTGGGAATTCAATCTAGTGTCCTGTAGGAGACAGATATCAAAGGCTAGGTCCTGCAAAGCATGAAAAGTCACCAACCAACGCCGAGCATTTTTAATACTATTTGTATTCAAAGTGGCTATGCTCAGTGTACAGGTGGGAGACATTTAAGTAGGGAGCAAGAAGGAAGGAACAGGTCAGGTAACTTTACCCAGTCTAATGCTCCGGCAAGGCCTAACTCCAGGCTGCACAGGCCTAGACTGACCCCCAGCATCAGGCAAGGTATCCCCATCTGAGTCAGAGGAAAGAAGGGTCTGGGAGGATGTTTCTGAATCCCCAGCCTGATCAGAGGAGTGAGATTTCTTGGAGAGAACATTACATTTATTACTGAGAGGGATGCCAACGGTAGGAGAGGAGGCTTTGGCAATCTTCGATCTGGTTCTGGTCTGCTTAATAGCAAGTCGCTTTGGTGTAATTCCCAGCTCAGGGGGTGGCATATCCTCCTTTGCCCCAGAAACCACCGAAGAGGTTGTAGAAGATACACATACAACCCCACCAGAAGGAGCAGGGGGAATAGAGTCCTGTTCCATAGGCACCCTGTCCGGAACTAGAACAGCAGGATCGGGGCACAGCAGGCATGACTACTAAAGGAATAGCCACAGGCACTGTGTCAGGAGTTCTGGGGGATTTGGGACAGGAACACCATCGGGGTGGGTTTGTGGGAGCAATATCCCTTTTTTGGGCCTCAGTAAGAATAGTGTCCTGATTAGAGCAGTCAGACCTGTTGTGGGTGGCCCAAGGACAGGACCGAAATCCATGTCCTGTATCCTCACAAAGATTGCACCTAAGTTCATTCTTGCAATCACAACTGGAGTGACCATAAGAAAGACAGAGATTACAACGGAGGTGATCACAAGCAGAACTCAGATGCAAGTAAGAGCCACATTTAAAACATGTTCTAGGTTGGCCCACATAAAAACAGTGACCCCTCTCCCTCCCCAAAAATAAACCATCAGGGAGATGGATTAGGACCAGAATTATTATGTCTAAGTCGAACCTGGTACTTCCAACCCCCAGTCCAAAGATGTTCAGTGTCAAAAATTGGTTGATGGACCCCAAAATTTCACACCATTGCTGCAACCAATGGGTAATGTCATGAATAGCAACAGTCTCATTACGAAACAAAATGGTGACAAGTTGAATTGCAGGTCTGGTCAAGGGGATAGCCTGAAAAGTGAGCCAGAGGGCAGAACATCTCACATGCTCATATCGAGCCCAAAATCTGTCTAAGACCTGAGGGGTTTTAAAACTGATGTCAGAAAGGCTATCACCCGAGATGTGAATAAGGGTATAAATTTTGTTGGTAAAGGACCCCGAGGATTCCTTAATCAAGGACTTCTCCACATAAATGCGATCAAGAACAGTAGGCAAATGCCCTAAGTACTGCAGCCTAACAGCATTTCTCCTCTGCATAGGAGGAGGTGGTCCAGAAAAGGTGTCTCATCGATGAAATTCCTCCCAAGTATGCTTAGCCTGGTCAGTAGTAGCACGATGAGGGTCTTGTGGAGCAGAAAGACCATCCATTATGTCACCCCACGTACAGTTAGGAACCCTGTAGCTAGTCCCTTCATCCCCCGAGGAAGAACCGGATAACACCAGGACTTTAGACAGACCAGAAGGGAGAGTTTCAGGGAGCTGCACATCAGCAGCATGTAAGTCCAAATCAGAGTCAGTAATAAAGGTGGGAGGCAAGGGAGAAACCCCTGCAGAAGTAACACCCGCAGTGTCAACCACGGATTGATGAGCCCCAGGAATAGGGCTTTGCTGGGGGTCAGGAATCCAATGGCCTTCCAACCCAGGCTTCCAACCAGCACTCCTTAGAGAATGTTCCAAAGAACGAGAGACACCGTCCCGTCTACTCGAGTAATCCTCTGTAGGAGCCTCAATCTCCCTTGAATCACCTAAGCCTGCAGGAGGAGAAGCGACCAAAGGAGGCATAGAGTCAGAAACTGTACTCACAATAACCAGAGGAGGGACAGTTCCGTGGGGTCGAGGAACAGGTGAGACTGCAGAATCAGCAGAGTAGAGAGCAGTGGTCTCTGAGTCATTCGTGCGGCATGTCTTTGTCTTTGATGCTGATGCATCATCACAGGGATTGACAGCTGGCAACACAACAGGTAAATCAATCGGCAGTGGCATTTGCATGGGAGGGAAAGCAGAGCATTCATTTGGGGCAGACTGAGACAAGGGCACAATGTTCTCCGTAGGACAAACAGGAGTAACAGGGAGAGACTGCCCAGTCGCTGCAATAACCGCCAAAACCTGATCGCGGTTCGTCCTAAGTAGACGTTTTAGCCAGAGGTCGTCAGCCATCAACAAATTTCAGGTACAGCACCAATACTTTCCTCCATCTCAGAAACCACAAATTCAGGATCTTCACATACAACAGCAGAAACGATCTCCCCAGCTGGACCTGCAGGAGTGGAGATCTGCTCTCCTGCAGGTACATCAGCACACTGAACGTCCATCAGAGTTGCAGCCATGGTGCAGCAGCACCCCCTACCGCAAGAGTTGGGGAATTTCCTGGTGTCCTGGCCAAATTTTCCCCATTCACTAAGAATACCACCAGCAGCTTGGTCTGGTTCAGTTTCAGTTGGTTACCATCTGTATCCCCTCCCTCCCCGGTTGCCCCTGAAAAAGGGACTTCTAGGCCCAGTGGGCTTACTGGGCCAACAAAATTCAATAAATAAATAAATAAAAGAGCTCCTGCTCTAAGGTTGTTTCCGAATCAATAAAACAAAACAAAAAAACAAGTACACTGTTGACCACAAGCGGTTGACCTGGAGGGCGGGGTGATTTTTGACCACATACTAGAGGGATGAGACAGAAGTGGTGGTGTTGTGAAACACTGCAGGAGCAGGGACCCAATCGGCTGCTTACCCAGATGAATTATGTCTTGATCCCAGCTCCTTGTTTAGTGTGTGTAGTCTGTGTGTGTGTGTGTGCCCGGGGGTGTGTGCACGTGTGGTCTCCATGTGGTCTGTGTGTGTGTGTGTGCCCACATGCATAAGCGTGCGTGGTCGTGTGTGTGTGCCCACATGCGTGTGGTCTTGGTGTGTGTGTGTGTGTGTGTGTAGTTTGTGTGTGTGCACGTGCATGTGATTTCCGTGTGGTCTTTGTGTGTGTGTGTGTGTGTGTGTGTGTGTGTCTCACGTGCGTGCGAGTGTGTGCGTGTTCTCTGGTTTATTTGGTGCCTCAGTCTACTGGTTCATGGTGCCCATACTCCAGTGTTCCAGGCCCGTGGTAGCTTGCATGCAGGTACAGGTTCTATGGATGTAAGGTGGGTACCGACTTGAGACTACTACCGTATACCCCTAGAGACGTTAGTGCCTGGCCCTTACGTAGTTGAAGGAGTTTGCCACTTTGGGAAAATTTTGAAAAACATATTATTTAGATAGAATTCAATTGATGGTTTATTTAGTGTGTGTATAGCGTGCTCAGTTGCTAGCACATCCACCCCTTGGCCAGAAGGTTGTGGGTTCTAATCCCACACCGGGATTGGGTTCATACTGAATGCTGGTACGCGAGAGCAGTACTTGGGGGATGCTGTACTGTCAGATGTGCCCATCCTTTGAATGAGACGTTGAACTGAGGTCTGTCTGCCTTTCTTGGTGGTTGTTCAACGGATGTTAAAGATCACATGGCACTTCTCAAAAAGATTGTGGGAATTTTAGTAAAATTCAAAATCATCATATAATAACATCAAAAACATGATTTACATTTTACTGGTTTGTAAAGCAGTTTACTACAAAGAAACAAGGTAAGGTAAGAAGAATAAGGGTATTTTGTTTAAAAGAAAATATTAAATACAAGAACAACAGAAACAAACACTGCATAACAAAATGCGTCATAAACAGCCGGCCTGGTAGCACTGAGGGTTGAGGCGCTGGACGCCACAACTCATGCCACGCCAGTGACCTGGGTTCGTGAGCAAGCCCGGGTTGTTGGGGGTGGGAAGGGAAGAGATTGAGCATCCGGAGGACTGCTCTCTCTTCCTGTGGAGGGTCTGGGGAGCGTTCGCTCATGGAGCGACCTCTGGCAGCGGCTGGAGGTAGCCGAACGTAGCGATGCAGGCGTATGTCTGAGGGTGGAGCCATGGCAGTACGATGCCTTGTCAGCCAGGCTCCACAAGGATTCAAGTAACAAATACCCCCTCCTCCCACTGATAGGCGATGGCACCTCCCACCTACGGTCCACACTCCTGGAGTCAGATTCAGCCCCCCCCGGCCCGGTGCTCAATACTTTAAGAAAGAGCGCCCTGGTCGGGGGCGACCCTTCCTCAGAGGGCAGACCCAGTGGATATTTGGTGCCAGAGAGGAGCAAAGAGGTAGTCGATCACGCAGGGAGGTAGAGACTGTGGCTAAAGGAGGACATTGGAGAGAGTTCAGTGGAGTAGGTAGGGGATCAAAAATAGAGTTTGAAAAAAAAGAAGCGTTATATACATCATCAAGAAAACATCATAATGTACCTACTCTACTCTTCTCACCTGATTTTCTAAAATACAGACTCCAAAATGAAAGAAAACACCATTGTGCAAAGAATGAAAGCAGGACTTTGTAATCACACAAACCAACAAAAAACAGTTTCCCATTAAAGCTCCGCACTCTTGGTCCATTATGACAGCTATATAACTGCATTCCATAGATTTTCAAATAATGGTATGGGTAAAGGATTAAATTCTTTCACTCTGACATCTTTTAGTTTATTCTCAATTAGTTGCATTAAACACATCATGGAAGCATCTTTTTTCGTAACACATATTGGCAGCGAGCCTGCCATATCCACCACGTAATACAAGCGAAGGTGGCATTTAATGTCCTGGCATTCCATTTTACCCAGGGGAGTCCTTCTGACCCAGAATTAAGGTCGAGTACGTAATACTTCTAAAACTGGCCGTTTTCCAAGTCCTGGCTAAAGTACTCCTAAAATGTATGAGCACTGAAAGAATAAATGTTCCATCCTTTCCTGCTGCTGACTGCATCCTGGCCTAGTGCAACATCTCTCCTCTCTTAGCTGATACTTTGCATTTCCTTTAAGGTTTAAGCACCCATGAAGGCAAAACCACAGCACATCTCATATCTTCTGAGGTAGTCTCCCATCACTTAGCTGTTTCATGATCACCCTTTCCTCAGTTCCGTAGTGGAGAGAGAACACTGGAGATGAGAATAAGACTGGTTACCACTTAGCTGTAAGTTTTTTCCCCAAGTTGTCTGATACAAACAATAGTGCTGTGATTTAGGGCACTGACCTGCAAACCTAGAGACCTGGGTTTGAATCCTCCA
Source organism: Neoceratodus forsteri (assembly GCA_016271365.2). Taxonomy (NCBI): domain Eukaryota; kingdom Metazoa; phylum Chordata; order Ceratodontiformes; family Ceratodontidae; genus Neoceratodus; species Neoceratodus forsteri. The sequence goes on from JADMNL010000023.1 coordinate 547,755,807, forward strand.
GCCCTCACTTGCATACTGCGTGACCCTAAGCAAGTCACTTAACTTCCTTGTGCTCCCAGGTCGCACCTGGAAACAAGCTTCAACTTAGTGTGCCTTTCCTGGTTAAACAATTTCACCTCCCCCCCCATGAGACACCATTATTTAAGTTTCAGAAAACAGTTTTGTAGGTATCTAATGCCTGGTTTCCCTTTTTGTCTTACAGTTTTTAAAGACTCGGTCTCCCACAAGGACATCAGGGGCCCATATTTAATTTTGAATAAAGCCAAACCTGTGTGATCGGACCCCGTAGGGCTGGCCTAAGATTGAAAATAAAAAATGCATTAAAAAAAAAAGGCAACAGGATTTCAATCAATAAATCAAAATCTTTATTTATCCAGGCAGGCACCATTGAGCAGGGCTCATTTGCAAGATGGACCTGGTCATACAAAAATCATAGTACAGTAACATGGTAAAACATAATGCAATATTATACAAAGAAGAAAAATATACATACGTACATCAACATTTGAGTGAGGGGGGCCTTTACAACAGACAGGCTCATAACTAGGTACAGCCGGAATGTTCACTTAACAGGAGAGAGAAAGGCAAGAAGAGGGATACCAGCTTAGGAAGAAATGACAGGGTTGGAATAGTTAACTGGCATACTTCAGGAAAGGGGTGGAACTTGGCCATGGCTAAAGAGAGGCAGAGAAGCCCGTATTTTGGTAGGGAGAGAGAGGCAGGGCGGGAGGCAGGATGGGCAGGAGGGAAACTGGAAAATAGGTGAGCTAGCGATGTGGGAAACATTTGCAGGATTCCTTCACGGAGCGGTCATAGAGCGACTTGAAAATATTCAGGCTAACAGGACAGCTCAGCTTCAAGTTTTTTTGCATATTGTTCCACAAGGAAGGCAACGAGAAACTTATGGCAGCTCTGCTGAAACGAGATTTGACCTTAGGTAATTGCAAGGCAATTAGGAATGAATAGCTTCTTAGAGCATAGGCACCTATCACACTCAGGGGAATACAATCAGAGAAGTATAGGGGGAGCTTGTTGGTAACTGCTCTGAAAGCCCATAGAGCGGCATTTCTATTTCTGCTATAATGAAGGGAAGTCCAGCCCACCGCAGTGTACAAGGAGCAATGGTGTGTGGAAAGTGGAAGGCCCGTTATGAACCTGATTGCTCTGTGCTATAGGGTGTCCAACTTAGCCAGGGCAGAGGCAGTATATTGGCTATAGAGAAGGTCTGCGTAATCTAGTAATGAAAGGAACGTGGCTTGAACCAACTGCTGCTTGGCATCCCTAGTAAGGAAGTGGTTAATTCTGTGGAATAGTCCTAGTCTTTGTCTTCGTTTCTTCTGTAGTTCTTCGAGGTGTTCAGAGAAGGAGAGTTTGTGATCGAGCTATACACCCTGATATTTGAATTTTGGCACATACTCTAGATTTTCTACAAGTACTGTGGTAATCTGAGGGATAGCCCCAACGCAAGCGGGGTTCACCGCATAGGAGGAAGGGGAAAAGAGCATCGCTTTTGTTTTTTTGCATTAAGCAGAAGCTTTTGCTTATGAGCTGGTATTGCAATAGGTTAAATTTGGCTTGGAGGTCTTCACAGGCTGCTTCCGGCATAGAACGACTCAAATAAAGTGCTGTGTCGTCAGCGAACAAGTGGATACTGGCCTTATTGATACTATCATCGATGTTGTTAATGTAAACCGCAAACAACGGGGTCCAAGGATAGACCCCTGAGGCACACCTCTCTGTGGGGGTTTAAGTGGCGAAAGATCACCTTCAGCTTTAACCTGCTGTTTCTGATCTGCGAGGTAGTCGGCAAACCAGCACATAGAGTTAGGATCCAGACCTAGGTTACATAGGGAGGAAAGAAGCAGGCTGTGGTCGACTGTGTCGAAGGCCTTACTTAGATCCAAAAAAATGGCACAGACAAAATTCCTATTGTCAAGGTCAAGGAGCCAATCATTAGTTACTTTTGCTAAGGCAGTTATGGTGCTGTGCTTTGTTCTGAATCCAGACTGCATTGGGTTTAACAGACTCCTGGATTTACCATTGTAAGGCCCCCTTCCTGTATATCCCAATAAGTGTGCCCCCTCTTTTTGGCACTGTAACATCATTTAGGAGTTCCATGACATCATCCACATCCAAAGCAAAGCTTGATAGGTGCTTGACGTCATGGAACCCCGAGATGGTGTTTTGGCACTGTTGCACATGGATTACCAGACACTATTTTTGGTAATACGTGGTAATTGTTCTGTTACTTCATTTTTTTTATGGTTACCAGTCATTTTTTACCCACCGCTGTAGCACACACTGAAATGAGCTGTAGAAACATAGAAATTGACGGCAGATAAAGACCGCTTGTCCCACCCAGTCTGCCCATTTTCCCTACCTAGTGCAGTACTGCAGATCCTACTTGATCTTCGGCTTTTTTTTTTTATTCTTTTTATCCCCTCCTGGACGCCCCCTGCACTCCCCTCCTTCGGGCTGTCTCAGTGCCCTCCAGACTCCCCCACTGAGTCTGCCCCTAGAGTGTCTCTTTTTCTCAGGTGCTCCTACTGCCTCCTTAGCACCTTACACAGCGGGGTCTGCCCGTGTTGTGCGTCTGCGTGGCGGAGCTGCCGTCATCCGGTTGCCGGTTATTTTCGGTTTCTGTCCCTCCCTCTCACCCCGAGGATGCGGCTGGCGGGCGTGCCAGCAGCCTGCCAAGTGCCGAGACGCGTCCCTCCCCTCGGCTCCCTGCCCCAGGAAGCCGCTGCTGTTCTGAGAGTCGGTGCTTCCACCGCCTCTTGAGCGCGGGTGTATTAAACACCCTGGTCCTCCTCAAGGAGGAGAGCATCCGTTGGGACGACTCATCCTCCTCCCTGTTTAGAGCCCCGACGGCCGAGTCTGTTCCTCAACCCGGTCGCCGTGTGACGCAGGTGGCGTCCAGTGCTCAACCCTCAGCGCCACCGGGCCGCCGATTCGGCTTTTACTCTCTCTTTCCTATTGCTAGGGTTCCCTTGTGCCTATCCCTTGCATTCTTGAATTCCCCTACCGTTTTTGCCCCCACCATCTCCACTAAGAGGTTGTTCCATGCATCCACCACCCATTCTGTGAAAAAATACTTCCTCACGTTAGCCCTGTGTCTACCCCCCCAGCCTTATATCATGACCCCTTGTTCTTGAACATCTTTGTTTCTGAAAGATGCTACCCTCTTGTACCTTATTTATGCCCTTGAGGTATTTGAAGGTCTCTGTCATGTCCCCCTTCCAGGATATACATATTGAGGCCCTCTAGTCTCTCCTTATATGACTTTTGGTGCAGACCCTGCACAATTTTTGTTGCCCTTCCCTGAACTGCCTCTACTCTGTCTCTGTCCTTCCGGAGATGCAGCCTCCAGAACTGGACACAGTACTCCAGATGGGGTTTCACCAATGATTTGCACAGTGGTATCACCACCTCCTTTTTTCTACTGGTGGTACCTCTCCCTATGCCCCCTAGCATCAGACTGGCTCTCCCCACAGCCTTTTCACAATGCTTGGTCACCTTTAGGTCATCAGATATGATTACTCCCAGGTGCCTTTTCTGTTTAGTGGTCATCAGTACCCCTCCCAATCATGCACCTCCCTGGGTTTCTGTGCCCCAAATGCATGATTTTAACTTCTTGCACTGAATCTTATCTGCCACACTTTTGATCACCCAAGCCTGCTTAGATCCCTCCTCATTTTTTCCATACCCCGGATGTCAACCTTGTTGCAGATCTTAGTGTAATCTGCAAAGAGGCATGCCTTCCCTTCCAGCCCCTCTGCAATGTCGTTTATGAAGACATTAAAGAGGACTGGCCCCAGAACTGATCCTTGTGGCACCCCACTGATCACCCTCCTCTCCTTGGAATAAACTTGGTTTACCACAACCCTCTGTGTTCTATGTCTTAACCAATTTCTGACCCAGTTTACCACCTTGGGACCCACTCCCAGGCTGCCTAGCTTGTTTACAAGCCTCCTATGTGGAACGGTGTCGAAGGACTTGCTGAAGTCCAGGTAGGCCACATCCACACTCACACTATCTACATGACAATGGCCCAGGTGCATGGTAACAATGCCCATGACGTGCTCTCTGTCCCCTCATGGCTGCTATGCCATGCGTCACGGCCCTGTCTCTCACAGTGATTCACATCTTTTCTACAGGGAAACTGGATGGTTTTGTTCTTTTTTTTTGTTTTGTTTTGTTTGTTACTAAATAGGCTCTGTTTCTGAAGTCAGGCAGGGCTACTCTTCTCTCTGAGCCAACAGGTGAATATTGGGCCACTGCGGTTGGGAAGTTGAAGTAGCCGTTTCAAAAACCTAAGCACGTGCACCTGCAGAGAGGGTTCTAAGTCGTAATAGCATCGATCTGACATCAGATCATGCTATTATGAGCAGGAATCTTACAGAACAGGACTATTATGAACTTCAATGAGGCGATCCTCTCCATAGAAAAACAATCAACTCACATATTACGTAATATTTACCATTCATTCATGGCAATCTAGTCACAGGACTAAGCATTCATTTAAAACAATTGCATCTATGTGCTAATTTGTGCTTCACTGCAGTGCTAACGCCATGGTACTGGGAGACATGCAAAGCATAGCTGGCAGTTTTAAGACTGTGACCACATAATTCCAAGTGTTTGATACAGTAGAAGCAGTTGTTATTTCACCATACTGTATCTTTGACTTTGCTTGCTGAAAATATCTCACCTCATTTTCCCGAAATGTGTATTTATGGCAATTTCTTATTAGCTTATTTCAAGGTGTTGTTGAAGATGTTGTTTCAATAACCTGTAAACTGAATTTGCCCGTATAAATGTTCACCTTTTTTCTAGAGGAAGCCAATTCGTGTCATTATATAGACTATATTGCTGTGTTTTATAATCACATAATAGAACCAATCTTGCTGTCCTGTTGTAAACCGTGTCTATTCTATTTAGTTTGGTTTTGTTTGCATGGACATAAATGTGACAACCGTAGTCAATAACTGGTAAAAGGACTGCATTTACTGTTGTCTTACACATGTCTTTAGGAATGCAAACTGCAGTATGCTTCATGATCCCAAGTGGTTATTTAGCTTTTTTGGTCATATTCTTTATATGGAGATAAATATTCCCCATTGCTAGTTTTCATCTTTAATTTTAGCCTTTCATTTCTTCTATTCAACAAGGGGGAGCTATTATTTGACATTTTTAATTTTGTTCCATGAGTGTGAAGTCTGCTTGAAACATATGCCCAACCTCACCAGTTACCCTAGGCCACTAAGTCAATATCATCAGCATAAAGACGAATGTCTGATGAAACAATTTGATCTGGTAGTGAGTTTACATAAATTAAAAATAATAGCGGGCTTAGTATTGAGCCTTGTGGTACCCCCAAAGTTACCCTTATGTGATTTGAGAAGGCTCTCTCTATGCTACCCATTGGATTCATCCACTTAAATATGACCGAGCAAATTACACACCAAAGCCGTTATAAGCAGGTTGTGGTCAACAAAATCAAAGACCTCTGATAGGTCCACAAATAAAGCCCCTCCCGCCACATGATCCAAGTATATCTGCCGCGGTGCCTCTGAAACCGTTATCTGAAATTCGCCTGAGCGGCTCATGCTCTCCTACCTCCGAGTTCTTCCAGGAGTCTAGATTGGATGCCGCTTGTTGTCTTTGGGCTGCCAACGCCTACCTGTGCCATAACCAGGTTTTTCGTTAATCTCTCCACCTCTGCGAGCCACGAATCCCCTTGCTCCACAACAAAAACTAAATGCTTGCAAACTGGGCTGCCGACACCTCCTGGTGCCATAGCTGGTCATCTCTAATTCTTTCCGTTTGTGTAAGCTACGTACCCTTTGCTTTGCTTCATAACAATAACCTAACTTTTGTGAACTGGGCTGCTGGCGCTTCTTGGTGCCATAGCCGGTCTTCGTTAATTCTCTCCACTTCAGTGAGCTACATACCTATTTGCCCTATATCAAGAGCCTAAGGCTGTGAGCTGCTTTTGTCATTTGCCCCCTCCTCCATTGCAGCCGCACCGACTTGAGATACCTACAATTACAGCTTAACAAACCCCCTTCATCTCTGTACTGAATATACCTTCAAACTGGGCTCCCTGTACTGTATATACCTTCAAAGATAGAATAGATATTCAATTTGCCTGTTCCACTGAACACACTTATTACTGTTTTACAATTTGTTCTTTTATCTGTTTCAACTGTGTTTTAATGTCTGTATCTTTGCCAATTATGTTATTCTGTCTTTTGACCATGTGTAATGCAGGTCCACCTTGTAAATGAGCTTGCTCAATGGTGTCCACCTGGATAAATAAAGATTTGATTGATTGATATGAGGGAGAGATGGCCAGTTCTAATAGGTCACTGAGCTCAGCATTTGTGGAGTGGCCCTTTCTAGATCCTGATTGATATTTAGTTATCAGGGAATATTTTTCCAGATGTGGGTAAATTTTACTGTGCATTAATCTCTGTAAAATGTTTGATAGGATGAGCAGCAGAGCAGTAGGGTGAGAATTTTATGGAGATGTTGAATCACCTCACTTGGAACTATGTTTGCAGACTTCCATGCAGATGGGCATGCCCCCTTCCATTAATTTTAATTTAACATTTCGGATAATACTTTATTTAGTTTTTATTGACCAGGTGGGTACACTAGACAAAACAGTTGCCCTATTTTCCGGCATGGCCTGGGGGAATCACAGCAGGGAAAAACTGTAACAAGAATAGACCAAGCACAATGAAGGACAATGCAGATGTCCAGGATAACAGAGTAATGTGCAGAGTGGAAATTCTGCATTTGACAAACATGATGCAGATACAAGGCAAGGTACATCGAGACTGAATTAGCAAACAAACTATCAGTACAAAATAAGGTACACACAATTAGAGGTAACGAACAAATAGAACATCAAGTGCAGCAATTCAGGAAAACCAGGTGTGATTCTGTCCGTGGCATCTTTCAAAAATGTTATTTCAACACCATGTAGGCCAAACAGTTTTTTTAGGATTTACTTTTAAGGACTTTGTAGACTTCTACATTTTCTGTTATTTTACATCAAAATGATGGTACTCTAGTCAAACCATTTATGCTGCTGGCCATCTCACTACAAAGTTTTTTTCAAACAACATGAAGTCGTGCTGTATTCTGACTATTGCAGTTAGCCCCAGCCTTTAAACTGCCCCGGAGAACAAAGGGTTAACTTTCTATGCAGGGCATAGAATGCTGAGCTCGAGCTCAGTTGAGGTCTCTGTCTGGAGCCCTTTGAAATCCAACCGTCAGATTCTTTACTCCGCCTCACTGAACAGTCGCTCTGGAGATTTCTCCTTCAGCTCGGTTCGAAAGTCTGTTAAAGTCTTAGTTAAGTTGTCGGTTTTTACCGAATTTTCCTAAATCTACCCTTGAAAAGAGACTAGGTAGCCTGAGGGAAAAGGAGGCCGAGAAGTCCGCTGACCCGAATGGCCAGCCCGGTTCGGTTCCAACTGAACCAGGAGGAGTGCCCTCTGACCAGGGCGATACTTCTTCGGGCAAGAGGAGAGCCGATCCTGAGGGGTCAGTTCCTACAAAAAGAAAACAGAAAAATCGACCGGTTTGGATCCAGAGGTTCATGTTCTGACCACCGAGGAAATAGCCAGAGCGATTCAAATTGAGGAATCGCTTGCCCGGTTCCGACCGATCCGGCACCTTTTCGCAGGGGTTCAGTTCGGTCGGTTCCCCCGGTTCAAGATTATACCCATGAAGATTTTTATAAACCGGAGTTTTTGGAGGAGGGGGAGTTTGAAGATGATGGTGATGATGATGAAAGTCTGGATGTGCCTGTGGAATCGGACATCTCCCCAGACAGACCTTCTGGTGTATCCCCTCCTAGGCTTTCTGAGTCCTCTTCCCACTATCTGTTTTACAGAAAGGTGGCTGAGACCCTCCAGCTTCCTATGGAGGAGGCCATGGAGGATCAGGAGGAGCCTGATTATGTGGAAATGATGGACATCCCAGAGTCCAGGAGACTGTCTGTTCCCCTTCACAAATCCTTTGGGAAACAGACACAAAAAATCCTGAAGTCTCCCAATTCTGTACCTCCTGTTGACAGAAAGATGGACAAGAGGTATACACTATCAGGCTCAGATACAGAATTTTTATACCAGCAATGCAACCATGTTGGGGTAGTGCAGGCTGTTGCCTGTGACAAGGCAAACATTCCCTTGGCTTCACACCCCCCAGATAAAGACTCCAGGAAGATGGATGCCATGGCAAAAAAACAGTACATGGCATCTTTGTTGGGACTCAGGCAGGCAAATTATATGGCCTGTACAGCCAGGTACCAGAAGTCCAGGTGGGACACTGTACTGGCACTGGCTAAACAGGCCTCCCCCCAGCTAGCCAAGGAGCTGGAGGCGGTGGCTACAGATGGGATTGAGGCATCAAAAGTTCAGTTTCATGCTGCTGTGGACTCCAATGATGTGTCATCAAGAGTCATGGCTACATCTGTGGCTCTTCGGAGAATGGCTTGGCTCAGATGTACTAGCCTTTCGCAGGATACCCAGGCTAAGGCCATGGATTTTCCTGTAGTGGGTAATTCTCTGTTTGGGGAGCAGACAGAGAATTACATGAAGAAAATGGATGAGTACAGGACCACTTACAGGAGTGCTCAGGCCAAAGAGAGGCAGGCAACTCCTCAAAGGCAGCAGTCTAGGGGCAGGGGCAGGCCTTTTCATAGGCCCTTCTACCAGCCACAGGCCTCTTCTTCCTTTTCACAGAGGGGGTTCTTCAGAGGGAGAGGCAGAAGGGGGATGAGCAGGGCTGCATCCACTCCGCAGCCTAAGGCCCCTGCCAAGCAGACACCCTGATGGGCCTGCCCTGGTCGACTCTCCTATTCCAGTAGGGGGCAGGCTGACTTACTTTGCCCAGGACTGGATGTCTGTTACATCAGACAAGTGGGTCCTGGAAGTAGTAGGCCAGGGACTGGTTCTCAGCTTCAAAAAATTTCCAAAGATGAGAGCCAGATCTTTTCCACCTGCAGGTCTCTCAGAAACCCTTGCCCTAGAGGCAGAGGTTTCATCTCTGCTGGCTTTAAGAGCCATAGAGAGAGTACCTACCCTACACTGGGGCAAAGGTCTGTACTCCAGGTACTTCCTTACCCCAAAAAAGTCAGGGGAGTGGCGACCCATCCTAGACCTAAGATACCTAAACAAACATCTTTTAAAACCAAAGTTCAAGATGGTAACTCTGGGAATAATCCTTCCCTCGCTAAGGCCAGGGGACTGGCTAGCCTCCCTGGACCTCAAAGATGCCTATTTTCACATTCCCATCTGGTGCTCCCACAGAACATACCTCAGGTTCGAGTTGCTCTCAGGCCACTATCAGTTCAGAGCAATGCCCTTTGGCCTAACTTCAGCCCCAAGGGGTTTCACAAAGTGCCTGGCAGTAGTAGTTGCCTTTCTAAGGAGGCAAACAATTTCCATTTTTTCATATCTGGATGACTGGCTTATAGTGGACCAGTCCCCAGACCAAGTCAAGTCAGACCTGCAAGTGACCCAGCAAGTGCTTACTTCGCTAGGATTTCTTCTCAACCTTCCCAAGTCAGTTCTCGAGTCAGTTGCAGCTCCTTACGTTTATAGGGGCAGAGCTCGATACTGTCAAAGCAAGAGCCTTTCTTCCCTGGAAAGGGCAAGAGTTCTTATAGAACTGGCTTCTTCCTTCAGCCTTCAGGTGTCTCGACCAGCAAGGCATTTCCTCCAGCTCTTGGTCCACATGGCAGCCTCTACAGCAGTGGTCCAAGGGGCAAGATTCCAGATGAGGGACATTCAGTTCCATGTGAGGGCCTTTTGGTCCCAAAAGAAGGATTCACTTACCAAACTGATCCCAGTGACTCGGACCCTGATCCAAGCCCTTCAGTGGTGGCAGGATCAGGACACTTAAGGCAAGGTCCCATTTGCCACTCAGTCTCATTCAGTGGTCTTTACCATGGATGCTTCCTCCTGGGCTGGGAGCCCATCTGGGGCCCTCACTGCCCAGGGACTGTGGTCCCCCAGGAATCTCTTCTCCATATCAATCTCCTGGAACTCAGGGCAGTTTTTCTGGCCCACAAGCTTTCTCTCAGTCAATGCAGAACAAGGTGGTTCAAGTCAGAACAGACAACACCGCCACCATGTGGTACATCAGCAGGGAGGCACGCGGTTCGGCGGCTTGTGCAGAAGCCATGAAGTTGTGGTCCCTGGCTTATTCCTCGCAAACCTCTCTGATAGCAGTCCACCTTCCGGGAAGGACAATGTGCTAGCAGATGCACTGAGCAGGATTTCACAGGCCATCACCAATGATCCCTGGACCCTCTGGTCTTGAAGGTGATTTTTTCAAGGTGGGGCACTCCAGAGATAGATCTCTTTGCAGCCCCAGACAATCACCAGCTTCCTCTCTTTTGTTGCAGACCCCCAGTCTTGGGCACAGTCCCTCTGGATGCTCTGATTCTGAACTGGGAAGGAAAATTTCTGTATGCTTTCCCTCCCTTTCCTCTACTGTTCAAAGTTTTAGTCAAGATAAAGTCACAACCTTGCAAAGTGATTCTGATTGCTCCAGATTGGGCCAGACAGCCTTGGTACCCCTGTTACTGTCCCTTGCAGTCCATCTTCCCCTGTCTCTTCCCAGGAATTACAACCTGGTAACCTCCTCTCAGGGGAGGATTTGGTACCCCAATCTTCAGTATCTCAATCTCAAGGCATGGCTCTTGAAGAGTTAGAGTATGCAGACTTGCATCTGTCTCAGGGGGTTCTGGACATCCTCAAAGCCTCTCGAAAGCCCGCCACTAGAAAGACCTATAACTCCAAATGGAAAAGATTCCGCATTTGGTGTTCTAAGCAGCATATTTCCCCAGACACTGCTGAATTGCCTACAGTTCTGGATTATATGGTCCATCTTAATGGCCTAGGTCTCAGACCAGCTACTCTGGAGTCTTCCTCACTATCAAAATAAATTCGAAAGGAATATTACCGACTCCAGGCTTGGAACTTGCAGTAGAGAAATTTACAAATGTATCTGTAAAAGTCTGAGGTACCCAGGCACTTCTACATGTTAATGGGGGTTGTACATAGAAGTACTGTAAAAGTATCACCTAAAGGCCACTGCTGTCTCCAATAGCATTAGAATGCTGTCTATAGCCCAACAACCCCTTCCCCACTTTGTATCACTAAAACATGATTTTGTGGGCACGGCTGCAGTGGGCACTCGGTGGCTAGCAAGGAACAGGGGAGTGAGTTCACAGTTACAATAAGGTAATTCACTAATTAATCTGTGGACAAAAAAATTAATTCTTGGGCTCGATTAGGTCCTGAGACAGGCAGTCCCTTGTATGTTGCATTAACACCTGCCATAAGCTGCCTGCCCCAACACAAACAACGTGTCAGCAGCTCGTTAAATAAAGAACCATCTCTGGTAGGGGATTTCACTGCTGCATGGGGGTGCCCAAGAGGGAAAAAACTACAAAACAGTTTAAAACACTTAAATGTAAATCAAATCATTCAAATTCCAACTAGTAGTATATAGTAGTAGTATATTTATTTCTTACTATCACCCTATCTCCGACAAGCGCCGCGTACCCTACGCTCCAAGTGCCTCACTTCCCCTTCTTGTTGTTCCAAATCTGCGTCTAGCCATCTTCAGGAGATCTTTTTCATTTGCCGCTCTCCCTGACTGGAACTCTCTTCCTCCCACCATCCTGTCTTGCTCCGCTCTTCCTCTGTTCCAGTCTAATTCTCCTTTCACATTTCCTCTTGGTCCCTTCCACTCTTTCCCCTCACCCCTCTATTGCTTTTCCCCATCCCTCCCCCCCGTTATATCTCCCTTGCCCACTTTAAAATGCTTTGTCCCATACCTTCTCACCTCTGATGAGGCCCCTGGGCTGATGCCATCCCTTACCTTGTTGATTATTAGATATTAGGCTGAGTCTGTTCTCATTTTCCTGTAAAGGGTCGTTTCATAAGACCTCACCCCCTCTAATATGACCCTTTGAATTCCAGGTTTTAATCAAATATGCACCTTGGCATACATTGTACAATGCCACATGTATTGGAATGTCTCTAGTTATACACTCTTGTAATGTTTTGTGTAATTTCTTGTTTTGTTTGTTCTCCGTCTCATACTTTTCCAATATATATTGTCGTCTGACGTGGAACCTATGAAATGAGCTTGTTCTCAAAGGTGTTATCCGAAATTTCAATAAATAAATAAAAAATAATTTGTATGCCTCTCTAGCCGCCTCTTCATCCTACTCTTGTTTCCCCTGACGATGCTCCCTTTGACTCTCTTCTACCTCCTATTCTCCTACCTTACCCTGCACTTCTCCCTCCTTTCTCTCTGTCCCTTGTCTTATCCCCCTCCCCCTTCTCTAAATATAACCCACAAGATCTCATTTGTATATGTATTGCAAAAATGATTTGTTTAAAATTAATATCATGTGCTTATGCTTACCACTGTATTTATTGATCTACTATTTCATCATCATCATCATCAAATCTTTATTTATTCAGGCGAACATCATTGAGCAAGGCTCATTTACAAGATGGACCTGATAAGGTCAAGGTTCAATAGTTGATACACAACAGATACATCATACACTTATATAAGACAGTTATACATACAGGGGAAAATAACGTTTATAAACACAGTGATGTACAGTAAATTCACATAATAAAAAATGGTTACAGGAAAGTTAAGCTAATATTTACAGTATGTGCAGTATATACATATCCCAGTGGGGGGGCATGGCAGACACTCAACATAATGTTTGACAATTCTTGTTCTGTAATGTATTACCTCTCTGTTTTTGCACTACTTCTGTATGTTATTCGACGCCGGGTCAACCCTGAAAAAGGGACTGTAATTGTCTCAGTGGACTTACCCGGTCACCAAAATGCAAATAAATAAATAAATAAAGGCTGCCGCTGCCTCCAGTAGCATTATAATACTGTCTATAGCCCTGCAGCCCCTTTCCCACTTCATGTTATTCAAATGTGGTTTTGTGGATGGGGCTGCGGCGGGTGCTCAGTGGCTTGCATGGAACAGGAAAGTGAGATTGCAGTTACAGTAAGGTAAATAACTATTCTGTGGACACAAAAAAATTAATTCTTGAGTTCACTTGGGTCTTGAGGCAGGCAGCTCCTTGTCATAAACTGCCTGCTCCTGAGGCGTCAGTTGCTGTTTAAAGAGCTACTGGCGTATCAAAGAAAACTTTAAAAAAACATAATAATTAGGTACAATTCTGCTTGCATTCAATTTATATTTTATATATTTCTCCTCTCCATAATTTATTACCACGGAAATGTGTGTGAATATATGATCTTTATCCCTTTAAATTAATTCTGAGTTCATCTGCCTCTATAGCTTACTCCTTACTTCAAGTCATAATCCTCTGTCGTGACATCACATTTGCCATGGGAGTAACTCTGCAGTCACAAGCAGGGCATTATGACCTCAGGTAGGGAGAAAGTAGTAGACATAGATGAACGCTTCAGGAGCAAAGATCCTGTTTTCATGCAAATAACCTCACTACTAAATAATGGTAAGTAGGAATATAGAGCTAATGGGAAATACAAGCTGGACAGTGCCTAAATATCATGTTTTGTTAAAGTAATCCTGAATGTGTCACCAGCTCTTTAAAGTATGTTGCATTAACACCTGGGCAAATTCTTCAAAACCATTTACTTTAACATTGGGAAGGGAATAAATAGTACTAACTATAAAATCCAATGTCTGCACACATGTAGTAGCAAACATTCTGTGCCTGCTATGGAAAAAAGCAAAACAATGTTTGTGGGACCCAATGCATGCTTATTGTGAAGTGTAACCCCTGCCCCCTTCATACGGTAATTAAAATCATCAAACTCCAGTTCTTCATTCAGCCCTGTATTCAGCCAAGTATCTGGCAGGGCTGTCGTATCAGGGACTCCATTTCCACCCATGATTTTAAAACTATCTTGTTCTTACAATAAACTCCCTGCATTATTATGTATCCGTTTTAAACTACTGTGCTTTCTTGTAGGTCCTGGATTTGATCTGACATCCCCACAGAGGATCAATGCCATTAGCATAGTATACCTACCAATATTTACTAATGCTTACCTACCAGTGTTTACTTTGCAATTTCGAACAGATGCAACATTTCTTGGACTCCCTATGCACTCCCTGACCTTTGGGAATGCATTTCTTCTCCTGGGTGCCCTACTCCCAATTGCACAACTATTATTTGTTAGTAGCCTGTCTCTGGCCTGACTCCTCTGTATCCTGCCATAGGAATGTGGTACTGACATCACTGTAGCAGTCTAACGGCCCCCCACAATTAATACTAAAAGGAACATAAATATATTTCTTTGAAAACACATCTTCAATCAAATACTAAGACAAGTAACAGTTTGTGGTTATATAAACCAGCAAGACAAATTAGCACCCAACAATTTGTACAAGTAAAATTGCTTTCAGGTTTAGGCAACTAAGAGGATACAGCTTAATAAACCTATGGGACAAACTAGCAACCAGAGGCTTTGTTGTTTTTTTTTCATTATATATTTTCTGTGTTTTTTTCCTCTTTTTGCCCGGCCCCAGTCCCAGATGTGCACGCGAGTGCTGCGTTCTGAGATGCCCTCCTGACTTGCCACCCCCTCCCACCTGCGCTGCCACTGGACCTCCACCCGGTGGCAGCGGAACTACGGGGGGGGGGTTACCAGCCACCTCAGGAGAGGACAGCTGCCATTAGGCACTCGATCCTGCTCTGCCCCTCCCCCCGTGCTGGCACCCCAATGACCCAAGGTCATTCCTGAACCTGGATCACCGGCATGGCACGAGGTGTGGCATCCGGCGCCTCAACCCTCAGCGCCACCGGGCTGGCCACTAGCAACCAGAGTTAACACAAGCAAAATTGCATTCAGGACTAATCTAGAAAGGGTATGTCACTAGATAAACCTGCAAGGCAAACTAGTAGCTAGCATATAAAACAAGTGAAATTGCATTTGTGCTTAGGCAAGTATAGGTAAGTGGCCAGATAAACTTTCAGGTGACTCTGCTGGCTCCAGCTAGTGGGGGATTTAAAAGTCCCAGTACAGTTTTTTTTTTCTTTTAAGCCTCCGAGGGGTCAGGTGATGATGTGGGCGGGCAGCAGCCCCACAGCCCCCGCCACCCCAACAGCAGATGTGCAACTCCAACCACTCTCGGAAACAGAGCCTGACTGGCTTTTAGGATGACTACTAGTCCAGGTAGCCCAGGTGGAGGCCCAGCATTGAATGTTGACGAACTCTTCCATTGGCACAGGGCCCAGAGGGCCCTGCACATCTGCATGTGTTCGCACAGGTCCCTTCAAGACCTGCAAGAATCAGGATACAATTTCACTGTCTCAAAAAGAAAGGAAATTCATTGCAAAAAACAGTGTTACTGCACAAGATAGGGTTCAAGTTCATGGCATAAAAGTAGGGAAATGTTTGTATTTCCTGATGCAAAAGTGCAGGCCCTACAAGGGCCTGTGCTTCTGCAGCCAGCAGTGTGTGTGTGTGTGTGTCTTACTGCATACATGCGTACCTGTGGCTGCAGAAGCTCTGGCCCCACAGTGGCCTGTGCTTCTGCAAACGGAAGTAGTGTTACAGTTTGGGTATCATGGATTTCTATATGTAGCATCAGAAGTGCGGGTCCCACAGAAGCCTGTGCTTCTGTAGACAGGAGTCAGTGTGTTTATGTCTTAAACTTGTGGCTGCAGAAGCGCTGGCCCCACAGGATCCTGCGCTTCTGCAGACAAAAGTAATGTTGCAGTTTGGGCATCATGGATTTCTCTGTGCAGTACCACAAGTGCAGGTTCCTGTGCTTCTGCACATAGAAATTGGTGTGTTTGTCTTACACCTGCAGCTGTAGAAGTGTAGGTCCCTGAGCTGTCTGCACTTCTGCAGACAGAAGTAGTGTTGCTATTTGGGTATCAAGGATTTTGTTGGTCCTGTGCTTTTGTATTCAGAACTTTGTGTGTATGCCTTATACTTACAGCTGCAGGGGCCTGCATGTCTGCAGCCAGAAGCGGTGTATGACTTACAGTGAACATGAGTACTTATGGCTGTAGAAGGGCTGGCCTCATAGGGACCTGTGCTTCTGCAGACAAAAGAAACTCTTGTAGTTTGGGTATCATGGACTTGTATCTGTGGCTGCAGGGGCTGGTGCTTCTGCAGAGAGAAGTAGTGTTTTGATTTGAGAATTGTGGATTTCCATCTCCAGCCAGAAATCAGTGTGTATGTCTTGCAGTGTGCATGCCGCAGATACTGATCCATGAAGGTAGCATATCAGTGCTACTGCATATGTATTTTTTTTTTATTTATTTAAATTTTGGTAACCGGAAAAGGCACCTTGAGCCGAGGCTCATTTCTGGGTGCGACCCAGGGACAGAGGAAACAAATACAGACACAGGGTTTCAACATATGAATAAAATACAGATACTGAGTAGCATTAGAGTCACGGGTGGTTTCCAGGCATTACAATATAATATTCAGTGTATAGGCAATACAAGTTTATGTATTTGACAGTATAGTAGTATACATATGGTAGGGATTGGCAGGAGCCATGGTTAATGCTGGTAGGGATTGATAAGAGTCATGGTTAATGCTGGTATGGATTGGCAAGAGCCATGGGTAATGCTGGTAGGGATTGACAAGAGCCATGGTTAATACTGATACTGGTAGGGATTGGCAAGAGTCATGGTTATTACTAGTAGGGATTAGCAAGAGCCATGGTTAATACTGGTAGGGATTGGCAAGAGCCATGGGTTATGCTGGTAGGGATTGGCAAGAGCCATGGTTAATGCTGGCAGGGATTGGCAAGAGCCATGGTTAATGCTGATACTGGCAGGGATTGGCAAGAGCCATGGTTAATACTGGTAGGGATTGGCTAGAGCCATGGATAATGCTGGTAGGGACTGGCAAGAGCCATGGTTAATGCTGGCAGGGATTGGCTAGAGCCATGGATAATGCTGGTAGGGACTGGCAAGAGCCATGGTTAATGCTGGCAGGGATTGGCTAGAGCCATGGTTAATGCTGGCAGGGATTGGCTAGAGCCATGGATAATACTGGTAGGGACTGGCAAGAGCCATGGTTAATGCTGGCAGGGATTGGCTAGAGCCATGGATAATGCTAGTAAGGACTGGCAAGAGCCATGGTTAATGCTGGCAGGGACTGGCAAGAGCAATGGTTAATACTGGTAGGGATTGACAAGAGCCATGGTTAATGCTGGCAGGGATTGGCAAGAGCCATGGTGAATACTGGTAGGGATTGGCAAGAGCCATGGTTAATGCTGGTAGGGATTGGCAAGATCCATGGTTAATGCTGGCTGGGATTGGCAAGAGCAATGGTTAATACTGGTAGGGATTGACAAGAGCCATGGTTAATGCTGGCAGGGATTGGCTAGAGCCATGGATAATGCTGATACTGGTAGGGATTAGCAAGAGTCATGGTTATTACTAGTAGGGATTAACAAGAGCCATGGTTAATGCTGGTAGGGATTAACAAGAGCCATGGTTAATGCTGGCAGGGATTGGCAAGAGCCATGGTGAATACTGGTAGGGATTGGCAAGAGCCATGGTTAATGCTGGCTGGGATTGGCAAGAGCAATGGTTAATACTGGTAGGGATTGACAAGAGTCATGGTTAATGCTGGTAGGGATTGGCAAGAGCCTTGGTTAACAGGCAAAAGAAGTTTGTGGCACACACAGATTTCATAAGACGGACACAAATAAATAAGCACAGGCAAAGTCCTTACGTAATTTATTTCATTCTCCCATGAAAACCTTGACTGGCCTGACATGTTTCGGATTCTCATCAATCCTTTCTCAAAGTAGTTTCTGTGCACCACTTCCCAGTGTGCACTCATTTTGCTTGCAGCCTTGGTTAATACTGGTAGGGATTGGCAAGAGTCATGGTTAATACTGGTGGGGATTGCAAGAGTTATGGTTAATACTGGAAGGTATTGGCAAGAGCTATGGTTAATACTGGTAGGGGTTGGAAAGAGCCATTGTTAATGCTGGTAGGGATTGGCAGGAGCCATGGTTAATGCTGGTAGGGATTGGCAGGAGCCATGGTTAATACTGAAAGGTATTGGCAAGAGCCATGGATAATATTGGTGGGGGTTGGCAAGAGATAGAGATCGGCAGAAGCAATGGTTGGTACTGCTTGGAATTGGCAAGAGCCATGGTTAATACTGAAAGGGATTGGCACGAGCCGTGGGTTAACGATGGTATGGACTGGCAAGAGTCATGGTTAATACTGAAAGAGATTGGCAAGAGCCATGGTTAATACTGCTAGAGATTGGCAGGAGCAGTGATTGGTACTGCTAGGAATTGGCAAGAGCCATGGTGGAGCATGGATGCATGCCCCAGGACTGGAGGATGGCACATGTGGTGTCCCTCCATAAGAGTGGGCCCAAGGACGAACCAGGTAACTACAGACCAGTCAGCCTTACCTCCAAATCCATCTTGGGGAAGCTAATGGAGACCATCCTTAGAGAGAGGTTGGCGATCTTTCTGGAAGAGAATGGCCTCCAGGAAGATAGGCAACATGGGTTTGTCTCAGGCAGATCCTATCAAACAAACCTGGTTGACTTTTTGATTGGGTGACAAGGGCACTTGACAGGGGCCATGTGGTGGATGTCCTGTATCTGGACTTCAACAAGGCCTTTAACTCAGTGCCACATGGAAGGTTGACTAGTAAGCTGAGAAATCTGGGGGCAGGGGAGAAACTGATTGGATGGGTTAGGAGCTGGCTGTAGGACAGACAGCAGAGGGTAGCTGCAAGGGGAGAACTCGTGACACCCAGAGCTGTAACCAGTAGGGTTCCACAAGGCTTGGTACTAGGACCGGTGCTATTTAACATCTTCATTGCCAACAGATGGGATGGGATTAGGAGTAAGAGCAGCCTTTTTGCAGATGACACAAAGATTAGTGCAGAGGTAGATAGTGTGGAAGGGAGCAGGTACTCCAAGAGGATTTGGCAAGACTTGAGTACTGGTCAGACACATGGCAGCTGGGGTTCAATGCAAAGAAGTGCAAAGTCATGCACTTGGGAGCCATCAACCCTGGGAATTGCTACTGGCTGGGGGGTGCAGTTATCCACTTCAGTGGAGGAGAAGAATCTGGGGGTACTAGTCACAGGGGACATGAATCACTCAGCACAGTGTAGGAAGGTGGGGGTCAAGGCTAATAAGAAGCTGGCATGAACTGTCAGGGGAATCATCTCTAGGAGAGAGGAAGTCGTTCTGCTGCTGTACAGGTCACTCATGAGACCTCACTTGGAGTATTGTGTGCAGTTCTGGTGCCCCTATTTAAAGAAGGATGTCAAACTACTGGAGGGGGTCCAGCGCAGGCGAGAAAGATGATCCTTGGGCTGGGGGACAAACCTAATGAGGAAAGACTGGGGGAGCTCAACATGTATTCCCTGGAGGATAGAATGGAGAGAGGGAATATGACTGAGACCTTCAAATACTTAAAGGGCATGAATAGGGTTAGTACTGAGAGCATGTTTAGTTTAAAGGTGGTGAGGGACACAAGGGGACACTCTGAAACTGGAGGGTGGAAGATTCAGGAGGTGCTGCTTGTGCCAGCTTGGTCAGGGGTTTGTACAGAGGTGTACATCTAGTCACAGTGATTATGAGGTGACTGTAGGGAAACAGCACCCAGTGTATAGTAGGTGTTTACAGTTCTAGACATAAAGAACACTGTTCCCTAATGCACACTGTTTACACCATTTACATACAAACATCTGTCTGCATAGATTCGTCTGGGCACTAAAGGTGCCTCCCAACAGCTTAGTGCAAACAAATGGCAGTATTACTTTATGCCATTCTTACTGTGATTTTTAAAGTTCCCTGTCCCTGGCAGTTTGCCACGTCTAGAGGTCGGGGGTTCCTCGGATGAAGGAACCTGTGCTGCAGGGCTGTCTGACTCACTTTGGTCTTCCATCTTGAGATATGTAGATATCCCAAGCAGGACCTCAGTTGATGTGAGAAGCAGTACGGGGTAGGGTGGAGGTCAGGTAGGCTGGCAGATTACCCTGCCAGTACTTGTAGCCTAGGGTGGTCGTGTGCATGGAGCAATCCAGAATATACTTACACAAGATGTTGAAGGAAGTGTTCTGCTTGGTCAGCTGGGTCTGGCTGACCCCTGCATATACCAAGTCTTTGTAAGCAAGCATGAGCAGTAGCCTTTGTGTAACTATGTGCTGTATGGGCCCTGTGGGGAGGCATTGCCAGAGTATTGCTGGTGACCCAACTTGCAAGCTTTTTTTTATTAATTTACTGTATGCATAAGGTTTGCAGGCCCTTTGCTTGATCTGCTTCCTATCCTACTCCAGACCCTCCTTTTTGCGCTTATAAAATTGGCTCTTTTTTTTTTTTTTGACTATTGGGAAAAGCATGTTTATATGTAGAAAAAATAAATTTACTTGAGTGCATTTGTGATAAAATAGTCCTTCTGCCCACTACAAGTGATATCATTGACGATGTACTTGTGTTATTGCCTACGTTCTTCTTCCTGTTTTTTTTTCCTCTGTTGTTCTCCACATTCAAGATATGGAATGTTTATCATGGAATTTTTACCACTGTACACACACAGACAACAAAGGCCTTTGTTATAGCCAGAGACTCAATTATCTCACTGTCAGGGCAAGAAGGAGAGAGTTCTTACCCCAGGAGTCCTTAAGCATCAGTAACTTTAGCAGTTAGTTGGCTAGGTACAATTGCCCTGGAGGTGTGCTTTTAAGAGAAATTTAAATGAGCATAGGGCCATAGCCAGTCAGAAGACAGGAAGGGGAGTGAGCTGAGTGAGAGCTGCTGAAGGCTTCAGAATTTTTTCTCCACTGGACTCAGCAACATTGCCCCTGAGGTGTTTCTCAACTTTCCTTGTTGACAGCCTCCTAGTGCTTATCTGGGTAAAGTTTTCCTCATATTTCATTTCTAATAGTGTGCTGAGTGAAAGTTTTTACATTTTTGTTAGCGCCACGCTAATTTTTTATTTTTAGCGCAACCGCATTATTTTGACTTTATTTTTACCACGACTGTTCATTTTAAACGCTAATTTTATCACGGGTGCTTAATTTCGATGGTCCCTTCTTTTTGGGGCAAATTCTTCTGGGAACTGTCGAATTAGGGACAGTTGCCTTGTTTTTTACCTCAGACCTCGCGGGGTTTACTGTGAGGCACCTGTAGTGGACTTCAAATATAAACAGTGCCTGGGGGTTTCTCTCTAGATTGGCAATTATGAGAAACCCTTAATTATATACTGGACCTTGGTATCATCTGTCACAGGACTGTCCATAAGGGTCCAGCAGCCACCTGCGCATCGTTGACCAGTATTAATGGGTTTCTGTTAAGACTGGCACTGGTATAGATCCCAGTGCTACAACCCCCCCAAAAAAAAGCACTAGTAATAGACAGAGTTAATTAACTGGGGCAGGACTGGCCAGTGGCATTTTCACAGAAACCTGCACTCAGTTCGTAGGTCCAGGGCTGGTTTGCTTTGCTTAAATTGGCGAACATAGCAGACAAACCTTTAATTATTATGGCTAAGGATGAATCAAAGGCTTCCGACAAGGGGCCATCCAAAAGTACTAATAATAAAAGCAGAGGTGCTGAGGAACCCTCCAGATCCCAGCCAAAAAATAAAGCTTCCAAAGATGAAGTTCCTCACAAATTTAAAAAATAATAGATGTGACCAAAAAAAGGAAGCTTGATCAAGCCTCTGATGAAGGGGCTAAAAAGAAACTCTATCAAGACAAAAATGCTACTGGGAAAGCCAATAACAAGACAACGGGCAGCTTAAAGCATACAGAAAAAACAAAACACTTACAGACCAAGTCTGCGCAGGTTCTTCCATCTGTGCAAGATGTGGAAAAAGCATGGCAACTGTTTCAGACCCTTCAAAAGATAGGTCCTCTGTTTACTGGTGCTGGCAAGCACTCTTCCACAGTTCTCTCTTCTGCAGACTGTGAGGGTGACGCAGATGATGGAGAACAATTTTATGATGTCCCTGACATGGATTTTGAGGGCCTTGAGCCCCAAGAGTCCCCAGACCCTCATCTCGGGGATCCCCCAGGTAACCAGGAGGATTCTTCCTCTATGTTTACGTTTATACAAAATATGCTGGACACCCTGGACCTCCCTATGCAAGAGCCCAACCAGGATGTCGATGAAGATGAAGATTATAGGGAGATGAGAGGTCTTTCAACCCCAAAGACCCTCGTTGTCCCCATCTATAGTGCATTTAGAAAAAAATATCACGAAGGTGCTTCAGCACCCCACTTCAGTATCAGGGGTTGATAAGCGGCTTGAGAGAAAATATAGATTGTCTAAAAATGGTACCGAGTTCCTGTCTGCACACCCTAGCCACGAGAGTATAATGCAGCAGGCAGTTTGTGAGAAAGCTGGAGTCTCCTTGTTCCCCTCTCTCCGGACAAGGATTCCAAGAGAATTGACTTTATAGCAAAGAAAATGTATGCCACAGCTTCCCTGCTTCTCAGACTTTCTTCTTACATGGCATTTACAGCCAAATATCAGAAAGCCCTTTTGAAATCTGTCTTGGCTATTGCCTACAACGGATCAGATTCTATGGTGCAGGAGCTGGTGGATACATCAAAAACTGCCCTGGAAGCTACTATGTACCAATTCCACATGGCAGACGACAACAATGATGCAGCCCATGCCATCTCTCTGAGATGCTTGACTTGGCTTAGAACAACCAGTCTAACCACAGACACTCAAAACAAGGCCATGGATTTTCCCTGATATCAAAACATGTTGTTTGATTACAGAACCACTGACTATATGAAAAAGGTTGACGAGTACAAGGCCTCCTGGCAGAGCCACTCGTCCAAACCTAAGCCCACCACCCCTCAGAGATCCCGTCCCGGGCTGGTAGAGGCAGAAGTCTTAAATCCATGTCGACCGTAGAAATTAAGCACCCACAATAAAATTAGCATTTAAAATTAACTTTGTGGAACGACTACAATACCAGACCTGCCTTCTGCTGAAAAATCCTGCTAGGACTCTGCCACCCGGGGGTCACCACCGCCCTACAACAGTCATCATCGACCGTCGCTACACGTAGCTCTATTAAGACCACCCTCCAGGTGCCCAGAACCAAGACCTCACTTGCCCAGAGATCCTTCCGCTACCGAGACC
Organism: Neoceratodus forsteri; assembly: GCA_016271365.2. Lineage (NCBI taxonomy): Eukaryota > Metazoa > Chordata > Ceratodontiformes > Ceratodontidae > Neoceratodus > Neoceratodus forsteri. The sequence continues at coordinate 547,778,984 of JADMNL010000023.1, forward strand.
CCACCTGGTTCAACTCCCTCCCTAGCTGCATCTCCAACCTGCCCAAAATTGGTTCGTTCAAAACAGTTCTTCGAAACCACATCTTTAATACCCGCTGTTGCAGGTGCAATTAACCGCCCGGGCCTCCCCCCCATTGTAACCTTCATTTTCCCGCCCGCCTTGTCCCATTAGCATGACAGCGTCCGCTGGACAGCATCCCTTTCTCCCCAGACCCTCTCCACCCTTGCTAGGTCCTTATAGGGACACAATCAGCAGTTCTGCTGTGAGGACCTGTCCTCCACAAGGACCTGCTATATCTATGTTGGTAACATACCTTTTGCGACATTATGTAACCTAAGTAACTCTCTACTTGAAACCTCTGTATCCTAAGTGTATCAATGTTAAATGTTCTATTGTTTTCTTTACTGCACCTGTAATGTTGACCACTGTTGTCTATGCCCAATGTCATGTTTTTGCCCTCCCTGCGATAAGGTGCCTTTGTAAATGAGTCTCTGACTCAAAGGTTGTAAATCCGACTTGTAATAAATAAATAAATAAAGTTTTGTTCCCAGACCTTACGATCCCTATCCCCAATCTGACTTCGGTCAGTACAGGGGGTCTTTCAGAGGCTGGGGCAGAAGGGGCCAAAGAAGAGCCACCTCTACCCAGCCATCTGCCTCTCGGTCTAAGTCCTGATGTGAGTGTCCAGGTAGCCTCCCTGCTTCCAGTGGGAGGCAGACTCTCCCACTGTCTTCAGCACTGGTCCCTCATCACGTCAGACAAGTGGATGCCGGAGATAGTGGAGAAGGGTCTGCCACTACAGTTCAAGCAGCTGCCAGACCTCAAGCATACCCAAGTGTCAAGACCTCTGTCCCCAACACAGATACTGCTCTTGTAATTGGAGGTACAAAATCTTCTGGCTTTACAAGCAGTGGAGAGGGTCCCCTCCCACAAGAAGGGCAAGGGCCTCTACTCCAGGTATTTTCTGACACAAAAGAAAACTGGGGAGTGGCGATCTATCTTAGATCTCAGATATTTAAACAAACATCTGAAAAAAAACAAATTCAAACTGGTCACTTGTCACTGGTCGTACAGTCCTTACAGCAGGGAGACTGGCTAGCCTCCCTCGACTTAAAGGACGCACACTTCCACATACCCATAAGGAGATCTCACAGGAAGTTTCTCAGGTTCAAACTTCCTTTGGGTCATTATCAGTTCACTGCAATGCCCTTCGATCTGTCTTCAGTCCCAAGAGTCTTTACCAAGTGTCTCACAGTGGTAGCAGCATATCTCAGGAGACTGGGTGTCGCTCTCTACCCCATCTGGAAGACTGGCTCATAGTAGCAAAGTCTCCTTGCCAGGTCAAGGAATCTCTTTCCCTCACAGAACGCACTCTGGAGTCACTGGGTCTCCTGGTAAATCTAAAGAAATCTCACCCGGAACCCACCCAGCTGGACACTCAGAAGGGATATGGTTTCCTCCCGCAGCAAGGAATTCAGAGTTTCCTTTCAGTGGCAGCTTCTTTCATCCAGGGACAGCCAAGACCAGCCAGACATTTCCTCAGACTTCTGGGACATATGGCCTCTATAACTGCAGTAGTCCCAGGGGTCAGTTACATAATGCGGCTCCTGCAAGCCTACCTCAGAGCTTGCTGGTCTCAGAGAAGCAACAACTTTTCAAAGTTGATACCTGTGTCGGAGCAGTTCCTCCAAAACCTGCTGTGGTGGAAGAACCCTGCAAATTTACAGGCAGGGGTTCCCTTCCAAGCTCCTCTCCCCACAAAGGTGATGACCACAGATGCCTCCCTCTTGGGGTGGGGAGCACATCTGGAGAGTGCATCAGTAAGCGGCAACTGGACTCCCGAAGAGTCACAGTTGCACATAAATCTTTTGGAACTCAGAGCAGTCTTTCTAGCTTTCAAGGCTTTCGCTCCCAGCATAGAAGGGCAGGTGGTTCAAATTCAAACGGACAACATCACTGCAATGTTTTACATAAATGAGCAGGGTGGTACCAGATCAGCAATACTCTGTTTGGAAGCTCTGAAGCTCTGGTCTCTATCATTCTCCCTGGGAGTCAGCCTCGCAGCTATTCACCTCCCAGGCAAACTCAATACTCTGGCGGATGCTCTGAGTCGCATCAGTCAAGGCCAGAGCGAATGTACACTGAACAAGCAAGTACTAGCCACAGTGTTTGGGCACTGGGGCATACCAGACGTGGATCTGTTTGCCTATCCCCTCAATTTTCAGCTTTCTCAGTACTGTCGCAGGCCCCCAGTCCCGGGAACACTTCCTCTGGATGCCCTGACACTGGACTGGACTGGTTAGGGAGGTTCTTTTCCCCTGATACTCAGGGTTTTGCTGAAACTCAGACAGCAGGCTGCATTGATGAACCTAGTGGCTCCAGACTGGCCCAGGCAAGCCTGGTACCCTCTCCTTCTCTCAATGTCCTGCAGTAGGCCCATTCGCCTGCCTCCAAATCACTCCCTGCTGCCCCTTCCGCAGACAGGAGTGCAGTACCCAGACATACACTCTCTTCACCTCAAGGCCTAGTTCTTGAGGAGCTAGGAGTTTCTATCCTCACATTACTCTGAACAGGTCCTTAAGATACTGAGAATGGCTAAAAAAAAAAAAAAAAAACATTAAGAAGACTTATGCAGCCAAATGGAAAAGCTTTTCCCTCTGGTGCAAGAGCAAAAACGTCAAACCCCTTTCAGCTTCAGACCCTTAGCTGCTAGACTACCTGGTACACTTAGAGGCGTCAGGCTTGAAACCATCCTCCCTCAAGCTACACCTGGCGGCAATCCACCTTTCGGTTGGAAAGAAAAAAATCTAATTTTTCCCTCGCCATTTTCAAAGTTTTTCAATGGCCTCTTGCACCTTCAGCCTCCAGTCAGGGAGCCGGTTTCCCCTTGGAGCCTTAACCTCTGCATAGACAGGCTCATGAAACCACCCTTTGAGCCTATGTCCACTGCTCATATCAAGTTCATGACCTGGAAGACAGTCTTCCTGGTGGCTATTGCCTCTGCCAGGAGGATTTCAGAGCCACAGGCCCTGTGCACTGAGCCAAATTACATCATCCCTCACAACAATAAAGCTGAGCTCAGGACAAATGGGAAATTTCTGTCAAAGGTGGTTTCAGAGTTCCATTTAAACCAGTCCATTAATCTGCCTGTCTTCTTTACCGAGAAATCCATGCCTGGCGAGCAAAAGTTCCACCGCTTGGATGACAAAAGAGCCATTTTCTACTACCTAGAGCATACTGGGCAGTCCAGAGGCTCCTCCATTCAGTTGTTCCTTACCTACGGGGATGTAGGCAGGGGAAGACCAGCTACCAAGAGAACTATTTCTCATTGGTTGGTCTCTTGTATTAGTTTCTGCTATGAAAAAGCTGGTCACCAACCTCCAGCGGGGCTCAGGGCCCACTCCACCAGGGGCACTGCAGCTTCACTTGCAGCAGCAAGGGACATTCCCCTACTGGATGTCTGCAAAGCAGCTACCTGGAAATATGTGCACACCTTTTTGAAACACTACAGTTTGGATGTGCAGACCAGATCTGATGCCAAATTTGGAAGGGTGGTTCTGCAGAGCCTCTTTCCTAAGTAGGTAGCAGCCATGTTTGTGGTGGAAGATCAGTTCTGGCAGTAGGGGGCTAACTGAAATGCCTGTGTTCCAAATGCCCATTTATCTGTGTTGCAAACTCTTCACTGCTGAGCAGTCCTATTTTTTTAAACATGTGTAAACCATATGTTACACACAAATGAGATTACATGATTTTACCTTGCCATTTTATAATGTTTCTATAGCAGCTCCTAGTTCTCTTTCCCAGCCTACTTTCGTGATGTTCCTAGGTCAGGTGCCAACCAGGGCTGCCAGTATTCTAGAGCAGTTCCCCAGCATTCCAGAACAGTTTCCCAGTGTTCCAGAGCAGACCCCAGTATTCCAGAGCAGTTCACCGCTACTTGGCACCATTGAGGTGCTTTTATTTACTCTTTAATATCCTCTCCAAGCCCTCCAGATAAGCCCTGAGATACCTCCTAGCTCTGTCACTGCCTCCCCCCCCCATTATTTACCCCCACAGCTTGTGCTTGTGGCAGGGTCATGTGGGCACCCCAACCTTACAAAGACTGAATTCAGTTTCTCAGCAGGCAGGCAGCCTGAGATATGAGAGTATGACAAACTTTCTATGAGCCTGGGCATTTCTCTTTTTTTCACTTCCCTTTTGGCACATCAGCAGCGAGGGTTCCAGTGATTCGCACGAGAGCATGCTACTCATGGAACCTGACCTGACTGTCCCCCCTTCCATGCCACTTGCGATCATCCAGGTGACGTTCCTGCAGCACAGATGGCCATGCATCCTCCCCAGAGAAGGCACTATCCTCTAGAATATTTAAGCCTCCTTCCCATTAGCCCTTCAACTGACTCAGGCCTGTTCCCAAACCTGAGACACTGGCTTCGTGGGCCACAACAGTGCCACTGTGGCAATGGGTGTCTGACCACCTCTGTCGTTGAACATACAGTAGGTGTCTAGCTGGCTTTGTTTATCACTTGGATATCTAAAAGCGAGAACTGTCTAGGTTCTATTGGGGAATGTTGGGGGGGGGGCAATGTATTTTATTATTTCACATAATTGTGACAAATTATTCCACAGCACCTTTTAAAAATAGCAAGACCTGGTGAGGAGTTAGTGAGAATGCGTCAGTGTGATCATGTGAAGCTCAGCGAACGGAGTCAGTGGTTACGCTTTCAGATAGAATTCAAGAGATAAAAAAATACCCGTCCGTTAGAGTTATCACTTGGCAACCACTGGCAGCCTGGCTGATTCATCTGTCTGCAATTCTGTACTGCCTCTTTCTGCAAGGTTTTGCACCCTGTTTCACTGTCAGCCTACCTTACCCTGTTGCCATGGCATTTAATTAAAGTGCTTTTCAGAAACGTATTGGAGTCACTGTGGTCCAAGGGTTAGAGCAAAGGGGTGATGAGGCAGAAAATTCTGGTTTGTATCACACCTTCAAGTTAGTGTGGCCTAAATATTAGCACAAAGAGTAAGCAGACTGAAGAGTTTGGTTTGAATTTCACCTACAGGAAGTGTGGTCTGAAGGTTAGACTGAAGGGTGGTAAGGCTGTCGATTCTAATTTGAATCTCACCTCCCAGATTGTATTTTCTAAAGATTACAGGAAGGAACTGTGAGCCATGAGATCATGATTTGAATCTCACCCATACCTCTCAAGTGTCCCTGATTTTCAGGGATGTCCCTGATTTTGCCTCAAAATTTTACTTTGTCCCTCCTAAAATTTGTGTTTTTGTGGCTAAATAGTGGGGACTGTAAGCACAAAACAATGTCAAGCATTAAAGTTACAGACTTGTTCATCTTTAGAAAATGCATTCTGCACTAAGCCCTATATTCTACCAACTTTCTGGGTGGATATCTCTAATTTTGAAGATGTGTCCCTGATTTTGGTCCTTTGTCCCTGATTTTTTTAAACCTTGTCCCTGATTTATGAGGCAGGAGGTTGAGAGGTATGATCTCACCTCCCAGGAAGCACAGTCTAAAGGTTACCTTGGAGGACTGTGATCCATGAGATGCTAATTAGAATCCCACCTCCCAGGCAGTGCAGTCTCAAGGTTAAAGTAACAGAGATCGAAGTTCAAATCCTAACTCCCGGACAGTGCTGTCTAAAGGTAAGAGTAAAGAACTGTGAGGCAGCAAATCCTGGTTCAAACTACATCTCCCAGGCAGTGCTGTCGAAACATTACATTAAAGGCTGGGAGGAATGAGAACCTGGTTCGAATCCCACCTCCCAGGCAACATAGTCTAAGATTTACGTAAAAGAGAGAGAGAGAGAGAGACAGGATATTTTTGTAACTGTGCTGTAGTAGGTTACTATAAAAGATTGAAGGCAGAAGATTGTGGTTCGAATCCAAGCTCCCAAGTAAAGGACTAGAAGACAGGAGATCCTGGCTTGAATCCCACCTCCCAGGCTGGGCTGTCTGAAGGTTACAGGAAAGGAATGTGAGGCAGGGGATTGTGTTTCGCATCTCGCCTCCCAGAATGGATAGTCTAAAAATTACAGTAAAGTATAGTGATGCAGGATATCCTGGTTTGAATCCAGCCTCCCAGGCAGTGTAGTCTAAAGGTCACAGTAAAGGGCTGGGGCAGGAGACCCGGGTTTGAGTCCCTGTTTCCAGGCAATGCTGTCTAAAAGTTACAGTAAAGGGCTGGGGCAGGAGATCCTGGTTTGAATCCCACCTCCAGGGCACTGCTGTCTGAAGGTTACAGTAAAGGACTTGGTGGCAGGGGGCCTTGGTTCGAATCCCACCTCCCAAGCAATGTAGTCTACAGATTACAGTAAAGGGCTGGGGGAAGGAGACCCTAGCTCGAGTCCCACCTCCCAAGCAGTGTAAGCTAAAGGTGTAGGTATAGGACTGTGAGACCAAAGAGTCAGGTTTGAATCCTACTTCCCAGACGGCATAGTCTAAAGATTAAAGGAAAGGACTGGGTGGCAGGAGATCATGGTTTGAGTCCCACCTCTCAGGCAGCATAGTCTAAAGATTAAAGGAAAAGACTGGGAGGCAGGAGATCTTGGTTCAGTTGTCACCTACCTGGCAGTGCTGTTTCAAGGGTACAGTAAAGGACTGGGAGGCAGGATATCCTGGTTCGAGTCCCACATGTCAGGCAGTGCTGTCTAAAGGTTGTATATAGTAAAGGACTGGGAGGCAGGATATCCTGCTTCACATCCCATCCACCCCCCCAAGTAGTGCTGTCTTGAGGTTACAATAAAGGATCATGAGGCAAGAGATCCTGGTTCAAGTCCCACCTCCCAGGCAGTGCTGTCTAAAGATAAAAGGAAAGGACTGGGAGGCAGGAGATTCTGGTTTGAATTCCACCTCAAGCAGTGCTATTAAAAGGTGACAGTAAAGGACAGTGAGGCAGGAGATCCTGGTTCAGTTCCCACCTCTCGGGTAGCACTGTCTAAAGATTACAGTAATGGACTGGGAGGCAGGAAATCCTGGTTCAGATCCCTCTTCCCATGCAGTGCTCTCTAAAGACTAAAGGAAAGTAATGTGAGGCAGGAGATCCTGGTTTGAGTCCCACCTCCAAGGCAGTGCCATTTAAAGGTTACAGTAAAGGCCTAGGAGGGGGCAAATCCTGGTGTGAGTTCCTCCTCCCAGGCAGTGCTGTCTAAAGATAAAAGGAAAGGACTGTGAGGCAGGAGATCCTGGTTCTGATCCCACCTCCCAGTCAGTGATATCTGAGGATAAAAGGAAAGGGCCATGAGGCAGGAGATCCTGGTTCAAGTCTCACCTCTCAGGCAGTGCTCTCTGAGGATAAAAGGAAATGACTGTGAGGCAGGAGATCCTGGTTCTGATCCCACTTTCCAGGCAGTGCTGTTTGAGGATGAAAGGAAAGGGCCATGAGGCAGGAGATCCTGATTCTGATCCCACTTTCCAGGCAGTGCTGTTTGAGGATGAAAGGAAAGGACTGTGAGGCAGGAGATCCTGGTTCTGATCCCACTTTCCAGGCAGTGCTGTTTGAGGATGAAAGAAAAGGGCCATGAGGCAGGAGATCCTGGTTCTGATCCCACTTTCCAGGCAGTGCTGTCTGAGGATAAAAGGAAAGGACTGTGAGGCAGGAGATCCTGGTTCTGATCCCACTTTCCAGGCAGTGCTGTTTGAGGATGAAAGGAAAGGGTCATGAGGCAGGAGATCCTGGTTCTGATCCCACTTTCCAGGCAGTGCTGTTTGAGGATGAAAGGAAAGGGCCATGAGGCAGGAGATCTGGTTCTGATCCCACTTTCCCGGCAGTGCTGTTTGAGGATGAAAGGAAAGGGCTATGAGGCAGGAGATCCTGGTTTAAGTCCTACCTCCCAGGCAGTGCTGTCTGAGGATAAAAGGAAAAGACTGTGAGGCAGGAGATCCTGGTTCTGATCCCACCTCCCAGGCAGTGATATCTGAGGATAAAAGGAAAGGGCCATGAGGCAGGAGATCCTGGTTCAAGTCTCACCTCTCAGGCAGTGCTGTCTGAGGATAAAAGGAAAGGACTGTGAGGCAGGAGATCCTGGTTCTGATCCCACCTCCCAGGCAGTGCTGTCTGAGGATAAAAGGAAAGGGCCATGAGGCAGGAGATCCTGGTTCAAGTCTCACCTCTCAGGCAGTGCTGTCTGAGGATAAAAGGAAAGGACTGTGAGGCAGGAGATCCTGGTTCTGATCCCACCTCCCAGGCAGTGATATCTGAGGATAAAAGGAAAGGACTGTGAGGCAGGAGATCCTGGTTCTGATCCCACTTTCCGGAGGCAGTGCTGTTTGAGGATGAAAGGAAAGGGCTATGAGGTAGGAGATCTGGTTCAAGTCCTACCTCCCAGTCAGTGCAGTCTGAGGATGAAAGGAAAGGACTGGGAGGCTAGCCAGTAACTGACCCTGGCCCCCCTGCCTCCTCAGTTCTGTTCTTCCTGCTGTCAAAGTAGAGCTCCGTGGGAGCGTTCACCATTTTTTCTGCATCACATGGCCTAAGTTCTGTTCTTCCCCACTTGCTCAACACAGTATCATTCTTTTCGGCCTTTTATTGCCGCCTTATTTCTTCTCTGTCCCTTTTTATGGGGCCGAGCCCTATTTTTGCTGGTTTTATTTTATTTCTGCAAATCATTCATGTCCAGATCCCTGGGGCCTAAGAAACAGAAGTTGAGCAAGAAGACGGAGTCTCCCTCCATGTGTCGGTGCCCTGTGGGAGCAACATGTTCATCTGGGACTGACATGATTGCTGCTGGACCTGCCTTGGAACGGAACATGACATGGACTACTGCGATGCCTGCTTCTCTATGGACTTCCGCACTTTAGAGATCTGCGTGATGAGGTGGGGATGGGACCCTCCTCCTTAGGAGGCAGTTGCACTCAGGACTCCAAGGTAAGGTCCCTGGGCTCTTCCCCATAGACCATCTCCAGTACTACATGTACTGAGGGAGACCAGGCATCTTCTTATCTTCGTCTCACTGAGACTAGAGGCCTGGGGGAGGGTCTGTGGGATAGCCAGTCCCTCAAGGAGTGTACCCCTCCCAGTCTGATGCCCCCTCATGGGTCCAGACATCCCCGGTGGTGTAATCGCAGCTATACATTGGGCCTGCATTCGTGGGTCCCTTGGTGCCACAGTCTGGCACTGCTTTGGCTGCTGGCACTAAGGCCGATGCCAGTGAACAGGATGGTTCTGGCTGCACAGCCGGCTCCCCTCCTGCTGTCGTTCATGGCTGTGGGAGAGGAAAGGTCTCTGGAGCCAGTCACCCATTGGAGATCCTTTGGATCTCAACCTCCGAGCAGTTGGATAATCCGGAGGGTGAGGACCAGGATGATCTCAACTGGCTTCCGGATCCTGGTGAAGAAGGAAACCTTTCTGGGCCTAGCCCTAGGCCTTTATCATCCACATCATCGTCCAGGAGTTCTTTTTGGTCTAGTGCCAGCCATGGTGCCGCCTCTCCTCTGTCTTGCGATGCCGGGGGAGAGGTTGATGCCAGGTGCGGTGCCGGGTTGGGTTCCAACGCTGTCCCCTGGCATCAAATCTGACTCCAGTGCCGTTTGAGGGTTACTGCTCTCGGTGCTGGCTCCCCCTTGCTCAAGGTTTGAGTTGATGGGGATGTCCTTAGGCCTAGCCCAAGGGGCAGAGTCCATTCTGGTGAGGTGGGGGCTGGTAGGTCCCAGTCGACACCACACTGTTCGCCTAGAGTGGCTGGGGGCTCTGGAAGGAGTCAGAGTGTTGACTCAGGTGCTTTGGGCCCCTGGGAACCATCTGGGTCTGTGGTAGGTGGGGATAGGAGCTGCCCTGTGGGACCTCTACTGTTCTGATATCCCCACCTGGGGGTTCCCCCCAAGGACATTATCTGGATCACCCCTCTACGGTTGGGCGTTCATGGGTGGATGAGTTGCACAGCTCCTTCCCTCGGGTGAGGTCCCCTGTTTGCTCTTGTAGCCCTGGCAGAGGACCTGGCCTGGTCTGCCATCACCTGCCTCCTCCTCCTCCTCTTCTGCCTGTCTCTCCTCCTCCTCTCCTGGGCATTTTTGGTCCTACAGAACCCCTGACCTGGGAACAGTTCAGAGCTTCAGTAAGTGCCTTCCCTACCTACCTGACCATTGGTCCAGACTATCTTCCAGTCTGAAACCCTGGCACCACTGCCCCCTGAGTCCAGCTCCTCTTCGTCTTTCTCTTCCTCCACTGAGGAAGAGGACTACTTCATTCACTTCTCCAATGCTGAGTACACCCATTACCAGCAGTTCCTTTCGGACATGTTGTGGGATCTGCGACTCAATTTCTCTGGTTGCAGTCCTTCATGTCTGGTGCTATCCTTCCTTGGGGAGTACAGTCATGACTCCACAGTCATACCTCCATGGCCTAGGCATTTTATGGAGGCATCGAGAAATGTCTGGCTCCACCCACTGTCTAGCCCTGAGGCATGCCCTGCACAGGTATTGTACACCTCTGGGGTCTCCAGGAGCCATGTCACACCCCACTTCTGGGGTCCAGCTCCTGGACACCCCCTCTGGGCATAGGTGCCCAGTGCACAACCATCTCCCGGAGTCGGACTCGGACAAGGTTGACATCTGGGGTTGAAGAGTCTTCTCGGCAGTGCTCACCATGTTGTGCATTTCTGCACACCAGGTACATCAGGCGTCCTATGGCAGGCATCTGTGGGCAACACTGGGTCAGCTTCTAGTGTCCTTGCTAGACTGTGAGCAAACCAGATAAGCCATACACCTTTCTGCGCAGGGCCTGGAGCTAGTGACACACCAGACAAGGTCGTCTTACGACACCAACGAGGTAGCCTCCAGGCTAGTGGGAACTGCAGTCTGCGTTAGGTGGATGGCATGACTGTCTTTCCCAGTTGTCACCCTTGGCCCAGTGTAGGGTGATCACCTCACATTTCCAGGTGGCCCACTACTTTTCCCGCAGGGCCAGGCATGAGCTTGCAGGGCACATTCCTGCTTGCAGGCCACGGGAGCCTCCTTCCGAACCTGATAAGTCTCAGGCCTCAGCAGGCCCATGAGGAGCCCCTGCCTCTCTGTGTTTCCCCCACAAGAGGCTGAGGGAACAACCATTTCCCTCAGGGTTTGTCAACATCCGCCATTGGTGGTAAGCTTGGCACACAAACCCACCAGTGATGAATGGTGTAGATTGATTCTTGGAAGATACTAAAATTATGTACTCACCATAATTCTTAATCTTCCAGAATATCTTCACCATTCATCATTGCAACCCGCCCACCTTCCCTCACAATTACCAGGCTTCTGGGCAGTCTCTCCTTTCCTTTCCTTTTCCTGCCTGTCTCTTTATTTTAAAAAAATAAAAAAGGGGGAGGTACTTAGCGACAAATTTTTTGGGAACCGTGTTCCTTAAATCGCCATGTAGCCTCAAAAAAAAACCCATTTTTCTTAGGACGTTTCTACCCTAACCTCCCTCCCTTGGTTGTTTAAAGAAAAAAAAGGAGGACCCTCTTTTAGGTCCTCATTAGTGCTTTTTCTTTTACTATCCTTCTTAGTAAAAAAAAAAAAATACATTAAAAAACAGAAAGAGAGCATTAGAGCAGAAATAGGCTGAAGTAGCCCTTGTTTTATGGTTTTCTCCCCCCATCCCCCCTTTTTTTCTTTAGTGCCGTGGGTTCTATAATTGTTTGCTGTTGGATAAGCTTTTCTTGTCCCTTCTTGGGGGCAAGGCCTTGCAGGATAACAGGCACTCTAGGGACGTGAAACAGTTTGGGGAATTGTAGCCCAAGTTCCCGTACCAGTTTCAACTTTCTTTTTCCTTGCAGTTCGACTCCTGCATTTACTTTTGAGTGGCCTGCTACATCTTTCTTTCTCTTAATCCCCTATTATTGGGATAGTTCAGTGAGAGAAAGGGAGTCTGGAGGAAGGGAATCATTCAGCTCTTATATCGAGAGGGCTCTTGCAGTAGGTAATAACCGTCAGGACTGAGTTGCCAGGTGCTAGGACCACACAGAAAACTTTTGCTAGCAGTATATAGCAAGAGACTGACCCCAATGTCACGTGATCGGACAGATGCCATATAAGGGGTGGTCCCCACGCCTGCCCTCCAGTTCTTTCCTGCCATTGACCTGCGTACGATGGTCCTTGTGGAACGCTGTTACAGTTTGACTGCCTTTTTCAATAAGTATATCTTTTGAATTCCTATGTTTTTTCTCAAAAATAGTAGAATTTGTCATCAGATTGCATGTCTTCTCCAACTCCTCACGAATCGCATCACAATAAGTGTGCCTGCAGCAAGCAGCTCCTGGAGAAGGACACCCACATTTCGTGCTTCTTGTGCTTGGGACCCGACCACGACACCTAGGCCTGTGCGGCCTGCCAGAAATTTAAGCAGTCCACACAGAAATGCAGGTAGTAGGCCCTGGAAGCCCACCTTTTGAAAACAAAACTCACTTTCATGGAAAAAGAGCTGTAGCAGATGCGCACTGCTTCCACATCTCTGGGAGGTTCTTTTGGCTCCCACAAGCAGATGTAGGACAAGGAGAGACACTGGGACTGGGATCGGTCTCTTTCTAGGCTGCAGCTCCCTCCGGGGACCATGGCCGCCGAGAGGCCTTCCTCTAGCAAGGGAAGTGCCCCTCTGGCTAAGTCTGTTCCTGCTGCGGAACAGACTGAGGCCCCCAGCCTGAGCTGGTTGTGGTTCAGGCGGGCACCTCCGGGGATTCAGATGCTCCTTCCACACTTAGGCCCCTCAAAACTCCCAGGTCTAAGTCGAGTTGTTTGGCTGGTAAGTCTGGCATCGGGTCTTCCGATGAACGCACACTCCAGCTGATAAGTTGGGCGTCGGTCCTTCCAACTAACGCTCAGTCACGGCACTCCTGTCAGACCCTGATCACAGGTCTGACGCCAGTCTTCTAGACCAGCGCCCACTGCTGCTTATGCCACAGCCTCCTCTGGAGGAATCCCCCTCCCAGGACTCTCCTATATCACCTCTGGTGGTACCTCCGGAATCCCACATCCCTTTGGAGCCAGAGGAGAAGGAGAGGTCACCTGCTGGTCCCTCTAACATACCAGCACCAAATCGACTATTACCAGACCTCCCTTCGGGGACTCCAGCCCCCTACACCTGTGGACCCACCATCTGGGCCTTCTGTCCCCCCCCCCCCGCAGACTCTGGTGGGTCCCTCCAGCCCTTTGGGACTGACGTCGGGCCTAACTCCGGCTGGTCCACAGCCTGACCTGACCCTACCAGGGCCCTCCAATATTCCTTCCGGGCCACCTTCAGGTCTCTGGCCACTGCCATTGGGCCTACACCAGGCTACCTGACACTGGGTTATCTGGCGCCACAGTATCCTACCCCAGGGTATCCGACACCGCAGTACCTGACACCGGGGTACCCTACGCCAGGGTAGCTAACACCAGGCTATCCAACACCCAGCTATTCAATGCCGGATTATCCAACACCAGGCTACCTGATGCCGCAATACCCGGCACTGGGCTATCCGACACCAGGCTATATGCCGCTGTACCAGCCACCTCCAACTCCGCCTCCTCCGAAGCCGCAGGTACATTTTGAGACCTTTTTTGACTATTGGTGGGCTAAAACCAAGTCTGAGCTGGTAACGGAGTTGTACCAATGTCAGCCCGTGGCAGCCTCCATGCTGGTCTGCCCGACTCTCACTCCACGGTCTCCATCGCTAGTGGAGATGTGCCCCCCCGCCACATCGGGTCGCACGTTGGATGCGTCTGCTGTGGAGGGCCACGGCAGTGGGTTGGCTGAACCTCACAAGGAGGTTCCCCTTCCCAGGGCTTTGTCCCAGATGGGAGTCCTTCGTGTTGGATTCAGAGTCTGACTCTTCCTCTGCCTCAGGGTACGAGACTCCTCCACTGGAGGATCCCAAGCCTAAGGAGACTCCCAAGTCTCCTCCAGAGGACCCTTCCTTTACGGAAATCCTCAAGAAGATCCAGGAGGCTAATGGATGGAAGACTGAGGAGCAGGATCCTCAGCATAAGAGACTGGCGGAGCACCTTGACCTCCCTGAGCTGTCTCCCCTTCTCATTCCTCCCTGTATTGGGCCTCATGAAGACTTGGCCGCCACTATCTGGCAGTAGCCGTCGTCAGTCCCTGCCATTTCCAAAAAGGTGGACAGGCTGTACCATGCCCTGGAGGGCAAGGACCACCTCAGTACTCACCCCAAAGCTGATTCGGTGGTAATCAATGTGGCACCTGACCACATCACTAAGCTCAAACATATGAGTACCTCACCTCCAGATAAGGAGTTGAAGCAGCTGGACCAGATTGGATGCAAGTTCTACTCGTCCTCTACTTTGGCTGTGTGGGCTTTGAATTATCTGAGCCATATGATTCTTTATCAAAAGACTATGCTAGGACAGCTCAAATCTAAATTTGAGGCCTTGCATGCTTCTGAAGCCAGGACTGACATCGAACAGACAGTCAGAACGGCAGAGATTACCTGCCGTCATGCCTTGCGAGACATTTACAATGCTGTCGATGCTTCGGCTTGGAGCACTGCCATGGCTGTTTGCCTATGCAGATACTCCTGGCTGCAGGTCTCTGGATTCACACAGGATGTTCAGAACTCTATTCTGGACACCCCTTTCCGAGGCTCTGTCCTCTTTGGGGGAGATGTCAAGGACATTCTGACTGAATTTCAAGAGCGTGGCAAAGCCTTATGCTCAGTGCAGTCCCTGTACTGGTCTAATGCTAAGCCTAAGCAGCCCTTTCATCATTAGCAAAGGCACCAAAACAGGCAGCAGCATGCCAGACGTCAACCCAAACATCGGGCTACTTCTTCAGCCTCCGCCCTTCCATCCAATTCCCAGAGAGCTTCTGAAGAGGCGCATCTCAACCCTCCCTCTGCCTCCTGACTCACGGCTTGCCTCCCCCCCCCATCCTCCACTGGGTCCAGAGGAGCTGGTAGGGGCAGGTTCACTAGCCACCTGGCAGGGTGGGAGGCAATCACGGCAGACTCGTGGGTCCTTCAGTTCATAGCTCAAGGTCACACACTGGAATTTCTAGAGAGACCTCCAGAAAATCCTCCGGGTCACTCTCATTACCCAAAAGGTCACATTCCATTCATTCAGAAGGAAACTGAGATTCTGCTGAGAAAATCTGCCATACAGTCCGTTCCTCAGGGCCAGATCAGAAGGGGATATTACTCCCACTTCTTCCTGGTCCCCAAAAAGATGGGAGATCTTCGGCCAATATTGGACCTCAGCACATTCAATATGTACATAGAGCACAAGAGATTTTGCATGTTGACTCTCCCAGGTCTGTTGCCTCTGCTCCACCAGAGACAGTGGCTGTGCATGCTGGACATGCAGGATGCCTACCTGCATATCCTAGTCTTCCCTACCTACTGCCGCTTCCTCAGGTTTGCCTTCCAGGAGGAGCACTTCCATTTCAAAGCTCTCCCCTATGTCCTGTCCTTGGCACCTAGGGTTTTTACCAAATGCCTAGTGGTAGTGGCAGCAGCTTTGCATCATCAGGGCTATTATGTTCTCGTACCTCGATGACTGGCTTCTGTCAGCCCCATCGAGGGACAGATTGGTTGCTTCTCTGACTGCTACACTGGACCTGTTCCGTCAGTTGGGTATTACGGTAAGCTACCCCAAGTCTCACCTTATCCCTTCTCAGCACCTCCAATTTATTGGAGTGGTGCTGGACACATCCCATGGTCAAGCTTTCCTCCCGTTGGACAGGGCAGAAATGCTGCAGCACCAGGCCATGCATGTGGCCTCCAGCTGCTGGGTAACTGCCATGGCCATTTTACAATTTTACAGCTCCTGGGCCTTATGGCAGCAGCCATCCCCACGGTTCCGTTAGCCAGGCTCCACATGCGGGTCACTCAGTGGACCCTTTGTGTTCAGTGGGATCAGAGATCGGATAACCTCAACAGCAGGGTTCTGGTGTCCAATCCCATGTGACAGGATCTCTTCTGGTGGTAGAACCTGAACAACCTCTGCCGAGGCATTCTGCTCCAGTCCCCCCCCCGCTCCGAACTAGACCCTGACCATGGATGCCTCAGGCCAGGGCTGAGGAGCCCATCTGAGAGACTGCAGGACGCGGGGATCTTGGTCTCAGAGACAGCTCTCTCTGCACATCAACATGTTAGAGATGAGAGCGGTGTTTTATGCCCTTCAAGCATTCCAGTCCCTTCTCCTCCCAGGCACACTACTTGTCCAGTTGGACAACATGTGCATGCTGTGGTACCTCAACAAACAAGGAGACACACATTCATATCCCCTGTGCAGGGAAGTGATGTGTGTGTGGAACTGGGTAGTCCAGCACCTCTTCCAGCTCATGGCAGTGCACATCCCAGGCGTTCAAAACATCCTAGCGGACAATCTCAGCCATATCCAAGCAAGGGGCCCACTGAGTGGGAACTGAGTCAGGCAGTGGCTGAAGAAATCTTCGACCTCTGGGGTCACCCAGATCTGGATCTGTTCGCTTTCCCATACAACATAAAACTACCCAGTTTCTGCTTGCTCGTTTCCAGGCCTGTTGCTTTCTGCAAGATGCACTGTCTCTTTGTTGGACAGGGAGGTTCTTGTATGCCTTCCCTCCCTCCCTTTCTGCTCCTGCAGAGGGTACTCCTGAAATTACAGGCAGAAGGGGCTCACGATTCTGATCGCCCCTTATTGGCCTCACCAGATTTGGTTCCCTCTGCTCCAGCCTCCGGTTCCTCTACCCCTCTACCAGGACCTTCTGACCCAGGAGCAGGGCAGACTGGTTCATCCAGGACTCAAGTCCTTTCACCTTCACGAGTGGCACCTTCTGGCATAGCTGCCTAGTGCTTTGGAGTCTCTTCTAGAGTTGCTCAAGTCCTTGTGGAGGTCCGCAAGCTGTCCACAAGAACTACTTCTGCTATGAAGAGGAAATGATTTTCCATTTGGGCAGCCTCTAAGGGTTGAGATCCATTCTCCTGCCCTGTCCCGCAGGTCATGGAGTACCTGTTGCACCTTTAAGACCTTGGGCTCAGTTATTCCTCACTGAAGGTCCACTTGTCTGCCATTTCTGCCTACCACACCCCGGTGGATGACAAAACCCTGGCTCAGTTGGAGGTTTCCTGCACTTTTCTGAAGGGGATACTCCATTTGAAACCCCCGGTGTGGAACCCGGTTCCCCTGTGGGATCCGAACTTTGTTCTCGAAAAACTCACTCTGCCTCCCTTTGAACCGGCCGTGAGTTGCGACCTGCGCTGCCTTGGAAAGCTCTCTTTTAGTTGTCATTACTTCTTTTTTTGCATGATATCTTAATTAGAATTTTGAAATTGAACTCTACACATACATATAAAAACAACAATGCACTCAAGACAAATTAGTAACACTAGACACAGTATCCCCCTCTTCTTTTACCTAGCCATATTTTGTCCATGAATTTGTCGCAACGTTATGCTAATTATTTGAAATGTTAGTCACCACTAAGTAAATGTAACATATGACAGAAACAATTATAAATAAAATTAAACTAAATTCAATTACTGCTTATCTCTCAACAAATACATATATAAAAGACATTTCTTTGTTATAAGATCTGCTTTCCTATTAACCATTTTGCCACTCGTACTAATTAGGATCCTAGAAAAGATTGGATGATATACTTATATCATCCTACCCTTATGTTTTTATTTAGTTTAGTTGGGTTTTTTTTGAGACCAGGAAAGGAGGACTAGACAATTCTACGTATTTTCAGCCTCGTCCCGGGGGAGGGGGATATAGATAGGTGCCAACTGACATTGAACCAGATTAAGCTGTTAGTGGTATTTTTAGTGAATGGGGGAAATTTGGCCAGGATACCGAAGAAATGCCTCTGCTTTTTTTTCGTCGAGAAGTGCCATGGGATCTTTAACATCCACCTGAACTACCACCAGAACAGACAGATGGGACCTGAGTTTTAACGTTTCATCTGAAAGACGGCACCTCAGGAGTGCAGCAGCAGCCCCTTCATGCTGCACCACAGTGTCAGTATTGGGATTTAACCCAAGTGCCTGCTGTGACGAATAGAAACCACAGCCTTCTGATCTTCCAGCCTCAGAGCCGAGTGTGCAACCTACTGAGCCACTGACACTGCAAGCCAATGACTTATGTCATTACAAGGACTAAGTTATTGTAAAAATTTCCCGTTCCATTATCCTCATCCCCCCCCGAGCATCGCTTCCTCCTCTGGTGTAAGAGTGCCTAAGAAGCCACTCCATTCCTCAAGAAACTGCTCTGTCCTCCTCTTTAAAGCGTATGCAAGATGATCTACTGCTAAAACTCGGAGAGCTAATTTCACCATTGTTCTATAGTTGGAGTTGCCCCGCCACCCAGGTATTCTGTATGCCTTGTCGGGCAACTGCCAAGAGAACCCAAACCCAGGCCCCACTCTTCGTCATCACCCCTTTCCACCCTAAAAAAGAGCGAAAGGGGAGAGAACTCCACATCTGTTCCTTTCATTGTCATTATCTCCCTGGCTATTCCCTTCCAATATGTTGCTAGGTAGGGACATTCCCAGTAGTAATGAAAATAAGTTCATCAGGCCACCTTATGTCTTCCGAACATTGTAGATATTCCTGGGAAAAATCTATGGACCATACAAGGCAGATAATATAATCGATGCACACATTTATATTGCATTTCTTTATACTTATTGCATAACAGCAATCCCAAGTGTGATCTGATTATAAGCTCCCAGTTATCCTCAGAAATCTGTATACCAAGGTGCATCTCCCACCATCGCTTAGCTCTCTGTGCTCTATCAGGGAAGAAACCCCAATCTTGTCTAGCGGCTCTACCTATAAGCCCCTTTTCTTTCAGTCTCGCTCCTAAAATTTCCTGTTCCAAGCTCCCAAGTGCGGAATCTCTAGGGGATGTTCTTCCCAATTCCTTAAAGTAGTTCCTAATCTGCAGAAATCGATAAAAATTGGTGTCTGGAAGATCTAACATCCATCAAAGCTCTGCAACTCCCCTTTAACAAATAAGTCCCCCACACATTTGATACCTCTGCTTTGCCGTAAATGAATTCCTGTGTTCTCCATCGCTGGTAGGAATCCTGGATTATCTGCCGTCAGAACTAACAGAGTATTTTCAATTTTAGCTCCTCTTCTGTTTTTAATGTGCTCCCACACTTCTAAGGTATGGATTACCAGAGGATTAGGATGTTGCAACCGACAGTAAAAGTTTAACACCCCCTTTTGCAAGATAGGCTGAAACTCTGCCCAGACACCCATCCTCTTCTAAATCCAGTCAAAAGGCTGCTATACTACAGTTTACCCAGTTATGGATATATCTGTATTGGACTGCCAGATAATATCCTTTCACATCCGGAAAATCTAGCCACTCCCTCTTTTGTAGCCTTCAGCCTTGCTGAGCTAATCCTTGGCTTTCTCCCTTACCAAATAAACTGTGTGAAACTGCGTTCTAATATTTTAATATCTTTAGCGAGCTGGCACATAGGGACCATCTGTAGGATGTATAAAATCCTCGGTAACACGTTCATCTTCAATAAGTTAATTCTCCCCATCCAAGATATATGGAGAGCCCACCATCTGGCTAAATCCTTCCTGATTTGTTCAAAGATTGGTGTATAGTTTAAGTGATACAGACTTCAATATCTTGGCCCACTGTAATGCCCAAATATGTAAAGGCTTTTTCCACCTTTTTCAGCCCCCATGCAGTAGCATCTCTTCCCTCTCCCTGCCTCCCTAGAAACTTAGTTTCCGGCTTTTGTATGTTAAGTTTATAGCCAGAAAAGGAAGCAAACTGGTCTATAATCTGAAGTAGCGTAGGCACTGATTCCTTTGGCCGGATCACAAACAATAAAATATCATCTGCATACAAAGTGATAATATGATTCAAACAACATGAAGCCTTATGTATTCTGATTATATGCAGTTAGCCCAAGCACTTGAATTGCTCTGGAGAGTAAAAAGTTAACTCTAAGACAAGGCAAAGAACGTTGAGCTCGAGCTCGGTTTTCAAACCTCTGTCTGTGGTACTCTGAAGTGTAACCGTCAGATTTCTTACTTTGCTTAACTGTGAAGTTGTTCCGGAGATAACTCCTGTGCTTTGGTTTGGTACAAGTTTGAATCGGCTGGTTTATTCAATCGCTTTCTTATTTTTTCAGTATTCTTACCTCTGTCACAGTACAGTAAGTGGTAGTTTAGTAGGTAGTGTGGTTTTATTGATAGAAATGTTTTTTCTTCGGTTCTTTCCCGGTCGGTTCGGTTAGGAACCGTAATTTTTTACTAACTGTTTATTTTTCTGTGCATTTCTGTAATTCTTTAGTGGTTTCCGGTACTTATCATTCCTAAAAAAAATCCAGTTTTAATAGGACTTTTTTTAAGTGACCCATAATACGGTTGGAACCAATAAGTGTGTGTTACCTGGCTTAATGCTGTGAAGGGTAACTTTTTGAATCCGGCATGTCTGAGAAACCCAAAATGAAAACCAGTCCCACTGGGTTTCAGCACTGTACTGAGTGTGGGGAGGCCTTTGTTAAGGCTGATCCCCACCTCGTCGGTGTGTATTGTCTGGGGTTTGACCACCTCAAGGAAGACTGCCAAATTTGTAAAAACTTTCCCAAAGCTACTTTGGAAAAACTTTTAAGTAGGCTAAAGGAAAGGAAGGCCGAGAAGTCCACTGACCCGGATGGCCAGCCCGGTTCGGTTGCGACTGAACCTGAAGAGGTGCCCACTGACCTGGGTAATACCTCTTCGGGCCAAAGGACAGCCGACTCTACGGAGTTGGTTCCATCAAAAACCAAATGCAAGTCAGCTGGTTCGGATCCTACCCATGTTCCGACCGCTGAAGCGATTACAGTTGTCCAGTTGCTTCGACCGGTTCCAACCGAACCGACATCAGTTCAAAGGTGATCGGTTTGGTCAGAAGTAGTTGCTTCTGATATAGATCCTGAAGCATTCTATGAGGGCAATTGGGAGGAGGAAGAAGATTATGAGGAAGGTGAGTTTGAAGGCCTAGATGAGCCAGTAGAGCCTGACATCTCCCCAGACAGGCCTTCCAATGTTTCTCCTCCCAGGCTTTCTGAGTCCCCTTCCCATTTCTTGTTTTGCAAGAAGGTGGCTGAGACTCTTCAGCTTCCTATGGAAGAAGCTCAGCAGGATCAGGAGGAACCTGATTATGTGGATATGATGGATGTTCCAGAGTCAAAGAGAGTGTCTATCCCTTTACATAAATCCCTGGGGAAACAGACACAAAAAATGATGCAGTTTCCCACATCCATCCCTCCTGTGGATAAGAGAATGGACAGGAGGTATGGTTTATCAGGTCCTGGTATGGAATTCCTTTCAACTCATTGCAGCCATGTTGGGGTAGTGCAAGCTGCAGCCTGTGACAAGGCTAACATCCCCCTGGCATCTCACCCCCCAGATAAGGATTCCAAGAAAATAGATGCCATGGCAAAGAAACAGTACTTGGCATCCTCTTTGGAGCTCAGGCAATCACATTACATGGCATATACAGCCAGGTACCAGAAATCTATGTGGGATACGGTTCTGGAACTGGCAAAGAATGCCCCTCCCCAGCTAGCCAAGGAGCTGGAGCAGGTGGCTGTAGATGGTATAGAGGCATCCAAAGTGCAATTCCATGCTGCTGTAGACTCGAATGATGTACATTTCAGGGTCATGGCTATGTATATCTCCATGAGGAGGTTTGCTTGGCTTAGGTGTACCAATCTTTCACAGGATAACCAGACTAAGGCCATGGATTTTCCTGTAACTGGTAATTCTCTGTTTGGGGAGCAAACAGAAAAGTACATGAAGAAGATGGATGAATATAGGACCACCTACAAGAGTGCTGCAGCTAAAGAAAAGCAGGCCACTTCTCAAAGGCAGCAATTTAGGGCTGGCAGGGGCAAGCCTTTTCACAGGCCTTTCTACCAAGCTCAGGCCTCCTCCACTTCTTTCCAGCAGAGGGGGTTCTTTAGGGGAAGAGGCAGACGTGGAATGACCAGGACCCCATCATCCACTCATTCTAAGCCCCCTGCCAAACAGACACCCTGAGGTGTCGGTCAGGTTCGCCTCCCCAGTTCCAGTAGGGGGCAGGCTGGCTCACTATTTCCAGATCTGGGAGTCTATTACTTCAGACAAATGGGTCCTGGAAGTAGTGAGCCAGGGACTTGCTCTCAGTTTCAAAAGGTTCCCAAAAATGAGAGAAAAGTCTTTCAGTCCTCCCTGTCCCTTGGAAACAATGGATCTAGAGGCAGAAGTCTCTTCTCTACTTCTCCTTCAGGCAGTAGAGAAGGTGCCTGCTTGTCACGGGGAAAAGGACTGTATTCCAGATACTTCTTTACCCCCAAAAAAGACAGAGGAGTGGCGACCCATCCTAGATTTAAGATACCTGAACAAACACTTAACAAAACCAAAATTCAAGATGGTAACTTGGAGTAATTCTTCCCTCTCTGAGACCAGGAGATGGGCTAGCTTCCCTGGATCTCAAGAATGCCTACTTCTACATACCTATCAGACATTCCCACAGAAAGTACCTCAGGTTCGAGTTGCCCTCAGGCCATTACAATTCAGAGCTATGCCTTTCAGCCTGACATCTGCTCCAAGGGTGTTCACCAAATGTCTAGCAGTAATGGTGGCATTCCTCAGGAGACAGGGTATCCTTCTGTTCCCATCCCTGGACGAATGGCTCATTGTGGGTCAGTCCTCACACCAAGTCAAGTCAGCCCTAGAGGTCACTCAACAGCTTCTAGATTCCTTGGTATTCATTCTTAATCTAGAAAAGTCTGTTCTGAAACCAGCTCAGCTCCTCACCTTCATGGGGTGGAGCTAGACACTATCCAGGCAAGGGCATTTCTCCTTCTTCCAAGGGTGCAGTCCCTTATCACTCTGGCTTCCTCTTTACGTCCTCTAGTGTCTCATCCAGCCAGACACTTTCTACAGCTGCTGGGACACATGGCAGCCTCCACAGCAGTGGTCCAAGGAGCAAGGTTTCAGATGAGAGATATTCAGTTTCATCTCAGATCTTATTGGTCTCAGAAAAAGGACCCTTTCTCCAAATTGGTTCCGTGTTTCAGACTCTAGTTCAGGCCCTCCAGTGGTGGCTGGAGGAGTACAATCTTCGTCAAGGTGTTCCCTTTCTCAATCAGGCCCCCGTCAGTGATCCTCACCACAGATGCCTCTCTACTGGGTTGGGGTGCCCACCTAGACCAGCTTACAGCTCGGGGAACCTGGTCTCATCAGGAGTCTCTTCTACACATAAACCTCCTAGAACTCAGAGCTGTCTGTCTAGTACTTCAGACATTCTCAACTTCTGTTCAAGGGAAAGTGGTGCAGATCAGGACAGACAATACCACAACCGTGTGGTACATCAACAAGCATGGAGGCACTTGGTCCTTGGCCTTGTGCACAGAGGCCGTGAAAACATAGTCTCTAGCGTGTTCCCTTCAGGCTTCTCTGATGGCTATGCATCTCCCAGTGAAGGACAACATTTTAGCAGATGATCTCAGCAGGATTTCCCAGGGTCACCACGAATGGACCCTGAACCCTCTGGTTCTTCAGGTCATTTTCAAGAGGTGGGGGCACTCCAGAGATAGATCTCTTTGCAGTCCCAGACAATCACCAGCTTCCTCTCTTTTGCTGCAGACCACCTCTTCTGGGCTCTGTCCCTCAGGATGCTGTCTTATTGAACTGGACAAGCAGGTGTCTGTATGCATTTCCTCCTTTTCCTCTGATATTCAGAATCCTGATCAAGATCAGGTCTCAAGCCTTGCAAGGTGATTCTGGTGGCTCCAGACTGGGCCAGACAGCCTTGGTACCCTCTACTATTGTCACTGTCAGTGACAATGCCTCTGTGTCTTCCCAGACAGTTCAATCTCCACACCTCCTCACAGGGGAGGATTCTGTATCCCAACCTTCAGACTCTCAGGCTCAAAGCCTGGCTCTTGAAGAGCTAGAATATTCAGGCCTGCATCTTTCTCAGTCAGTCTTGGACATTTCAAAGATTAGTAGGAAAGCTGCTGCTAGAAAGACTTACAACTCCAAATGGAAGAGGTTTGGGTTTTGGTGTTCTCAGAGGCATATCCAGCCAGAGATGGCTGATATTGCAACTGCTTTAGATTATTTAGTGCATATTAACAGTTTAGGCCTCAGGCCCACTACTCTCAAGGTACATTTGTCAACCATTTCTGCCTTCCTTTCTGCTGGGAAGGGCTCCTCCTTAGCATCTCATTCAGGTTTCAAGAAATTTTTCAAAAGGCCTGGTACACATTAATCCTCCCTTTCTAGAACCTACTCCCTCTTGGGATCTGAATATCTGTATTGCACAGCTTATGCAGACCCCCTTTGAACCTCTGTCCTCAGCTGAGCTGAAGTACTTGACTTGGAAAACTGTATTTCTGGTAGCCATTACCTCTGCCAGGAGAATCAGTGAATTACAGGCTTTATCAATGGAACCTGACTTCATTTCATTTCACAGGGATAAGGTGGTCCTTCGAACTAACAGAAAGTTTCTTCCCGAGGTGGTATCAGATTTTCATTTGAATCAGTCTGTGTCATTGCATGTATTTTTCACTGACCATTCTTCCTCTGGGGAGAGAAGATTACACAGTCTTGATGTGAAACGTGCTCTTAGTTACTATATGGAACACACTAAGGCTCATAGAAATGACTGTTCTCAGTTGTTTCTCACTTATGGGGAAGTGGGAAAGGGTAAACCTGCCACCAAGAGAACCATTGCCAGGTGGATTGTCTCCTGTATCCAGTTCTGCTATGCAAAGCTTGGGAAAGAGCTTCCCTCAGGCCTGAGGGCTCACTCCACCAGAGGTACAGCTGCTTCGGTTGCAGCAGCTAGAGATATACCATTAGTGGAAATCTGTAAAGCAGCCACCTGGAAAACTGTTCACACATTTACCAAGCACTACTCTCTCGACATTCAGTCAAGAAGTGATGCTAGGTTTGGCACAGCTGTGCTGTAGAGCTTGTTCCCAAAATAGGTTCTGTGACTCCCTCCTCCGAGGGGGTACTGCTTGGTAGTCTGCATATAGTCAGAATACAGTAAGACGTCATGTTGTTTGAAGAAAAAAATACTTACCATAGTAATACTGTTTCTTCTAATGGAGTCTTGCTGTATTCTGACCTCCCTCTCTGCCTACCCTCCTGGAACCTAGTAGTTTTGGGATGTGGCTTGGCAGGCACAGCGCTGCACCCCAAAGGTGTACTTGGCAAACCTTATCTTGTTAAGGGTTTTTCTGGTTTTTATTATGAATATTTGGTTGTTTCACTACCTGCTTAGATTCTTTTTGGGGTTCGCGACTTGAGTCTTTTGACCCTAAAAGATCTTTTCTATTGCCATTTGGCATAAAGATTTTAAAAAACAATTCCTCTTTATTAAGTTAGTTAGTATAGTGCTTATAAGAATCTGATGGTTACATTTCAGAGTACCACAGACAGAGGTTTGAAAACCGAGCTCGAACTCAACGTTCTATATCTTGGTATAGAGTTAACCCTTTACTCTCCAGAACAGTTCAAGTGCTGGGGCTAACAGCATATAGTCAGAATACAGCAAGACTCCATTAGAAGAAACAACATTACTATGGTGAGTAATTTTTTCTTATGGACCATTGGACTACTCCTTATCCTTATCGCTAGTGGTTCAATAGCTAAAGCAAACAGGAGAGGGGAAAGGGGGCATCCCTGTCTTGTACCTCATCACAACCGGAACTCTTCCGAAGGGGTATCATTCACCAACACCTGAACATATGGTGCCCTATAGAAGGCATCGACCCTTTCCACACACCCATCTCCCAATCCTGCCATTACTTCTGCTCAAAGAATTTCCAAGCTTCAAGCTCTTATGTGTAAGGAGCACTATTTGATTTTTCACAGAGACCGGGTGGCTCTGCGTACCAATCCTAAGTTTCTACCAAAGGTAGTTTCTGAGTTTACTTTAAATCAGACTATACACTTGCCAGTGTATTACCCTGAACATTCCAATCAAGGGAAGGCAATTCTGCACACGTTGGATGTGCACAGAATGTTGCATTCCTAGCAGAATCGGACAAAGTCGGTCTGTAAGATGGATCAGCTTTTCGTTTTCTTTGTGCCCAAAAGAGAGGGCGCGGCAGTTTCCAAACAGTGTTTATCCAAATGGTTGGCAAACTGCATTTTGTTTTGTTATCAGAAGTATAACAAGCCATTTCCAGGGGAAGTTAAAGGGCACTCAACCAGAGGCATGGCTGCATCTACTGCTTGTTTCAGGAATATTACTGCCGCAGACATTTGTACGGCAGCCACTTGGAGTTCTGTCCACACCTGCACTAAACATTACAGTGTGGACATTGCCTCTAGGTGCAGAGCAGGCTTTGAACTAGTCATTCTTCAGGGCCTCCTGTCTTAATTTTGCACCTACTGCAGACCTTTCCTACCTCCCATGGTCAGCCTATGTCTGACTTACAGTGCTTGGGACTCAGTCCTAACGGTTATTACCTACTGCAAGAGCCCTCTCGAAGTATGATAGTACAGTTGTATGAGAACTTACCATAACAGTAGATCTTCGAGAGAGGCTCTTGCAGTAGGTAAGCTTTTCCCTCCCTCCTTCACCCACTGCTGCTGTTCTTTTTCAGCCTGTCTCTTGGCTCCAGGAGACCACTCCTTTCTCTTGTCGCACCTTTTCAGGTCTCCTGTGGGAGAACTGGAGGGCAAACATTGGGATCGCCCCTTATATGGCGTCTGGCCGACACCAGTTACGTGACATTGGGGGAAGTCCCCCACTATATACTAATAGCTAAAGTTTTCTGTGTGGTCCTAGTGATGGCGGCACAGCCCTAGCGGTTATTATCTACTGCAAGAGCCTCTCTTGAAGATCTACTATTATGGTAAGTGCTTATGTAACTGTACTTTTTTGTGGATTCCTACACCTGGCAGTTGCTGTTTTAGCAGGGTCACCCTTTTTTCGGTCTTTTTCCCCTCTTAGGGGTTGCACCTTTACCTCTAGAGCTCCTAGATGTCTCTCCTTGGCTTGGAAACCTGGCATAGTGGTGTGTTTCTTGAGCCCTGTCCCTGCTGTTGTCAGGTCTTTTGAGATCAGAGGATTTATATTTCTCTCATATTATGTTTTGGTCATATGGGACTCCTAAACATCAAGCCTCTTGTAGTTGTTATCTACAGGTCAACAACTCTGGTTGGCAATGCCTTTTCAGGGCTCACAGCTCTACTCCTGCTTGGTAATTATGACTGCTCCTTCTGACCGCAAACTGTGCCCCACTTTTTTTAACTGGTCCTCTATGTCAGTCAGCAGCAATGTTGGTTGCCTTCTCTGTTTCCTGGGTAGGGGCTAGCTTGGTCTGGTCAGGTGTGGCTTGTAACTTTGCCAGGTAGTCACTTCTGAATTTACATATGGTGCTTTCATTTATGGCACTGCTGTACTTTGAACTGTAATTCCTGACTGCAGACATTACCCTGTGCTCTGCAGCATACTGACCAAGCTCAAAGTGGATCTCAGCACTGTATGTTTGATATGAGGAAGCTTTTTTTTTTTTTTTTTTTTTAGCAGGTGATAGCGTGCAGGCTAGCTCCTGACTCAGATGCTGCAACATGATTTTCAATACCGCACCTGGCTGGGAGATCTTCAGCATTAACATTAAAAATGTCTAGAGGGTATTCTCGTTTCTGCCCTCTTTTACTGTTGAGCCAGGTCAGATTAGAACAGACATACAGCAGTGTAGTTAACAAAATCTACTGCAACAGAGGAAGTGACAGTGTGTCGAGTTAGACGGGTTAGACCGAGTGTGAGCACAGGGTTACATTTAAGCCTTTCTTTGATGATTAGCTGATTGTCAGACTGCAGAGTGCTAATTTAAAATGGCACGAAAGCACACAGTCAACTGACTGCGCAAAATAAAGGGGATGAGAATTCAAGGTGTTATACAGTAGTTGAAGGGTGAGGAAGAGCAACAGGACCAGAGAGCATGCGGTGAAACTGGGGAGTTAGAAGGGATGTGAAGAAGTACTGCTTCACTGAAAGAGTGGTGGATGACTGGAACAGACTGCCAGTGGAAGTGGTGGAGGCGAAAACAGTAGGGGGCTTCAAGCATGCGTGGGATAGGCATAGGTGTATATAGTGGATTCCACTTAAGTGCACATCGGATAAGTGCACATTTCGGTTTAATACATACTTTTCTCATTTTTTTTTTTTTATTTCCCCCATGTTAATAATTTCAGTTAAATGCACACTGGATAAGTGCACATTCCGCTTTAATACACAGTTTCTTGTTTCACTAACTGACCTCTCCCTATGTAGGTAATTTTGGTTAATTGCACAGGTGCTGTTAATAATGTGTCAGCAGTATTTAACACCTTGCCCCACACTAGTCACACACTGGTTCACAGAAGCAAACAAACATTATGGAGAAAAAGAAAGTAACACTAACTTAGCCCAGAAAATCTGGGACTGTATCTTTAATTGTGATGAGACTGGGCTCTATTTCAGAGTCACACCTGAGGGAACTTTAACATTCAAATCAAACACTGCTTCATTTTATTTCTATTTCCTCTGGGGTGTGCTTTGTTTAATACTTTTGTTGAGTACTGTAGCTGAGAAAGTGCTCATAAGTGCTAACTCAAATGTGCAAATCAACTGATTCATGAAATAAAAGAGGTTTAACACTAGCGCAACTGCAATCTTTAAAAATACAGTTTTTTCTATGGAATTTCGGATAAGTGCACATTCCGCTTAAATGCACATTTTTCTTCTGCAAAACAGGTGTGCATTTAAGTGGAATCCACTGCATTACAAAACAGGCAGAGAGAAGGGAGGTGGGAGGGCTGCCAGAGACCAGTTGGGGTCTGCGGATACGGACAGGGAACATCTGGGCAGACTGCTTGGGTCAAGCAGCCCTTTTCTGCTGACAAATTCTATATTCAAACCCCAAGAATCCCTCACTTGTGCTTAATGAATGCATCATTCACTTGGAATGAACTGCCCCAGAGCTTAGAATTTTATGCAAATTATCGAATTTGGAATGAAATTCAAACTCTGCTGTGCACTCATGCTCACCCTCACATTCTAATGGCAGATTTATTTCAACTCCCGAAGAAGCAGTTGCCGAGAAGTCTCTTCAACTTCAGACCAGTTTTTGTTGTATTATTTTGTAAAATTTTCCCATAGGATACTGTTTAGTTATTTTATTGGTAACTCTGCTTAGTTAGGTTGTTTATTATACATTTTGTAACTGTTTCGTGGTTCCCCATCGGGTCCCAGGATCTGGAGAAGGATGTTTTTGGTGCAGTTCCTACTGTTAGGGAACCACTTTTAAAACCGCTTTATTTTCTCTAAATTACTACCAAATGAAACCGTTTGTGGGTTTTACCCTTTATTTCTCTCGGGTCCTCTTATTTGGGAACAGAGCCATTATTTTACAGTTTAGCCTAACAAAATCATCTGTTATGCTACTTCTATTTGTGGTTTCATTTTTAATGGGAAATATGGTCTGGCATGTGAACATTGAAGTTCAGTGCCAAGAAGTGCCAGGTCATGCAAACTGGTTGCTGGGACTGTAAAATAGAGTACTGGATCAATGGCCTGAAGCTGGAGTATCGAAAGGAACATGGGGATAGTAAACAGAAATCACCTCCCAATGCATCAGGCCATATTGGAAAGCCAGTAGAGTGCTAGGGTACGTAGGGTGTGGCTTTACCAGCTGCAGGAATGCAGAGATTTTGTCACTTTATCTGTACTATATCTGGTGAGGCCGCATCTCGAGTACTGTTCCGGAATCCACAACTAAAAGCCAGGGGTAGACTGCAGACCATACAGCAGAAGACCACTAAATTAATCTATGGACAACAGGGAACAACATATGAGGAAAGACTAGAGAGCCCTAATATGTACTTTCTGGAGCCAAGAAGGGAGAGGGAGTCATGACTGAGACCAGCAAGTTATTGCAGGGATTCAGTATGGTCAACCTGATCTTTTTCTTCGTTTTACTGTCACTGTATGCCCCTTTTTCTGTCTGAAACACCAGTCTCCTTCAGGAGCACCCAGGGTGTACTTGATCCCTCACACTCTGCTTAAGTGCCTGCCTCCACAGAGCCTTGGCTGTTCCCCCAGGCCCTCTGAATGCATTAGCACCTGTGGTCCCCTAGGTGGCAATACTGTGGGGGGGAACAGTACCCTCTCTCGTCGAAGGAGCATGCCTGCTAGTCTGCTCAGTCCTCCTCCTTCAGCCAGCCCTCAACAGCCATGGCTCGCCCCCGATGCCGGGTTGCCAACGTTGAGAGCACTAACCCTACTGCTTGGGCCAGCGGGCTGGCCTGACCAGAACTTTTTCAACTGAATAAGAGTTCGACCACAGATGACTATAACTTTAGCTTGGTGGGGGAGAATTCAAACAGGATGTGAGGGAGTTCTTTCCAGAGGGAGTGGAGAATAAGGGGAATAGCTTGCCTCGCTGAGTTTACTGAGCTGCTGCGGTGTAGCATTCTAGGCTTGTCTTTACCCTGCGCTGTACCATCCCAAACTTGGTACCCTGCTTTCTGCATAAACAGTAGGCTTTTTTCTGTGGCACTAGTCCCCTCCATTTCATAAGCATCCAAATTAACACGGAGAGAAAATGATAGTCCCGCTGTCTTCCTGCATGAAGCCTTCTGTGTTGTGCTCCTTGCTAGCAAGAAGCAGCCACTACTGTGAAGCTGGCAGTTACTGTGTATCCTGTTCATAGTCTGTGGAAACAGAATGCCAGTTGAGATTTCAGATCCTAAGCATTTAAATGACAATATAGCACTGCAGTTTCATAAACGCTGATTGTGCTGTTCATTCAACCGCATGATCATTGGGTTCACTTAACCTGATAGTTTTTACATGTCATTTCAGCGGAAAGTGTGAGGAGACACTGAAATACACCAAGTACACAGGTTCAAGAGAGGACTGCTAAGTGGACAGACTGCAGGTTCAAAAGCCTTTCATCTCTTGGTGTCTGGTTTGAATTGACCCATGCAGGTGGTGGCCAAAAGTATAACATACATAAACAGTCCGTCTCCATTCCCCCAGTTTCATAAGCAAATAAGCAAAACCAACAAGAGTGCTGTACAAACATACTAATTTCGGCATTGTTGTTACCTGTGACTAAGCAGAAACATAGAAACATTGAATTTGTGGGCAGAGAAGGACCACTTGGTCTACCTCGTCTGCCCATACTGTCACTGCAGACCCTACCTGATTGCTGGGTACCTGCCCCCACCCTACCCCTGCTTTCCTACCAAAATTCCTTTTGTGCGTATCCCAAGTATACTTGAAACCCACCACTGTTTTCGTCCCACCACCTCCACTTGAAGATTGTTCGAGGCATCCACCACTCTTTCAGTGAAGAAGTACTTCCTTACATCCCTCCTAAATTCACCCCTAAGACCAGAAAGACAGATTATGCCCACAGTCAACCTCCTTTTCCCCAGGGTGGATATTAATGTGCACCAATCTCTTTCCTCATAGTTTTTGCCCCCATACCCTTAACCATTTTGGTGGCCCTAGGTTTCACCCTTTCGACTACCTCGGTATCCTTCTTGTACTCTGGAGTCCAAATCTGCACACAGTACTCCAGGTGAGGCCTGACCAGGGCCTTGTAAAGGGACAGGATTACTTCACATAACCAGGGCCTTTGAAAGTGACAGGATTACTTTCCCTGACCAGGGCCTTGTAAAGCGAAAGGATTACTTCCCCTGACCAGGGCCTTGTAAAAGTGGCAGGATTACATCCCCTGACGAGGGCCTTGTAAAGGGGCAAGATTGTTTCCCCTGACGAGGGCCTTGTAAAGTGATTACTTACCCTGACCAGGGCCTTGTAAAGTGACAGAATTACTTCCCCTGACCAGGGCCTTGTAGAGTGACAGGATTACTTCTCCTGACCAGGGCCTTGTAAAGTGGCAGAATTACATCCCCTGACCAGGGCCTTGTAAAGTGCCAATCTTACTTCCCCTGACCAGGGCCTTATAAAGTGGCAGGATTATGTCCCCTGACCAGGGCCTTGTAAAGTGACAGGTTTACTTCCCCTGACCAGGGCCTTGTAAAGTGGCGGGATTGCTTCCCCTGATCATGGCCTTTTAAAGTGGCAGGATTAACTTCCTCTGACCAGGGCCAGCCTCTGCTGTGCTATTATGCGATAGTCTTTCAGTGGTGATGTGAAATAAGTTGTGATGGTCTCAGTCTCCTTCCTAGTGGACAGGTGTTCCTGTCAGAAAACCACCATCATTTATTTAGTTATGTATGTATGTATGTATTTATTATTCATTCATTTAGTAACCAGGTAGTTTCAATGGAAACCAATTCCTTTTACAGGAGATACCTGGGCTGTGAAGCACAGGTAACACATACATGGTAGAAAGGAACACATGTAGTAAAGTATACTTTAAAGAGCTGGTGACACGTTCAGGAGAACTTTAACAACTTTAAGATTGAACTGGGCCTTGTAGATGTTCCAGTGGGGACCACCAGATCCTTTGAGTGTATCATGGGAGAGGGTGTAGGTTGCAGGATACTCCTCATCTATCGTCCACCAGGTGATGGGGTTTATTCCTGCAGGAGATTGCGGACTTCATTGTTGACATGGTTTTGGAGTCTCCCAGATGGATTATTCTGGGGGACTTTAATGCCTGGGTCGACGATGAACTCTCGCAATTTGGTCAAAATCTCCTCCAGCAAATGACAGTGCTGGGCCTTACACAGGTAGTTACCTCATCTACCCATATAGGAGGTCACTCATTGGATCTGCTGCTCCTCCTGGGGATGAAGATCTCCGACTTGGGGGTGGAACCAGTCGGCTGGTCTGACCATCATACTATAAAGTTCAGCTTTGGGGCCCCCCAAATGGACCTACCCCTTCGAAGATGGTCCGGTACCACCCTTTAAGGGGAGTTACCCCAGATGGTCTGTCAGGGGTTCTGGACCTATCGGGATTGCTGGGTGAAAGCACAAGTCCAGGGGACCTTGTACTAGCCTATAATAAGGCAGCGGGAGATGCCTTGGACTTGACTGCTCCTGTTCGTGTTCGACCACTCACTCTTCACCCAAGGTCCCCTTGGTATGATGGGTCCTTGAAGGAGCTGAGGCGGGTTGGTCGAAGGCTGGAGAGAGCTTGACGGAAGTCCGGCCTTGATGCCGACAGGCTTAGATTGATGGAACACTATGTGGGCTATCAGTCAGAAATCACTCATAAGAAGGCAGAGTTCCTGTCCAGGGAGATTTCTGCTATGCAGAATCGACTGGCTCAACTCTTCCGAACTGCAGACAGATTGTGCAATCCAGTCTGTCTCCAGTCTGGCAGAGCTTTTTCACAAATTAAGTGTGATGAGCTAGCTAGGTTCTTCGCAGATAAGGTTGCTGACATCAGGGCCGGAATCAGCCCAGTTCTCTCTGTGAGGGGTTGTGGAGGTCAACAGGAGGTAGTGAGCACCCGGTCTGTCTGGATGAATTTCAGCCAACCAGAATTCATGGACATTGTGAGGATTGTCCAGACTTTGCACCCAACCTGCTGTAGTTTGGATCCGGGCCCTACCCCCCCCCCCCCCATTAGTGGGGTGTGTAGATGTTACCTACCCGATCCTAGCTGAAATTGTATGGAGATCCTTGAAGAGGGGGGTCTTTCCAGACCCCCTAAAGGAGGCAGTCATTCGACCACTCCTTAAAAAACCCTTCTTGGATCCCGACAATCCAGCTAACTACTGACCTGTCTCTAACCTTCCCTTTGTGACGAAAGTTATTGCAACTGGACAATCACCTTGTCACTTACAGTGTCTATGAAGCTTTTCAGTCTGGTTTCAGGAAGAGACATAGCACGGAGACTGCCCTTGTTCAGGTACTTAATGATCTCCTAATGGCGAGAGATCGAAAGGCTCGTACCATCTTGGTCCTTCTTGACCTCTCAGCAGCCTTTGACACTGTGGATCATGGGGTTCTTTTGGAGACCCTATGGTTCCTTTGTGGACTGTCTGGTACAGTTCTCGAATGGTTTCGATCGTTCCTCGTAGGCAGGTCTCAGAGGGTGATTACTGGAATTTATTCCTCTGACGCCATCCCCCATCTTGCGAGGTGCCACCGGGCTCCATATTGGCACCCATGTTGTTTGCAGAGTATATGCTGCCATTGGGAGATATCATCAGGCAATACAGCTTGAGTTTTCACTGCTATGTAGATGATACTCAGCTGTATATGTCCTTTGTTCCCGGACAGGTTGATGCAGTCTCTGTGCTAAATAGCTGCCTCTCTGAGATCAGAGATTGGATGAGCTTGATTTGGCTGAGATTGAATCCGGATAAGACTGAGGTGTTTGTTGTGGACCTGGGTTGCCCGGGGGTAGGTTTTG
Source organism: Neoceratodus forsteri (assembly GCA_016271365.2). Lineage (NCBI taxonomy): Eukaryota > Metazoa > Chordata > Ceratodontiformes > Ceratodontidae > Neoceratodus > Neoceratodus forsteri. The sequence continues at coordinate 547,813,241 of JADMNL010000023.1, forward strand.
GGGCTGGGCACATGTCAGGCCTATGGCTTGATGATGTCCAGCTTGTCATCTCAGATTGGGTGCGTAACCCGGGCATTATTTTTGATTACGGTTTGACCCTGAAATCTCAGGTGTCAGCTGTGGTTAAATCCTCATTTTACCATCTGAGGAATATCGCCCTGGTGAAACACCAGGTTCCACCGGGTGACCTTCCAACATTGGTCCATGCCTTCATTACTACCCGTCTTGACTTCTGCAATGTCCTCTACCTGAGGCTGTCTGGGGTTGATATCTGCCGCTTGCAGCTAGTGCAGAACGCTGTGTCCAGGCTGCTGGCGGGTACCTCTAGACCATGCCCATTATAGGCGCGAGCTGCACTGGCTGCCAGTCTGTGGCAGATCACCCACAACGAGGTTTGCTTACCTTGAAAGCCCTACATGAACAGGGACCCAACTACCTGAAAGATCTCCCGATTCCCTACTCCCCCAATCGTCCTCTCCGATCCACTGATGAGGGATTGCTAGAGACTCCCAGGGTTCATTTAAAAACTTCTGGAGCTCATGCTTTTTCATTTGCAGCACCAACCCTGTGGAATTCTCTACCTGATCAGTTAAGAGAATGCCTGACCGTCAGTAGTTTTAAAACTATGCTGAAAACTTATTTATTTTCCTTGGCTTTTCCAGACTAATTTTAAAAAATTTATTCTGCTGCTTGCTTTTTAAATCTTATGCTTATGTTATGTACAGTGCCTTGATTTCGGAAGGCGCTTTATAAATAAAGGATTGATTGATTGAAAACATAATATTTAGGTACTGTCCAGCTTGTATTTCCTATTAGTTCGGTATTCCTCCTCCCCATTATTTAGTGGTGAGGTCATTTGCATGAAAGCAGGACCTTTGCTTCTGAAGAGTTCATCTGTTCCTGCTGCTTTCTCCTTATCTGAAGTCATAAAGCACTGCTTGTGACATCACAGTTACCCCCATGGCAACAGACTGTAATGTCACAACAAAGGATTATGACTTGAAATAGGGAGTAAGCTATAGAGGCAGATTAACTTAGAGTGAATTCTAAGAGACAACAGTTATATATTCATGCACATTTCTTTAGTAGTAAATTATGGGGAGGAGAACTATATAAAATATAAATGGAATGCAAGCAGAATTGTACCTAATTATTGTTTTTTAAAGTTTTCTTTGAGGTGTCAGTAGCTCTTTAATAATAAATGACACCTTTTAGGAGTGTCATATAAGAGGACAGCAGCTGAATGGATATAAAGTCTTAGCTACCCTCCCACCCTTTCGAGGTGGTCCCTCTATCACAGGGTTGAGGTACATTGGCAGGTCACTATGGGGAAGTGTGCATTGCAGCTGGCTGTGCTATACCTGTCATGTGGACCTTGTGGTCATCATAGCAACAGCCTCAAGTCTTCAGCCAAGTGCAGCAGTTTGTATGCGAAGGCCAACAGGATGCTGTGCTGTACTGGTAGGGGTATCACCAGCAGGAGGTGGTCCTGCCCCTGCATAGGTTACTCATTGCAAGTTTTGGAGCCTCACCTCATGAAGCATCTTGACCGCTGGGAAACAGTGCAGAGAAGGAAAACTAAAATAGTGCGGGGTAAACACGGTAAGTGGTATGAGGAAAGGCTAGGCAGGCTGAAAATGTACTCCCTTAGTTATCCGCCACCCTGTTATTTGCCACCTCGACTCTCTGCCAAATTCTGTTTGCACAAAATATTTGCTATTTTATTGCTCCTTATCATCCACCACTCTTGATTATCCACCCAGTTTTGCCCGCACAGAAGTGGGCTGATAATCGAGGGTGCCCTGTACTTGCTTGAGGCAAGAAGAGGGAGAGGTGATATGATAGAAATCTACAGATATGTCCATGGAGTCAATAGAGTGAACTGGTCAGTACTGTTCAGATGAAGATAAAGGTCAGGCATCGGGGGCCATGAGGACAAGCCAGCAGGGTATAAATTTAGGTAGGATATACAAAAGTATTACTTCATGGAAAGAGTCTGGGACAGCTGCAGTAGACTTCCGGGTGATTCAGTAAGATCCAAGACTGTCTGGGGGTGTAATGTGGGATGGGACAGGTACAGTGGCGTGGTGGCTGTGGGAGCTGGGGCTGTGGGCAGAGACAACAACACACTGTGGACAAAGCTCACATCGGGGGTTCAGCCTAAGAGCACACAGCAATAGACAGTTGTGAGTCTAGGTGGAACAGCGCATGCTCGATGGTTTCCAAGTCTTTTTTTTTACTTATATTTTATTATTTAAAAAAATCTGGTACAGTATTTCTTTCCAGAGGCCAACCCTGCATCTGTTGTCTCTAGTCTGGCCTCCCTCACCTCCACGGCCACATCTGGAGAACTCCTGGTTATGAGTGATTTCAACCTTAATTGGCTTGCCCCTCAATCCAGAACACACACTCAAGCAATTGAGGCCCTCAGCCTTATTCAACTTATAACGGATCCCACCAGGCTCAACCCACACTCCTCAAACCACTCATTACTGGATTGGATTATATCTTTCAATCCCCATAAATACTCATCAGCCTGTATTCTTCCCAATGCTTTCAGCAACCACTGCATTGCCCACTGCCAAAGGAAGTCCCGCCCTCCCCCGCACCACCCAAGTACATGTGGTTTCGACCCCTAAAGTTACAGAACCAGCGGGCCCTCCTAGCTGATTGCCACATGGCAGACTGGTCTGGAGTTTTTACGGCTCCTGACATCGACTCTGCTCTAGCAGCTTTCAGCTCTTCCTTCCTGAACATATGGAACCACCGTGCCCCACCCAAAAGGCTCCGACTCTGACATCTTCCCTGTATCTCTCCCAACCTGGTAAAACTCTTTAAATCAAGAGACCGCACCTGGAGAGTCTACAGAGCCTCCTTAAACAACTCTGACCTCCAAAACTACAGGGCATTAAGGAATGCTTGCACCAAGGCCTTGTGCACTGCCAAAGCTAATTTCTTTAAATCACAGCTTGAGGACAGCTGCCTTTCCCCAGCAGCATTGTGGAAGACTCTCCACTCCCTACTAAATTCCTCTCCCACCCCACCCCCTCCCAAAGTACCATCCAAGATGATCCAGTTTCTGCCGCCTCCGCCATAAACCAGTTCTTCACCACCTGCACTCTCCCTCCAGGACAACCCCCCATTCCCTCCCAGATCTTCCCAGCACTCCAACTCATGGTCTGTTCCTCCTTCTGCCCAGGTCACCAGGCTTCCTCCCCTGCCTCTCCCCGACCTGATCCTCTCCCCATCTGGGCCAACCAGTACCCCGCCCCCCTGGACCTGTTACACCTCCCCCCCATTACACCGACAGAAGTACTGCGGGCTCTGAAGTCACTAAACCCCTCCAAACAGAGTCCAGATGGCCTCAACCCAAACCTCCTGAAAATTGCTGCCCCTGCCATAGTCCAGCCTATTACTTACCTTTTCAACTTCTTTCTCATAACCAGCTCAATCCCCAAGGCCAGGAAACTAGCAAAAGTAATCCCCCTCCATAAAGGAGGTGACCCCTCCATTCCAGGCAACTACAGGCCCATCTCTCTCCTCACTGCCCTTTCAAAAATCCTAGAATCTCTAATCTCCAAAAAGCTGAACTCCTTCCTGGCCACTAACAACATACTCACCCCGTATTAGTCCGGATTTCGGAGTCTTCACTCTACTTCCTCATCCTTTCTCCGCCTTACTAACTATATCCATACTAATATGAACACAGGCCACCTTACTCTGGCTATCGGGAAGTCAGTATAGCACAGTGGTTTAAGTCTGTGAGCTGCAAATCTGGTGACATCCAGCAGACCAGACCTGGGTTTGAATCCCACAGCTTCCACTTGCATACTGTGTGACCCTGAGCAAGTCACTTAACTTCCCTGTGTTCCCAGATTGCACCTGTAAAAAAGCTTTCAGCTTAGTCTGCTACTCCTGGTTAAATAACTAAAATATAAAAAATTCTTTGTAGACTTGGCCAAAGCCTTCAGTTCGGTGGCCCACAAAGTCCTCCTAACGGACCTCTCCTCCCTTGGACTCTCTCTCTCTTAGTCACTGAATGGTTTAAGGCCTACCACTCCAATAGATATCAGTACATGCAGCGGGGTGACATCAAATCCTCCCCCCCTCCACATTCAAACTGGAGTACCGAAGGGCTCTGTCCTCAGTCCCACTCTCTTCTCCATATTTGTAAACAACCTACCATCTGTCTGCTCAGCCTCACATGCCCAAATGTATGCTGACGATACGGTTATTTTCGCATCTGGCCCTGCCCTCACACAACTGGAGCCCATCCTCCAAGATGACCTCACAAACTTATTGCGCTGGCTCAAGGCTAAATTGCTCAAGAGTAATATCTCAAAAACAGTCGCCATGGTCTGCAGCACTGCCCAAAAATTGTCCAAGCTGTCCCAGTCTCCCTCTCTCAGTCTCAATGCCCTAGACGGTACAGAAATCGAGACCATAGACTCATGCAAATACCTGAGCATTTGGCTAGATCCCAAACTTGACTTCTCCATCCATCTGGACGCCCTGCACAAAAAAGCTCTGCCCGAAACTAGGCCTACTATTTAGGCACAAGAACTATCTCTCCATCCCTAGCAGATTGGAAATAATCTCCAAGCTCATCCTCCCATCCTTTGACTATGCTGACATGGTTTACAGCTCAGCTCCTCAGTCTGTCCTCTCCAGGTTGGACCCCTTATTTCATGCTTTCTGTTGTTTTTTCACCAATCTCCCCTGCCACATACACCACTGCCTTCTCTACCATACTGCATCTCTCTCTCCGCTCCCCCATCGACGCCTCGCACACTGTGCTTCCTTCATAGCCATATTTTGGCACAATACCCTTCCCTCCTACCTCTCCTCCCTAATCTCCCCCACCCCAACCCTGGGTTGCTCTCTACACTCACATGACCACCGCTTCTTTGCTCTTCCCCAACCCCACTCACTCTCAGGAAAACTTGCCTTCACCTACCTGCTCCCTGCCCTATGGAATAGCCTTCCCCTTTCAGTCTGCAAACTGTCAACAGCAACTTCCCTAAAGAGGTACTTAAGACAACTCCCCATACCTCCTTGTCTCTGCTCCCCCACCCCACAACCTAACTCCCCTGGCTTCTCGCACACAATATTACCTCCTGAAGTGCCCAACTATCGTTGATTATGTAAATTCTGTATATTGTAACAATTTTTATGCCGTGTGTATTAAATATAAATCTGTATTTCGAACACTGTATTACTTCCATCCTTGTAAATAATCTATACATTTAAATTGTTGTACTATCTAAATCATTTGTAATATTTTTGTATACTTGTCCCTCTCCCCTGCCCCGGGTCACACCTGGAAACGAGCCTCGGCTCTGTGTGCCTTTCCCGGTTATCAGCTTTAAATAAATAAATAAATTGCAGTCATGAGTGGCAGAAATACATAGTGCATTCCATTCCATGCCCAGAGAGCAGATAATCAGAGGTTAGCCCCCCTCCTGTTACAGCATATAGGGATTCTCCACTTAAGGTTTTCAAGAATATTCACACTGCGATCATGTGGTTCAGCGGAAAAACATAGGACAGTGGGAAAAAAAACATACAATAATGTCCAACATAAATGTGTGGAATTGAATTGTCTCAACCACAGTATTTGCTTAACATTTTATTACCCACAGCTCTTCCCTCTGTAGTACCTGACCCTCTCTGCCACTCTATTAGTCAGGATATTATTAAACTTCTAAAGCTTCAAATTGAAAGTCAATACTACTCTTACAACAGTGTGAGAATAGAGATAATTAAAAATTACTTTGACTAGGAACTGAAATAAACTCTTTTAACTTAGCCCAATACTTGAGAGTTGCGCTGTCAAACTTCTGTGCACTCACTCAGTCGAGGTTGCTGACTGGTCTCACACCATGAGGTATTCATGACTGTTTGAAACTGAAGGCACCAGTTTTGTGTTCATTATTAAGGATCATGTGAAGTAATTACCAAACACTAAGTTTGTACCTATTAAAGGACTTTAATAGCTAAACAGTCCCATCATTACACATTTCTAAATATTTGATCCCCCCTTGCAGTCCCAGAGTCCAGATATTAGTCAGAGTAGAAAACAAAAGTATATCAAAATTTCTAGACAGTTTATCATGTAGTAACTCAGCATTAAAACAGCCTGCTCAATGGCCGGCCCGGTGGCGCTGATGGTTGAGGTGCTGGACACCACACTAGAGCCACGCCGGCGACCTGAGTTCAGGAACAAGCCTGGGCCACTGGGGGTCGGCAGGGAGAGAGAGGATTGAGCATCCGGAGGGCTGCTCTCCTCTCTCCGGGGAAGGGGACTAGTCATCCCGCCCACTGACTGCCCTCTTGTGGTGGCTGGAGGGCAGTACGGGTCGGGTGACTCAGAAGCCGACATGCTTATGTCGGAGGGGAGGGAGGGAGAAAACAGAAAAAGGCCGGGGCTCCACGGACCCGTGATGGCCCGACTACTCCGGCGAAGTCTGCCCCCCACCACCAGATTTGCCATACCAGGTGGCAGGGGACTGCCAGCACCCCTCCGCAGAGGGGGAATCCATGGGGGACATAGCCCCGTGGAGCCCACAGGAAGGAGATTAAATAAAAAACAAAAACCAAAAAAAAAACAGCCTGCTCAAATATAGTACTGCAGGTTGAGATATGAGACAGAAATTGTTACAGCCCAAGTTCTCATTCACCTTCTTCTGACTGTTCCGGGCTCCTTTTTTCCAATTCTTGTTAGGAATTTTCATTGCCAGCTTACTGTCCTCTTGAAGGTTAGTAAACTGAAACGTTTTGCTGCTGTATTGGATCCGCAGGCAGGCAGGGATCATGAACGAGTAAGTGATCCCTAAAGATAGTAGCTGTTGGTGTATGTACCACATCAAATTGTTTTCTCCGCATCCTTATAGTAAAACATCAGGGAACAAGTTCAGGGGCTGATCAGGGTGGGTCAAAGGGTGTTGGCTTCTGCTAAGATCAGGTCCCACATTACCATGCTGTCTGTGGTCACCGGGACAGTGCACAGAAAAGTTCCTGAGGTAGGTTTGGGCTGGGGGTTAACTCAGTAGGCTGCTTTTATTTGTATATCAAAGTCCAGTTACAGATTAGTCTGTAGCCAGGTGTACATAAATATTTTCAGGTCGACCACTTCTGCTGCTTCGCTGTGCCTACCACATGGTCATTTGCCACCCGTGACCCCAGTTGATTTTTCCACTTCCTCCAGGCAGTACTTTAAAGTGGTGCTTTCCTTTATTATGGCTGTAGCTGTAGCCAAAGGTTTGAAAGCATGTCCCTCTGATCCTTCCACCTTTTCTTTTCAAACTGTCCATGCTATTGGAGTGTGTTTGTAATTGCCCCAGTATTGTTTCTGCCTTCTCGGCCGTGGCTCTGACAGTACACAAGGAAGCTTCAGTGGCTGTGTCTTCCTCAGAGTTGCCTTGCTGCTGAGTCCCAGCGCTGTTGGAGTACACTGTCCGCTGGTGAGGTGCGGGCTTTTGTCCTGTCAGGCCTTTCAGACATCCCATGATCACCAAACTTGGTTTTCCAGATTCCTTGATGTCAAGAGGTATCAAACGTGTGTAAAACCGGTAACTGCTCAATTTGCAGCTGAAATATTTTTTGTTTAAATTCTCAGTATGGAGAGGTGCTGAAAGTAGCTTCCAGTCTTGTCTGCTGTGCTCTAGCACCCCCTTCAAGTCTTTTTCTGCTGGCAAAATGTCTGTGTTTCTGTAGATAATCAGAGTACCTCTGCCTCTAGTGCTATATATATCTATGGATAATCAGAGTACCTCTGCCTCTAGTGCTATTTTATGGATAACCAGAGTACCTCTACCCCTTAGTGCTATTCTGTGGACAGTCAGACTACCTCTGCCTCTAGTGCTAGTGTTTCGGTGGATAAGAGTACCTATGCCTCTAGTGCTATTCTATGGATAATCAGAGTACCTCTGCCTCTGGTGCTATGTGTTTCTACAGATAACCAGAGAACCTCTGCCTCTGGCGTTATGTGTTTCTATGGATAATCAGAGTACCTCTGCCTCTGGTGCTATTCTAAGGATAATCAGAGTACCTCTGCCTCTAGTGCTATGCGTTTCTATGGATAATCAGAGTCAATCAATCTGGTGTCATTCTAAGGATAATCAGAGTACCTCTGCCTCTGGTGCTATTCTAAGGATAATCAGAGTACCTCTGCCTCTGGTGCTATTCTAAGGATAATCAGAGTACCTCTGCCTCTAGTGCTATTCTAAGGATAATCAGAGTACCTCTGACTCTAGTGCTATTCTATGGATAATCCGAGTACCTCTGCCTCTGGTGCTATTCTAAGGATAATCAAAGTACCTCTGCATCTAGTGCTATTCCGTGGATACTCAGAGTACCTCGGCCACTAGTGCTATTCTATGGATAATCGGAGTACCTCTGCCTGTAATGCTATTGTATGGATAATCAGAGTATCTCTGCCTCTAGTGCTATTGTAAGGATAATCAGCGTATCTCTGCCTCTGCTGCTATGTGTTTCTAAGCATAATCAGAGTACGTCTGCCTCTAGTGCTATTCTAAGGATAATCAGAGTACCTCTGCCTGTAGTGCTATTCTAAGGGTAATCAGAGTACCTCTGTCTCTAGTGCTGTTCTGTGGATAACCAGAGTACCTCTGCTTCTAGTGCTATTCTATTTATAATCAGAGTGTCTCTGTCTCTAGTGCCAGTCTATTTATAATTGGAGTATCTCTGTCTCTAGTGCTATTCTAAGGATAATCAGAGTACCTCTGCCTGTAGTGCTATTCTAAGGATAATCAGACTACCTCTGCCTGTTGCTATTCTAAGGATAATCAGAGTATCTCTGCCTCTAGTGCTATTCTATGGATAATCATAGTACCTCTGCCTCTAGTGCTGTTCTAAGGATAATCAGAGTACCTCTACCTGTAGTGCTGTTCTAAGGATAATCAGAGTACCTCTGCCTCTAGTGCTATTCTATGGATAATCAGAGTACCTCTGCCTCTGGTGCTGTGTGTTTCTACAGATAATCAGAGTACCTCTGCCTCTGGTGTTATGTGTTTCTATGGATAATCAGAGTACCTCTGCCTCTGGTGTTATTCTAAGGATAATCAGAGTACCTCTGCCTCTAGTGCTATGTTTCTATGGATAATCAGTCAATCAATCAATCTGGTGCTATTCTAAGGATAATCAGAGTACCTCTGCCTCTGGTGCTATTCCAAGGATAATCAGAGTACCTCTGTCTCTAGTGCTATTCTAAGGATAATCAGAGTACCTCTGCCTGTAGTGCTAGTCTAAGGATAATCAGAGTACCTCTGCCTGTAGTGCTATTCTAAGGATAATCAGAGTACCTCTGCCTGTTGCTATTCTAAGGATAATCAGAGTATCTCTGCCTCTAGTGCTATTCTATGGATAATCAGAGTACCTCTGCCTCTAGTGCTATTCTATGGATAATCAGAATACCTCTGCCTCTGGTGCTATGTGTTTCTATGGATAATCAGAGTACCTCTGCCACTAGTGCTATTCTAAGGATAATCAGAGTACCTCTGACTCTGGTGCTGTTTTATGGATAATCAGAGTACCTCTGCCTCTGGTGCTGTATGTTTCTATGGATAATCACAGTACCACTGCCTCTGGTGCTATGTGTTTCTAAGGATAATCATAGTACCTCTGCCTCTAGAGCTATTCTAAGGATAATCAGAGTACCTCTGCCTCTAGTGCTATTCTAAGGATAATCAGAGTACCTCTGACTCTGGTGCTATTCTAAGGATAATCAGAGTACCTCTGTCTCTAGTGCTATTCTATGCATAACCAGAGTACCTCTGCCTCTAGTGCTATTCTGTGGACAATCAGAGTACCTCTGCCTCTAGTGCTATGTGTTTCTATGGATAATCAGAGTGCTTCTGCCTTTAGTGCTATTCTATGGATAATCAGAGTATCTCTGTCTCTAGTGCATTTCTAAGGATAATCAGAGTACCTCTGCCTGTAGTGCTATTCTAAGGATAATCAGAGTACCTGTGCCTGTTGCTATTCTAAGGATAATCAGAGTACCTCTGCCTCTAGTGCTACTCTACGGATAATCAGAGTACCTCTGCCTCTAGTACTATTCTATGGATAATCGGAGCTCCTCTGCCTCTGGTGTTATGTGTTTCCATGGATAATCACAGTACCTCTGCCTCTGGTGCTATTCTAAGGATAATCAGAGTACCTCTGACTCTAGTACTTTCTATGGATAATCTGAGTACCTGTGCCTCTAGTGCTATTCTATGGATAATCAAAGTACCTCTGCCTCTGGTGCTATTCTAAGGATAATCAGAGTACCTCTACGTCTAGTGCTATTCCGTGGATACTCAGAGTACCTCTGCCACTAGAGCTATTCTATGGATAATCTGAGTACCTCTGCCTCTAGTGCCACTGTAAGGATAATCAGAGTACCTCTGCCTCTAGTGCTATTCTAAGGATAACCAGAGTACCTCTGTCTCTAGTGCTATTCTATGGATAATCAAAGTACCTCTGCATCTAGTGCTATTCCGTGGATACTCAGAGTACCTCTGCCAGTAGCACTATTCTATGAATAATCAGAGTACCTCTGCCTGTAGTGCTATTCTATGGATAATCAGAGTACCTCTGCCTCTAGTGCTGTTCTAAGGATAATCAGAGTACCTCTGTCTCTAGTGCTATTCTATGGATAATCAGAGTACCTCTGCCTCTAGTGCTGTTCTATGGATAATCAGAGTACCTCTGCCTCTAGTGCTGTTCTAAGGATAATCAGAGTTCCTCTATCTCTAGTGCTATTCTATGGATAACCAGAGTACCTCTGCCTCTAGTGCTATTCTGTGGACAAAGTACCTCTGCCTCTAGTGCTATGTGTTTCTATGGATAATCAGAGTACCTCTGCCTTTAGTGCTATTCTATGGATAATCAAAGTATCTCTGTCTCTAGTGCTAGTCTAAGGATAATCAAAGTACCTCTGCCTCTGGTGCTGTGTGTTTATATGGATAACCAGAGTACCACTGCCTCTGATGCTATGTGTTTCTATGGATAATCAGAGTACCTCTGCCTCTGGTGTTATGTGTTTCTATGGATAATCAGAGTACCTCTGCCTCTGGTGCTATTCTAAGGATAATCAGAGTACCTCTGCCTCTAGTGCTATTCTATGGATAATCCAAGTACCTCTGCCTCTAGTGCTACTTTACGGATAATCAGAGTACCTCTGCCTCTAGTACTATTATATGGATAATCGGAGCACCTCTGTCTCTGGTGTTATTCTAAGGACAATCAGAGTACCTCTGACTCTAGTGCTATTCTATGGATAATCTGGGTACCTCTGCCTCTAGTGCTATTCTAAGGATAATCAGAGTACCTCTGCCTCTGATGCTAGTCTAAGGATAATCAGAGTACCTCTGCCTCTAGTGCTATTCTATGGATTATCCAAGTACCTCTGCCTCTGGTGCTATTCTAAGGATATCAGAGTACCTCTGCATCTAGTGCTATTCCGTGGATACTCAGAGTACCTCTGCCACTAGTGCTATTCTGTGGATAATCGGAGTACTTCTGCCTGTAATGCTATTCTATGGCTAATCAGAGTATCTCTGCCTCTAGTGCTATTGTAAGGATAATCAGAGTACCTCTGCCTCTGGTGCTATATGTTTCTAAGGATAATCAGAGTACCTCTGCCTCTAGAGCTATTCTAAGGATAATCAGAATACCTCTGCCAGTAGTGCTATTCTAAGAATAATCAGAGTACCTCTGCCTCTAGTGCTATTCTGTAGACAATCAGAGTACCTCTGCCTCTAGTGCTATGTGTTTCTATGGATAATCAGAGTACCTCTGCCTTTAGTGCTATTCTATGGATAATTGGAGTATATCTGTCTCTAGTGCTATTCTAAGGATAATCAGAGTACCTCTACCTCTGGTGTTGTGTGTTTCTATGGATAATCAGAGTACCTCTGCTTCTAGTGTTATGTGTTTCTATGGATAATCAGAGTACCTCTGCCTCTGGTGCTATTCTAAGAATAATCAGAGTACCTCTGACTCTAGTGCTATTCTTTGGATAATCCGAGTACCTCTGCCTCTGGTGCTATTCTAAGGATAATCAAAGTACCTCTGCATCTAGTGCTATTCCATGGATACTCAGAGTACCTCGGCCACTAGTGCTATTCTATGGATAATCGGAGTACCTCTGCCTGTAATGCTATTGTATGGATAATCAGAGTATCTCTGCCTCTAGTGTTATTGTAAGGATAATCAGCGTATCTCTGCCTCTGCTGCTATGTGTTTCTAAGGATAATCAGAGTATGTCTGCCTCTAGTGCTATTCTAAGGATAATCAGAGTACCTCTGTCTCTAGAGCTATTCTATGGATAGCCAGAGTACTTCTGCCTCTAGTGCTATTGTGTGGACAATCAGAGTACCTCTGCCTCTAGTGCTATGTGTTTCTATGGATAATCGGAGTACCTCTGCCTCTGGTGCTATTCTATGGATAATCAGAGTACCTCTGCCTCTGGTGTTATGTGTTTCTACGGATAATCAGAGTACCTCTGGCTCTGGTGCTATTCTAAGGATAATCAGAGTACCTCTGGCTCTGGTGCTATTCTAAGGATAGTCAGAGTACCTCTGGCTCTGGTGCTAGTCTAAGGATAATCAGAGTACCTCTGCCTCTAGTGCTAGTCTAAGGATAATCAGAGTACCTCTGTCTCTAGTGCTATTCTATGGATAATCTGAGTACCTCTGCCTCTGGTGCTATTCTAAGGATAATCAGAGTACCTCTGCCTCTGGTGCTATTCTAAGGATAATCAGAGTACCTCTGCCTTTAGTGCTGTTCTAAGGATAATCAGAGTACCTCTGCCTGGAGTGGTATTCTAAGGATAATCAGAGTACCTCTGTCTCTAGTGCTATTCTATGGATAACCAGAGTACCTCTGCCTCTGGTGCTATTCTATGGATAATCCAAGTACCTCTGCCTCTGGTGCTATTCTGAGGATAATCAGAGTTCCTCTGCCTCTAGTGCTATGTGTTTCTATGGATAATCAGAGTACCTCTGCCACTAGTGCTATTCTATGGATATTCAGAGTACCTCTGTCTCTAGTGCTATCCTGTGGACAATCAGAGTTCCTCTGCCTCTAGTGCTATGTGTTTCTATGGATAATCAGAGTACCTCTGCCTTTAGTGCTATTCTATGGATAATCAGAGTACCTCTGCCTCTGGTGTTATGTGTTTCTATGGATAATCAGAGTACCTCTGGCTCTGGTGCTAGTCTAAGGATAATCAGAGTACCTCTGCCTCTAGTGCTATTCTATGGATAGTCCGAGTACCTCTGCCTCTGGTGCTATTCTGAGGATAATCAGAGTACCTCTGCATCTAGTGCTATTCCGTGGATAATCAGAGTACCACTGCCTCTGGTGTTATGTGTTTATATGGGTAATCAGAGTATCTCTGTCTCTAGTGCTATTGTAAAGATAATCAGAGTACCTCTGCCTCTAGTGCTATGTGTTTCTAAGGATAATCAGAGTACCTCTGCCTCTAGTGCTATGTGTTTCTAAGGATAATCAGAGTACCTCTGCTGCTAGTGCTATTCTATGGATAATCCGAGTACCTCTGCCTCGAATGCTATTCCAAGGATAATCAGAGCACCACTGCACCTATTGGAGCTAGTGCTGGTGCATTGTATTTCCATTTCAGCTGAACTGATAAAAGTATAAAATGTTTGTGTTATCGGACTAGACTCTTTATTTCTTTAAGAGATTGAAATTTGTTTTCTTTAAAAAGGATGATGTTTAGGAGTTGTCTGTTCTCCTTTTTGAAACTGTAGCTGTGGCAGCTGCTTGCAGTATCACACCGACGTAGCTTTTCAGACCTATTCCCAGTCATTGTAAATGGTTGGATGCTAAACAGAATTTGAGGGGTATTATAATCTGAACTCCTGCAGCCAGACCCCCCCCCCCCCACTGCATGACTAAGATTACTGTAGTGTACACTTCAAGCGTGACTCACCTACTGTAGGTGTTTTGTTAAGCACTCCTTATTAAAGACCCCTGTGGTTGTGTCACAAGTGATGTTTTCCTGGATTGCTGCTGCTCCCGGGGTCTTCTTGTTGCTTGTGCCCCATGGCGTTTTGTTTTTAAGGCCTAGTCTAATCCACAGAAAGGTACTACACCAGAGGGCTATTCTGAAAACCCAGCAGTATGTATGCAACAAGACATGATGGGGTATTAATTATGCTGTGTTTACGGCACATCCAGGAGCGCAGTGAGGTATGAGACCACCGAAAACATGGCTGCCAAGTGCTGTTTTATAAAAACTGGAGGGGCTAGAAATTAGGGTGAGGACCAGGATGACCATATATTCTGCTAAATCCATGCACAATCATGTGATTAATTTCAGTGAATCATATCTCGAAATTCTTCTTACCCAGTTTATAAATAGAAATGTTCCTTGAGAAGTGACCCCGAGGTCTCCTGATCCACAGTGATCTGTAATGGAGGGCCTTTGTAGCAATTTTTTTTAGAGGGGGTGGTAGATGTGGTACATCCTAACCTGACAGGGAATAAAGCAAAGTTCCACTTACAAAGCCCATCCAAAATCCCACTGTTTCAATTATCAACTATCAACCACCCACCACCTTAAAGGAATTTTTAAGTTTATTGAAATTGGGTAACACTTACATGATGTAGAAGCATATATCGATGAAAGTCTTTTTAGGGTAATGTCATAATTTTTTTTTAAGTCATTATGGAAGTGAAAGGGATCTTAGTTTATTTATTTATTTATTGAAATGTTTCACCAGGAAGGCATGCTTAGCAACAAGTTGTTCGTCTCCCGGTACGACCTGGGGGTAGAGGAACATGAGGATAGTATACAGAGATTTGGTACACAATGATATACAATTTGATTACATTCAGTAAAGCGAGCAGACTATACAGAAGTACTGAAATAGAAGAATGCTAACAGGTATGAACTAGATGGATACAATGCTAACAGTCTTGAAATAGATACGATAGCACAAATATATTTGGCAAACACTTGGTGGGACATAGCTTTGTAGTTAGAAAATGTGTGGATAGAATATAAGGAGGTTGAACTAGGGCAAGATTGTGGGGAGAAACACAGATAGAATAAAATTTTCAAGGTGTAACAAAAGTGCAAGGTTGACTATAAGTGCATTAGAGAGTTTGGCCCAGACAAGGTAGCCAGCCAATCCCTTCACTTTCCAAAAGCTCCAGTCTGCCCCCACATTCAAAAACCCCAGGATAGTCAATGCGACCAGTTTTAAATCCATTTTTTATATACGTCAGAATGGCAGTTTGAGATTAATAAAGGGCACTGCTTGACCAACAAGAGCCTTGTTAATTGAGCAGTACCCTTCATTAATCTCAAACTGGCCATTCTTATGTATAAAAACAGACTTAAAACTGGCCCTATTGAATTTAATGGGCACACATCATTATGTGTTTGAGTGTGGGAGCAGACTGGATCTATCGGGAAGTGAAGGAATCGGTTGGCTACCTTGTCGGGGCCAAAATACAGTCCCTTCCACTTCCATAAAGACCTCAATAAAAATGATGAAATTACCTTAAAAAGACCTTCACCAATATATGCTTCTACATCATGTAAGTAGGCAAAGGATGTTTGTAAATACTTTTCAAGACAAATTACCTCCTACCCCCTCACTCATACCCTAACTCACAAAGTTTACCAGAACGTGCATTTATACAGTCATCATACACTCAAATTAAAGTCACATTCAGAAATGCATTCTTCACTATTGAAAGACCAGATCCATGTAGGTGTAGAGACCAGCAACCTTCCAATAAGCAACAAATACCAGAGGAAAGGACTCGCAAGCGTGAAATGTTGGGGGTCTGTTTGCTGGGTTGGTAGCCTGCCTGTTTGCCTTAGTACCTGTTTGCTGAAGATTTCACCTGATTAAACTGAACATGGTTTAGCTGATTGTGTGTTAGTCATCCTTATATCTACAATGACTGCAGTGTGTGTGTGTGTGTCTGTGTGTGCAGTAGAAATGTTTGTGGCGCTGGCTTGTTGGTGCAGCGGTAGCACTACAGCCTGGGTTTGGGAGAAAGCCTAGCTTGCCGGAGGCCAGATGGGGGAGGAGGACTGAGTGTCCCAAAGGATGGAGGAAGGGCAGTTTGTCCCACAGTGCTGCTACTATCAGTAGATGTACAGGTGACAGAGCATCTGTCAGGCCATTGGGAGGAAGGGACGCTGTCATTCGTATGGTCCTGCCATGACATCACTCCCCAGACCGGCATCCCTACAGGGAAGAAGGACTCGGGGGAAACTTGTGGGCAAATCCCCTCTGCCTGAAGCGCCAAGGTGGGCAGCACATGCAGCCCAAAGGTAGTTCACCAGCCATGCTAGGCGCAGGAGCAGAAAAAGAGGTGAAAAAAAAAAAGTTTGTAGCCGTATTGATCCTCTCATACAAACAGAAAGACATGGTTGGAGATTTCACACCTTATATAAAATGGATTGGGAAGATGCTTCACTACGATTGGTGGAATCTAATCCATGACCGCAGTTTATTAGTGTACAGCCCACAGTTAGGTACTTTCTCGGCTCCTGAGGAACTATTGCTTTGTCTTAAGCTTTTTCTTATTTAAAACAACAACAACAACAAAAAAGAAATATACCCATTTTATAAGTGAGGTAACACTCCAGGTTTTGTAGGGTGTGGTCTATTAATCCTTTCGTTGGGTGATTGAAGCTGCTCAGCTTCTCCTCATGGCTCCAGTCCATCCATCTTGTTCGTTATGAAAGCACAACCCACACCTTGTCTGTTATTGCTTACTTCTTGGAACTACAGGTATGTTTCAGCACATGAGCTTTCAGGTCACACTACAAGTACATTTCAGCTCACGAGCTTTCAGTTCACACTGCAAGTACATTTCAGTGCTTGAGCTTTCAGGTCACACTAGAAGTGTGTTTTAGTACAAAGGTGTTTGCATCACTCTACAAGTAGGTTTCAGTATACAATCTTTCAGGTCACACTGCAAGTATGTTTCAGTATGTGAGCTTTCAGGTCATACTACAAGTACTGTACGTTCTAGTATGTAAGCTTTTAGGACACACTACAAGTAAGTTTCAGTACATGGGCTTTCTCATCACACTACAAGTACTTTTCAGTATTAAACAAACTGGGGAATATAGGAGTGGGCAGGACAGTAGTGCGGTGGGTGGGTATGGGCTGGGCGGCAGGACACAGAGGGTGGCGGTAAACGGCTCTTACTCCACAGAGGGAAGAGTGACCAGTGGGGCACCACAGGGATCAGTGCTGGGACCGGTGGGGCACCACAAGGACCAGTGCTGGGACCGGTGGGGCACCACAAGGACCAGTGCTGGGACCGGTCCTATTCAATGTCTTCATCAGTGACATTGTGCAGGACCTAGAACTTTCAGCTAATACAGGAGTGGCTATCTACTCACAAACTTATATTAAATGAGTCCAAAACCCAAGCTATGCTCTTTGGATCAAATGGGAAACTCAAACATGCACATCCTAATTTTAAAGTCACCTCTTTAAATGGCTCACTAGTTGGGGTGGTAAATTCATTTAAATATCTAGGCCTCATCCTTAATCCATCACGAAATTTCGACTTACACATCAGTCAGACCTGCAAACTGGTCAACTCCAAATTTGGAATAGCCTCACCGAACCAGCTATATGCTTATTTCCTCAGCAAGGTTTCAAGGCTGTCGCAAGCACATTCTTCCATCACTTACCTATGGTGCTGCAACTTATGCCTCTGCGTGCAAATCAATCCTTCAGAAATGGGATGTCACATATAACAATATCTGTCGCTATGCATCCTCCTCACACCATCTGAAACACCACTGTCTCCTCTATTCAAACCTAGGATGACTTCCTCCTAATGAATTAAGGCTTCATGCGTATGGCTCTATCATTGATAACATGGTCTGCCTACAAATACCTGCATCCCTTGCAGGACTGTTCCAAAATCTGACATCTTGCTATGGGCTGAGGTCTGCTGACCAGGCCCCCGTCTTCATCCCCAGACACAAAACCACAAAAGGCGCTATTGCTTTCACCTGCCATGCCCCCACATACTGGAACTCCCTTCTACTAGCTTTGCACCAATCACCATCTCATGCATCTTTTAAAAAAGGGCTGTGAAACTATCTTGATTCTTCCCACAAGTGCTCCTGCTTCAAACCTCCATAGCTCATTTCATTCCCAGCCTCCTCTCTCCATGGCATTTATTGATCTGACCTTCTATACACTATGCGCTTCTCCTTACCTATCTGTCCCACCTCCCACCTTACTTTCACTCTCATCCCTCTTTTCTAGGCTCTTACTTCTATCACTTACTAGTATCCCTCCCCTAGTACCATTTTTATTCCCTTATTAGCACTAAAATGTTCAATCTGTTCATGTTTTTCTTTCTTAAAGCAAATTGTAGTGTAGTCTTTGGTTTGTACTGCTCCTCTCTTATCTTTATTTTTTCTCTACAGTGGTATTACATTTGCAAATTGCTTTGTATACTATTGTCAACTATTTTTGTACTTGTATTGAAATGTTTCCCTGTATTGTTGTACTGTACCCTCCCGGGTCGTGCCTGAAAATAGTCATTGCTATGGCTAGTGCACCTACCCGGCAAACAAAAACTAAATAAAATAAAATAAATAGAAGGCAGAATTTCCCTGTTTGCTGATAACATGAAGCTCTGTAACAGAGTGGACATGCCAGAGGGTGTAGACAGAATGAGGAGGGACCTGCAGAAGCTTGAAGAATGGTCAGGGGTTTGGCAGTTGAAATTTAATGCAAAGAAGTGCAAGATAATGCATATACTATCATACTAACTGCCAGCACATTAGGCCTTCCGGTCTATCGAGTCTGCTCGAACCTCAGATCCCATGTTGGGAACCGAGGCCCCCTCCCCCCTTGTGTTCCAATACACCCCCTTTCTGTATCTGTCCCACCCTCTCTTGAAGCCCTCCACTGTGGAAATCTGGACCAGCTCGCCAGGCAGTGCATTCCAAGGATCCACCACCCTCTCAGTGAAAAACCTCCTCTTCCCCCCCATCCTTCCAACTTCAAACCATGCCCTCTGGTGATACCTCCCTCCTTTAGTCTAAAGATCCCCTCCATGTTTCCCTTATATATTCCCTTGAGGTACTCAAAGACCTCGATCATGTCCCCCCCCCCATCTCTCCTCTCCTCCAATGAAAACAGGCCGAGCTCCTCAAGTCTGTCCTCATACATCATCCCCCCCACTCCTCAAATCATCCTGGTAGCCCTCCTCTGTACCCTCTCCAGGAGCTGTATGTCCCTCTTCAAGTGCGGTCTCCAGTACTGTGCACAGTACTGGAGATGTGGTCTAACCAGTCCATTGTACAGCAGCAGAATCACTTCCCTGCCCTTAGAGGTGATTCCCCCTTACAATGCATCCCAACATCCTGTTTGCTTTGCTAGTCACTCTCCTGCACTGCTCAGAGTTATTCATACATGCTTCCACCTTGATCCCTAGGTCTTTTTCGTCAGACGAGGCCTCCACCCCCTTCCCTCCTAGGATGTACCTGTGTTTAGGGTTTCCCCACCTAAGATGTAACACCTTGCACTTGGTGGTATTGAAATTTAATTTCCATGTGTGAGCCCACCTTCCGGGTGTCCAGGTCCCCTTGCAGGGCCAACCTCCCCTCTTCCCCTCAACTACTGCTCCCATCTTGGAGTCGTCAGCAAAGAGACTATCTCACACCCTATACCCACCCTGATGTCAGATATGTATGCATTAAACAGGATCGTACCCAAGACCGAGCCCTGCGGTACCCCACTACCGACCTCTCTAGGGTTTGAGAGCTCCCCACCAACCACTACTCTCTGTGTGTGTCCTGCTAGCCAGTTTCCTATCCATCTAACCATCAATGGGCCCACTCCCAACCCTGTTAGTTTCTCCACCAGTCCATTGTGGGGGACTTAGTCAAATGCCTTGCTGAAGTCCAAGAATAGTACATCTACTGGCTTCCCCCCTGTCCAGTTCCAATGTTACCCATTCGTAGAACTCCACAAGGTTGGTTTGACATGATCTACCTGGCACAAACCCATGTTGTCGACTATCCAGCACTCCCTCCTCCTCCAAGAACACCCCCAATCGTTCCTTCAGTATACTCTCCATTAATTTTCCCACCACCGAGGTCAGACTGATGGGTTTATAGTTATCTGGTACTTCCCTCGACCTCCTCTTTATGGATTGGCACCACATGCACCTCACGACAATCCCTAGGTACCCTCCCTGTCTCAAGCGACCTGTTGAAGAGCTCCGCCAGGGGTGCGGTCAGTATGTCCGCCAACTCTCATAGCACTCTTGGATGAATGCCATCCGGCCCAGGAGATTTATCTTTCTTCAGGGCCTTAAGGGCTTGCCACACCCATTTGGTGGATATAGCATCATCCGTCCCCCCCACCTTGCTGGTCTTTCCATCCTTGGCCTGGTGTGAAACCCCAGAGGTGCCTCTCCCTCCCTTATGCTCCATTTCTGTTGCTCCCTTGATCCCACACACTACCGCTTATATCCCCCTCGTGCCTTGCTTTGTAAATATCCCATCCTCCTCCCTAGTGAACACCGAGGCGAAGTACTTGTTTATTACCTCTGCCTGCTCCCTCGCCTCTTCCACCCACCCACCATCTGATCTCAATCTGCCAAGCTGTCCCTTAGTTTTTCAGCGCTCCCGGATGTGCTGGAAAAAACCCTTTCCCCTCCCCGAATCCTCTGTGCCAGCCGCTGCTCTTTACTGGACTTTGCCCCTGGGTGACTTTTCTAGATGCAAGACAGTTCATTTCCATTTCCCTTTCCCCTCTCGATGTTTTGTATTTTTTGTAGGCAGCCTTCTTCTCCCTGACCGCTACCTGAACTTCACTGGTCCACCAGCACAGTTTATGTGACCTTGCTCCCTTACACTTCACCTTAGCGCAGGTCCTGACTGCCTCATGAGGTCCCCGTTTTATGACCTCCCATCTCTTTTCCACGTCTGTCATTGCTGTAATCCCCTTCAAGTGATCCTTGAGAATATTTCCCATGCCCATAAAGTCTGCTCCCCCGAAATCCACAGCCAGTGTCCTAGATCTCCCCCTTCCCCCATTCTAATTTGAAACCAGACAGTATTGTGGTCGCTCCCAATCAGGGGATTCTCAACAACCAGGTCCCTTACCAGATCCCCATCCACCAGAACCATGTCCAAGACAAATCCCCCCCTCGTGGACTCCATCATATGGGGCACAAAAACCCTGGAACAACTTATCAGTTGGGGGGGCGAGGATATAGCATGCACCAAGCAGGAAATGGACCTTGGGGTTATTATCTCTGATGTCCTCAAGGTAGGGAAACAGTGCGACAAGGCAGCAGGTAAAGCAAATAGGATTCTGGGATGCATAGGCAGGGACATCACCAGCAGGAAAAGGGAGGTCATAATTCCACTATACAAGACACTAGTGAGGCCCCACCTGGAGTACAGAGTACAGTGTACAGTTCTGGAGACCTTACCTATGTAAGGACATAGACAGGGTAGAAAAAGTTCAGAGGAGGGCAACAAAGACGGTACAGGGATTGTATGTATTCCCTGGAGGAGAGGTGAGAGAGAGAGAGAGAGAGAGGATATGATAGAGACATACAAGTACCTTACAGGGAGGAACAGGTGCAGGAATACACTGTTTTCCCAGCAAAAAAGATGTTCCAGGACTAGAGGGCATGGAATGAAGTCGGAGGGAGGGCGATTTCAGAGGAAATGTGAGGAAGACTTTCTTCACAGAAAGGGTGGTGGATGTGACACTTGGCCAGCTGGTTATGATTGTTCTATGATATTTGTAATATAAAAATATAGTGTGTGATTGTCAGTGCTTCCACAAGTGACCCCCCCCCCAGGTTTCAGTGAAGCAGGAACCATTTAATTAACTGACTTACTTCAGAGTGGCATTTTATTACCTTTTTA
The DNA here is from genome assembly GCA_016271365.2 of Neoceratodus forsteri. Classification (NCBI taxonomy): domain Eukaryota; kingdom Metazoa; phylum Chordata; order Ceratodontiformes; family Ceratodontidae; genus Neoceratodus; species Neoceratodus forsteri. Next base: position 547,835,169 of record JADMNL010000023.1, read on the forward strand.
TGATATGCCTAGGCTCTTTCAAGTGGAAATGAAATGAGACTTTATGAGTCTGCCAGAGGATGGAGATCATAAACTTTTATGATGTCTTAGAGGAAAAACACTTTTATCTCACGATGGTGCTAAAAGGTTATAATATCTTTTGATTCCTTGAGAACAGGAAACCACACAGGATCAAAGAAAATGTTGATTGGGGACTGTCATGGTTTGGGAAATTAGTTTTTGCTGAAGTCACAGTATTTAAAATATTTCCTGACTGGAAGATCATTGTTTGTATAATTTTTATATTCTAAAAGGAGCTAGATGGCATCATAGAAGGGGTGGAAACACAGAGTTTTTTAAACTGTATTCTGTGTTTCAACTGTGTGACATATCTTTTTGGACACTTAAGAAACACAATCTAACTTTAAGCACTGAGAGGTAAATACATTATATAGAAAAGCTCTAAATGTACTTTGGTAGGAGTTTGTCTGTAGTTTTCTTTGCTTTTCTTTTAGGTGATTGAATGCTTTGTGATATAGTGTCATTTTACATAGTTCTGTCCATTTTTAAGTAAACCTTTCATTTGAAAGATACTGCCTGGGTCTTCCAAGTTCTTTCTTTTGCATGTGACGTATGGAGGGTTAAGACTTGACAAAACTGTTTAGAAGCTTGATGGTGTTACCAAACTGGGAAAAGGTAAGAATATACCTAAGGTCTTTTATAGAGTTTTAAGGGTTCTTCTTGGATACCTGGTTAGGTGCCTTTAGACGAAAGATATCTGGCATCCCACGAAGAGCAGATTATCTGAGCCTGTACATTTGGGTATGCTAGCATAAGGTTCACAGTTTGAATCCCCCCAGAACTTGAGACTAAAGGTGATTCGGACCCACAAGCAGACAGGAGGGTTACCCTGTCTGTTACCTGTTCACAATACTGCGCTCGGTGGTTGGCACTGTGGGAGCAGAGGGCCTGACCTGCTGAGTGCGTTTATGACAGATTGGTTGGCAGCAGTGCAGATAAATTTGGTAACACAAGCTTTAACTGTTCAGTGTGTCAGCTTAATACTGTACAGCTCACTTGTAAAAAAAAGGCAGTGATTTATTTTTAAAAAGGAAACAGAACTATATAATTTTGCTTATAGTCAAGTTCCTACCTGTTTTATTTTTTTTTTTCTAAAGTGCAAGTTAGAGTAACCATAGTTGGGGAAGAAGATGGCTTCCAACTACAGCGGGCATACTGTAGACTACTTGAGGCAGTTGTGCCAGGACAGAGGAGTCCTGTATGAGGGGAGAGCCACCAAGCAGAACCTCATGGATGCCCTAATGGCAGCAGATGCCCAGAGCATCGAGTCACAGATTGTGATTGTAAAAGACCAAACCTTGAGCATGGAGGGGCCAGTGGCCAGTGCAGTGTCCAGATCCTGTGAGGATGACAGCAGGGCCAGTGCCAGCGTAGGGCCACAGCAGCAGGGGAAGGTCACCAGCATTCTGGAGCCAGAAGCACTCAGGTTGCAGATTGAGTTGTGCAGAATGGAGCTGGAGTTCCAGGAGAAGGGAACGAGAACAGTGAGAGGCTGACCATGAAGAGCGTGAGCGCCAGCGAGCCGCAGAGGAGAAAAGGGAGTGAGAACACAAGAGAAGCAGAGTGAGAGAGACGAGCTGCAGAGGAGAAGAGGGAGCGTGAACAGCAAGAGGCTGACCGGGTACAGTGGGAGGCTGACCGTGAAGAGCGTGAACGCCAGTGAACTGTAGAGGAGAAGAGGGAGTGAGAACAGCAAGAAGCTGAACATGAGGAGCGTGAGCGCCAGAGGTGTCATGAACTGGAGAAGTTATGACTCCAACCACTAGCACCAGAGCAGGTAAGTGGCTTGTATTTAACTGGAACTACAGGACTAGGTTACAAATTGAATTCCAAATTGATAGCTGAATTTAAAGAGGAGGAGGATATGGATGCCTTTTTAAATTCCTTTGAAAAAGTTTGTATTCAGGCTAAAATTCCTAGAGGGGCCTGGAGCTTCCAGCTATCCCCTCTACTTACCGGGAAAGCTCAGGATGCATTGGGTCAAATGGACAATGAGGACAGTAATGATTACAGCAAACTTAAAGCTGCACTGTTAAAAAAGTTTGATTTAACTGCAGAAGCATACAGAGCTAAATTCCGTAAGCTCAGGAGAAGCCCTGACATGAGCTACGAGGAGCTAGCCATGAAACAAAGTCAGTTTTTAAAACGTTGGTGGGAAGGAATTGAAGCAAACTCTGTAGATAAAACTGAAAATGCTATTTGTTAGAACAGTTTTTGGGGGCATGCCCAGCAGAGCTGAAAACCCGGCCGGAGGACCAAGATCCTAAAACAGTGCAAGAGGCTGCTGAACTCTCGGACCGCTATGCCAAGAGCAGACCTGCTCTGAGAGCGAATGGGGTGGGCGTGGCAGTGCAGAAAGAGGAAAAGCACGCTTTTAGGGCAGCTAAAACCGTCACTGCCTCCATTGAAACCAGTTAGCCCCAGGTTTCGGAGAAAAGATTTCTCTGTGAAAAGAAATGAATGTTGGGTCTGTAAAGGAATTGGGCATATTGCCAGTGTCACAAAAGGGTGAGCAATACGCAACATGAGGCTAGGAAAGAAGTGGATTGTTTGTGTGTCCCTGGAAGCATGCCTGGGAACATGAGGGAACACATGCACCCAGTCACGGTGAATGGTGTACAGACACAAAGATTAAGGGACACAGGGGCATCCCTAACATTGGTAAAAGGGGATCTGATAGAGCCTGGTCAGCTTATATCCAATGAATTTGTAACTGTGCAAGGGTTCACTGGTGAGGAGACCACATTGCCACTCACTAGTGTTCTCCTAGACTGGGGTGAAACAGGGGGAACTGTGCAACAGGTGGCTGTAGCCAAAACATTAGCAGTGGATGTCATCCTTGGCAACAATCTCAAACAGGGGATGGTGTGTGCAGTTACCCATAGCCAAGCGGCAAGGGAAAATTGTAGTTCCCTGGACCCCACAGAAGCCATTGTGGAAACCACTGGAAGGCTGGTTTCCCAGCCTGTGTCTCCTGATTTGGAGACTAATGAAAAGGGGGGTAGAAATTTCCCCAATAGCAGTTAACCACACAGCTATGGAGGGTTACTCCGAAGACGGAGGGGTGACCCATTGTCAGAGGGTTAGGGATGGCAGTGATCCTGAGAGCCCTGATGCTAGTGCTAGGGAACCTAGTTTAGAGACTGAAGGGGACCTGTCCCATGCCTTGGGAATGTGTAAGGAGTTTGCAGCTGCTCAGAAAAGTGACCCTAGTCTAGAGAAGCTGAGGGCTTGAACAGACTCTGACGGAGCACAGGGAGGTGATGGTAGACATAAGGTTTATTGGGAAAATGGACTGATGTATACTCGGGCTGTGCAGACAGAGGGAGGGGTGATAGGCAGGCAGCTTGTCGTTCCCCAAGGGTATCATGAGCAGTTGCTCAAGATTGCACATGATAGTCCCTTGTCTGGTCATCTGGGAATCGCGTGCACTATGCAGTGGTTGGCTCAGAATTTCTATTGACCCAACTTCACCCAGCAGGTGAAGGAGTATTGCAAGTCTTGTCACAGGTGCCAAGAAATAGGGAAGGCAGGTAAGAAAACCCAAGCCACCCTAATTCCATTGCCCATAGTGGATGAGCCTATCCAGAGGGTGGGAATGGATATTGTGGGGCCTTTAAATACCCCCAGCTCCTCCGGGAAGAGGTTCATCCTGACTGTGGTGGATTATGCCGTCCGGTACCCAGAGGCAATCGCCCTATCCTCACTGAGGACAGACAAAGTGGCAGATGCTTTACTTGGGATTTTCTCCTGTGTTGGGTTTCTGCAGGAGGTTATCACCGATTGAGGGGGTTCCTTCATGTCGGACCTGATGAAATGTTTGTGGGAGAAGTGTGGGGTGGTGCAGAGATGCACAACACCTTATCACCCACAAGTCAAAGGGCTTGTGGAAAGATTTAATGGTACCCTGAAGTAAATGCTTCAAGCATTTGCTGAACAGCATGGGAGAGACTGAGAGAAATACCTTCCCCACCTGTTGTTTGCATACAGGGAGGTGCCCCAAGAGTCAACAGGATTTTCCTCCTTCGAACTCTTATATGGACGCCGGGCACGTGGGCCCCTAGACTTGATCCGGTAGGACTGGAAAGGCAAGCACACCACCCAGGGAACTCCCATAGTAGATTACGTCCTTAGGTTTAGGGAAAGGCTGAAAGAGCTTTTGGGGACAACCCAGAGCAACCTTGCAGCTGCCCAACAGAAACAAAAAGTGTGGTACGGCCGCAAAGCCAGAGCTTGCTCGTACACGGTGGGTCAGGAAGTCATGGTCCTTATTCCGGTCCAGAAAGACAAGCTGCAGGCTGAGTGGGCAGGACCGTACAAAGTAGTTAGGAAGGTAAATGACGTGAACTATATCATAGAGTTACCTGACAGAAGACAGACAGAAAGAATGTACTATGTCAACATGATGAAGCCATATGCTAATAGGGCTGACATGGTGTTTGCAGTGTGTAGTCCTGGGGAGGGGACGGACAAAGGAGACCCCCTTCTGGACTTGCTGGAAGAAAGCAAGTGGGAGTCCTCTGTGGAGACAGTTAAATTGTCTCCCCAGCTGGCCCCAGACAAGATCCAGGAAGTAAGGGAGGTTTTAGCAGACTTTGCCCCCCTGTTTAGCGCCAAGCCTGGACTAACCCCCTTAGCGATGCACGATGTGGAGACAGGTACACAGGCGCCCATACGACGGACAGCATATCAGGTGTCAGAAGCTGTCCAAAAGGACATTAGGAGGGAGGTGGTGGAAATGCTGGATTTAGGGGTAATCCAGAGATCCCTCAGCCCCTGGGCCTCACCCATAGTCCTTGCGCCCAAGCCAGATGGCTCTACTCATTTCTGTGTGGACTGTCATGGACTGAATGCAGTCTCAAAGTCAGACACCCACCCGATGCCCCAGACGGATGAACTCCTGGACAAGTTGGGAGGGGTGACCTACCTTACGACTACTGACCTGACCAAGGGGTATTGGCAGGTAGAGTTAACGGACAGAGCTAGGGAGAGGTCGGCCTTCATCACTCTGATAGGCTTATTTGAATTTAAAGTAATGCCTTTCAGAATGAAGAATGCCTCTGCCACTTTCCAAAGGTTGGTGAACCAGGTGTTAAATTATGCTGAGGAGTACACCATGGCGTACCTGGATGACATTGCCATCTTTAGTGCAAGCTGGGAGGAACACCTGCCCCACCTTACAGAAGTGCTGGGTAGGATACAGAGGGCCGGGCTTACTGTCAAAGCTGAGAAGTACCAGGTGGCCATGGCTGAAGTGGCATACCTCGGGTATGTTGTAGGCCGGGGACAGCTCTGTCCTAACCAAGTAAAAATAGAGGTGATCAAGGCATGGCCCATACCAGAAACGCAGAAGCAGGTCAGGAGTTTTTTAGGGACAGCAGGGTACTACAGGAAGTTTGTACCCAATTACAGTGCCCTGGCTGCTCCCCTATCTGACCTGGTAACAAAAAGGATGCCTTCAGCGGGACGGTCATGTCAGACGAATCTAATAGATTTCTTTAACTGGGTGACCAAAGTAGTAGATCAGGGAAGGGCATTAGACATGGCCTACCTAGACTTTAGCAAGGCATTTGACACAGTCCCACACAAAAGATTAATATGCAAGTTGGCCAGCCTGGGAGTGGGTCCCAAGATGGTAGCCTGGGTAAAAGACTGGCTGGAGAATGGGACACAGAGGGTAATAGTAAACGGAGTCCACTCTGAAGAAAGGGGGGTTACTAGTGGGGTACCGCAGGGTTCAGTACTAAGACCGGTCCCCTTAAATGTCTTTATAAGCGACAATGCAGAGGGACTGGAAGGAAAAGTATGTCTCTTTGCAGACGACACAAAGATCTGCAACAGAGTTGATACACAAGGTGGGGTGGAAAGGATGAGAAGGGACTTGGCAAGGCTGGAGGAATGGTCAAATATATGGCAGCTTAGATTCAATGCTAAGAAGTGCAAAGTAATGCACCTGGGAAACAGAAACCCAGGGGAAGAGTACACAATGGGGGGTGAGATACTAACAACAACAAAAATGGAAAGGGACCTGGGGGTAGTCATATCAGATGACCTAAAGGTGAGCAAGCAATGTAAGAGGGCAGTAAGTAGTGCTGTTGGGATATTGGAATGCATAGGGAGAGGCATCACCAGTAGAAAACAGGAAGTGGGTTATCCCTCTGTACAGACAACTGGTGAGACCCCATCTGGAGTACTGCGTGCAGTTCTGGAGACCCAATCTCTGCAAAGATATAGACAGGATGGAGGCAGTCCAGAGGAGGGCAACTAAAATAGTGCAGGGTCTGCACCAGAAGACATATCAAGAGAGACTTAAGGATCTTAATATGTATAGCCTTGAGGCGAGGAGGGAGAGAGGGGGGACATGACAGAAACTTTCAAATACCTCAAGGGAATCAACAAAGTCCAAGAGGGTAGCATCTTTCAGAAAAAGAGGAGTGCAAGAACAAGGGGGCACAATTTGAAGCTAGAGGGGGGACGGCTCAGAGGTAATGTGAGGAAGTATTTTTTCACAGAGAGGGTTGTGGATGCATGGAACAGCCTTCCTGAGGAGGTTGTGGAGTCAAAAACAGTGTTGGAATTCAAGAATGCATGGGACAGACATAAGGCAATTCTAGGGGGTGGAGGTTGAAAGAAGCAGGCTGTTGGTTAGCTAGGATCTGCAGCTTATCCATTAGGTAGGGAAATGGGCAGACTGGGTGGGCCAAGCTGTCCTTATCTGCCATCAAATTCTATGTTTCTATGTTCTAAGAAAATTACCTGGGAAGCAGCCTGTGAAAAAGCCTTTACCAGACTAAAGGAGACACTGTGCAGTGCTCCTGTATTGACAAGTCCTGACTATAGCAGACCCTTTATAGTTCAGACTGACGCCTCAGATGAGGGTATTGGGGCAGTACTGAGTCAGATATCCAACCAAGGGAAAGATCACCCTGTAGTGTACCTGAGTAAAAAGTTACTTCCTAGGGAGCAGGCTTACTCTACGGTGGAAAAAGAGTGTCTTGCCATAGTATGGGCCCTAAAGAAATTGGAGCCATACTTATACAAGCAGCATTTTGAGGTACAAACAGACCACAACCCCCTGGTTTGGCTGACCCAAATGGGAAAAACTAATGGTAGACTATTAAGATGGTGTCTTGCCTTGCAAGGGTATGACATGATAATCTTACATAGGGCTAGAGCGACCAATCAGTACAGCGATGGCCTGTCACATCTGTATGAGGAGTGAACTGATTTGGGAAGCTCATCTCATGCAAGGGATAGAGTCCCCAAATTTAGTCTAGCTGGGGAGGATTGTGACGCTTGACCAGCTGGTTATGATTGTTCTATGATATTTGTAATATAAAAATATAGCGTGTGATTGTCCGTGCCTTCATGAGTGACCCCCCCCCCCAGGTTTCAGTGAAGCAGGAACCATTTAATCAATTGACTTACTTCAGAGTGGCATTTTATTATCTTTTTATGATATGTTTAGGATCTTTGAAGTGGAAATGAATTGGGACTTTATGAGTATGCTAGAGGATGGAGATCATAAACTTTTATGATGTCTCAGAGCAAAAACATTTTTATCTCACCATGGTGTTAAAAGGTTATAAAATCTTCTGATTCCTTGGGAACAGGAAACCACACAGGATCAAAGAAAATGTTGATTGGGGACTGTCATGGTTTGGGAAATTAGTTTTTGCTGAAGTCACAGTATTTAAAATATTTCCTGACAGGAAGATCATTGTATAATTTGTATATTCTAAAAAGAGGAACTAGATGGCATCATAGAAGGGGTGGAAACACAAGAGTTTTTTTAACTGTATTATGTGTTTCAACTGTGTGACATATCTTTTTGGATGCTTAAGAAACAAGATCTAACTTTAAGCATTTAGAGGTAAATACATTCGATAGAAAAGATCTAAATGTACTTTGATAGGAGTTTGTCGGTAGTTGTCTTTGCTTTTCTTTTAAGTGATTGTATGCTTTGTGATATAGTGTTCTGTGTTTACATTTTACATATGTTTATCCATTTTTACATAAACCTTTCATTTGAAAGATACTGCCTGGGTCTTCCAAGTTCTTTCTTTTGCATGTGTCGTGTGGAGGGTTAGGACTGACAAAACTGTTTAGAAGCTTGATGGTGTTACCAAACTGGGAAAAGGTAAGAATATACCTAAGGTCTTTTATTGAGTTTTAAGGGTTCATTTTGGATACCTGGTTAGGTGCCCTTAGGTGAAATATCTGGCATCCCACGAAGAGCAGATTATCTGAGCCTGTACATTTGGGTACACTAGCATAAGGTTCACATTTTGAATCCCCCCAGAACTTGAGACTAAAAGTGATTCAGACCCACAAGCATACAGGAGGGTTACCCTGTCTTTTACCTGTTCACAATACTGTGCTCGGAGGTTGGCACTGTGGGAGCAGAAGGCCTGACCTGCTGAGTGCGTTTATGACAGTGGATAGGTGGAACACCCTGCCAGAGGAAGTAGTGGCGGCTGAAACAATCACAGGATTTAAGAATGCAAGGGATAGACATAAGGGAATTCTGGAGGTCAGGGGTAAGGGGCAACAGACTTCTAGAAAAACAAACGGAATTTACAAGCTCAAATGGGCAAACTGGGTGGGCCATATGCCCTTATCTGCCAACAGTGTCTATGTATCTGTGCATCTTCCCAGGCTTTCATGTCACACTGTAAGTTTCAGTATGCAGCTTTCACATCAACTGCATGTATGTTGTAGTATGTGAGCTTTCAGATCACACTCCATGTATGTTTCAGTACATGGGCTTTCACATCACACTACATTTCAGTACACAAACTTTCAGGTCGCATTACAAGTATGTTGTTGTATGTGAGCTTTCAGATCACACTACAAATAAATTTCAGTACACGGCTTTTCACATCACACTACATTTCAGTACACAAACTTTCAGGTCACACTACAAGTTCACTTTATTAATTCCTTTGAGGAATTTGTTTTTCCATAAAGGTTCTTCTGCTCCCCAGCAGGCTGGGCACCTGTATCAGCCTGTCCCATGTGCACTGGACATCCCAATCACACCTCGAAAATTCTGGGACCTGGCGGGCCATTAGTGCTCTCTCAAGGAAGGCTTCATCCCAGCCCCCATGTTTTCCACTGGTTTTCTCCACTGGGGTCTGTAGAAGTGCAGTGGACGCGATGTCCAAGCTTCACCTCCGTGGAAATGGCCCCGGCATCCTGAACATGGGATCCTTTCCCTTGTGTGGTGGTGTCGCGTGAGCTGGCATTCAGCTGCTGCTGGGTGTCAGGCAAGCAGCACGCCACACTAACCCCCCTCCCAAGTAAGGAGAGCTGTCCTAGGGATGCTCAATCCTTTCTCCCCCCACCAGCCTCCGAGCAACCTGAGTTCATTCCTGACTCTGGGTCACCAGCGTGGCAGGAGGTAATGCACCCAGTGCCTCAACCCTCCATGTCACAGGGCTGGCCACCTTTGAGGAATTTAAAGGTCTCAGTCGTATCTCCCGTCTCCCTTCTGGCTTCCAGTGAGACCATATTTAGTGCCTTGAGGGATCCTCATAGGATCTACCCTGCTGTCCCAGAATCATTTTTGTCACTTTGTGCTGCACTGGCTCCAACCTATCCTTGTATTTTCTGAGGTGAGGACTCCAGAACTGGGCACAGTACTCCATATGAGGCCTCATCAGGGATCTGTAGAGGGGAAGTAATACCTCTTCTAGGGTCATGGATATGGTGTACTAACCACACTTTGGCAGTCTTCCTTTCCCTTTAATTCCAGCCAGAACGTCTTCAAGCTAAGCTCCTCCCACCCACTCGGGTGATGTCCTCCTCAGCTCTGCCCCGTGATGTCAGATCTTCCTTTCTACTGGAAGAGTCCAGTCTCCTCCTTTACAACTCTCTGCTCGTGGCGTAGGTCAGTTTTTCCAGTTTTTTCCCCCTTAGTCTTCAGGCAAATCATTTGCACTATTCAGCATTTTATCATCACTGTGGAGTGCAATGAACCCAGAACCAGACCTGGTTTCAAACGGTGCATTGAGAGTAACCAGAAGATGTCATGTACCGACCCGCACACCTTGTTCAGTTACTGCCTCGGGGCACAGCATGACCCACAAGCCTGCAGGCTGTGTAAATCTCTGCTTCCTTCCTCACTTAAGAGCCAGTATGCTCGCCTCCTCCTAGGCCGCCTGGACAAACGGTATCCTCTAGTCCATTCCAAGGATGCCCGAAAGGCCATTTTGGTGTCAGCAGGTTCGGTCTCCCATCTTGTCGCTCTTGAAGAGGAGGTGGCTCAGGCCATGGCAGTCTCATCCCCTGCTCCTGCATTGCTCCCGATGGGCACCAGTGTTCGGGCTTCATTCTTAGGCTTATTCAGGGACATATGCCAGTCTCTAAAAATCCTCGGGGAGGGCCCCTCCCGAGGAGATAAATCCAAGAAATCTCAACAGACCCGCCGTAGGTCATGGAACAGGAAACGGGCACGCTGTTCCCACTTTTGCAACTCCTTCGATCACTCAATGGCTGTCAGGTTTTGCCAGTCCTCCTAGGGTCGAGGGGCAGGTCACTAGTGCCATGGTGGCCCCTCAGGCTTGTTGACTGAGACACGGGTCTACCAGCTGGTTGAGATTTTTCTCAACCTGGTCAACCCATTGTCAGATGAGATCGGGGATAACTCACTCTTCAGGACTCCGATCCTTTTGGCCCTCTCTCAGGAGGGGCAAGAGAAGTTGGCTGACCAGGCTTTCTCCTCCCAAGATATTCACCCTTTGGTGGTTCTGCAGCAGGACCCAGTCTGTGTGGAGTACATGGTCCCTCCTCCCATGTCTCCTTGCCATCCACATGTTCATCACCGGTTGAGGTCCAGGTTGAGGACCCAGTGTCATTCTAGATTGCAGTCTTGGGAATCTGGGTATTCCTGCACTTGACCCTCATCCAGGAAGTGCCAACAGTGCTGCTCTTGCTTCTCATCCCTGGACAATGAGAGGCTCTGCCGCAAGTTGCAGTGGGCGATACAAAGAGCTGATATGGTAGCAATGGGTTCTCAGCCAGGGTCAGCCTTTCCCTCAGACACTGGCGCTCCCCTGGCCCCCTCTGAGGCCCATCTCGGTCCTGCCCCATCCAGTCAAGCCTACACCGGCATATCCACCGATCCTGGTGGAACCTCTGCCCAAGTAGCCCAGCAGCAGGGTGCTGTCTAAGGCTCCTCACTCTGCTACTAGCCTTCCCAGCTGGCTGTCTGTTCAGATCACCAACTCAGATGAGCCCAGGGTGGTTCATGAGGACAAAGGACCAAGGGCAGTGTTTGAAGAGTTGTCCGACATGGATGAGTCCTCCATGCACTCCTCTAGGACCCTGGGCTTTGATCAAGAGTTGATCGAAGAGTTCGCTTCCGACCATGATTCTGTATCCTTCGGGGGCTCTGTTCTGTCTCATTGCCGAGTCTGTGGAGATTCATCTGGAGCAGGTTCAGAAGTGGGCCAAATACCCCTGATGGAAATCCTTGACTGGGATGATTCCCTGGGGGTTGCCTTCCCCATGGCGGAGGCTGTTCTGGGTCCTGCATTGGAGCTGTTGCAGTATCCAGCTTTGTGATGCCCTCCACCCATATGGTCTGCAAGTATGCAGTCTCGACCGGGTCTCCCCAGGTTCTCGGATCACCCGTCAGCCAAGGGGTTGCTGGCAGACTCTGTCTTTCGTAAGACAGGTAACGTTGGGGACGTCAACAAGCCCCCCCCCGAAGAAGGAATCTAAGAAGCCGGATCACACAGCAAAGAAAGTTTACACTGCATCCTCCCTGGGTCTCCGGCAGGCGAGCTCCGCCTTTATGATGTTCGACTGTGGCCACGCCCTTAAGGGGGTCCTGGACCATGTCCTTCCTTCCCTTTCTGTAGACCTACAGTCAGCAGTTAAAGTGGTCCAAAACCAGGGTTGCTCCCTTGCCAAGCACCAGCTTCAGATGGCCTTGGACACAGGTGACTCTTGCACCTGGTCTGTGGCAGCAGCAGTCACTATGCACCATAGTACTTGGCTTAGGATTTCCACCTTTACGGCGGATACCCAGCACAAACTGGCAGATGTCCCCTTTTTGGGCACTAACCTTCTTGAGTCGGGGGGTGGAGGGACACCTCACTAGAACTGAGAAGTCCAGCGCCACCCTGGATTTGGTTACGTCCTCACAGAAGGACCCCAAGGGACAGAAGCCAAATAAAAGGCCTTTTCTTTTCAGTCCTTTCTATCTCAGCATCTTAAACCGCAGCAACTTCAGTCAGGGCAGTCCCAGGTCTGGCGGCCTAAATCCAAGTCAACCAACAAGAGCCCCAAGAAACCTGGAGGCTGGGGCAGCAGTGCTGCTCCGGTGACCAATGCTGGGGCCTCCTCCAAGGCTGCTCAGTGATGAATTGGGGGGTGTCTGCCTTCCAGCTATCACGTCCCTTCCTCAGCTCCCCGTGTGGCATGCCTGGTTTGCTGTCACTATGGACAAATGGGTGTTAGATGTGGTGGGTCGAGATTTGCCTCTCAACTTTGAGAATCTCCCGCTCTACTGGGCCGATGCCCCATGGGAGCCTGTGGTGTCTCAGGACTTGCCGCCCACTCTCAGGAAGGACATCGCTTAGCTTCTGGAGAAAGGCACTGTTGCCCATGTTCCAGACGCCGTGGCCAGTCAGGGCTTTGTGTCCAGGTATTTCCTAGTCCCCAAGCGGATGGAGGGTTGGCACCCCATACTGGATCTGCACGATCTGAACTAGTTCCTGAGAAGGCGCAAGTTCCAGATGGTCACTCTGAATCAGATAATTCCATCCCTGGAGCAGGGCATGTGATTCTGCTCCCTGGACCTCCAGGATGCCTTCTTTCTCATCCCAGTCTGTCTGTACCACTGGCGGTGCCTTCGGTTCCATGCAAAGGGGGTTCTGTATGAGTTCTGGGTCATGCCTTTCGGCCTCTTCTCAGCTCCCACGGTCTTCCCTAAGTGCATTGCAGTGGTGGCAGCATTCCTGAGGTGCCACAGGGCTGGGGTATATCCATACTTGGATGACTGGCTGATTGTTGATCCATCCCGGGAGGTGATGGAGTGATCCAAGCATCTGGCCCTCCAGACTTGCTCGACCTTCTCATCAACCCAGCCAAGTTGGAACTTGACCCCTCACATGTTATCCACTTCATAAGGGCAAAGCGTGACTCCTTCTGGTCCAAGGTCTGACTCCCAGTGGACCGGGCAGCGGACCTTACCTCCTTTGCCTAGTCATTTCAGATTGGGCACTCGCGCCCTGCTTGGGACTTCCTGCAGCTGCATATGGTGTCCTGCGCCAGCTTGGTCCAATGGGCCCATTGGTAGATGTGCCCCCTGCAGTGGGAGCTGGCTGTCCAGTGATCTCAGCACCTCGGTCACCTGGACCAGTCGGTCGTGGTGACACAGCCAATGTGGGATACCATCCAGTGATGGCTTGTCCCAGAATACCTGCAGGAAGGATTCCTGTTCATCTACCCAGAGCCAAAGGTCATTCTGATGACTGATGTGTCTCTTATGTGTTGGGGAGCCCACTTGGGGGGGCCCACAGGCTGTAGACCCCAAGGAGACCTGAAGCCACGTCAACCAGCGAGAGCTCCGTGGAGTGTGTCAGGCTCTGACAGCATTCACTCCATCGGTTTGGGATCAGGTCATGCAGGTCCAGACGGACAATACCACGACCATGTACTACCTCAACAAGCAGGGCAGAACACTTTCCCTTCAGCTGTGTTGGGAAGCCCTCTGCACCTGGACCCTCGTGCGCAGCTTAAATGCCAATCACCTGGTAATTCATGTAGCTGGAACCTCCAACCAACTGGTGGATGCCCTCAGTAGAGTGGGCGAGGTGTCTTATGAGTGATCTCTTCATCAAGGTGGTAGACCACCTCTTCTCTTAGTGGGGCACTCTCCTGGTTGGCCTGTTTGCTTCCTGGAAAAGTGCAAAGCTGAGGCTGTTCTGCACCCACCCCACTTAGTGCAGGACACTGAGGGGGGATGCCTTCATGAGGCCATGGACCCCTGACCTCTTTTACACCTTTCTTCCCTTTCCCCTAATCCACAGAGTGCTGGTCAAGGTGCGGAGGGGCAAGGCACTGATGATCCTGGTAAACACGGGACTGGCCGTGCCAGTTCTGGTACCCAGATCTCCTCAGTGCAGCAGCAGCAGGACTCCGTGGCACTTCCCTCTATGCTCAGATCTGCTCTCCTGTAACAAAGGGAAGGTCTTACATCTGGGCCTTCAGTTCCTGCACCTGACAGCCTGGCTCCTGAGCGGCTAGAGTTCCAGGCTTTGGGTCTCTCCGAAGAGGTTCTCCAGGTTGCAGAAGCCTCCTGGAAGGGGTTAATCCACCAGTCCTACTCCTTCAAATGGAAGTGCTTTTCTATTTGGTGCCAGGGCAGAGAGCTAGGCCCCCTGTCCTGCCCCCTGGCTAGCATTCTGGACTACTTGTGGTCCCTCTCCCAGTTGGGCCTAAGGTCAACGACCCTCAAGGTGCACCTGGCAGCCATCTCTGCATACCGGGTGCTGGCTGGTATGCCAATGGTGGCGCAGGAAAAAGTAGTTAGGGTGCTTCTTTAAAGGCCTTGACCACCTATCCCCACCAGTGTGTGAACCACTGCCACTGTAACACTTGTTGCTGGTCTTGGCAGTGCTCATGGGCAAGCTATTCAAACCAATGCACAGGTGTGACATCTCTCACTTGTCATGGAAGACCTCCTTCTTGGTGGCTATTACTTCCACCAGAAGGATCAGTGAGCTCCAGGCACTCTCGGTGGAGTCTCCATACATGGTGTTCACAGGGACAAGGTTGTCCTCTGCCCCAACCCGAAGTTCCTCCCAAAGGTTGTTTTGGAGTTTCTCCATAACCAGCTGATCAAGCTCTCAGTGTACTTTAATGATCCAGCCTCAGAGGCCAAGCACAGGCTTCATACATTGGACCTGAGGCGAGGGCTCACGTACTACATGGAGCGCACGGCTAGAGTTTGGGGAGAGGTTCACCAGCTGTTTGTCAACTCCGCCGATGCCGCACCTGGCAGACAAGCAGCTAAGTGGATGACTGGCAGGTGGATTGTCTCCTGTGTTGACCTCTACTATAGATTGGCTAGTAGAGAGTCTTCCATATGGCTTAGGGCTCATTCCACCAGATATACTGCTGCCTCGGTGGCTGCTTCCAGGGACACCCCTATATCCAGGAAGTCTGCAGGGCTGCTACCTTTAAGTCAGCACTCACCTTCGTTTCCCATTACCACATCACCTTGAGTCACACCGGGAAGCTGGTTTTGGGGCCTCAGTTCTCCACTCCCTGTTTCCTAAGTAGGGGTGTGTGCTTTGTCCTCTTCTCTCAGAAAATTGCTAGGAGTCTGCCTTAGTGTGGATAGTGCACCATATCCACACCCCTAGAAATGAGGGTACTCACCTGTAACTGTAGCTCTAGGAGTGGCATATGGTGCACATCTACACAACCCACCTGACCTCCTCTGGCAAGTGGCACATGGATCCTTGCTTCCAGCATGCAAGATCTGACGTCACGGGGTGGAACTGAGGAGGATATCACCCAGGTGGGTGGGAGGAGCTTAGCTTGAAGACGTTCTGGCTAGAATTAAAGGGAAAGGAAGACTGCCTAAGTGTGGATGTGCACCATGTACCACTACTAGAACTATGGTTACAGGTGAGTAACCCTCATTTTTCTCCTGCTATCAGTATCCCTCCTGATACATCCCAGCATCCCATTAGCCTAGCTATAGGCCTTGTTGCACTGGCTGGTTTGTTTAAGGGAGTTACTGATGATAACTCCTAGATCCCATTCCTCGTCTGTACTGCTAAGTCTCTCCCCTCCCATCCAGTACTCCATCTTGGGGTTCTTTTTCCCGAGGTGCATTACCTTGCACTTTTTAGCATTGAATTTTAACTGAAAGACCTTTGACTATCCCTTGAGCTTTTGTAGAGCCACTTGTATATCCCTTATTCCTTCCTCACTATTCACTCTCCCACATAGTTTTGTGTCATCAGCGAAGAGAGACAGCCTGCCCCAGATTCCTTCACCAGTGTCACCAATGAACACGTCAAAGAGGACTGGACCCAGGACAGATCACTGTGGAACCCCACTCGCTACCTCCCTCTCCTCTGATTTAACTCCATTGACCACCACCCTCTGTTGTCTCCCTCCTAGCCAGTTACTACCAAGTTCACTAAAGCTTTAGCCTCACCCAGGTCTTCCATCTTCTTAAGCAATCTCATGTGTGGTACCGAGTCAAAAGCTTTGCTAAAGTCAGTTTCAGTTTATTTTTTTATACTGGAAGGCATGTGAGCAAAAATTGCCCATTTTCACAAGCGCCCAGTTATACATAGATGAAAAGGAAAATTACAGTATATACAAGATTGTACATTACAGTATATACTGTATAAGATTGTCAATACAGAAAGGGTTTAGATAATAATTGTAAGGTATACAAAGTGTAATCAGATAAATAAAAATACGCAATCAATCATAGTAGGCAGTCATGATACCATGTAAGTGGAAGACGTCTAAGACAGTCAGGGACAGGGGCATTTACAGGTTTGGGAACTAGCTTGGTGACTCTTTAGGCTGAAAGAAACCGGCGAGGGACACTGAACTAGGAAAGGGGACAGGCTATGGAACTGTTTCACCCCCCATGTACAAGAGGGTGTTTGGACTCTGGGTAGTCTGACAAGACAGGCGAGCAAAGCAGTGGGTGGCAGACTGTCTGGTGGGCCTTGTCTGAACATACCTAGGGAATAAGGAGATTATACTGTTCGCTAGGAGTCCCCAGGCAATTTTGTAGAAGCAGGCCAGGATATTGCTGTCCAGCCTGTCCTCCAACGGCCAGCTGGGGGATTTGTATAGGTCACCGTGGGGGGGTCGATCTAGGTAGCCCGGTGGCAATTGGATGACATTGTGATAGGTGGTCATTACATAGAAACATAGAAGTTGACAGCAGATAAGGACCGCAAGGATCCAGTCTGCCTATTTCTGTTTCTACCTTATGAATGTGCCATCGGCCTTTGCTCTGTCAATGGCCTATCTATTCATACTCATCTGTATTGCTCCCTTATGCCTATTTGAAGCCCTGCACTGTATTCATATCCACCACTTCCTGAGGTAGGCCGTTCCATGCATCCACCACCCTTTCTGTGAAACAGAACTTCCTCACATTACCCCTTAATCAGCCTCCCTCTAATCTCATGCTGTGTCCTCTTGTCCCATTATTTTTCTTATATTGAAACATGTTAGACTCTTTCACCTTGTTAATGCCTTAAGATGTTTGAATGTTTCAATCATATCACCTCTCTCTCTCTCTCTCCCTCCCTCCTTTGCTCTAGGGTATACATATTAAGCTCCATTAATCTGTCCTCATATGTTTTCTGATGCAGTCCCTGCACCATTTTGGTTGGCCTTCTCTGGACTGCCTCAATTTGCTTAATGTCCTTGTGAAGGTGTGGCCTCCAGTACTGCATGCAGTACTCCAGATGGGACCTAACCAGTGTCTTGTAAAGAGGGATTATTACCTCCCTCTTCTGACTTGTGATACCCCTACTAATACACCCCAACATCCTTCTAGCCTTACCTGCTGCTTTAGTGGTCTGCTTGGATAATTTCAGGTCATCGGTGATGAGGACGCCCAAGTCTCTTTCTTCCCTTGTAACTGCCAGCAACTCCCTTTCCAGCCAATAGGTGGCTTCAGGGTTTCTCTTCCCTGTGTGCATGATTTTGCACATCTTTGCATTAAATCCCAGTTGCCACTCTTCCGATCATTTTGCTAGTTTTTCCAGATCTCGTCTCATTCTGCCCACCCCATCTGGATCATCTACTCTGTTGCAGATCTTGGTGTCATCTACAAACAGACAAACCTTACCCTCCAGTCCATCTGCAATGTCACTGGTGAAGATATTGAAGAGGACTGGCCCCAGCACTGATCCCTGAGGTACCCCACTTGTGACTTACATCTCTTCTGACTGTATACCGTTTACCACCACTCTCTGTTTTCTGCCCGACAACCAGTTTGCCACCCAGTTGACCAACTTCTGACCCACCCCAAGCCTACCCAGCTTATTAATCAATCTTCTATGTGGAACAGTATCGAAAGCTTTGCTGAAGTCAACGTAGGTGACATCAACTGCTCCCGCTTGGTCCACCACTCTGGTTACCCAGTCAAAGAAATCTATGAGATTAGTTTGACAGGACCTTCCTTTTGTAAACCCATGCTGTCTTGGATCCGGTGCTCCTATGGATTCCAGGTGTTGTACTATCCTTTCCTTAAGGAGCGCCTCCATAATCTTGCCCACTACTGAGGTAAGACTGACTAGTCTGTAGTTCCCTGCCTCATCCCTGCTACCACTCTTGTGAAGTGGGATCACATGAGCCCTTCTCCAGTCTTCTGGGACCTTTCCTATGCTCAGAGACTCACTAAACAGTCCTGATAATGGCTCTGCTAGTTCCACCCTTAGCTCCTTTAGTACCCTGGGATGTATGCCATCTGGTCCCATTGCCTTGTCCATCCTGAGCTTATTGAGCTCTTGTAGGACCCTTTCTTTTGTGAAAGGACTAGTGCACACTTTCCTCCCCCAACCCCCGTGTCCATGGTGCTGAGCTGTGGGCCCTGCCCTACCTTCTCTTCAGTAAATATTGAGCAGAAGTATCTATTTAGGATAGATGCTTTTACATGGTCCTCCTCCTCACGTGCCCCCTTATCCCCTTTGATCTTAGTAATACCCCCTCTGGGCTTTCTCCTTTCACTAATGTGTCTATAGAATGTCTTGTCACCTTCTTTTACTGTTTGTGCTAGTGTTTCCTCAGTTTGGGCCTTTGCCTGCCTTACTGCCTTCCCTGCTTCCCTTAGGGAAGTTTGGTATGCCTCCCTATCTTCATCCTGCTGCATTCCCTTACATTTCCTGAAGGCCAGCCTTTTGGCTCTGACCTTTTCTGCTACTGTTTTTGAGAACCAAAGTGGTTTCCTTCTTTTTTTGCACTTCCTTTTCTCTCTAACACAATGGGGTCTTGCTTCAAGTATTGCATCCTTAATGCTTGCCCACTTTGACTGTACCCCCTCACCTGCATTTCTTTTTGACAGAGCTAACTTAACTCTGTTGGCCATCTTATCAAAGTCAGCTCCTCTGAAGTCCTATATTTTTGCCTTGGAATGGGATGATTTAGTTCTAGTGGCCAAATTGAACCATACCATGTGATGGTCACTGGCCCCCAGATGACCTTCTACCTGGAGATCTGTGACTCTTTCCCTGTTAGTCAGTACTAGATATAGGTCCTTAGCCTATGGAAGTTTGTTTGAGAGAGGGAGGGATAGTAGATCAAGGCCCCTATATTCAAATAAGGGGAGCAGGAAGCTGTTAGCAAGCAGGGACCTACATTCAGGGATAAGGTATAGTTTGACTCTGTATAACATGCCTAGCCTTTGGTGCACTTTTTTAATTCACTGATTAATGTGAAGTTCGAAGGTTAGGCGACAGTCCAGGGTGAGGCCAAGGTACCTGAACTCAGAGACTCTTTCTATTAAGTTGCCATCGTTATCCAGGATGATGAAATTGAATGTGGTGGTTCTTCTGGACCCTGAGAAAACCATTCCATTGACTTGTTTTTTTTTTTGGAGTTTAGGACTAGACCCTTGGAGGAAAACCAGGAGTGAAACTGGTAGAAATTATGTTGGAGTTTGTCTAGGAGGATGGATGGGTCCTTTTCTTTACAGGAAAGCACTGCCACATCTGCGTAAAGTATGATTTCTGTGTGCTTGCAGATCGGAGGAAGTTGCCCATGAAGGAGAAGAGGAGGGGGCCCAGAATGGGTCCCTGATGGACTCCATATTTGATGGGGCAGGTGTCGGAGAACACCTTCAGTCAGAGTTTTGTGAGATCTGTAGCTGAGGTAGTTTGAAAACCAGTAGACATCCCAGGAGAAATTAAGACTGGAAATGGTGTTGAGGAGTACCTTGTGGTCAACTAGGTTGAAGGCTTTTGAGAGGTCCACAAACACCGAGCCAGTGTAGAGGCCTTCATTGTTAGCCTTGTTAATGAAGTTAGTGAATTTGATGAGTGCTGTCTCGGTGTTATGGCCGGCCCTAAAACCATTGTGTGAGTCTGATTGGAGGTTGTATTTCTCAAGGTATTCAAGGGTTTGACTAAGTATCATTTTCTCGATAATTTTGGACAGTGGTGCCAGGAGAGATATAGGTCTGTAGTTAATCACATCATTTTTGGGGCTGGATTTGTGTGGAGGTTTTAAGGTGGTGCATTTCCATTTGAGGGGATTGGAGCCTGTGCAGAGGGAATGGTCGAAGATGTTGGTAAGGGGGAGGGTGATAGACTCACAGACCAGCTTAAGGATACGGTAGTCGATACAGTCAAGGCCTAGGGTCAGCCTGGGACCGTTAGTTTTTATGAGTCTGAGCACCTTGAGGTCGCAGAAGTAGAAGCTGGGGTGGAGGTTTGATGGGGGGCAGGGAGACCCAGAGTCAAGTGAGGTGCTGAGTTTCTATTTGACCAGGTCACCGAAGTAAGAGTTGAAGTGACTGGTGATGGCCAGGGGTTCGGTAATAGGTTGCCCCCAATAGAGAGGCTGATTTGTTCACTGGATTTGCCTCTCCCAGTGAGGTCATTAAGGAACCTCCAGGTGAGTTTTGGGTTACCCCTGGAGCTAAGCTGTTTTTCTCTAAGAAAGTTTATTTTAGCAGAACGGACTGCTGATGTGCAACTGTTTTGGAGTGTTTTGTATTGTTGCAACAGGTTGGGGAGTTTGAATTTTCTACATTTTGATCAAACTGTCTCTCTTTCACAGGTTCTGTGTCATAACGGTGAAAGCCTAAAGACGATCGCTGTTATGCAGAAGTCAAGAGTGCCGAAAATTTATTTCGGCACTCTGACACCCCGGCGCACAGCAAAAGGGTTTGGGGACTTAGTTTTAATGTTTTCATGGAGGTTGCAAGATTGCACCCTGCACTCCCTCTTACTAAAAGATTCTGAACTCCAGGGGTGCATGTTGGGGGTGAAACAGTAAAAAAAAAAAAAGGTTTAGGCCGGCGCAACAAAACGCACCAGCGCTCGGACCCGAACCCAGCACTCTGCCGACCGACGCTGGCAACCCACCCACCACACCACGAGGTCGGCTTGGCAACCCACTGCGGCACCACCCCTCACATCCCTCACGGTGCATGCCCACTCCACACGTGTACATATAGCAACATCCTGTCGTTATAGTCGCCCACTCCCTCATCTGGCTGCCCTACCCTCCCATAGCCGTCCCTGAAATGCACTGGGGAGTGGGTCACCGTTACTGTAGGCATCACAGGATACCCTTTCTCATAAAGTTAAGGAGACTGGAGGTAACCTATTCATTTCTGACCCGTTTGACCCTAAGTTTTTTAAGGGGGATAAGGGTGTCGCAAATCCCTTGGAAGTTCTTGCTGAATGTGTCAAGGGCGAGGTCTATGTCCGTGATGCTTTTAGTGAAAGACCAGTCAGTGGCTTGAGCGGCTTTGGAGAATGCCTCGTCTTTTTATTTGTCTTGAGTATATATATTTATGTTCAGTTTTGGAAGTTTTAGCAGACCAGCAACAGAAAACTGCACAGAGGTCGCTCAGGGAGTTTAGGAGAACACCTGAGTCAGCGACGTGTGATGGGTTGGAGGCTAAAATCTAGTCCAAGACTGATTCGTACCCTGTCCTATAATTCATATGGGTGGGAGTTGTGATTAACTGGTGCAAGCCCAGACTGACAATAGCTTCTTTGGGAATGTTGGCCTGAGCTGACTGCCAGGTGAGTTGAAATCCCTGAGGATAATCCACTCTCTACTGCAGGGTAGGGTGGTTTTAAGGTTGAGGAAAACATGGAGTTCATTGGCAGGTGTGCCAGGGAGAGATATGCCATGCTGAGGGTGATTATTTTGTTTTCCCAAGGAGGAGATTTACAGTAAGAGATTCTAGAGTGGGTGTTACTAACTCAGTGTCTAGTTCAGAGGCCGAGAGGTGATTTGAGATCCAGAAGAGACATCCACCCCTCTTTTAACTTGCCTGTGTCTTCTGAATAGGGAGTACCCTTTAAGACTGATTTCACTGGATGGGATCTTATGGGAAAGCCAAGTCTCTGTGAGGGTGATAAGATCAATGTTGTTAGCAGAGACCCAAGACTCAAGTATAGATTTGTTTGTCATTAGGCTCTGGATGTTTAGATGAACAATTTTAAGAAGGCTGGCATCTATCTTGGGGGGGCAGGGTATGTGAAATTTCTTGTGTGGATCCTGGGTTTGGATGGACAGACCTGAGAGGAGCAGGAGGAGTCTCCTTGTCTGTTGTTTGTATGAATGTGGAATTTAAAAAGTATTTGTTTTTCATGGGCTAGGGGTTTATTAGGTGAGGGCTAGAGAGGGGGGTGAACCCATGGAGAAAACAGATGAAGTTTAGTTAGCAGTCAAGGCAGGAGGAGGTTCCTCTATTGGGTCTGCAGAAGTTGGTGGTGAGTATAGTGGCTAGGGGGAAGGAGTATGGGGTGGTAACTGAATGGACTGAGGCCTCATTAGGATCCCAAGTGGTATTGCATGAGTTAGTGGGGCAGTTTGTGCAGAGGACAGATGGGCGGGAAAGCGAATGTTCCAAGTTACCAATACCAGGTGCAAGCAAAACATGGAGAATAGTTAGGACCAACACAGTGGTGTACAGCAACATAGTGTTTAATAGGGGCCCAATGGTGAGGAGGGAGACAGTGGGAGTGAGACCTTTAGTGTTTTGATGACCTCTAGTGGTAATTTGGTATAACCAACAGGTGGGAAAGTCAGGTGATTGAAAATCACATGATCACCACATCTATAAATTTAAGGACAGCCAGGGATGAGGGGAGGGCGGGTCCAAACAGTAACGCAGCACACTGTACGTGGTCTGCTTGCTTGGTGGCTGCTCCATACCTTTTGTCTTGCGGTGGGCGTCCCAAAGCTCTTGTGTTGCTGGGAGAGAGCTGGTAAACTGCTCTTGGAGGATTAGCTGAAGAAGAAACAAAGAGATGGGTGAAAATTAAAATTCAGGCAGCCGGGGAGGGATAACAGATCAGGTGTCAGGAGGAAGGCTCGGACGAGGGGAGAGACTACGGAGAGAGAGGCTGCACTGAGCAATAATTAAATATGCTTTCAGGGCTGGCTGGCTAGCTACTAAAACAACAGGTCGCTGAAGGCTGATTGAATGTCACAAAAAGCTGGTATTAACATGCTTAAACATTTAACATGCCAAGTACAGCAGATCCAGCGTGTGGCCCTTGTCTATTTCCTTTGTCTCCTAATCAAAGAAAACTATCAGGTTAGTCTGTCAAGACCTTCCTGCCACAAAACCAGGATGTTTACTATCCTGGAGTCCGTTGCTCTCCAGGTAGTCTATGAGGTCCTCTTTGATCAGAGATTCCATCAGCTTCCCCACAATAGAGGTCAGATTGACAGGCGACCGTGCCTTTAGTGTCGCCAGGCTGACTCTGTGGAACTCACTACCACCTGCAGTCCGGGAGGCCCCTTCGACTGAGGTGTTCAAACAGAGGCTAAAAGCCCACCTCTTCTGCCTAGCCCATCTGGAATAACTTGTTCTGCCTGACTGTTTTGAGTAATTATAAACACCTATGATAAAGCTGTGATTATGAACTTTAGTATTTTATATTTATTTTAATGCTCTGTGCTTTGTATTTCTTGTATTGTTTTTATTGTTAGGCGCCCAGAGCCTCCGGGAATGGGCACCATAGAAATAAAACTTGCCTTGCCTGTAGTTCCCAGCTTGCTGCTTATCCCCCAGTACATGAGTTTTCATGTCACACAACAAGTCCGTTTCAGTACACGTGAGCTTTCAGGTCACACTACAAGTACGTTTCAGTACAGGAACTTTCAGATCACACTACAAGTAAGTTTCAGTAAAGAAACTTTCAGGTTGCATTACAAGTAAACTTCAGGACACAAGCTTTCAGATCACACTACAAGTACATTTCAATATGCAGGCTTTCGTGTCACACTGCAAGTAAGTTTCAGTTCACAAGCTTTCGCGTCACACTACAAGTAAGTTTCAGTACACAAGCTTTCACGTCAGACTCCAAGTATGTTTCAGTTCACGAGCTTTCATGTCACACTACGAATAAGCTTCAGCACACAGGCTTTCTAGTCATTTTCAGTACAACGCTTTCATGTCACACTACAAGTACAACATGGCCTCACTAATCTGCTCTTTTTTATGTTTTGGGTCTTTGAAGAAGGATTTTAGGGAGTCCTCTCTTTCACTGGGGAGTGCATTTGGATTCCTGAACCCACGCAAAATTAACACCATGTTTGCGTTATTTAGTATCTGCTTAAACAGTCAAAACCAAGGCTTCATAGTTCACCTGCTTGTTCATTCACATTGATGTTCGTTAAATAGCTCACAGCTGTATTTCACTGAAATTGTTTAAGATCTTTCCCCCTTTTTAAAGAGTGTAAGAGCAGGGCATCTTACCTTTTTTCTTTTTTTTTTTTGTTGGGGCTCAGTAGCTGAAACCAGGACACTCCTGGTCGGATCAGGGCAGATGCAGCAGCCTTACCGTATTTAAAGCAGCATTCCATGTTGGAATCCGTGTGGTCTAGTAGTTAGAGCACTGTCTTTGGAACCATGAGATCACAGGTTCAAACCCCATCAGAGTCAAATAATCACTCTGTAATGCAAAATACGTACTGTGTGACTGTGCGGAAGTTAGCCTCCCAGTGCGCCAGTCCACCCAGCTGCAGAACTGTGTAAATACTTAAACCAAGGCAGCTGAGCCAGGCTGTGGGACGTCACAGTGGTTAGCACATTGCTCCACAAATCCAGCTCTCTGCTCCAGGCCAGAGGCATCTAGTGAACACTAGGGCAAGCCTACTACTCCATCCTCCCCCCCATTGATTTCTTTATCTCCTTTCTGCAGGACTGGCCCCACTTCACCCCGGCGTCCACTGGTTCTCACCTCTGGCTTGAGGTGCTAGCTGGCCAGGTACGGCACCTTCAGAGAGCCGGGATCATCCTGCCAGTCCACAGTGTTTTTCTGTCTCTGGTTTCTCCTGACCACAAGTGTGGGACTTGGCGTGCAATGATGCCAATGGCCGAGCCGTAAGCGCTTCCGGACACAGCATGCCAGACATCTGCTTCGTCTATGCCCCCTTCTTGTGGAGTCGGTGTGCTAGTCTCCAGCTGCCACTAGGGGCCAGGCAAGTGCCGATCTCTAGTCCCAGCCCTCTCCGGGAGAGGAGAGCTGTCTTCCGGATGCTCAATCCTCTCCCTCCCTGGAGACACGCTTGCACCGTGAACATGGGTCGCTGGCTTGGCAGGAGGTAAGGCATGATGCCTCAGCCCCTGGCTCTACTCCATCCTTTTGTTGTGGGGAACTCTAACTGCTGTCAGTGCATGTTGCTGTGAGTGCCAGTAGAAGAGAGCTGGATATGGGGAGGGGGGTTCAGGGTACTGCTGTAGGTAAACTCAACTGCTGTCTGTGGGTGTCTCTGTGAATGCCAGTACAAGAGAGCTGCTTTAAAGTGAAGGGTTTCAGGGTACTGCATTAAGGAAATGTAACTGCTGTCAGTGCATGATGCTGTGTGCACCAGTAAAAGAGAGTTGGATATGGGGGAGGGGGTTTGGAGTACTGCTTTAGGTAAACTGTTAACTGTTATCAGTGGGTGTTGGTGTTGTTGCCTGTACAGTGAAGCTGAATATAGGAGGGGGTTTGGGATGCTGTTGAAGGGAAACTAACTGCTGTCCATGGGGGTCACTGTGAGTGCCAGTAGACGAGAGCTAGATATAAGGAAGAGGGTTCAGTGTACTGCCCTAAGGAAACTCAAACCACTGTCTTTGATTTGCTGTGGGTGCCTGTACAGGAAAGCTGGATATATAGGGGAGTGGGTTTGGGGTACTGCTGTAAGGAAACTAGCTGCTGTCAGTGCTCATCACTGTGAGTGCAAGTAGAAGAGCTTCTGCCAGAGAACAGGCAGACAACACCCAAGTAGAAGGAGCTGCTGTTATAACTATACTTCTCTACTGGGACTAAAGAACTAGATCTCTACTACTGGGACCGTCAATTTAGGGTTAAAACAAAACAAAAAAAAGTTAGTGCGTTTGTCTGAGTTGACTGAAGTGAATTGTTATCTGTGCAGTTATCTAGGTGTTTGTCTCAGGTGGCTGAAGGGAATTGTTATCTGTGCAATTAACTAAGTGTAGAAAGAGCTGTGAAGTAGGGGGAGTGGCTTAGCTAGAGGGAAGCCAGGTTAAAGCCAGATTTAAAAACTGCCCTATATAGCTTCTGCCAGAGAACACCAAGAAGGAGGAGTTGCTGTTATAAGTGTACTTCTCTACTGGGACTATATTGCTCTCCTTCCCTCCCGTCCACCCTAAGGCAGTTCTACTTTTCTAGGCACAGGATTTGACTGACAACAGGAACTTCCTGTTTGGGAGCAGGAAGTGAGTGATCACAGAACCACAAAAGACTCACCATCCTAGATGGAAAAGAGTAGCTCTCCGCCCCCCCCCCCAGCCGCTGGAGGTCTGACTCTGAGCAAGTAAGGAGACTACTGAGAAATATAGGAACTTCTTGTCTCAGAACAGGAAGATCAGGAGCTTAAAGGGCATAGAGGCAGTAAGTAAGTAGGGAGAAAAAAATAAACAGAGGAAAGAGTAAGTATTCCAAACAAGAGTTAAGGGGCCAGAAATAAGACATGATGGGAGTGGTGTAGTGCAGTGGCTGTGGAGCAGCAGTCTTCCAGGAGACATTCTGGAGGATGTGGTGTTGTCCCATCTGCAGGCACCTCTCTGGGTTGAGGGAGGAGGTTGCTTATCTTCAGACTGAGTTGGCCAAGATTTGGGGGACCTCCTCTCCCATCCAGGGACCACCAGGGCTACTGCCATCGCTTCAGAGGTTGCCAAGAAAGAGGAGCGGTTGGACCACAGTGGGCTCAGGGAGGGTGAGGGTGGTGGAACAGAGGCACATCCCTCCCGTTGTACCTCTCCACAATTCATATGCCATTCTGATAAAGTGTGGTTCCTCTATGGAGGCACCAGCAGTGGAGACCAAGGAGGATGCTGGGAACCTCCACAAAGGAGACCCACAGGAGGGTGGCATGGGACCCCACAGAGGAAGGAAACAACTCCTGGTGGGGGACTCCATTGTTAGGAGGGTAGAACTGGGGGAGAAAGGGGAGAGGGAGGTAAGATGCCTGCCTGGCACCATGGCTTGGAGGGACAGGGAGCGAATCCTCAGGATCGCTGGAGCAGCTGCACGGGGGAGGGAGCTGGATGTCATTGTCCACCTAGTGACAAATGACCTGGCTGAGAATGGGATCAGAGCAGTGTAGGAAGAGTTTGTGGAGTTGGGGGGGCCCTTAGACAAGTAGCACGCACGATAACCTTCTCGGAGGTGCTGCCTGTCTATGGCATGGATGAGGCTAGGGTGCTCCACACCATTAGATTCAATCAGTGGTTGAAAAACTGGTGCAGAGCTCAGGGATTTGGCTTCATTGGGGACTGGGGGTCCACCTGGAGTGATGCAGTCCTATACTGGTGTGATGGTCTGCATCTGTCCAGGAGGGGAACCAGGATCCTAGGTGATAGATTTAAATGCTTCATTGGCAAGCATTTAAATTAGTCAAGGTGGGAGGCACTGGAAAGGAGCAGGGAAATCCTAACCCCCCCCACCAAAAAAAATCAGGGTAGTAAGTGAGATAAACACCAAGATAGATATGTCGATAGGAAGAAGGGCAGGGGTAAATGGAGAAAATGACAAAGGCAATAAGGACAGGCATGAGGCAAAAAGGGGTAATGCCATCAAGAAATGGAGAGTAATGAGTACCAATGCCTGTAGACTGGGCAACAAGCTCCCTGAACTTGTGGCCTTGATGGAAGAGGGATGCCTGGATATCGTAGCAGTCACAGAAACATGGTACACAGAGAACCATGACTGGGATGTTAACATACCAGGGTACACAACCTACAGGAGAGACAGGGAGGGGAGAAGCGGGGGAGGAGTAGCTCTCTATGTAAGGGAAGGAATAAAAGCAATGGAACAAAAGAGTAAACAGGGAGAAGAGGAGGCACTGTGGGTCACCTTAGAGACTGGAAATGGCACCACAATCTGCACAAGGGTTGTATACAGACCCCCATGTCAGGGAGAGGGAATGGACAAGGATATGACAAAAGGCATCCTTAGGATGGCAGAGAAAGGGGAGATACTGTTGATGGGGACCTGAATATGCCAGATGTTAACTGGAGCACCTTTGCTGCAGCCACATCCAAGAACAGGGCCATTCTCGATGCCCTACAGGTGGCATGCCTCAGACAGCTAGTTTTGGAACTCACTCGTGAGGGAGCAATTTTAGACCTCGTACTCTCAAATGGGGACAGTGAGAGGATCTCAGATCTAGAACTGGGTAGCCATCTAGGAACAAGTGACCACCAAACAGTATGGTTCACGATAAACCCAGCTACAGAGTCAAGCCATACAAAAGTGAGGGTACTGGACTTCAGGACGGCTGACTTTGGCAAGATGGGAGAGTGCCTCAGAAAAGCACTAGCAAACAGGCTAGAAGGAAGGGTGGAGCAACAATAGGGAAACATCAAAACTGCCATCACAGAGGCAACAAGCCTTTGTGTGTAGGAAATAAACAAATCAAAATGAAAGAAAAAGCCACTATGGTTCTCAGAAGAGGTGGCGGGGAAGGTTAGGGAGAAAAAGATAACATTTAGGAAGTATAAGGAAACACAGAAGGAGCAGGACAGAGAACTGTACCAGTTAAGGCAGAAGGAACAGGGAGGGAAGTCAGACTAGCAAAGGCCCATACTGAGGAAAAGATAGCCAACTCTGTTAAGAAGGGGGATAAAACCTTTTATAGGTACATCAAGGAGTGTAGAAAGACAAAGGGAGGGGTAGTGAGGCTGAATAGAAAGGATGGTGGGTGGGTAGAGAGGGACAGTGAAAAAGCAGATACTGAACAAATACTTCTGCTCAGTATTCACAAAAGAGGAGGGGGAGGTGCCTAATCCAATTAACAGAAGCAGTCTGGATGGGGGGTTCAATTGCAGTCCTTTCACAGAAGAAAGGGTTCTGAAAGAACTCCTAAAACTGAAGGTGGACAAAGCAATGGGGCCTGACGGAATTCACCCCAGAGTTCTAAAAGAATTAATGGGAGAACTAGTGACACCACTGACTACCCTTTTTAACAAATCATGGGAGGATGGTGTGGTACCTGAGGACTGGAGGAAAGCTGATGTAATTTTCCTTCACAAAAGTGGGACCAAGACAGAGGCAGGAAACTACAGACCTGTCAGTTTGACCTCTGTGGTAGGGAAAGTTATGGAATCACTTCTGAAGGAAAGAATTGTTGAGTACCTAGAGGAAAGTGGGGCACAGGACCCAAGGCAGCATGAGTTCACAGCGGGAAGGTCATGTCAGACTAATCTAATTAATTTATTTGACTGGGTGACTAAAGTAGTAGACCAGGGAGGGGCTGTGGACATGGCCTACCTAGTCTTTAGCAAGGCATTTGACACAGTCCCACACAAAAGATTAATAATCAAATTAACCAGCCTGGGAGTGGGTCCCAGGGTGGTAGCCTGGGTAAAACTTTTGCTGGACAACAGGACACAGAAGGTAATTGTAAATGGAGTCCACTCTGAAGAAAGAGGGGTTACTACTGGGGTACCGCAGGGTTCAGTTCTGGGTCCAGTCCTTTTCAATGTCTATAAGTGACATTGCAGAGGGACTGGAAGGAAAAGTATGCCTCTTTGCAGATGATACAAAGTTCTGCAACAGGGTTGATACACAAGGAGGCGTGGAAAGGATGAGAAGGGACTTGGCAAGGTTGGAGAAATGGTCAGAAGCATGGCAGCTAGGATTCAGTGCAAAGAAGTGCAAAATAATGCACCTGGGAAACAAGAACCCAGAGGAAGATTACACAATGGGGGGGAGGTAGTAACAACAATAAAAATGGAAAGGGACCTGGGAGTGATCATATCAGATGTCCTTAAGGATAGCAAGCAATGTGAGAAGGCAGTAGGGAGGGCTGGGGGATACTGGGATGTATAGGGAGAGGCATCACCAGCAGAAAACAGGAAGTTGTCATCCCTCTGTATAGACAATTGGTGAGACTCCATCTGGAGTACTGCAGACCCCATCTCCGCAAGGGCATAGACAGGATGGAGGCAGTCCAGAGGAGGACAACTAAAATGGTGCAGCGTCTGCAAGAGAAGCCATACGAGGAGAGACTAGAGGAGCTTAATATGGGTACCCTTGAGGAAAGGAGGGAGAGGGAGGACATGATAGAAACTTTTAAGTACCTCAGTGGAATCAACAAAGTCCAAGAGGGTGGCATCTTTCATAAAAAGAGATGTGCAAGAACAAGGGGACACAATTTGAAGATGGAGGGGGGGACGGTTCAGGGGTAATGTGAGAAAGTATTTTTTCACAGAGAGGGTGGTGAACACATGGAACAGCCTTTCTGAGGAGGTTGTGGGGTCTAAAACTGTGGGAGAATTCACGAATACATGGGACAGACATAAGGCAATTGTAGTGGGGGGTAGGAAGAAATAGGCTGTTGGTTAACTAGGATCTGCAGCTTATCCTGTAGGTAGGGAAATGGGCAGACTAGGTGGGCCAAGTGGTCCTTCAAACAACATGAAATCTTGCTATATTCTGACATCATGCAGTTAGCCCCAGCACTTAAACTGCTCCAGACAGGAAAGAGTTAACTCTGTGCTAAAGCACAGAACGTTGAGCTTCAGCTTGGTTCAAACCTCTGTCTGCTGCAGTTTGAAGTGTAACCGTCGGATTCTTTACTCTGCTTAACTGAACAGTCGGTCCGGAGATCTCTCCTTCGCTCTCGGTTCGGTACAGTTAAAAAGTGTCAGTCTTTTAAACCGCTATTCTTTTATTTCGGTTCAGATCCCTGTCTGCAGTACAGTAAGTACTTTAGGTAGTGGAATAGTGCTATTTCTGTGGAAATTGTAAAACATATATTTCAATTGGTTCGACTGAACCGATTGTCTATATTTCTTTCTTAAGTTTTTTTGGTTTTCTAAATTTAGTGTGAGGTTCCAGACCTTATCAGTTCTAAAAAAAAAAAAGTATTTTTAATGTTTTTTTCCAATACCCGTGACACGGTTAGGAACCGATAAGGGGGCCGTACCTGGATTTTGCCGAGTAAAGGGTAAGTTTGTAGGATGGCTTTGTCTGAGAAACCCAAAAGAAAAACCAGGCCCACTGGGTTTCAACACTGCAGTGTGTGTGGGGAGGCCTTTGCTAATCCCCACACCACCTGTGTTTACTGTCTGGGTTTTGACCACCTTGATTCAGACTGCCAGATATGTAAAAATTTTCCTAAGGCCACCCTGGATAAAAGATTGGGTAGGCTTAGGGAAAAGGAGGCCGAGAAGTCCGCCGACCCAGATGGCTAGTCCGGTTTGGTTCCGAATGAACCTGAGGGAGTGCCCACTGACCTGGGCGAGACTCCCATGGGCAAAAGGAGAGCCGATCCTAAGGGTCAGTTCCGGCGAAAAGAAAAGTCCGGTTCGGATCCAGAACCGCATCGTCCAACCGCCGAGGAAATTGCTAGGGCGATTAATATAGTTCTGGCTGATCCGACACCTCCCGGTAGGCGTTCGGTTCGGTCGGTTCCTCAGGTTCCAGACTATTCTCCAGAAGACTATTGTGACACTTGGACAGCTGGTTCTGATCCCTGTATCATTTTTTTGTAATAGAAAAATATGTGATGGACTGTCTGCCATGAGAAATGCTGAAACAGCATGTGAGATCACACACACACACACACACACACAGGTTTTAGATACAAGGTGTTAGCTGGAAGGCCAGAAGCTAATTACAGACTTTTCTAAGTTAATTATTGCTTTAGCTGCTAAGAGGGAAATCAGTATCCCTTTTATGATGTTTCGAGGGGGAAACCAGGTTTAGTACACTGGTGCAAAATCATAAATGCTTTGGTGTCTGTGTGAGCGGGGATACTGCTTACAGATCAAAGAAATGTCATTTGAAAGAGAAAAATAAGTTGTGCTGAGGATTACAGAATTTAATACTTTGAAAAGACATCCTGTTTTTGTATAGATATCTTTTTTTATATATTCTGACAGAGGAGGAGCTAGGTGACCTCACACAAAGGGGTTGTCAAATACAGTTTTCTTTAAGGAATATTCTGTTTTACTTCACATAGACACTTCTATCTAGACTCTGACAAAGAAACATCTGTGAGCACTTTAAGCAGGTATTTAGAGAGAGAGAGACAAATCTAAGTACTGTGGTAAGAATTGCACTGTTAAAACCTGTTTTGTTTGAGATTTGTATGTCTTGTGATATAATCTGTATTTTATGTGTTACATATTTTTTATCTATTTTAGTAAAACTATATTTTTAGAGCTTACTTGGTCTGTCTTTGATTTCTTTCCTTTACAAGTTGAGTATGTATGATTAAAGCAGACACTATACATAAGCTTGAATGGTGATACCAAACTGGAAAAAGGTAAGCGGTTTAAATCTGAGGTCTTTTATTACAGTTTTTAAAGGGTTCATTTCTGTAGACCTGGTTAGGTGCCCGAAGGCAAAGATATCTGGCCCACCGAAGACAGAATTATCTGAGCTTGTGCATTGGGTATGCTAGCAAGAGGTTCACAGTTTGAATCCCTCCAAGACTTAAGACCAAAGGTTGACTTGAACCCACAAAATGGACAAAAGGGTTACCTTGTTCTGTTAACTGTTCACAAGACTGCAATCGGAGATTGGCACTTTGGGAGTAGAGGGCTGACCTGCTGAGTGGGTTTGTGACAACTATTATGAACCAGATCTGGAGGGGGATGAAGATTACGATGATGATGATGGTGTAGAAGGTCTGGATGAGCCCATAGAACCGGACATCTCCCCAGACAGACCTTCTGGTGTTTCCCCTCCTAGGCTTCCTGAGTCCCCTTCCCACTTTATGTTCTACAGAAAAGAAACCCTCCAGCTCCCACTAGATGAAGTTGTCGAGGAACAAGAGGAGCCTGACTATGTGGAGATGATGTACATCCCAGAGTCCAGGAGATTGTCTATTCCCCATCACAAATCTTTTGAGAAACAGACACAAAAGTTACTTAAAACTCCAAATTCTTTACCTCCTGTGGACAGACGAATGGACAAGCGGTATATGTTGTCAGGCCCAAGTATGGAGTACTTGTACCAGCAATGCAGCTATGTTGGGGTCGTGCAAGCTGCAGCCTGTGATAAGGCTAACATACCCTTGGCTTCATCCCCCCCCAGATAAAGACTCCAAGAAGTTGGATGCCATGGCTAAAAAACAGTACATGGCATATTCCTTGGGACTCAAGCAGGCTAACTATATGGCCTACACAGCCAGATACCAGAAGTCCAGATGGGATACTGTTCTGGAATTGGCTAAACAGGCTTCTCCCCAGCTTGCCATGGAGCTGGAGGAGGTGGCTGCTGATGGGATTGAGGCATCAAAAATCCAGTTTCATGCTGCTGTGGACTCCAGTGATGTGTCATCACGTGTCATGGCTACATCTGTGGCTCTTCGGAGACTGGCTTGGCTCAGATGTACTAGCCTATCACAGGACACCCAGGCTACGGCCATGGATTTCCCTGTTATGGAGAATTCTCTGTTTGGGGAGCAGACAGAGAATTAGATGAAGAAAATGGATGAATACAGGACCACCTACAGGAGTGCACAGGCCAAGGAAAGGCAGGCAACTCCTCAAAAGCAGCAATCTAGGGGCAGAGGCAGGCCTTTTCACAGGCCTTTCTACCAGGCATTGGCCTCCTCTCCTTTTCCTCAGAGGGGGTTCTTCAGAGGGAGAGGCAGAAGGGGGATGAGCAGGGCTGCATCCTCTTCTCAGTCTAAGGCTCCTGCCAAGCAGACACCCTGATGTGTCAGCCCGGGTCGACCCCCAATTCCTGTAGGAGGCAGACTGGCTTAGTACTTCCAGGCCTAGAAGTCTGTTACCTCAGACAAATGGGTCCTGGAGGTAGTAAGCCAGGGACTGGTCCTCAACTTCAAAAAATTTCCAAAGCTGAGGGTCAGGTCTTTTCTACCTGCAAACATCTCCGAAACCATTGCTCAAGAGGCAGAGGTTTCATCTGTTCTGGCTCTCAGAGCCATAGAGAAAGTTCCTACATCTCACAGGGGCAAAGTTCTGTACTCCAGATACTTCCTTACCCTAAAAAAGACAGGGGAGTGGCGGCCCATCCTAGATTTAAGATACTTAAATAAGCACCTAGTAAAGCCAAAATTCAAAATGGTGACTCTGGGAATAATTCTTCCCTCTCTAAGGCCAGGGGATTAGCTAGCCTCCTTGGACCTCAGGGATGCCTATTTTCACATTCCCATCAGGTGCTCCCACAAAAGGTACCTCAGGTTCGAACTGCCTTCAGGCCATTATCAGTTCACAGCAATGTTCTTCGGCCTAACATCAGCACCAAGGGTGTTCACAAAATGCCTAGCAGTAGTAGTGGCCTTTCTAAGGAGACAAAACATTTCCATATTCCCATACCTGGACGACTGGCTTATTGTGGGTCAGTCTCCAGACCAAGTCAAGTCATACCTGCAAGTGACCCAGCAAGTGCTCACTTCTCTAGGATTCCTCCTCAATCTTCCAAAATCAGTTCTCGAACCAGTGCAACCCTTGACCTTCATAGGGGTAGAGTTGGATACTGTCAAAGCAAGAGCCTTTCTCCCTCTGGTAAGGGTAAAGGCCCTTATAGAGCTAGCTTCTTCTTTTCACTATCTGGTGTCTTGACCAGCAAGGCATTTTGTTCAACTCCTGGGCCACATGGCAGCTTCCACTGCAGTGGTCCAAGTGGCCAGATTTCATATGAGGGACATCCAGTTCCATTTGAGGGCTTTTTGGTCGCAGAAAAAAAGATCCTCTAACCAAACTAATTCCAGTGACTCAGACTCTGATCCAGGCTCTCCAATGGTGGTTGGATCAGGACAACCTCAGGCAAGGGGTCCCATTTATCACTCATTCTCATTCTGTGGTTCTAACCACAGATGCTTCTCTCCTGGGGTTGGGAGCTCACCTGGGAGTCCTCACAGCTCAGGGAGTGTGGTCCCCTCAGGAGTCTCTTCTCCACATCAATCTTCTGGAGTTCAGGGCAGTGTACCTGGCTCTGCAAGCCTTCTCGGACTCAGTACAGAACAAGGTGGTTCAGGTCAGGACAGACAACACCACCGCCATGTGGTACATCAATAAGAAGGGAGCACTCGGTCTACGGCCTTGTGCATGGAAGCCATGAAATTATGGTCCCTGGCTTATTCTCTACAGACGTCTCTGGTAGCAGTCCACCTTCCAGGGAAGGACAGTGTGCTAGCAGATGCACTGAGCAGGATTTCTCAGAGCCTTCACGAATAGTCTATGGATACCCTAGTGTTAAAAGTGATCTTTTCAAGGTGGGGCACTCCAGAGACAGATCTCTTTGCAGCCCCAGACAATCACCAACTTCCTCTCTTTTGTTGCAGACCCCCAGTCTTGGGCTCAGGCCCCCTGGATGCTCTACTTCTGGATTGGGAGGGGACATTTCTGTATGCCTTTCCTCTGTTTATTCAAAGTTCTGGTCAAGATAAGGTCACAGTTATGCTAAGTTATCCTGATTGTTCCAGACTGGGCCAGATAGCCTTGGTATCCCCTGTTGCTGTCCCTAGCAGTCCATCTTCCCCTCTCTCTCCCCAGGAATCACAACCTGTTACCCTCCTCTCAGGGGAGGATCCGGTATCCCAATCTTCGGTCTCTCAATCTCAAGGCATGGCTCCTGAAGAGCTAGAATATGCAAATTTGCATCTTTCTCAAAGGGTGCTGGACATTCTCAAAGCCTCTCGAAAATCTGCCACCAGAAAAACCTATAACTCCAAATGGAAAAGACTCAGCATTTGGTGTTCCAATAAGCACATATCCCCAGATACTGCTGACTTGTCTACAGTTCTGGATTACATGGTTCATCTTAATGGCTTAGGCCTCAGACCAGCTACCCTCAAAGTACACATGTCAACTGTTTCTGCATTTCTGTCAGTGGGAAAGCCCTCCTCACTGGCATCTCACCCTGTTTTCTGTAAGTTCTTCAAAGGTTTGCTTAATTCCAATCCTCCCTTTAGGGATCCTACTCCTTCTTGGGATCTTAATGTTTGCATTGCCCAGCTTATGCAACCCCCTTTTGAGCCTTTGGCTGCAGCAGAACTTACGTACTTGACTTGGAAAACTGTGTTCCTGGTAGCTATTACCTCTGCCAGGCGTATCAGTGAATTACAAGCTCTGTCAGTGGAGCCTGATTTTG
This sequence comes from Neoceratodus forsteri, assembly GCA_016271365.2. NCBI lineage: Eukaryota > Metazoa > Chordata > Ceratodontiformes > Ceratodontidae > Neoceratodus > Neoceratodus forsteri. The sequence continues at coordinate 547,871,510 of JADMNL010000023.1, forward strand.
TCTCATTCCATAGGGATAAGGTGGTCCTTACCCAAAGTGGTTTCATACTTTCATCTGAACCAATCCATGTCTCTTCCTGTGTTCTTCACTGATCATTCTTCTTCAGGAGATAGAAGAATACACAGTTTGGATGTTAAAAGGGCTCTTTGCTACTACCTTGAGTGTACTAAGGCACTTAGGTTTGACTCCCTCCAGTTGTTCCTCACTTATGGTGAAGTGGGGAAGGGAAACCTGCTACTAAGAGAACTATTGCCAGGTGGATTGTCTCTTGTATACAGTTCTGCTATGAAAAGCTAGGCAAAGTACCCCCTCAGGCCTGAGGGCTCATTCGACTAGAGGTACAGCTGCTTCTCTGGCTGCTGCCAGAGATATACCCTTATTAGAGATATGCAAAGCAGCCACCTGGAAAACAGTCCATACATTCACCAAACATTACTCTCTGGATATCCAGGCTAGGAGTGATGCTAGGTTTGGTTCAGCAGTACTACAGAGCCTATTCCCAAAATAGGTTTGTCCCTCCTCCATGGAGGTACTGCTTGGTAGTCTGCATAATGTCAGAATACAGCAAGACTTCATGCTGTTTGAAGAAAAAATTACTCACCTTAGTAAATGTGTTTCTTCTAATGGAGTCTTGCTGTATTCTGACCTCCCCCCGCCTCCCCTCTCAGAACCTGGTGTTTGGGAAGTGAGCTGGCAGGTGCAGTGTTGCACCTCAGGGGTGTACTTGGCACTCTTCCCTTTTTAGAGAGGAGGAGTGGGTTATGTTATATGTTTTTGATAATTATATCTGTTCACTACCTAGTTTTTTGTTTTGGATTTCTCGACTTGAGTCTTTTGGGGGATCCAAAATATTTGGTTGCCTTTTGGCTAGTAAATTTTACAATTTCCACATTGTGGGGGTAGTTAGTGTTAGCTTGTAAAAATCTGATGGTTACACTTCACAGTGCAGCAGACAGAGGTTTGAACCGAGCTCGAGCTCAACATTCTATGCTTTGGCACAGAGTTAACTCTTTCCACTCCAGAGCATTTCAAGTGCTGGGGCTAACTGCATAATGTCAGAATACAGCAAGACTCCATTAGAAGAAATACAATTAATAAGGTGAGTAATTTTTTCTTATCTGCTCTCAAAGTCTATGTTTCTATGTTAAGAGAGATGGATAATAGGGGAGGGGATTCAGGGTACTGTTGTAAGGAAACAGTTTCTTAACTACCCTCATTGTGTGTCACTGTGGGTGCCAGTACAAGACAGCTAGATAGAGGGGAAGGATAGAAATCAATAGGCGAATACCTGTAGTGGGAGTGGATTTTAACTACAAACTGTGCTACTGCTTTCAAAACTCCAGTTTGATCATTGGATGTTTTTTCCAAACAATGGCACACCTATTTTTCCGTTATAAGCAGCCAGAGATTTCTCAAAGGTTCTTAGAAGCTTCACCAGCCAAAGCTCTAGCCAGTGTACTGATATCCTATACCACACTAGCAAAAGTAGTGCAGTACCTTAATAAATCATCGAGACTGTAGCTCACATTATTAAACAAAAAACATTTTGTTATAAAATTTTACCATTTTAACTAAAAAATGTTTAAACTAGGCAGTGAATTTCCAGTCTGTCCGGACTGGGGGCAGAGTAAGATCAGGCGTCTAGCGTTCCTTGTGAACGCTTCGGCTGATCCGTGGTGCGTGAGAGTCAGATGCTGCTGGCTGTGCTTGAGGCAAGGCAGACATTTCAATCTGTTCAGTGAAGATGTGAAGTAGCGGGGCTCGGGGACTCTGGGAATCCAGGCCTGCTGCTGTAACCCAGGAGGCTGTGTTCGGCTCTTTGGGATCAATAACGGGGTTGACAATGTCTTGGTGGGGTCTCATGTTTTTCTGCCGTTCTTCTGTGGAAACAGTACGCTGCAGGGGAGAGTCTGTTATTAATTTGCTTGTTACACCTTCTCTGTAACTATATGCTGCTATCATAGTGCATTACAGTGACACAGAATATGTTTTCAGTGCATTACACACACATAATGCCCTGTAATAGTGCATGATTCAAACACATGTGCTATCACAGTGCATTACACATGTAGTACACTGTTATCACAGTGAACTACACACACAGGACACTGTTATCTAAGCGCAGTACACACACACACAGATGGCTGTATTATCACAGTGCATTACACACACAGCACACCGTTATCGCAGTGCATTACACATACGCAAACACACACGCGTGCGTGCGCACACACAGTGCTGTTAGCACAGTGCATTACACACACAGTACACTTTTATTGCAGTACATCACACACCCACACTGCTCTATTATCATAGTGCATTACACGCACACTACAGTTATTGCATTGCATTACACACACACATGCACACTCAGTGCTCTGTTATCACAGTGCATTACACAAACACACAGTGCTCTGTTATCACACACACACACACACTCAGTGCTCTGTTATCACAGTGCATTACACAAACACACACACAGTGCTCTGTTATCACACACACACGCATACACACTCAGTATTCTGTTATCACAGTGCATTACACAAACACACACTCAGTGCTCTGTTATCACAGTGCATTACTCACACATAGTAGAAACTTATGGAAAGAAAGACCACTGGTCCATCTAGACTGCTTGGTCCCTATCTAGGTCCTGGAGCCAGTCTATTACTGGCCAGGCCGTATTTGATTACACCTTTCCCTCCTCCTTCCCAGTCTCTCACCCCCCCCCGCTATTCTCTCTCTCCCCTCCTCCCTTGACACTTGCCCCTCTCTGAGTCCCCCTCTTCCCCAGACCCTCCCCCCATAAGTCTCTCTCCTCCCTGGATCTATGTGTCTCTTCCAACCATACTTGAGTACATGTGCCTTCTGCACACTAACCAGCCCCTGCAGCAGTTGCTTCCATCTGTCCACCAGCCTTTCACTGAAGAAGTATTTCCTCATGTCCATTCTGAATTTATTCCCCTACAGCCTCAGACTGTGCTACTTCATGATGTTTCCTTCCTCAAACCTGAATATCCCCTGGCAATCCATTCTGTTTATGCCTTTGAAATACCTGAAGGTGTGGCTCCTGCCCCTCCTTTCTCTTCTAGTCTCCAGAGTACATATTAAGGTCCTCTAACCTTTCCTTGTAGGACGTTCCCTGTTGGCCATGGATCATCTTAGCTGCTTTTCTTCTGAATGGCCTCCAGGTAGTCCCTGTCCATCTTAATATAACCCCTAGGTGGCACTATCCCAAGGGCTACTACCCCTGTCTGCTTGGCTAGTAGTAGGTTAAGGGGCCTGAGTTCTGAAACAAGTGCCTCCACCCGGAGGTCAGGGTTGGTAGTGGTCAAGTTAACCTGGGCACAGCCCTCCAGGACACTGTAACCCCCTCTTTCCTTACTAGTGGCCGGAACAATACACAATAATCACTTTCACAATACCCCTGATACACCACACAAGTACCCACACTGTTTGCACTTACTACCAGGGCTTTCCTTGGGCCTGGCCCTGGGGACCCCCTGTAAAACAAGGTTATACACAGCAAATAACAGCAGTACAGTACTCTTGCACAAACTGGAACCACAGTCAGGGTAAATGCAAAAAAGAGTTAGATCTGATTTATTTAAGGGGCCTGAACAAGGGAGGGGCGTAATCAAGTTAATTTGCTTAAAGGCTCTATCAATCAAACAGTTATGCATGCACTTCAGGGTCCATAAACAGTCACACACTCTGGGTACCCAGATGGAGAATGGTGGGTTAGCCAGGAACGTTGCAGCTGGTTGGGGCCCTGTGATGGAAGAAAACAACATACACAACACACACTATTTGTAATCCGGAGCCGGAGGGCTCAGTTCGTGAAAAGAAAACAACAAGACAATCAGATGACACACTCTTTAGATTAGGCTATTGTTGCAGGAGCTACCCTGATGATTACTCACAATACCCAAGACTGGACACAGGCTGGATGAAAATCGAGACAGCAGGTGGTTAATCTGGAGTGCCAGGAGAAGCAGAGCCCACCGTTCGGCAGGGCGTCATTCCTGTTCAAGCATGGAGCAGGGGCTGATCCCCAGGCAGGTCTCTCATCGGTGGCTTTCTCTGTGCAGTGGGGTAGTCTGGCAGGGCCAGTGTGGCATGGCCCAGGCCAAATGGAGATGAAACAGTTCAGTCCGATTAGGCTGGATAAAGCTTCCAGCAAGCAAAACACAGTTCACACAGTGGGGAACCAAATCACGACCCACTTTCAATACACAGCACATTTACATGTAAAGGATTCTACGGTACCAGCAAGCAGAACACAATTCACACAGTGGGGAACCAAATCATGACCCATTTTCTTTACACAGCACATTTACATGTAAGGAAATTTTACTGTACCAGACAAACCGCTCTCCGGTCATGATCGCAAAGTCTCTGCACAAACCGGGGATTCAAAAGCAGCTGGAAATCCTGACAGGCTGATCACATTCAGCAAATCTTCAGTCTTCTTCAGGTTAAACCCTGGTCACAGTCCAGTGGCTTAAATAGTCCTCACAGCTCTGATCCAGTATGAATAAACTATTTTCCCTCTCAGGGACAGCAGACAGGCAGGCCAAAACTCAGCCCTTTCACAGTTCTCCCCTGCAATACTACACAGAACTGCTGCTCAAAAATCACTTGAGCTGTTACTTCACTTCTCAGCTCAAAACTGAAACTAGCTGCAGCAGCCTGGAAAATTTTCCAAGATACAAAAGGTTCGGTTGGCTGATCCTCCTGTCAGTCACAACAAAGGCTCCCTCTTCAGGTGCAAAAAGGCGCAAAAAGCCCCAAACTACAATTCCTACAGATTTTGACTCCAGACAGCTCCTGTAGTCCGGCTCCATTTTAGATCCCACCAGTATTGATTGGTCCAATTCGCAGTCCAGGACCCAGATAGTGGAGATAAACAAAACACTCCTTGCTGCAAAGAAGGCAGGTTAGACAAACTACATTATCATTACCACTCTAAATGATTTTCAGCAAATAGTTACATCTTTCAACAGAGCTCCCTCTGCGCAATTAGCAATGGCAGAAGTGGAGCAATTATTCAGCAGTTCAGGCAGGACTCAAGCATGAAAACACTCAGCCCTCTGATCCATTTTAACTGCAAACCAGGCAGCTCTTAAAGAGACAGTACATAGAGGCATTACAGGCACTCTCTAGCAATAACATTTAAACGGATAGAACGCAGGACACCAGCCTGGCAGTGAGCATTTAGGCAAGCTCAAGGAAGACTTTTCGTGAACCCCCATTTGTATGGGGGTTACATTAAGATGTGGACTCCAGAACTGGGCACAGTACAGTGGAAGGACTACTTGCTGTCTGCTGCTTGGAACTCCAGAACTAAACACAGTACAATGGTAGGATTACATCTCCTGCTCCTGCTACAGACTCTAGAACTGGGCACAGTACAATGGTAGGATTACTTCCTGTCTGCTGCTCGAGACTCCAGAACTGGGCACAGTACAACAAAAGGGTTACTTCCTGACCCCTGCTTGAGACTCCAGAACTGGGCAGAATATAGTGGTAGGATTACTTCCCATCTTCTGCTTGAGACTCCAAAACTGGGCGCAGTACAAGGGTAGGATTACTTCCTGTCTCCTGCTTTGAGACTCCAAAACTGGGCATAGTACAGGGGTACAATTACTTCTTGTCTCCTGCTTGAGACTCCAAAACTGGGCAGAGTACATGGGGTAATATTAGAAACTGTGCCCTGTGTGAGACTCTAGAACTGGGCACAGTACAGCGGAAGGATTATTTCCTGTCTCCTCCTTGAGACTCTTGAACTGGGCACAGTACAGTGGTAGGATTACTCCCTGTCTCCTGCTTGAGACGTCAGAACTGGGCACAGTATAGCAGAAGTATAACTTCCTTTCACCTGCTTGAGACTCTGGAACTGGGCAGAGTACAGTGGTAGGATTACTTCCTGTCTCCTGCTTGAGACTTCACTGGGAACAGTATAGCAGAAGGATTACTTCCTGTCTCCTGCTTGAGACTTACTGGGCACAGTATAGCGGAAGGATTACTTCCTATCTCCTGCTTCAGACTTCAGAACTGGCCACAGTACAGGGGTAGGACTACTTTCTGTCTCCTGCTTGAGACTCCAGAATTGGGCAGAGTACAGTGGTAGGACTACTTCCTGTCTCCTGCTTGAGTATGCTCTTTCTGTGCATCTGAGCATCCTGTTTGCCTTACAGTGTGCCTTTTTACATTGTGCTGAGTTCTTCAGGTTGTTGCTGATTATGACTCCCAGGTTTGTAGCCTCCACTGTTTGTTCCAAGTACACTCTCGCCATCCAGTATTTGGTCCTAGGATTTTTTCTTCCCATGTGCATGACCTTACACTTCTATTGTAGAATCTCAGTTGCCAGACCCCAGACCATTTCTCCAACTTGCCAAGGTCTTTCTTGAGTTCCTGGATGCCTTTCTCTTTGTCCACCCTACGCGTATTTCAGCGTCATGAGCAAACAGCAGCATCTCCCATGTATGCCTTCCCCAGTGTCACATATGAACGTGTTGAAGAGCGCAGGCTGGACTCTCTATAATGATGCATTAGGAAAGGGAGAGGGGAACTTGTTTAACCAGGAAAGGCACACTAAGCCAGAGCTTGTTTCCAGGTGCGACCTGGGAGCACAAGGAAGTTAAGTGACTTGCTCAGGATCGCACAGTATGCAAGTAGGGACTGTGGTATTCAAACCCAGGTCTTCAGGTTTGCAGCTCAGTGCCCTTAACCACTACACTGTATTGCCTTCCTAAGCTACATACAGGGACCATGGACTGATTTACAGCTGATGATGTCATCGTTTGGAATCCCTATAAAATGATACATTAGGAAAGCTATATACAAAGGCCACAGACTGATTACAACCGATGATGTCACTGCCTGTAATCCTTATAATGATGTATGGGGGAATCTACATACAGGGGCCACAGACTGATTGCAGCTGATGGTGTCCCCGGCTGGGTGCATTAGGGAAGCTACATACAGGGTAACCGATGATGTCACTGCCTGTAATCCTTATAATGATGTATTAGGGAAGCTACATACAGGGGCTATGGACTGATTGCAGCTGATGGTGTCCCCAGCTGGGTTCATTAGGGAAGCTACATACAGAGGTCATGGACTGATTGCAGCCGATGGTGTCTCCGGCTGGGTGCACTAGGGAAGCTACATATAGGGGCTGTGGACTGATTGTAACTGATGGTGTTCCCAGCTGGGTGCACTGGGAAAGCCACATACAGGGGCCAAGGACTGACCACAACTGATAGTGTCCCCAGCTAGGTGCACTAGGGAAGCTACATACAGGGGCCACGGACTGACTACAACCGATGGTGTTCCCGGTTGGGTGCACTAGGGAAGCTACATACAGGGGCCACAGACTGACTACAACCGATAGTGTCCCCAGCTGGGTGCACTAGGGAAGTTACATGTGGTGCATACCAGGGGCCAATCAACTGTAAGAAGGCAGAATTCCTGTCCAGGGAGATTGCTGCTGGGAGGAACCGGCCAACTATGCTCTTTTGGACTGTGGACAGGCTTCTCCATCCTTCCTCTCTACAGCTGAAGGTAGCTTTTTCTAACACACTGTGCGAAGAGTTTGCTCAGTTCTTCTCAGACAGGGTGTCTACCGTCAGGCAGGGGGTTCTGCCAGTGGGTCAGAGTTTAGCCGACAGTGGTCGCCTTGGGTGACCAGAGAGCTCTCCACCTGGTTAGGGCGAGTTTAGACTGGTGGAGGTGGCTGAGGTCATTGAGATTGCTTCCAAGCTTTGGCACACCTTTTGCGAACTGGACCCCGGTGCCAACTCGTTTCTTAATGAGATGTGTTGACTCCGTTGGCCTGGTGTTTGCCTTGATTGTCCGGTGTTCCTTGTTGGAGGGGGTCTTTCCCGATGTTTTGAAGGAGGCATTGGTGAGACCTCTTTTGAAAAAAACATTGTTGGACCCTGAGATCACGGCAAATTACCATCCTATCTCCAGTCTTCCATTTTTGGGTAAGATTGTGGAGAAAGTGGTGGCGCTTCAGCTTGAGGAGCATCTCATGGCCCATGATTTATACGAGCCGCTCCAGTCTGGGTTTCGTGCGAGGCATAGCACAGAAACTGCGCTAGTTTGGGTGCATAATGACCTCCTTAGGGCTAGAGATCAAGGGGAAGAGACAATTCTTATACTCCTTGATCTCTCTTCAGCGTTTGACACGGTGGACCATCGAGTGTTACTTGACTGCCTGAGGGAATTCTGCAGACTTGCTGGCACTGTCATCTGCTGGTTTGAGTCTTTTCTATGTAACAGGAGGCAGAGGGTAGTGATGGGGAATTTCTCCTCCTCCCCTGGCCACCTGTCATGCGAGGTTCCCCAGGCTTCGGTCTTGTCGCCGATGTTGTTTGCCATGTATATGCTGCCCCTGGGAGAGCTCATTAGGAAGTACAGTCTGGATTTTCATTGTTATGCCGATGATACCCAGCTGTATTTTTCCTTTGCCCCTGGAGCATCTCGTGCAGTGGAAGTGCTAAATAGTTGCCTCGCTGAAATCAATGACTAGATGGCCTCCAACTGAACCCCAATAAGATGGAGGTACTGGTGGTGGAGTCAAACAGAGGGCGTGATAGGTTGGCCTCTGGTGTAGAAACAGGGCTTTTTCTTAACTCAGTACCATTGAAGGCCTCCTCTAGGGTGCAGGATATGGGCGTTTTTCTTGACAGTGGATTGACACTTGAGTTTCAGGTGTCTTCCACTGTCCGTACTAGTTTTTATCATCTGAGGAATATCGCCAGGATAAAGCCCCTAGTTCTGCCGCAGGACCTCCCCACCTTGGCATATGCCTTTGTGACGTCCAGGCTGGACTACTGTAATGCACTCTATCTCAGGGTCTCTGGGGGTACCCTGCGCCGACTGCAGCTGGTGCAGAACACGGCAGCGAGGCTGTTGACAGGACAGTCTAAGTATTGTCATATTACTTCGGTGCTGTGTCAACTGCACTGGCTGCAAGTCAGGTGGAGGGTCCTCTTTAAGGTGGGTTTACTCACCTTTAAGGCCCTACATGGCCTGGGCCCTGGTTACCTGAAGGACCTTCTCAGTCCTGCTGTCTCGGTCCGCTCCCTCCGCTCCTCCTCTAGGGGCCTTCTTGCGATTCCCAGGATGAGGTTAAAAACAACTGGCAACAGAGCATTTAGTGTCGCCGTTCCTGTCCTGTGGAATTCGCTCACTCCAGCTGTTAGGGAGGCCCTTTCTGTGGAGGTATTTAAAGCCCGTCTTAAGGTCTTCCTGTACAATCAGGCCTTCCCAGACTGTGCTTTATAGTCCTTGCCTATTTTTAGAACCTACGTCTAGGTTAGCCTTGACTTTTTAGGTAATTGTTGTTGCAGCATAGGTTAATGTTTATATAAATTTTGTTTAATTGTTGGCATGTTGTGTGTTTGTGTTTGATTGTATTGTTATGTATTTTTTATAATGTGTAGTATCTGTTTTTAATATGTTCAGTGCACAGAGCCTCCGGGATGGGTGTCTCTCAAATAAAATTTGCCTTGCCTTGCCTACATACAGGGGCCACAAACTGACTACAACTGATGGTGTCCTCAGCTTGATGCATTGGGGAAGCTACATACAGGAGCCATGGAGCGACTACAGCCAATGGTGTCCCCAGCTGGATGCATTGGGGAAGTTACATACAGGGGCCATGGACTGACTACGACTGATGGTGTCCCCAGCTGAATGTATTGGGGAAGCTACATACAGGGGCCATGGACTGACTACAACCAATGGTGTCCCCAGCTGGATGCACTAGGGAAGCTACATACAGGGGCCATGGACTGACTACAACTGATGGCGTCCCCAGCTGGATGCATTGGGGAAGCTACATACAGAGCATTTTTTTTTCCCTAGAGGTTTTTCTCTCTGGACATGTCTGTCAGGGATATGTCCTCTTCCAGCCATTGATTCCCATTTCCCTAAAGATCCCACCCCAACAGCTCTCACAAGTCTCCCCTCCATGGCAGTGACTGTGGGGGAGGGCTGTCCTTCCTGTGATGCTGTCTTTAATGTGGACTATGAACCAGTGTCTGCAGGCACAAGGACTCAGGAGAAGCCCAGGTCATCATAGAAAAACTTGTTTTTTCCCCTGCTTTTCCGCTTTACTCCCTGGTTCCTCTTACTCCCTGGTTCCTCACTCTTCCCCTGGCATGGGCATAGTCCAGTGTGACAGGGTTGAATAAGACCCTGTCCCATTTGTTATGTAGAAACTGTTAAAAGCAAGGATCTGTTCTATCCTCTCCTTTGCTGTCGCTTGTCTGTCTGGTTGCACAATCAAATTTTGTTGTGAGACCTACAAACTCATCACTCTGACAGTCTCATGATTCTCTCCCTCCTGCTGTCTCACTGCCATCACGTGCTGTTTTTTTGATGCTTCTGCCTTTTCTCCCCCTTTCTTATCTGTAGGTATAAAAATAAAGGTTGATCTTTGTGTGAAACTTGGATCCTTTGGTTTGAAAATGTATATAATTGTATTATTGAAATGATTGCAGAAAACTATTTTGAACTCAGGGGGTCAACCCTGAGATGCAGTGTGACCTACTTAAGCTCATTTGTAGAGTTGTCAACAGAAGATCAGTTCTGGGACACAATGTTCTATTTTGTGGTGCCTGCAGGGAAAGAAACTGACAAAGTTTTGGGACATTGTGTGAAAACAGAACATGTACTGTAACTTAACAACCTGAGGATGCAGAAGCTAATTGCCAGGCACAGACTTCTTGTAATAAGGAGAGAGAGCTGGATGTTTTAGTTTTTTTGCTGTTAGTTTTAGTTTTGAAGAAGCTCAGAAGATGGACTTTGTTTAGGTTGTCTGTATTGGAAACCATTCTGTACCTTTTTTTAATTTTTTTTTATATTGTTATTGGTAATATGAAACGCTTCTTGCGAATGTTATAACTGTTTCTGCTTTTCCTATGCTTCCTGACCTGTGCCTCAGCGACACCTGTGAAGCATCCTTGGCTCCACGCAGCAACATCCTGCAGAGGGATCAGGCTTCCTTGGCTCCACGCAGCGAAGTCCTATGGAGAGATCAAGCTCCCTTGGTCCACTACAGGGGTCACTGCAGCATGGAATCCCAAAACTAGGCCTCCCTGACTGCAGTGCACTGTTGATCTGCTGTGGTCTGGCCTGCCGCCCACAGCATGGGATCCCAAAACTAGGCCTCCCTGACTGCAGTGCACAGTTGAGCTGCTGTGGTCTGGCCTGCCTCCCAATGCGGTGGCTGAGTTTGCTCCCAAACTCGGACCACTTAAACATGCTTTCACAGGGGCGGTCAATTCGGACCCGCACACGGCAGCGGCTCTGTGCGATGCCATGGGGCCATCAAACTCAAACCACTTATGCAACAGTGCAGCCGGCTGCCACGGAGCCATCAGACATAGACCACTTACACAGCAGTGCAGCGTCCTGCCACAGGGCCATCAAACGCAGACCACTTACACAACAGTTCAGCAGGCTGCCAAACTCAAACTGCTTATATGGCAGCGTGCTGCCACAGGGTCATCAAACTCGGACTGCTTACACAACAGTACAACGGGCTGCCACTGGGACATCAAACTCTGATCACTTACATGGCAGCTCTGTGTGATGCCACGGGGCTATCAAACTCAAACCACTTATATGGCAATACAGCGTGCTGCCATGGGGCCATCAAAGTTAGATGGCTTACACAGCAGTGCGCTGCCACAGGGCCATCAAACTCAGATCACTTACATGGCAGTGCGCTGCCATGAGGCCATCAAACTCGGATCACTTATACGGCAGCACGCTGCCACGGAGCCATCACACTCGGACTATTTTTACGACAGTCATGCCACAGGGCCATCAAACTCGGATCACTTACACTGCCATAGGGCCATCAAACTTGGACCACAGCACTTATATGGCAGTCCGCTGCCACGGGCCAACAAACTCAGACCAGTTATATGGCAGCACGCTACCACAGGGCCATCAAACTAGAATCACTTACATGGCAGCATGCTGCCATGAGGCCATCAAACTCAGACCACTTGTACAGCAGTGCAGCATGCTGCCATGGGGCCATCAAACTCGGATCACTTACACTGCCATAGGGCCATCAAACTTGGACCACAGCACTTATATGGCAGTGCGCTGCCACGGGCCAACAAACTCAGACCAGTTATATGGCAGCACGCTACCACAGGGCCATCAAACTAGAATCACTTACAGGGCAGCATGCTGCCATGAAGCCATCAAACTCAGACCACTTGTACAGCAGTGCAGCATGCTGCCATGGGGCCATCAAAGTTGGACAGCATACATGGTAGCACAGCACTGGCCTGGAGTCATTAAATTCAGACCACTTACACAGTAGCGCAGCATGGTGCCCCGGGGCCATTGGGTGAAGAGACGTACAGAAGATGATGAAGGGATATGCAGATATGAATTGAGAATGAGTCAGTACTTTCCTGTCCCTTTAAAAGAATCTCTTGGTTGGCAGACTGATGGCTCAGCAGCAGCGTAAGCTGGAGGCCTGGGTTTGGGAGCAGACTTGAATTCTGGTGTTGATGTGGAGGGCCCACTATCAGGGTCTCCAAACACAAGGTATCTGGAACCTGTCAGAGACTCATTTCCACACAATGTGTTGGAGAGTCAAGCTGTTTTGTATGGCCTACAAGCCCTAATGGATTTTGTCAGCCACAAAACGGTCCTGCTACAGACAGACAAGACGTTTGTGATGTATTACATCAACAAATGAGGAGAAGCTCACTCCTACCCTCTCAGCAAGGAGGCGAGAGAGTGTGGGAATGATGCCTGGAGCAGGTGATCCTGCTCCAAGCCATCTGTCTGCCAGGAGCCCACAACATTTTGTCAGATGAGCTGTGCTGAACAGAGGCCAATCTTCATGAGTAATCACTAGCTCTGGACATCATGAGATCATTGTTCAACAAGTGGGGCACCCCAGATGTGGACCATTTTGCATCCCCACTCAACACCAAACTACCTCAGTAGGTCAGGTACATGCCCACTCCACTAGAGCAGTTGCCATGACCCTGGCAAAGATTTTCTTTTGTACCTATCAGTGATATATGCAGAGCTGCAGCTTGGAGCACAGTGCACACCTTTGTTAAGCACTATGCCCTGGTGTGACAAGCTGGCCTACGGTAGATGGAGAGGCAACACACTGCGTTTAAAATTCTCAGATGACAATGTAGTTTATTGCTCCAGAAAAATCATAAGCAGTCAGTTCAACTTTTCCAGCCTGGTCAGGAAACATAAATGTCTAACACAAAACAGCTTCACACAGGCTGACTTGACCAAAGGAGTCTTTGAACCACTTATGTGGGCCAGCAGCTTCTGAATGCACAGTCTCAAACAAAACACAAACAAACAGTCTTTCCCTTTAGCCTTACTTGCAGGTCAATAATATCAGCACATTCCACTCACTATTCGGGGCTCCAGCTGGCTGGGCTGCTTCTGTGCCTCAGGGTTCGCTGCTCTAGAAAAAGTCTCTTTCTCAGGAGCAGGTTTAAGCATTTTTCCCCAACTGCTCTCTCCAGCAACTAACCCTTCTCCTTGGGCATTGTGCTCTGTTTCCTTTCTTAAATATCAGCCTCTGTCTTGCAGAGCTCTCTGCCTGGGAGCTTCTCCTCTCTACAGGAGTTTTCCAGCTTCCAACTCACTGCCTGCTGGATTCAGTCTGCCTTTCAGCAGTCCCCTGAATCAGCAACACCTAAGGAGGGACCCCCCCCGCCTGTTCATGTTGCATTCTTTGCATTTCCTCAGCCTCAGCAAGGATCTTAAGCCCTTGCCTCCCAGTGTAGGATTTACCCTGTCACACCTGGATGTCCATGCCAGGCAGCATGCCACCTTTGGCAGGACTGTCCTGCATGCCTTCTGTCCTGGGCGAGCCCTTGATTTCTGTTACCCTAGTCCGGGGGATTTTTGTCTGAGGGTGGTACTCTGACTCACTAGTGTGAATCAGTGGTGAAGATTAATTCCCAGAAGATATGAAAATTACATAAAATTACATACGATAATTCTTGATCTTCTGGAAATATTCACCATTGATTCACATGCCCATCCGCCATCCCCAGGGCTCACTCTAGTATGTTTTATTGGCCTTCACAATTTGTTCTTGGTTTGGGCTGTGAAGACACCTTTTTACTGGTTTGTTGACCCTTTTTATGGGGTTATGAGGGCTATCTTATGCCCTTATATTAAAAGGACACTGTCAACCCTTTTAGGCTTTAAAGTGTCCCTAGTTTAAACAAGCAGTTGTCAATGCCAAATGTTGGCTTGCTGGCATTGGCATTGGTAGTGCAGGAGTTAGGGAGATGCATAATAGGAATGGCAGTGAAGTACTGAACTAACACCTACCCCCGCCCCCCGCAGAGACTGAAAGGCATTGGGAGTGTGGCATTGGGTCTTTGGCCATAATGCCAATGCCATTACACCTCACCCCACCCTGCAGACACTGACAGGTGTTGGGGTGTGCTTTGGGGTCTTCAGCCCTTATGCTCACCCCATTCCATAAGGAAATAAGCTAAAATGGGTGCAATATAGGAGAATGGGGTGAACGTTAGGGCAACAGAACCCAAGGCACACCTCAGTGCCTGTCAGTGGCTGAAGGGTGGGGGGTAGAATGCTACAAACATTACGGCCGATTAACCCAAGTTACGCCCTCCTCCCCATGCCTGTCAGTCTCTACAGGATGGGTGTATGGTTGGACATCTTAACGCCCTGGGCTTTTGTTGGTATTTTCACTCCAAATTTCCAACATTGGCTTTTTGGGACCCCACCTCATGAACAGTAGCACTATCATTTTGTTACTCAGTCCTGGAAGGTGATTTCGTACAGCAACTGTGCCATTCGGAGCCACAGGTGCAGAAACACATTTCAGGCAGGATGCAAAAAATTACAACTGTACTGTTCATGAGGAGGTGTGAAAAAATGGCAATGTTGAAAATCTGGAGAGAAAATATGAAAAATTTGAAAACTTACTAGCGTGCGTAGATACTGCGCAATGCACGCCCATAATGTGGTCATTTTTGGAATTTTTTCACCAAATTTGCAATGTGGGCTTTTTGGGACTTCCCCTCATAAACAGTGGCACTGTCATTTTGTTAATCGGTCCCGAAAGGTGATTCCACGCAGTGACGACAAAATCACCTTTTGGGACCAAGAAACGAAATGACAGATTTCATGAGGTGGGGTTCCAAGAACCCCATGTTGAAAATTTGGGGCCAAGATTCCTAAAAATGGCTGAAATATCGACCTGAGTTGAAACCCCCCATTATAAAGCTTACCGTCATTTCTTCAGTTAGCAGTTTGGCTTTGAAGAATGCAGACATGTCCCAGTTCAGAGAAGATCGTGGCTCCCAACCTCTGGAGGGTAAGCATGGGTGAGAGGGTCTGAGGGAGTGGAGTGCGCAGAGAGGAGGGTGGGGATGGAGGAGGGGCGAGGAGAAATCGGTGGACCATTTACTTCTTTGCAGGGCAGGAAAAAGACCACGAGGGAAGGTTTTTTTTAAACAGCACATAAAAAATAGGCACACTGGGATGGGCTCCAGTATACAACTGGGAACGCCGACATGGGGATTGGGCGCCCAAGTCGGCAAGCCATATAGATGGGTTTGGGGGGGCGCATCCGACACTGGGAGTGAGCATCCCGGTGTCAGAAAGGAGAGTGTTTAACCAGGAAAGACACACTGAGAGGAGGATGTCAACATGGGGATTGGGCACCCCCGATGTTGGCTTTGTGTGGCGGATGGCAGGAGTCACCATATGTACTAAAATGTTTCACCAGAAAAGGCACGTAATGGAGGTGTGTCATCTGCCGCTGCAACGACGAGCCTGTCTCTGATTGCAGCAGCAGACTCATTTCAAGTTGGTGGCACTCTCTGAAACTGCTGTTATCGGCAGCATGCTCACAGGTTGGCGGCTGAGGGACACACCGACGAAAGCATCGCCTGTATTCGCCACAACACTGACACACCTCTGAAACTGCTACTACCACAGTATGTTGTTTGCACATGCGCGCAAGCCAACATAAAAAGGACATTATGTGATTTCTCTGTAGAGACTGCTGGTGTAGCTGGTAGTTTGATTCTGATTCTTTTTTGCTTTATAAAATTGAAAAACAGACTGCCCGCCACACTGGTGTTAACACACAAAAACAGGTTTACATTCATTGAGCAAATCAAACTGCATTTTCCTGGACTTGGGAACACTCCCAACACACGCAGTGGGAGGCAACTATTGCATCATGAGTGGCTGCACTGTTTGGGGGTGTTCCTAATTTTCAGGAAGAATGTGGTAAGAGTAGACCAAGGATTTGAAACAAAACAAGGTTGGGTATACCATTAACATGCATTTCAGATCTAGTAAGATAGGAGGCAGATAAAGCAACCAACAACACAAATGAATTTTTTTTTTTTAAACTTCTTTATTAAAGTTTTATAATTTCCAATAGTACAACATACACACGTATATCCCAGGATAAATACCCGGGCCCACATCCCCAAACTGGATGTGGATACTATATACATCCCCCAGAACTATTTACAGTCACAGTTATATTTTATCCCCACCAATCTTTTTAATCCTTTTTTATTACAGTAAACTTCAATTCTATTCTATCAAGGTTGGTAACAGCCTATTCTATTACTTAGCCCGAATTACTTTACAACTTTCTCCCAATTTAACAATAATTGTATTTTCTCCGGACTAAACTTTAATAACTGTGTCCCTAGGAGAGAGAGAGAATCCATCCTGTCCAACCAAACATAAGAATGCCATCTGATCCTAGTCAACATTTTTATGAGAGTATTGTGCCTATGCAAATAAGAGAAAAAGGAAAAAAAAAAGACCTATCCTGTACAAATCATATATTACCATTCAGCCCTAGGCCCTTCTCACCTTCTCTTAAACAAATGAATTTTAGAGCATGCGAGCAAATCATAAAATGTGGGTTTTAACCAGAGCAAATATGATACGAAAAAAGGTTGACAGTGTCCCTTTAAGTGCAGAAGTACTTCTTAGGTTATGCTGCACCTCCTTGATAAAAAACGTGCTGAGGCAGTTGATGGCTGGGGACGAGGTAAGCCATGCGGCGTGAGCCAGTCTTGCGGTGCCATGCATGCACGCAGTTTACCTCGGTGCCAGCCCTCCTGAAAAGTTCTGGCTCCTGCGATGTCTTAGTCCCTGTGGCTAAGACCTACTAGTGTGAGTTAGTGGTGAAGATATTCCTAGAAGATCAAGAATTATGGTAACTACGTAATTTTCATTTTTTTTGATTCCCGGATGAGCCAGGTTGGGCACTGGACCACTCAGGTAGTTTGTGGTAGAGGGACTTGTTTTATTTTCTAATGGCCAAGGCTGGGCACCGGATGTTCTGCTGCACAGCATGCTGAGTTGTCAGGGCAGTGTGATCCCTACGTGCATGTTGGGAAGAGTGAAGAGCTGAGATTAAGCACCGAAAGAAGGAATGAAGGAGAGCGGGAGAGTCGGGCGGTGGAGCAGGATCACTGGCACGTGGTGTTACAGCCTTGAAAGTGTCTGCCGCTGGCCCCCTTTGGTCTAGTCTCCCACATTAGTACACTGTGGGCTGGAGGAGGCAGAGATGTCTGCATACGGTGGCAGCAGCCCCAAGCCTTCCATGCAGTATTTGAGCCCCTTACTGTGACCTGAATGGAAGGGTATGCATGGGGAGAGCAGTGTTTTACTACCCTGCCTATTCTGCTCATCACTTTGCTGCTGCTGCTCCTCCGTATCTTCTCTTTGCATAGTACATGAACTAGGCTGAGCATGGGAACCATCAGGAAGGTGGGGACCATTTTTTTTTTTTTTTTATTCACAGATAGTTTGATTGGAAAACATCCAGATTTTGTTTTTTGGTTTTTTAATTCCCTGACACGCAGGGTTGGACACCAGACCTGTTAGCCTGTTGGTCAGATTTGCTTTAATTCTGACAGGCCTGGTTGAACACCGAACCTGTCAGGTTGTTCGGCGGGGAGGAGGATAGTATTTGTATGCCCTGACAGACTGGGATAGGGCCCTAGACTCGTCAGTTTGGGGGAAGGGGACATAATTTTTATTCTGACAGGTTGGGTTGCATACTGGACCCATCGGGTAGTTTGGGAAAGAGGGACATCTTTTTATTTATTCCCTGATGCTCCTAGTTGGGTATCAGACTAATCAAGTACTTCAAGGGGAGGGACCAGATTTTGTTTTATTCTCTGATAGGTCAGGTTTTGCACTGGATTTGTCAGGTTGTTGGGGGAGTGGGACAGATTTGTTTTATTCCCAGATTAGTTAGGTTGGCACTGGACCCATCTGATCCCTTACGGGCCAGACTGGTCACTGGAAATTCTGTTCTGTTTTCCATTCCCTGCACTAGCAGTGTATAACTCCTCTGCCTTGTATAGCACTTTGGGATATAGTGTCTATAAAAGTTATTCTACAAAACCAAAAGGTTTCACAGTTCTTCTGTTCTTTGTCCTTTTTATTGCAGTAATTTAGTAGCGCGTGAAAACTTCTGAGTTTTAATCCAACCCACCTGCGCGGCAGTTGTGCTACCACTGGTCATGCTGATAACCCGGGTTTCGGAATGAGCCCGGATCGACAGGGGGCAGCTGGGGGAAAGCAGAATCAGTGTCCCTTGGGGTGCACTCCTGTTCCAGGGCAGGGGTTGTAGAGCCTGGTGTAAGTGTGACTCCCAGCGGAGCCTGGCAGTACAGCACCAGCTCGGGACTATGTTGTTGGGGCAGAGATGTCGACGGACATCTGTTGGGCACGTGTGGGAGTGCACATGCCCCATGCTGACGTTATTGCATGGCTGTGTCTCCAGAGGCAACCATATGCAAAAAAAAGCCTGTAGCAGCCACACAGTAACGCTAGGTCCATCGCATGCACTGCTTCTAGCCCGCTCTGGGGGATGCCGGGGAGACCAGATTAGCGTCTCAGTCCTCTTCTCCAGGGCTGGGGGAGCCCCATCATGAGGGACAAGTCACAGTCTCCTGGATTCCCCCAGTAGGTCCCCAGAGCCAGCAGGAGCATAGGAGGTGAACCTGAGAGGGGCCAGTCTGGCAGAAATCGGGTATATCCCCAGCCTCCACCAGGCGAATAAAGTAAAAAAAAAAAAAAAAAAAACTCTCAGCTTTAAATGTGATTTTAGTTTTTTTCTCAGAAAAAAATAAAAATAAAGGTTAGCTTTCCATTTGCACAGTTTTGCAGACAGTTTATTAGTACCTCCTCTCTTAACTCATTCATTGTCATTCTTGTCACCACAGTGGGGGTGCTGTGCTAACCAACCTGGGGACTTTTTCAGGGTATCACCTAGATCAGTTGCACATTCACGTTAGATTCCTCACTTGCTTATGATGCTCTCTTGCTCTCTTCTCCTTCCAGAATGTTAGCAAAGCATTACAGACAGCTGCAAGGAGCAATAGTAAAGCACATCACTCAGTCACTGACAGCCATAAACAATCATATCTCAGGCACACAGAACAGCCCTGAAACGGACCTCTCGTTCAGCTGCCCTTACACACAAAACCATAACCATGTTTCATTATCCTCATTACTCGTGATAAAAGAAATTGATACTGTGGAGTGCAGGAAAGGAAGATCTGAATGTCAGATGATGAAATAAGCATCTTGTATTTCACCAAAGCCGCTTTCAGAATGCTCCATACACTTAATGCATGGAGCAGAGAACATGTTGTGTGACAACACAGAGTATCATCTGGAAGCACAAGTGCGGGTGAGCTCTTTCATTTGTTGGCACAGAGCGATATTCCAGTTGTTCACTTATGAGTCTTTAGTCTGCACTGAGTGCTGATTTAAGCCAACAGCTTGGGTTCCTGTCCTCGAAGGAATTCACACACCAGAAGGCAGAGGGACTGCTTACACAGTGGCTTAATGGAAGGCAGGGGAAAAACAATAATACATTCGGTGTTATTTCCTAGGTGTCTCCCAAACACTACTACTGATCCAGTCTCTTTCAGACATTTATAAACTGTAACTCCCCCCCCCCACACACACAGCATGATGACACTGTAGCCCCCTATACACTGTGAAATAACCTTCCTCTCTCTGTCCGACTCGTATCCTCTCTCCACTTCCTCAAACCACTCCTGCTAGCACATTTCTCAAACTCCTGCACCCACAGCTAGCCATTCCACTGCATTACACAAGTACCTGCCCTCTCACCCTTCACCTGTCACTAGCCATTCCGCTGCATTACACAAGTACCTGCCCTCTCACACTTCACCTGCAGCTAGCCATTCCACTGAATTACACAAGTACCTGCCCTCTCACCCTTCACCCTGTCACTAGCCATTCCACTGAATTACACAAGTACCTACCCTCTCATCCCTCACCTGTCTCTAAACGTTCCACTGCATTACACTAGTACCTGCCCACTCACACTTCACCTGCAGCTAGCCATCCCACTGCATTACATTAGTACCTGCCCTCTCATCCTTCACCTGTCACTAAACATTCCACTGCATTACACTAGTACCTGCCCACTCACACTTCACCTGCAGTTAGCCATCCCACTGTATTACACAGGTACCTACCCTCTCATCCTTCACCTGTCACTAAATATTCCACTGCATTACACTAGTACCTGCCTCTCACCCTTCACCTGCAGCTAGCCATTCCACTGCATTAGTGCCTGCCCTCTCACCCTTCACCTGCAGCTAGCCATTCCATTGCATTACACTAGTACCTACATTCTCACCCTTCACCTGCAACTAGCCATTCCACCGCATTACACCAGTACCTGCCCTCTCACCCTTCACCTGTCACTACCCATTCCGCTGCATTACACAAGTACCTGCCCTCTCACACTTCACCTGTCACTAGCAATTCCACTGCATTACACTAGTACCTGCCTCCCACCCTTCACCTGTAGCTAGCCATTCCATTGCATTAGTACCTGCCCTCTCACCTTTCACCTGTCACTAGCCATTCCATTGCATTACACTAGTACCTACCTTCTCACCCTTCACGTGCTGGTAGTCATTCCGCTGCATTACACTAGTATCCGTATTTTGGATGAGACGTTAAACCGAGATCCCATCTGCCTGTTCTGGTGGTAGTTCAGGTGGATGTTAAAGACCCCATGGCACTTCTCGAAAAAGAGTAGGGGAAGTTCCCCAGTGCTCTAGCCAAATTTCCCCTCATTCACTAAAAATACCACCAGCAGCTTAATCTGGGTCAAAGTCACTTGGCATTCATCTGTATCTCCCTCCCCCGGGTCGTGCCTGAAAATAGGCAGAATCTGTCTAGTGCACTTACCCAGTCAACAAAAACTAAATACATAAATAAATAAATCTGCCCTCTCACCCTTCACCTGCCACTAGCCATTCCACTGCATTACACTAGTACCTGCCCTTTCACCCTTCACCTGCAGCTAGCCATTCCGCTGCATTACTCGGCATTCTATTCGGACACGGGCAATCCTTGACCCCAGAGTCTCTGAGTTTTGCCACTAGAAACTCTGTGTTGCCACGATCAAGTATGGGCTTGTTATTTATATTGCAGCAACAGACACTGCCTTAAAAACAATCAAGACCCTACTCAACAAGGCTTGCAGATTCATATTATGGGCTGATCGTTATGTGCATACCTGTCGTCTATACAAGGTGACTGGTTGGCTCCCACTAACGCAAAGAGTCAAGTACCAGCTGTGACATGGACAGCCAGTTCTGAGTGCTCTATCATTTTTTTTAATATAAAATGTATTACTGACTGTCTCTGCTGAGAAATCTAGTACTCTTGAAATGACCTCACTTACCCCCCCAGGTTTCAGCTGAAAGATGAAAGCCACGAGATCACCCACACACAGGTTTTTAGATACCAGGTGTTATGTGGAAGGCCTGAAGCTAATTACAAGGTGGAAGAAGCTTGAGTTGAGCATATCCATTTTATGACGTTTACAGAGGAAGAAAAGTAGGTTGTGATGTATGAGTGCAAAATCATAAAGATGCTTTCATGTCCTGGAAGGGGGAAGCTTATCATGAGATCAGAGAGATGTCATTTGAAGGAAATGAGTCATGCTGAGGATTGCAGAACTTAATTCTTGAAAAGACATCCTGTTTAACCTCTGGTGGCCTCACACTGACACCGTGTGTAGCCTCTGGCAGCCTCACACAGATGCAGAGCATAGTCTCTGGTGGCTCTCACCCTTCACTTACAGCTATCCATTCTGCTACATTACACTAGTACCTGCCCACTCACCCTTCACCTGTCACTAAACATTCCACTGCATTACATTAGTGCCTGCCCTCTCACCCTTCACCTGCAGCTATCCATTCCGCTGCATTACACTGGTACCTGCCCACTCACCCTTCACCTGTCACTCACCATTCCTCTGCATTACACTAGTACCTGCCCTCTCACCCTTCACCTGCAGCTATCCATTCTGCTGTATTACACTAATACCTGCCCACTCACCCTTCACCTGTCACTCGCCATTCCGCTGCATTACACTAGTACCTGCCCCCTCACCTTTCACCTGCAGCTATCTATTCCGCTGTATTACACTAATACCTGCCCACTCACCCTTCACCTGTCACTTGCCATTCCGCTGCATTACACTAATACCTGACCTCTCACCCTTCACCTGTCACTAAACATTCCACTGCATTACACTAGTACCTGCCCTCTCACCCTTCACCTGCAGCTATCCATTCCGCTGCATTACACTAATACCTGCCCACTCACCCTTCACCTGTCACTCGCCATTCCACTGCATTACACTAATACCTGATCTCTCACCCTTCACCTCTCACTAAACATTCCACTGCATTACACTAGTACCTGCCCTCTCACCCTTCACCTGCAGCTATCCATTCCGCTGCATTACACTAGTACCAGCCCTCTCACCCTTCACCTGCAGCTATCCATTCCACTGCATTACACTAGTACCTGCCCACTCACCCTTCACCTATCACTTGTCATTCTGCTGCATTACACTAGTACCTGGCCTCTCACCTTTCACCTGCAGCTATACATTCTGCTGCATTACACTAGTACCTGCACTCTCACCCTTCACCTGTAGCTATCCATTCCACTGCATTACACTATTACCTGCTTACACTAGTACCTGCTCTCTCACTCTTCACCTACAGCTAGCCATTCTGCTGCATTACACTAGTATCTGCCTTTTCCCCCTTTACCTGCAGCTAGCCATTCTGCTGCATTACACTATTACCTGCTTACACTAGTACCTGCCCTCTCACCCTTCACCTGTAGCTATCCATTCCACTGCATTACACTATTACCTGCTTACACTAGTACCTGCTCTCTCACCCTTCACCTACAGCTAGCCATTCAACTGCATTTCACTAGTACCTGCCCTTTCACCCTTCACCTGCAGCTAGCCAACCCACTGCATTACATTAGTACCTGCCTCTCACCCTTCACCTGTCACTAAACATTCCACTGCATTACACTAGTACCTGCCCTCTCAGCCTCTGGTTGCATCACAAAGACTGAGCTCATAGCCTCTGATGACTTCACAAAGACACACTGCTTAGTCTCTGACAGCCTCAGACATACACAGTGCATGGCCTCTTGTGGCCTCAAATGAATGCACTACATAGTCTCTGGTGGCCTCACATGGACAGAGTGCATCATCTCCGGTGACCTGACACAGGCCCAGTTTGTAGTCTCTGGTGGCCTCACATTGATGCAGTGCTTTGCCTCTGTTGACCACACATGGGCAAAGTGCATAGCCTTTGGTTGGCTCACACAGACACACTGCATAGTCTGTGGTGGCCTCTCGCTATCATAGTGCATAGTCTCTAGTGTCCACACATGAACACAGTTCATAATCTCTGGTGGTCTCACATGGACACAGTGCACAGCCTCTGGTGGTCTCACTTTGACACGGTGCATAGCCTCTGGTTGCCTCACATGGACACTCTGCAGAGTCTGTGGTAGTCTCTCACTAACACAGTGCATAGTGTCTGGAGGCCACACACAGACACAGTTCACAATCTCTGGTGACTTCACATGGACGCAGTACATAGTCTCTAGTGACCATATATGGACAAAGTGTATAGCCTCTGGTGGCCTCGAATGGATGTAGTGCAGGGGTTCTCAAATGGTGAGGCCAGCCTCCCTGGGGAGGCCCCAACCTGTTCTAGGGGAGGCTCAAGCAAGTCTTGAAAAAAGTACTGTATTTAAATTTTGAACTTTATAGAGTTTGAGTGAAGGGATAAGGCAAACTGAAAGAGGATAAAAGTAGGTGAATGTATGTATTTATTCACAAGTCTGTGACCAGGGAAAGTACTGTACACTGAGCCATGGCTTATTTCAGGTGTACCCAGGGAAGGGTAGTGAGAGAAATACAATTCAAAATGTAACTGCAAAACACTCAAGCAATAGAAAATGAATGAAAGTAAAGTGCAAACAAATTACAACAATAAACCAACAACGCAAGGAACAATGATTAATTAGACTGGCAGCAGAACTGTCCAAATACAAGAGTTAACCATACAGGTAGTAGGAATAAGAGCAGGGGAGAGGCAGAGGTCGGCAGGAAGGTTATTCCAGTTAGAGGAGAAACAGAAAAGCAGTCTGACCCATGAAGGTATGGCAGCAAGGGGTAGCAATGGTTTGAGAGTCAAAATATTGGAGAAAGTAGGTTGTCCTTCTGGGAGGTGGGGGTACAATAAGCTTAATAACATGAAAGCAAGCTATGCCATGAGGTTTCAATTTATTCCTGATGTACTGTGAAGAGTAGGCTATTTTTCTATGGGGAGGCCCAAAAATATTTCAGTATTTTAGGGGAGGCTCAAGATCTTTTTCATGTCTTAGGGGAGGCTCACTGTGACAAAGTTTGAGAACTGTTGATGTAGTGCATAACCTCTGGTGGCCTCACATTGACACTGTGTGTAGCCTCTGGCAGCCTCACACAGATGCAGAGCATAGTCTCTGGTGGCCTCACATAGATGTGATGCATAGCCTGTGGTTCCCTCCCATGGACACAGTGCATAGCCTCTGGTAACCTCACCTGGACACAGCACATTTTCTCTGGTGGTCTCACATAGCTGTGGTGCATAATCTGTGGTGGCCTCACGCGAATGCAGTGTATAGCCTCTGGTGGCCTAAGATGGACACCCTGCGTATTGATGCCCTAAGCATTAACTTTATATTTTGCCCTTTCTGGCTGAAGTGGTCCAGCTCCCAAGGGCTTGTGATTCAAAGGAAGGGGTATACCCCAGATCATTTACTCATTCCCCCACCTCTGCTGCCACACTGTCTGCAAGAGCAGAGAGGGATCCAGACTTTTTGAGAAACCAGTATGCTCTATTTCCATGTAAAACTTCTAATATCTAAATCATTTGCAAAACTTTTAGCAATTAGAACTCATTACAACTTTATGATGGTCACACCTAATCAGCTTTGTAGTTTGTGCGTGGTGTTATGCATTTTTCTGACTGTAGCATGTTCCCCGTAACCCACAGCACCCTCTGCGACATCATACACTTATGTCATACAAATGACCCTCACAGACCCACCATATCATCGTAGCCCTCTACCGCCATAAGGATATGGATGCATGTTACACACTGGATAGTTTGTATCCATCTGGGGTCTGGGCTACCTCAGTACTTGGGTCTCTGGGTTTGGGTCAATTCAGATATTGCACAATTTTATCAGACTAGGGTGAAGCACCTTGAATAAGCCTTGTTGCCATGATATGTCATGGGTGTGGGGGGGGGGGCAAGTTCCCTCCCAGGTGGCATTGCTTCTCCTACTCACAGTGGAGGAGCACAGGAAACTATCTCACTCCGTAGATCTGGGTACAGTTGTGAATCAGATTAGGTCCTGTAAAGTCCCACCCGCTTCACTCATCCTGTGCAGTACCACTGTGGCCTCAAGTTTTGAATAAAGAACTGTTGCTCTGTCTTTTTGGAAGGCTTACCCACTGTCCCAGACCATTCAAGCAAGAGAAGGGAGGTTTCGGCTGCAGAATCCCATAGGTTATGAAGGGAGGTTTCAGCTGCAGAATCCCATAGGTTATGAAGGGAGGTTTCGGCTGCAGAATCCCATAGGTTATGAAGGGAGGTTTCGGCTGCAGAATCCCATAGGTTATGAAGGGAGGTTTCAGCTGCAGAATCCCATAGGTTATGAAGGGAGGTTTCGGCTGCAGAATCCCATAGGTTATGAAGGGAGGTTTCGGCTGCAGAATCCCATAGGTTATGAAAGGAGATTTCGGCTGCAGAATCCCATAGGTTATGAAGGGAGGTTTCGGCTGCAGAATCCCATAGGTTATGAAGGGAGATTTCAGCTGCAGAATCCCATAGGTTATGAAGTTAGGTTTCGGCTGCAGAATCCCATAGGTTATGAAGGGAGGTTTCGGCTGCAGAATCCCATAGGTTATGAAGGGAGGTTTCGGCTGCAGAATCCCATAGGTTATGAATGACGTGGGAGATTGCCGCACAGCATGATTTCAACTTGCATGCAGGATCATGCTTCACAGTGCACTGAGTCCACGTTTACTGTTGTGAGATGCATCTGGCTCAGTCACTTCCCATGATGTGCACCTCCTCGCCCACAATGCATTGCCAGTCAATGAACACACCCTGTGCTGCAGCTCGATCCCATGTCCTTCCCTGCTCTACTGCTCTGGTGTGGTAAGTTTCCCTCTCACTGTCCATGTGGTGTTTGACCATTGATGCTGGTGCTGGGCTTCCTCCTGTCATAAAACTGTGATGTACCTCTGCTAAGAAATTTCCATTTGTCACATTACAATTGGGCTATTTAAATCACTGAAAGTTGCTGCAGGTCAGGGGAGATGAGCCCTCCACAATTCTGTGCTGTATAATCACCACAGTTAATACACAATTAAGCTGATTAACCATTCTGCATCAGGATATAGGTTGCTGAGTTAAAAGCCCATCCCATTACTGTTGTGGCTCTGTGATTTGCTTATTTGTGCCCTGGTTTTACTTTTGGGGAGGTGAGCTGAAGAGATTCTGGAGAAGTTGGGCAAGCTCTTTTTCTGCGACTTCTGCATTTCAGTATTGCTGTTCTGTCCCACAACATTCACAATCAAGTGGGCAGGATAGCCAAGTCAGAACTTTATTCCAGTAGCATACAATGTGTGCTTTATGTCTTTGTAAGCCACCTGTTTCATCCTTATTTGGGGACTGTGATCACTGAAGAAAAGGAGTTTCCTCCCCTCCCATTCTACTATTTGCAGGTCTCTCCCTTTGTTTTGAATGTGGACCGTGTCCAAAAAGTTCAAGAGTTTAAGTATCACTGCCCGTGGTCTTTCCCCCTCTTTTTTTTGGGGGGGGGGGGCTGAGGGTTTGATGGCCACGTTTGGCAGTGTAGCGTAGACCATTTGGTGAAGGGCCTGCCACCTTCTTGCACAGTGGCTGGATGAAGCCGATCAGATCTTTCTCTTCTGTCTTTTTTAGGAGCCTGGTGAAGACCAGGTTGTTAAGACGGCTTTTTCCCTCCTGGTCCTCTCTCCTAGCTTGCTGACCTTTCTGCTAAGAAGCACAATTTCTCTCCCTTTCTGTGGGCTTCTAACTTCTGTGGAGATTACCAGACTGTCTACATCGCCAATGCTCATTGTGAGGATTCTGAGAGCCGACTTCAAGTACTTGAAATCCCCAGCTAGCTCCTGTAATACAGTGTTTAGATACGAAAACGTTTCCATGTACTTGTCATTAACTGTAGCTGTTGCCTCAGGGGGTAGGGAAGGATGTGGTGACGAGGCAGGTCTCTCCAGCTTTGCGGCTTGTGATCTTATCACTAGTGGCGTGCTGAAAGTAGTTTCACTATTTTCACTTTCCATCTTACGTATGCCACCACGATTTTCAGTCTGGATGCTCACAGTTTCTGTTAGAAGAGGTTTCTGTAGGTTGTAGCTCAATTGTAGTTCGATTTGTAGTATAAAACAGGGTTTTCAGTAGCGTGTCTGCTGGAGCTCTCACCCGCTGCTATCTGAGTGAGTGCATCACGTGACTCCAGCGTTGGCCTTTCTGTAATGGAGTTGCACATTTCTGTTTGGGCATGAACCGGTGCTTCACTGTATTAGTAATGGTCACATCTTGAACAAAAATGTTACTTTACCTGGACATTTGGTTTTTACCCTATAGAGCTATTTCCAATCTCTCACTTCTAGCCAAGGTTTTGGGAGAAGTTTTAGTTCGCTAGACCATTAGCCACCTTAGTCACTTTACTTATTTAATTAAAATTTCTGTACCTTACAATTATCCTGTAGTATATATCGTACCTATTCGGAGTTCTCTTTTTGCTACTGATGTGGCTCCTGTGTATCGATGTTGTGTGTACCCATTCTGTTACCGATGAGGAACCTTTGGAAAAGAGCACGTGTGCTCAAAGGTGTTATCCAAATTTCAAATGAATAAATAATAAATAAATACCATTTCAATGAGGGGGTTAGTAAACAGCACAAGAATAAAACTGTTCCACAGTGAGTGACAGATGACGTTCCTTGTAGTGACTCAAGACCACTTATTATTTTACTTCTTGCTTGATTTATCCGCTGCCTGGTACATTGTTGATTCTGGCATGGTGTTTGGCAAGCTTTCTTCAGGTACTGTCTCAGATGATGTTTTGCTTTAATAGTAGACACTGTTTTTGGTGGGTGTAATGATTTTAACTCGCTGTCAGAATCAGTAAGTTTGGGCATCCCTCAAGAGTGGGACTGGTACTGTGATTTAATATTTACATCATTTCCTTTGGCTTCCCTTGCTCAGCAATGATGCATAGTACTTGCATACAGACTTCTAAAATATAAAGAACAATTGCAGGACTACAGAGTGACTCCTGCCCCTCCCTCTCTAGAAACAAAACTAAAATTGAGTCTTACTGAGAGCATGCTAAGGGACGTAGTGCCACTTTGAGGAAATTATTATGCAATTTATTTTCTAATCAGTCTGACAAACAGTGGTCCTTATGCACAAATGGATGGAAAGCCTAGGCTTCCCTATGCCAGATAGCCATGCTACATGGGTCCAGTAGATCCCTGCAGGATTAATGAAAGGGTTGTGCACCCCTTCTGCACCTGATCCCTCATCCATTCACACAGCTACATGCACAGATGGTCTGGGAGAGTGACAAGAGGGGTGTATCAACACTGTGCACCATTCACTGAGGCATAGAGTGCTGGCTGGGGGGTGGACAGGCTACACAAGCAGGGATCCTGCTATAGCCACTGTGCATCCCTCACAAAGTGCACCCGCTGGCCGCAGCTGGACGAAACCTCCCCACCATGCTGTCCCGGTCCTCCAATCAGTAGGAGAGGGCTGGGGGCAGTCATTAGGGCACTCTTCTACTGTAAACAGAACCTTGGGATGCATGCTGTCCCACAGTCCCCAGTTTTGCGTGGAGCGGGGGTCCAGTTTCAGACCAGGATGAGCATCTGACTGGATGCCCACCTGCAGTCACCAATCTGGTGCCAGGGGGGTATGGAATCATCGACAGTCAACATACAGTGGGTGCCAGTGGTAACTGCCATGCCCCTTCTGCTTGTCCATGGGTGTGGACATGTACTGGCCGGGTACATGTGATAGATACATAGGCACCAATATGCGTATGTGGTTGCAAAGGTATTATTTATTATTGTTAAACCATTCACAGTTGCAGTTGGTGGCGAGGGATTATCTGAGGCACAAACCGGTTACCCATCACACCGCTACAAAAAATCTGCCAGACACAAGTGTTGAAGGGGTCACTGGGGGAAGAGTCTCCATGATGCATTAAGTTGCAGTGCAGGTCAGTTGGCCAGATGCTGGTGGGCGCAAACGGGGATTGCACCCACTCAAACGCTGGCTTGTGACACCCAAGGAGAGCAAGGCACAGCCTAGCAACAGCTGCACTGAACTGTGTCATGAGCCCAGGGAAACGGGCTGTGGATGCTGTGAGTTTTTTGTGCCTTGGGTATTTCATCCCTGGTGGTCCAGTGGCCCCATTCCCTAGCCCCATCTTTGAAGCAGTCCCTAGTGTTCTTTTTGGATTGTGTACCCCTCTCTACCTGGTGGCTGCATGTCAGTTTATTCTGGTCAGTGTGCTCTGCAACAACTCGTGCCATACTGTAAGCTCCAGCATCAATCAGCCCCCCTGGACAACTCCTTCCTGGACATTTCTCCCCCCATATAAATTTAATAAAATAAACTCCAGAGAGGTGCAGTTTGGAAACAAGTTGTGCAGGGAGCCAGTTGATGCTGGAGCTAATTGTTGCGGAGCACACTGACCGGAATGAATTGTTGTGTCACCCTGCCTGGTCTACTCCCATCACCTGCGTCCACCTCAACCTTGCACCCATTGTCATTGGGACTTAAGTACATACAAGCAGTGAGGATGGGAGTAGGTGCCTTAAAAAGAGAGTGGGGCTGGAAGGAAAGGAAAAATGCAAAAAGGGGGGGGGGTAACAAATGGAGGGGTAACAGAACCTGGAAAGCCATATGTGTGTGAATGCTTGAAGTCTAGGACATAAGATTCCAGACTGAGAGGCCACAATGGTAGAGGCTGATGTGGATATTGTGGCCATTACTGAGTCATGGTGCACTGAAAACCAAGACTGCTACAGTATATGGCCATACCAGATTACACTCTGTTACTCTGTTCAGGAAGGACAAGGTAGGAAGAAAAGGAGGGGGCGTGATACTTTACTTAAACTACAGGTGGATGGGGGGTTGATATTAGTCCTTTCACAGAAGAAAGGGTTCTGAAAGAGCTCTTAAAGCTGAAGGTGGATAAAGTAATGGGGCCTGATGGGATTCACCCCAGAATTTTAAAAGAACTAAGGGAAGAACTAGTAACACCACTGACTACCCTTTTTAATAAATCATGGGAGGATGGGGTGGTACCTGAGGACTGGAGGAGGGCAGATGTGATTCCCCTTCACAAATGTGGGAGCAAGACAGGCAGGAAACTACAGACCTATCAGTTTGACCTCAGTGGTAGGGAAAATGATGGAATCACTTCTGAAGGAAAGAATTGTTGAGTACCTAGAGGCCAGTGGGGCACAGGACCCAAGGCAGCATGGATTCACAGCGGGAAGGTTGTGTCAGACAAATCTAATTGATTTCTTTGACTGGGTGACCAAAGCAGTAGACCAGGGAGGGGCTGTGGACATGGCCTACCTAGACTTTAGCAAGGCATTTGACACAATCCCACACAAAAGATTAATAAACATATTAGCCAGCCTGGGAGTGGGTCCTAGGGTGGTAGCCAGGGAAAACACTGGCTGTACAACAGACACAGCAGGTAATAGTAAATGGAATCCACAGTGAAGAAAGGGGGTTATTAGTGGCACCGCAGGGTCAGTACTCAATGGGTCCTTTAATGTCTTTATAAGTGACATTGCAGAGGGACTGGAAGGGAAGTATGTCTCTTTGCAGATGACAAAAGATCTGCAACAGGGTTGATACACAAGGTGGGGTGGAAAGGATGAAAAGGGACTTGGCAAGGTTGGAGGAATGGTCAAATGTATGGCAGCTTAGATTCAATGCAAAGAAGTGCAAAGTAATGCACCTGGGAAACAAAAACCCAGGGGAAGAGTACACAGTGGGGGTGAGATACTGACAACAAAATGGAAAGGGACCTGGGGGTAGTCATATCAGACGACCTAAAGGTGGGCCAGCAATGTGAGAAGGCAGTAAGGAGGGTGGGGGGATACTGGGATGCAAAGGGAGAGGCATCACCAGTAGAAAACAGGAAGTTGTTGGCCCTCTGTACAGACAGTTGGTAAGACCACATCTGGAGTACTGTGTACAGCTCTGGAGACCCCATCTCCAGCAAAGACATAGACAGGGTGGAGGCTGTCCAGAGGAGGGCAATCAAAATGATGCAGGGCCTGCATCAGAAGACATATGAAGAAAGACTAAAGGAACTAAAGATGTATAGCCTCGAGGAAAGGAGGGAGAGGGGGACATGATAGAAACTTTCAAATACCTCAAGGGAATCAACAAAGTCCAAGAGGGTAGCATCTTTCAGAAAAAGAGATGTGCAAAAACAAGGGGGCACAATTTGAAGATAGAGGGGGACGGCTCAGAGGTAATGTGAGGAAGCATTTCTTCACAGAGAGGGTTGTGGATACATGGAACAGCCTTCCTGAGGAGGTTGTAGAGTCAAAAACAGTGGGGGAATTCAAGAATGCATGGGACAGACATAAGGCAATTCTAGTGGGGGGTAGGAGGAAGTAGGCTGTTGGTTAACTAGGATCTGCAGCTTATCCATTAGGTAGGGAAATGGGCAGACTAGGTGGGCCAAGCGGTCCTTATCTGCCATCAAATTCTGTGTTTCTATGTTTCTATGAGCCGCATTCCAGGATACATAAAAGTGAGTGTGTTTGTTAAAAAATAGGTGGAGCCACACTCCAACTGAAGATTCCCACAACTATTTCATTGCAGCAATCCAAATGGCAAAGTCCGTGACATGCTCTACAAAACAACAAACCGGCCACTGACTGTTACCCAGGTGCCCCGGTGCTTCGCTCTGTTGAAGGCCTTCTGAGGAAGCTCGAACAGAGTGAAGCATCGAGGCACCTGGGTAATAGTTGGTGGCCAGTTTGTTGTTTTGTAGTGTGTTACAGACTTTGCCATTTGGATTGCTGCAATAAAATAGCTTTGGGAATTTTCAGTTGGAGTTTGGAACTGGAGAGTTAGCAGCCCCAGACCTGTACCTTGCCCAGCACTGGTGTGCGTGGCACTTCCTAGTCAGCTTTGGTGTGGTACTTTATGTGAAGGAGGGTACTAAAGCGACAGAGACACAGGGAATACAGAGAGGGCAGAGGTACTGTGGCTCACCCTAGAGATAGAGTCTCTATTCACACTGATGTGATCTACAGACCTCCAGCACAGGGTGCAGAGTTAGATAAGGCACTGATGGAAGCCGTTGGCAAAATGGCAGAAACTGGGAGGAGTTGTTGGTGGGGACTTTGATCTACTGGATGTAGAGTAGAGCCTCCTAGCTACCAGCTTCAGCTTGAAGCCTAGAAATCTTGGACTCCCTGTAGTGGGTGTTCCTTAGGCAACTAGTCAGTGAACCCACTCATGATGGGGAAATACTGGAGCTGGTACACACCAACAGGGACAGTGCTGCAAACGTCAAGGTGGGGGGGGGGCACCTGGGATCAGCGATCACTGTACAGTGGTGCAGCATAAGGACGGCTGCAAAATGGAACAACATAAAGGTGAGGGTCCAGGCGTTCAGGAGGGCAGATTTTAAAAAGATGGGTATGGGGGGGGGGACTAAAAAGGGCCATAATGAAGACAACAAACCTCTGCATCAAGCAAGGGAGCAAAATAGAGAGGAAAAAGAGACTGTTATGTTTCTTGAAAGAGGTGGCAGAAAAGGTAAAAGCTATGAGGATCGCATTCAGAAGGTAAAAGGAGATGTAGAGGGAGGAGGATAAGAAAGTGTATCAGGGAAAGAGGGGGGAGCAGCGACATCAGTAAGGAGCATAAAGGCACACACCGAAGAGAGAAGAGCCAAGGCAGTAACAAAAGGGGACAAGACAGTTTTCAGGTATGTAAACAAGAAAAGGAAGCCCAGGGATGGGATTGTAAATTTAATAAGGGAGGGTATCACCAGCAGAAAAAGGGAGATGGTGTTGCCTCTGTACAGATCACTGGTAAGACGCCACCTAGAGTACTGTATCCAGTTCTGGAGACCACATCTCAGAAAGGACATAGACAGAGTGGAAGTGATCCAGAGGAGGTAAACTGAAATGGTGCAAGGTCTGCATCAGAAGCCCCACGAGGAGAGATTAAAGGATCTAACTACGTATACACTGGAAGAGAGGAGGGAGAGGGGAGATATGACAGAGACATTAAGTACCTCACAGGGATAAATAAGGTACAAGAGGGAAGTATTTTTCAGAAAAAAAAAGTTGCTCAAGGACGGGGGAGCATGATAAGAAGCTTGAGGGGGGTAGATTCAGGAGAGGTGTGAAGAAGTACTTCTTCACAGAAAGAGTGGTGGATTACTGGACCTGTCTTCCAATGGAGGTGGTGGGGCAAAAACAGTGGTAGGGTTCAGGAATGCATGGGATGGGTATAAGGGAATCTTAGGGAAAGGGAAGGGGGTGAATGGGCCGGAGGTCAAGTAGATCTGTGGTGATACAGTAGGCAGGGAAAATGGGCAGACTAGGTGGGACAAGTGGTCCTTCAAACAACATGAAGTCTTGCTGTATTCTGACAATTGCAGTGATTCCCAACCTTTGAACTGCCCTGGAGAACTAAGGGTTAACTGTCCATGCAGGGCATGGAACGCTGAGCTTGAGCTTGGTTGAAGTCTCTTTCTGGAGTGTTTTGAACTCAAACTGTCAGATTCTTTACTCCGTCTCACTGAACGGTCGCTCTGGAGATTTCTCCTTCAGCTCGGTTTGAAGTCAGTTAAAGTTTTCAGTTTTTCGTCGGTTTAAACCAAAAAAAAAGTATCCGCATAGTCGGTTCAGTCTCTGTCTGTGGTGCCGTGAGTACTAGATAGGAATTGTTCTGTTTTTCTGTGTGGAACTTGTAAAAGTGCGGGTGGTTCAGCTGAACCGACCATTTGATTGTGAATTTTGTTATATTTAGTGTGTGGTTACTGGTTCTTATTGGTTCTAAAAAAAACATGTTTTAACTGTTTTTTTCCAATGTCCGTGACACGGTCAGGAACCGATAAGGGACTCTTGCCTGGCGGTTGCCGAAAAAAGGGTAAGTTTGGTTAGGCTGGTCGTGTCTGAGAAACCCAAGAAAAAAAACAGGCCCACTGGGTTTCAACACTGCAGTGAGTGTGGGGAGGTCTTTGCCAAGGCCGATCCCCATACCACCTGTGTTTATTGTCTGGGGTTTGACCACCTCGATTCAGACTGCCAGATATGTAAAAATGTTCCCAAACCTACCCTTGAGAAGAGATTAGGTAGACTGAGGGAAAAGGAGGCCGAGAAGTCCGCTGACCCGGATGGCCAACCTGGTTCAGTTTCGACCGAACCAGAAGGAGTGCCCTCTGACCAGGGCGATACTTCTTCGGGCAAAAGGAGAGCCAATTCTGAGGGATTGGTTCTGACAAAAAGAAAGTGCAAAGATAAATCGACCGGTTCGGATCCAGAGGTTCATGTTCCGACCGCCGAAGAGATAGCCAGGGTGATTCAGATTGTGGAATCGCTTCATCCGGTTCGGACCGATCCGGCTCCTTCTGGCCGGGGTTCAGTTCAGTTGGTTCCCCCGGTTCAAGAGTATACCCTTGAAGATTTTTATGAACCGGAGTTTGAAGAGGAAGGGAAATTTGAGCCTTGGCTTCGCACCTCCCTGACAAGGACTCCAGCAAGATTGATGCCATGGCAAAGAAGCAGTACATGGCATCTTCTTTGGGACTCAGGCAGGCGAATTACATGGCCTATACAGCCAGGTACCAGAAGTCCAGGTGGGACACTGTACTGGCACTGGCTAAACAGGCCTCCCCCCAGCTAGCCAAGGAGCTGGAGGCGGTGGCTGCAGATGGGATTGAGGCATCTGAGGTTCAGTTTCATGCTGCTGTGGACTCTAATGATGTGTCATCAAGAGTCATGGCTACATCTGTAGCTCTTCGGAGAATGGCTTGGCTCAGATGTACTAGCCTCTCGCAGGACACCCAGGCTAAGGCTATGGATTTTCCTGTAGTGGGTAATTCTCTGTTTGGGGAGCAGACAATTACATGAAGAAAATGGATGAGTACAGGACCATTTACAGGAGTGCTCAGGCCAAGGAAAGGCAGGCAATTCCTCAAAGGCAGCAGTCTAGGAGCAGGGGCAGGCCTTTTCAAAGGCCTTTTTACCAAGCACAGGCCTCTTCTTCCTTTTCTCAGAGGGGGTTCTTCAGAGGGAGAGGCAGAAGGCGGATGAGCAGACCTGCATCCACCCATCAGCCTAAAGCCCCTGCCAAGCAGACACCCTGATGGGTCTGCCTGGGTTGACTCTCCTATTCCAGTAGGGGGCAGGCTGGCTTACTTTGTCCAGGACTGGATGTCTATTACATCAGGCAAGTGGGTCCTGGAAGTAGTAAGCCAGGGACTGGTTCTCAGCTTCAAAAAATTTCCAAAGATGAGAGCCAGATCTTTTTCACCTGCAAATCTTTCGGAAACCCTTGCCCTAGAGGCAGAGGTTTCTTCTCTCCTAGCTTTAAGAGCTATAGAGAGAGTACCTACCCTACACTGGGGCAAAGGACTGTACTCCAGGTACCTCCTGACCCCCAAAAAGACAGGGGAGTGGCGACCCATCCTGGACCTAAGATATCTGAACAAACACCTTTTAAAACCAAAGTTCAAGATGATAACTCTGGGAATAATCCTTCCCTCTCTAAGGCCAGGGGACTGGCTAACCTCCCTGGACCTCAAAGATGCCTACTTTCACATTCCCATCAGGTGCTCCCATAGAAAGTACCTCAGGTTCGAGTTACCCTCAGGCCACTATCAGTTCAGAGCAATGCCCTTTGGCCTAACCTCAGCTCCAAGGGTTTTCACAAAGTGCCTGGCAGTAGTAGTTGCCTTTCTAAGAAGGCAAAAGATTTCCATATTTCCTTATCTGGATGATTGGCTATTAGTAGGTCAGTCTCCAGACCAAGTCAAGTCTCACCTGCAAGTGCTCACTTCCCTAGGATTTCTTCTCAACCTTCCCAAGTCAGTTCTCGAACCAGTCCAGCTCCTTACCTTTATAGGGGCAAAACTGGACACACTCAGAGCAAGAGCCTTTCTTCCTCTAGAAAGGGCAAGGGCTCTTATGGAACTAGCTTCTTCCTTCAGCCTTCAGGTATCTCGACCAGCAAGGCATTTCCTCCAGCTCTTGGGCCACATGGCAGCTTCAACAGCAGTGGTCCAAGGGGCAAGATTCCAGATGAGGGATATTCAGTTCCACCTGAGAGCTTTCTGGTCTCAGAGAAAGGACCTTACCAAACTGATTCCAGTGACTTCTGACCTTGATCCAGGCCCTCCAGTGGTGGCAGGATCAGGACAATTTAAGGCAAGGTGTTCCTTTTGTTGCTCAGCCTTGTTCAGTGGTCCTTACCTCGGATGCTTGTCTTCTGGGCTGGGGAGCCCACCTGGGGTTCCTTACTGCCCAGGGCCTGTGGTCCCCCCAAGAATCCCTCCTCCACATCAATAGAGCTCAGGGCAGTTTTTCTAGCTCTAAAAGCGTTCTCACAGTCAGTTCAGAACAAGGTGGTTCAAGTCAGAACAGACAACACTACCACCATGTGGTACATCAACAAGCAGGAAGGCACTCGGTCCACGGCCTTGTGCACAGAAGCCATGAAGTTGTGGTCCCTGGCTTATTCCCTGCAAGCCTCTCTTGGGCCGGTTCACCTTCCAGGCAAGGACAATGTGCTAGCAGATGCACTGAGCAGGATTTCTCAGGGCCATCACGAATGGTCCCTGGACCCTCAGGTGTTGAAAGTGATTTTTTTCAAGGTGGGGCACTCCAGAGATAGATCTCTTTGCAGCCCCAGACAATCACTAACTTCCTCTCTTTTGTTGCAGACCTCCAGTCTTGGGCTCAGTCCCCCTGGACGCCCTGATTCTGGATTGGGAAGGTAAGTTTCTGTATGCCTTTCCCCCCTTCCCACTCCTGTTCAAAGTTTTAGTCAAAATAAGGTCTCAGCCTTGCAAGGTGATTCAAACAACATGAAGTCTTGCTGTATTCTGACATATGCAGTTAGGTCCTGCCTTTCAACTGCCCCGGAGTACAAAGAGTTAAACTTTCCATGGCCGGCATGGAATGTTCACCACGAGCTTGGTTGAAACCCCTGTCTGCTGTTGTTTAAACTCCAACCGTCAGATTCTTTACTCCGCCTCACTGAACAGTCGCTCTGGAGATTTCTCCTTTGCTCGGTTCAAAAAAGTCGGTTGAAGTGTCGTTTCTTCGCTCGGTTTCTTCCGAATTGCTGTTACCACTCAGTTGGTTCAAATCTCTGTCTGTGGTACCGTGAGTACTAGATAGGTTTTCTGTGTAGCTTCTGTGTGGAACTTGTAAATTGTGGATCAAACCGATCAGTTTCAGGTAAAAAGGTTTGTGATTTATTTAGAGTGTGGTAACCGGTCCGTATCGGTTCTAAAAAAAAAGGATTTTATTACTTTTTTTTCCAAGACCCGTGACACGGTCAGGAACAGATAGGGGAGTCTTGCCTGGCAGATTGCCGAAAAAAGGTTAAGTTTTGGTTAGGATTGGCCATGTCTGAGAAACCCAAGAAAAACCGGGCCCACTGGGTTTCAACACTGCAGTGTGTGTGGGGAAGTCTTTACCAAGGCTGATCCCCACACCACCTGTGTTTATTGTCTGGGGTTTGACCACCTCCATTCAGACTGCCAAATTTGTAAGAATTTTCCCAAATCTACCCTGGAAAAGAAATTAGGTAGACTAAGGGAAAGGGAGGCCAAGAAGTCCGCTGAC
Source organism: Neoceratodus forsteri (assembly GCA_016271365.2). Lineage (NCBI taxonomy): Eukaryota > Metazoa > Chordata > Ceratodontiformes > Ceratodontidae > Neoceratodus > Neoceratodus forsteri. The sequence continues at coordinate 547,909,905 of JADMNL010000023.1, forward strand.
CCAGATGGCCAGCCCGGTTCGGTTCCGACCGAACCAGAAGGAGTGCCCTCTGACCAGGGCGATACTTCTTCGGGCAAAAGGAGAGCTGATTCTGAGCAGTTGGTTCCGGTAAAAAGGAAAAGAAAAGATAAATCGTCCGGTTCGGACCCAGAAATTCATACTCCGACCGCCGATGAGATAGGCAGGCGATAAGGATAGTGCAATCGCTTATTTCGGTTCCGACCGAACCGGCACCATCTGGCAAGGGTTCGGTTCGGTCGGTTCCCCCGGTTCCAGATTACACTTTGGAAGAATTTTATGAACCGGAGGAGGAGGAAGGAGAGTATGAGGATGATTATGGTGATTATGAAAGTCTGGATGTGCCTATTGACCTGGATATCTCCCCAGACAGACCTTCAGGTGTTTCTCCTCCTAGGCTTTCTGAGTCGCCTTCTCACTATATGTTTTACAAAAAAGTGGCTGAGACCCTCCAGCTTCCTGTGGAGGAAGCAGTAGAGGATCAGGAGGAGCCTGATTTTGTCGAGATGATGGACATCCCAGAGTCCAGGAGACTGTCTATTTCCCTCCACAAATCCTTTGGGAAACAGACACATAAAATTCTTAAGTCTCCTAATTCTATACCTCCTGTGGACAGACACATGGACAAGAGGTATACTCTTTCAGGCTCAGACACGGAGTTCCTTTTCCAGCAATGCAGCAATGTTGGGGTAGTGCAGGCTGCTGCCTGTGATAAGGCAAATATCTCCTTGGCATCACACCCCCCAGACAAGGACTCCAGGAAGATTGATGCCATGGCAAAGAAACAGTACATGGCAGCATCTTTGGGGCTCAGGCAGGCTAACTATATGGCCTACACAGCTAGATACCAGAAATCCAGGTGGGACACTGTGCTGGCTCTGGCTAAACAGGCCCCTGACCAGCTTGCCAAGGAGCTGGAGCAGGTGGCTGCAGATGGGATCGAGGCATCTAAAGTACAATTTCATGCTGCTGTGGACTCCAGTGATGTTTCATCAAGAGTCATGGCTACATCTGTGGCTCTTCGGAGGATGGCTTGGCTCAGATGTACTAGCCTATTACAGGATACCCAGGCTAAGGCCATGGATTTCCCTGTTATTGGTAATTCTCTGTTTGGGGAGCAGACAGAGAATTACATGAAAAAGATGGACGAGTACAGGACCACTTACAGGAGTGCTCAGGCCAAAGAAAGGCAAGCAACTCCTCAAAGGCAGCAGTCCAGGGGCAGGGGCAGGCCTTTCCAAAGGCCTTTTTACCAAGCTCAGGCCTCCTCTTCTTACTCTCAGAGGGGGTTCTTTAGAGGGAGAGGCAGACGGGGGATGAGCAGACCTGCATCCACCCCTCAGCCTAAAGCCCCTGCCAAGCAGACACCCTGATGGGTCTGCCCTGGCCGATTCTCCCATACCAGTAGGGGGCAGGCTGGCTTACTTTGTCCAGGACTGGAAGTCTCTAGCAACAGACAAGTGGGTCCTGGAAGTAGTAAGCCAGGGGCTGGTTCTCAGCTTCAGAAAATTTCCCAAGATGAGAACCAGATCCTTTCCACCTGCAAATCCATTGGAGACCCTTGCCTTAGAGGCAGAGGTTTCTTCCCTTCTAGCTCTCAGAGCTATAGAGAGGGTTCCCACCCTACACAAGGGCAAAGGATTGTACTCCATGTACTTCCTAACCCCCAAAAAGACAGGAGAATGGTGGCCCATCCTGGACCTAAGATATCTGAACAAACACCTTTTAAAGCCAAAGTTCAGAATGGTGACTCTGGGAATAATCCTTCCCTCTCTAAGGCCAGGGGACTGGCTCACCTCCCTGGACCTCAAAGATGCCTATTTTCACATTCACATCAGGTGCTCCCACAGAAAGTACCTTAGGTTCGAGTTGCCCTCAGGCCACTATCAATTCAGAGTAATGCCCTTTGGCCTAACATCAGCCCCAAGGGTTTTCACAAAGTGCCTGGCAGTAGTGGTTGCTTTCCTAAGGAGAAAAAGATCTCCATCTTCCCATACTTGGACACTGGCTCATAGTAGGTCAGTCTCCAGACCAAGTCAAGTCACATTTGCAAGTGACTCAGCAAGTGCTCACTTCCTTAGGATTCCTCCTCAACCTTCCAAAGTCAGTTCTCGAACCAGTACAGCTCCTCACCTTCATAAAGGCAGAGCTGGATACAGTAAAGGCAAGAGCCTTCCTTCCCCTGGAAAGGGCAAGGACCCTCATGGAACTGGCCTCTTCATTCACCCTTCAGGTGTCTCGACCAGCAAGGCATTTCCTTCAGCTTCTGGGCCACATGGCAGCTTCCACAGCAGTGGTCCAAGGAGCAGTATTCCAAATGAGGGACATTCAGTTCCACTTAAGGGCCTTCTGGTCCCAAAGAAAGGATTCCGATATCAAACTAGTCCCAGTGACTCGAACCCTGATCCAGGCCTTGCAGTGGTGGCAGGATCAGGGCAATTTGAGACAAGGGGTTCCTTTTGTCACTCAGTCTCACTCAGATGTACTCCCTACTGGACTGGGGAGCCCATCTGGGGGATCTTACCACCCAAGGACTGTGGTCACCTCAGGAATCTCTGCTTCACATCAGTCTCTTGGAACTCAGAGCAGTGTTTTTGACACTGCAAGTTTTTTCCAAATCTGTGCAGAATAAGATGGTCCAGGTCAGAACAGACAACACCACCACCATGTAGTACATCAACAAGCAGGGAGGCACTTGGTCTACGGCCTTGTGCACAGAAGCAATGAAGTTGTGGTCCCTGGCCTATTCCAATGCAAACCTCTATGATAGCAGTTCATCTCCCAGGGAAGGACAATGTCCTAGCAGATGCTCTGAGCAGAATATCCCAGGGCCATCACAAATGGACCCTAGATCCTCTAGTTTTGAAAGTGATTTTCTCGCGATGCGGCACTCCAGAGATAGATCTTTTTGCAGCCCCAGACAATCACCAACTTACTCTCTTTTGTTGCAGACCCCCAGTCTTGGGCTCAATCCCCCTGGATGCTCTGATCCTGAATTAGGAAGGGAAGTTTCTGTATGCTTTTCCCCCCTTCCCTCTCCTGTTCACAGTGTTAGTCAAGATAAGGTCACAACCATCTAAAGTGATTCTGATTGCTCCAGACTGGGCCAGACAGCCCTGGTAACCCCTGTTGCTGTCCCTAGCAGTCCACCTTCCCCTGTCTTTTCCCAGGAATTACAACCTGTTAACATCCTCTCAGGGGAGGATTTGGTACCCCAGTCTTCAGTCTCTCAATCTCAAGGCATGGCTCTTGAAGAGTTAGAGTTTGCAGATCTGCATCTTTCCCAAGGGGTTCTGGACATCCTCAAGGCTTCTTGAAAGCCCTCCACCAGAAAGACTTACAACTCCAAATGGAAAAGATTCAGCATTTGGTGTTCTAAGAAGAATATTTCTCCAGACACTGCTGAATTGCCTACGGTTCTGGATTATATGGTCCATCTTAATGGCATAGGCCTCAGACCAGCTACTCTCAAGGTACACTTGTCAGCTGTTTCTGCATTTTTGTCTGTGGGGAAGCCTTCCTCACTATCTTCCCATCCTGTGTTCTGTAAATTTTTTAAAGGATTGTTTCACACCAATCCCCCTTTTAGAGACCCTGCCCCTGCCTGGGATTTGAATGTTTGCATTGCTTAACTTATGCAACCCCCACTTTGAGCCTATGTCTTCAGCAGAGCTTAAGTACTTGACTTGGAAAACTGTGTTCTTGGTAGCCATTACCTCTGCCAGGTGTATCAGTGAATTGCAAGCCCTGTCAGTGGAACCTGATTTTATCTCCTTTCATAGGGATAAAGTGGTCTTTAGAACCAATAGAAGGATCTTGCCCAAAGTGGTTTCAGACTTCCATTTAAACCAGTCTGTGTCTCTCCCTGTTTTCTTCACTGATCATTCTTCCTCAGGAGAGAGGAGGCTACACAGTTTAGATGTCAAAGGAGCCCTTAGTTACTACGGAGAGCATACCAAGGGTCACAGGTTTGACTCCTCCAGTTGTTCCTCACTTATGGAGAAGTAGGAAAGGGCAAACCTGCCACCAAAGATCTGTTGCCAGGTGGATTGTGTCTTGTATACAATTCTGCTATGAAAACTGGGAAAAACTCCACCCTCAGGCCTGAGGGCTCATTCCTAAGAGGTACAGCTGTTTCCCTGGCTGGCCAGAGATATCCCTCCTAGAAATTTGTCAAGCAGCCATCTGGAAAACAGTCCATACCTTTACCAAGCATTACTCTCTGGACATCCAGGCTAGGAGTGATGCTCAGTTTGGCACAGCAGTACTTCAGAGCCTATTCCCAAAGTAGGTTATGTCCCTCCTCCTTGGAGGTACTGCTTGGTAGTCTGCAATTGTCAGAATACAGCAAGACTTCATGTTGTTTGAAGAAAAAATTACTCACCTTAGTAATTATATTTCTTCTAATGGAGTCTTGCTGTATTCTGACCTCCCTTCCTGCCTCCCCTCTCAGAACCTGTTTTTGGGAAGTGGGTGGGCAGGTGTAGTGTTGCACCCCAGGGGTGTATTTGCTTGCACCCTCCTCCCTTTTTGTTTGGGTGCTTATTTATTATTGTTATTTTTGAGTACATTGGGTTTAGTTTTTGGGTTTCCTGAGTTGAGTCTTCCTTGGGAGTCCAAAGCTTTTCAGCCAGTTGGCTAGTAGAATTTTTACAATTTCCACATAGAATTATTAGTTTAATTGGGCTCGTAAGAATCTGACGGTTTGAGTTCAAAACACTCCAGACAGAGACTTCAACCGAGCTCGAGCTCAGCGTTCCATGCCCTGCATGGAAAGTTAACCCTTAGTTCTCCGGGGCAGTTCAAAGGTTGGGAATCACTGCAATTGTCAGAATACAGCAAGACTCCATTAGAAGAAATATAATTACTAAGGTGAGTAATTTTTTTCTTACATGCCATCAAATTCTGTGTTTCTGTGGCCCACAGTTTATCCTTTGTGCTGGAGCCTTGAAGGGAGTTTTGCACGGATGTTTAGCAGGAAGCCCAGTAAACAGTGAAGCAACAACAGGACAAGAAGCAGTCTTTACACAGATTTGCATACCAGTAGCTTCCATATACTGTACTTGGTGTTGTACCACACAGTTTCTTGAACTGGCAAGCACCTTCATGTATGTAATGACCGGCAAGGCAAAAAAAGGGGCGGGGGAGTTGCCATGTATACCAACTCTTCGCTTCAGTTCATGCCAGTCCCACTGCCTAGCCCCCCACACACCATAGACATTTTATTAATTAAACTCTCCCTCCCCTACACTTGCCCCATTTTCATTGCCAGATCCTACTGTTCTCCTGACTCATCCATGCCTTCCATTTCGGAACACCTGAATGTCCTTACAACACTGGCCACTGGGGGTGAATTACATATCCTCAGTGATTTCAACCAAAACTGGCTGTCGGGCAGTAGCTCCAAGCTGCAGATCCAGGTAGCATCATTAAACCTTTCTCAAATGATCACTGAACCCACACGCCACAACACCACATCAATGAACCATTCTCTCCTGTACTGGTTTCTAACCTTGCACCCACACCGGATTCTCGCCTCAGGCCTATTACCAGAATCCTTAAGCAATCATCACAGTTAGGAAAATTCACAGACACAAAGCACCCCCTCCCAGACCCATCCTGTCTAGATCCTTCAAATCCCTGGACCTTGCCTCCCTCCTTACTGACCTACCAAACACGGATTGGTCCTACATCCCCATGGCTACCTCTGTCGACTCTGCCTGGGAGTATTTCAAGTCCAGGTTCATCACCGTCTGGAACTCACATGCCCACCCCTCAGATGTGTTTGGGTGAGGGGCACCCACCTGCCATGGATTTCCACGGGCATCACGACCCTCCTCAGGGACAGCGATCAGGCCTGGAAGGCTTTCAAAGGCTCTGGCTCTCCCGCACTCCACCAAAAGTATCGTGGCCTACGAAATGTCTGCACTAGACGAATCGACAGAGCAAAGGCATTCTACTTCCGCGACACCTTCAACGGCAACTTAAGCCAGCCATTAAAATTTTGGAAGGTTGTCAATTTTCTATTCTTCCCTCCTTTGCAGCCCCCACCTCCTGCTCTAGTCATAGGTGGCTCCACAATCACAGACCCTCTTGAAGTGGCCTCACAATTCAATTCCTTCTTTACAGAATACACCTCGTCACTTTTGGCCTCCATCACTCCAGATGCGCAAATCCCCCCTCCTCCATCCCCCCCAACCGAGCCCTTTTAGCTGGCTTCTCTTTCGTTTTCCATAAGATTTCCATGGCCGAAGTCTACCAAGCCCCACTCACCTTAAATCCTTCCAAGGGCAAATGCCCCACTGGCCTGGACTCCAGACTCCTATACTCATCAGTTCTAGCCATCGCCACCCCTCAGACTTCCCTCTACAGCCTCTTGTTCTCACTAGTAGCCACCCCAACCAAGTGGAAGCTCACCACTATCATCCCTTTACCGAAAGGAGACAACCTCTCTAACCCTGGAAACTACTGCCTGATTTCCCTCCTACGTATCTTGGCTAAAATCCAAAAACACCTAGTCCTCACACAACTCTCTGCATATCTTGACTCCATTTCTTTTTTCTCACCCTACCAGTCTGGGTTTAGGAAATCCCACTTCACCACCACCTCCCTCCTAAGACTCACCGACTCCATCCTCACTGGTATGGATAGGGACCACATCACCTCAGCCATTTTTGTTGATCTGGCTGAAGCCTTCAACACCCTCTCCCACTCCCTACTTCTTTTCAAGCTCTCCCAAGCAGGTCTCTCAAGCGGGGCCACTAGTTGGTTTCACTCATACTTGTTAAGCAGATCCCAATCCATCAGAACTGGTAATACCATCTCTGCCTCCCACCCTGTTACCTCGGGTGTACCCCAAGGCTCTGTCCTTGGCCTGCTTCTGTTCTCCATCTTACTAAATGACCTGCCCTCTGTCTGCCACACATCCATTCACATGTACGTGGATGGTACAGTGCTGTACATATCCGTCCCCTCGACCTCTGATGTAGCAACCAGACTCCAGCAGGACTTTGATGCAGTTCAGCGCTAGATTCACTCGAATCAGCTATTTCTCAATGCCAAGAAAACAGTCTCCATGACCTTCGGCACGAGGCAGAGACTTTCAAGGCTCCCCTCCTTCCACACCCTGGATGGGACTACTCTTGAGGCTTGCACCTCCTGCAAATATCTCAGGGTGTGGCTGGACCAGCACCTTGATTTCTCCGCACACATCGATGCCATCCACAAAAAGCTCCACCCCAAGCTGGGTGCGTTGTACCGTAACCATGGATGCATCCCTCTGCCGGCTCACCGGGAAATTGTGCAGAAGATGATCCTCCCCCATCTTTGACTACAGTGATGTAGTCTACAGTGCCGCCCCTAAGTCCACCCTAGCCAGACTGGACCCCCTCCTCCACTCCTTCTGTCATTTCGCCCTTGTCTGTCCTCCAGCCACTCATCACTGTGTCTTATACAGGAACCTAAACCTCCCCTCCCCTCCCTGCAGGACCGACGTCTATCACACTGTGCCAGTATCATGGTCAAATACTGGACACTGTCCCTCCTTATCTCATCTCAGCCCTCACAGCCCATACTAATCTGGGTTATACACTTAGGAAAAACGACTTGCGTCTCCTGTCCGTTCCACTCATGTCCACCTTGGCTGGCCAGTCAGCTTTCTCTTCTCGCATGCCTAAACTTTGGAACTCACTCCCCCCGGATATCTGGCACACCTCCCCCAGTCATCGCCTCAATCTCCTTCTCAAAACTCACTTCTTTCCCATCTGCACTTGCTCCAATGTTAGCCCTTGACTATCAATTTCTGGATAGCTAGCAATAGGGTTGTTTTAATCCTATGCAATGTTACCTCACTCCATTGTCATATGCCTCAACTGTAATCTCTACCACATTTTTACCGCCTAATGAACTGTTCACTCTGTATGCTGTATTGCACTTCCACCTTGTATGGTTGCCTTGTAAAATTGCCAGACTTATGTTTCCATGTTTGTACTCCCTTTACCCTACCCCCAGGGTGCATCTGGAATCGAGCAGTAGTCTGCTCAGCATGCCTCCCTGGTAAAACCTTTAAATTAATTAATAAATAAATGTCCTTCTCTACTTGCTTGAATAAAGCTGAGTTTCAAAAAAGAAAAAATAAACAATAACAGGATTACCAGCACTCGCCGAATGAAGGAGGAACCAATGAAGAATAAAAGGCTAGTTTAAAGCCCAGTACATTTTATTTGTATGCACACTGAATGGCATTACAGAGAATGTGGACTTATAGTCATAGTATCATAGTAAAAGCCAGCAGAATAGGCCCCATGGTCTATTGTGTCTGCTCGGAAGCTAGTCCCGGCGCTTTGACCAATAAACTGTGCTTCTTCAGGGGTACATCTTCAAAACTCCCAATACCCTTTTAGACAGTGCCTAATTAGATCCCAGTTATACAGCACCATAAAATATTGTGCAAACACCCAGCCAAATTAAATTACACAACTATGCTCCTAGGCGGAATAAAAAATCCTTCCTTGCACATAGATATATATATAATCATTAAGTATTAAAAAGTAAAAAGCGGGGGGGATGATGTTATGGACAAATATCAGACTCACAGGTAAATGGGGTGATTTGGAAACACTGCCAATACATTATAAACATTATAGTGTAAGGCAAGCCATCTGTTACTGCATTGTAACACCATCAAGAGGTTCCATCATGTCATACACCTTGAGAGCGAAGCTCAGCAGGTACCTGATGTGATAGAACCCCAAAATGGTGTTACAGACACCATAACAGATGGACTGCCATACACTGTTTTTTGTAATAAATGACTGCAGTCTCATCGAAGGGAGTGGGTGCAGTTTTTGTAAGAAACACTTACCGCCACGGCTTCAGTCTGTCAGTTTCAGTATGTCAGTTTCACTCACCCTCCATTGCCATGGCAGCAACGTGTGCACGCACCAGCAGTTAACTAGGATGCTAACAGCTGCATCACACGTGCTGCTGTTTTTAAGGTTCTAAGTCGTAATAGCATCAATGTGATGTCAGATCAATGCTCTTACAGTTTAGAACCTCTAAGAATACTACTTTTACAAGTGTTCAGCCAGCGCATTTGTAATAGGGACGAGACTGCAATCGTGCATTACAAGTCCATAATAGTGGATAATCATAATAGAGCAGCACACCTATTAAATACCTTTGTATCCAAGATATCAAAACATTTGTTAAATGCTCTTGTTAAATTACCCAGGTAAATCACTAATGATTATTACTACATCTTATTTATCATAAAAATTAAGAACTAGTTTAGGACTTCAGAGCTAATAATAAACATACGATACCAAGCAGAATAAAAAAAAAAACAGAAATACACATTATACTAAAAAGACCATTATTGAATTACACATATCTAATGCATACTAGACAAGAAAAGCCTACAGACAATGTGTGAATAAATGGACAAATAAGATAGCAACATGAAAGGGACAAGAGAGCCACACGATTTTATCCATTTTAAAGAATATACCAGGGATAGGTTAATAACACAAAATGACTGAACGATGGAAACAGCTGCATAATTGTTTGGCAGCTAGCCCCTGAGTTCATTTATAAGGCACCTACACAAACCAAAATTCAAGATGCTTACCTTTCAAATGGTAATACACTCTCTGCAGCAGGGGCCTGGCTGGCCTCCTTGGATCTCAAGGACGCCTATTTTCATATACCAATAAGGCAGTCCCACAGAAAGTTTCTGAGGTTCAGGCTACATTCAGGCCATTACCAGTTTGCAGCCATGCCCTTTGGCCTCACCTCTACTCCCAGAGTATTCATGAAGTTCCTGTCTGTAGTGGCAGCCCACTTGAAAAAGCAGGGCATCTCCATCTTTCCATACCTGGATGACTGGCTCATAGTGGGCAAAACCCCTCAGCAAGTCAGAGATGCTCTAAACCACACAAGACAAACTCTGTCCTCTCTGGGGTTTCTAATCAACGAAAAGAAATCCCATCTGGAACCCTCTCAGCTCCTTAACTTCATAGGAGCAGACTTGGATACTCAGCAGGCAAAAGCCTTTCTTCCTCTGGAAAGAATTCAAAATTTTATGACTGCAACAAATTCTTTTCTGCTAGGCCAGCCAAGGCCTGTGAAGCATTTTCTGCAGCTCCTGGGCCACATGGCTTCCATGACAGCTTTAGTCCCAGGGGTAAGGTTTCAAACGAGGGACATTCAATATCCAAAAGAGACATAAATCTTCCGGAACTCAGAGCTGTGTACCTGGCACCAACAACAGCATTTGCTTTCGCCCCTCAGGTCAAGAAACACACTGTTCAGATCAGAACAGACAACACCACTGCTATGTTTTACATAAACAAGCAGGGTGGCACAAAGTCTACTGCCCTGTGCACAGAGGCCATGAGAATCTGGTCCCTGGCCTATTCCCTGGACGTGAGTCTCTGCTGTACACCCCCCAGGCAAGGACAATACCCTGGCAGATGCTCTGAGCCTCAGGTCACAATGAATGGACTCTGAACAGACAAGTCCTTGCCACAGTCTTCAGGAGGTGGGGCACACCAGAGGTGGACCTGTTTGCATCCCACCTCAACTACCGGCTTCCTCTGTACTGCTGCAGACCCCCAGCAATGGGCACTCTCCCAGCATATGCACTAGTTTGAACTGGACAGGGAAGTTTCTGTATGCTTTTCCTCCATTTCCCCTGTTACACAGAGTGCTACTGAAGCTCAGGGATCAGCCTGCAACCATGATCCTCATAGCTCCAGACTGGCCAAGGCAAGCCTGATATCCTCTCCTGCTGGCCATGTGACAGTCCCACAAGAAGCCGATTCGACTTCCTCTGACTCACTGTCTCCTCACCCTACCACAAGTAGGGGTGAATTATCAAGACCTGAAATCCTTCACCACAAAGCCTGGTTCTTGAGGAGCTAGAATTCCCAGATACACAGTATTCAGAACAAGTTCTGAAAATTCTTTGCATGGCTAAAAAGCAAGCACAAAGAAAACCTATGCAGCTAAATGGAAAAGATTTTTAATCTGGTGCAAAGGAAAAACAATAGACCCTCTGAAGGCCTCTATCCCTTCCCTTTTGGACTATTTAGTTAATCTGCAATCATCAGGTCTTAAGGCCTCATCCTTGAGGCTTCACTTAGCTGCAGTTTCAGCCTGCCTTTCTACTGGGAAAGAAAAGTCTATCATTTCTAGGCCTATTTTCAAAAAGTTATTTGAGGGCCTCCTTCATTTGCAGCCCCCAGTTAGGGAACCTGTTCCCCTTAACCCCTGCATTGCTAAGCTCATGGAGCCCCCCGTCAAGCCCATGGCTATAGCCAACATTAAGTACATTACCTGGAAAACAGTATTACTAGTGGCTATTGTCACAAACGCACTCCACAGGTCAGGCCCTCTGCTCCCACAGTGCCAACCTCAGAGCTCAATAGTGTGAACAGGTAACAGACAGGGTAACCCGACTGTCTGCTTTTGGGTCCGAATCACCTTTAGTCTAAAGTTCTGGGGGGATTCAAACTGTGAACCTTATTCTAGTGTACCCAAATGTACAGGCTCAGATAATATTCTCTTCGGGGGGTGCAATGTATCTTTCGCCTAAGGGCACCTAACCAGGTATCCAAAATGAATCCTTAAAACTCTGTAAGAGACCTTAGGTGTATTCTTACCTTTTACCAAGCTTAGTAACACTATCAAGCCCTTGAACAGTTGTCAGATTTAATATCCATTCAGCAACAACATGCAAAAAATGACTGAGGCGACCCAGGCAGTAACTTAAGAAAATGTTTACTAAAAAATGGATAAAAACAGTAAGATAAAATACAAAACAAATATCAAAGAGCATCACAATCATGTAAAAGAAAAAAAAGGAAGACTACAGAACAAACTCCTACCACATTACATTTAGATCTTTTCTATCTAATGTATTACCTTTGTAAGTGCCTTTAAATTAGAGTGATCTTTGTTTCTTAAGAGCCCAAAAAGATATATCCCACATTTCAGACACAAGTATCAATTTAAACTCTGTGTCTCCACACCCCTTCTGTGAGTCATCTAGCTCCTCCTTTTTGAATGTAAAATTACAATTATGATTTCCTACCAGGAGGTATTTTAAATAATGTGACCATCAGCAAAAACCCATTTCCCAAATTCTGAGTCTTTGATCAACCAGTTTCTTTCAGGTTTACAACCCTGCAGTCCGTCACCCAGGTGTGAGATAGCCAACAGGAATCAGCTAAATGATGTCCTTTCCAGATGTAATAAAATTCGTATTTAAGTTCTGACTTCAAAAGCAGAAGCAGGTGATGAGGGCCATAAACTCTCTCTCTAGAAGGATGTTCCAATTAACTGAATTAAATATGTACTCCCTGGAGGAGAGGAGGGAGAGAGGAGATATGATAGAGACATACAGGTATCTTACAGGGAGGAACAGGCTGCAGGAATACATTACTTTTAAATGAAAAAGATGTTCCAGGACTAGAGGGCATGGGATGAAGTTGGAGGGAGGACGATTCAGAGGAAACGTGAGGAAGAATTTCTTCACAGAATGGGTGGTGGACAAGTGGAACACCCTGCCAGAGGAGGTGGTGAGGGCTGAAACAATCACAGGATTTAAGAATGCATGGGATAGACATAAAGGAATTCTGGAGGCCAGGGTCAAGGGGTAACAGACTTCTAGGAAAACATAAAGTAAACTTACAAGCTCAAATGGGCAGACTGGGTGGGCCATAGGCCCTAATCTGCTGACATTGTCTATGTATCTATGTTTCCTTCTGGTCTGTTTAATTACATCCTGGTTTTCAGCTGCTGACACCTTTTAATTTAAAGGGCCAAATCTCACAGACTTACATTTCATACACTGACCATTTATTTATAATACCAATATCATACAATAATCATAACCAGCTGGCTAAGTGTCACAATCCTCCCCACCTAAACTGAATTTGGGGGCTCTATCCCCTGCATGGGATGAGCTCCCTAAGTCAGTTCACTCCTCATGTAGATGCCACAAGCCATCTGTGTTCTGATTGGTTGCTCCAGCCCTATGTAAGATCATCGTGTCATACTCTTGCAAGGCAAGACTCCATCTTAATAGTCTACCATTCGTTTTTCCCATTTGTGTCAGCCAAACCAGGGGGCTGTGGTCAGTCTGTACCTCAAAATGCTGCCCATATAAGTATGACTCTAACTTCATTAGGGCCCATACTATGGCAAGACACTTTTTTTCCACAGTAGAGTAAGCCTGCTCCCTGGGATGTAACTTTTTACTCAGGTACACTACAGGGTGATCTTTCCCTTGGTTGGATGTCTGACTCAGTACTGCCCCAATACCCCTGTCTGAGGCATCAGTCTGGACTATAAAGGGTCTGCTATAGTCAGGACTTGTCAATACAGGAGCACTGCACAGTGCCTCCTTCAGTCTGGTAAAGGCTTTTTCACAGGCTGGTTCCCAGGTAATTTTCTTAGGCATCTTTTTCTTTACCATGTCAGATAGGGGAGCAGCCAGGGCACTGTAATTGGGTACAAATTTCCTATAGTACCCTGCTGTCCCTAGAAAACTCCTGACCTGCTTCTGCGTTTCTGGTCTGGGCCATGCATTGGTCACCTCTATTTTTACTTGGTTGGGACGGAGCTGCCCCCGGCCTACTACATGCCCGAGGCATGCCACTTCAGCCATGGCCACCTGACACTTCTAAGCTTTGACAGTGAGCCTGGCCCTCTGTATCCTGCCCAGCACATCCCTAAGGTGGGACAGGTGTTCCTCCCAGCTGGCACCAAAGATGGCAGTGTCATCCAGGTACACCACAACGTACTCCTCAGCACCATTTAACACCTGGTTCACCAACCTTCGGAAAGTGGCCGGAGCGTTCTTCATTCCGAAAGGCATTATTTTTAATTCAAATGACCCTATCAGGGTAATGAAGGCCAACCTCTCCCTAGCTCTGGCACTTAACTGTACCTGCCAATACCCCTTTGTCAGGTCAACAGTCGTAAGGTAGGTCGCCCCTTCCAATTTGTCCAGGAGTTCATCCATCCGTGGCATCGGGTGGGCGTCTGACTTCGAGATTGCATTCAGTCCATGACAGTCCACACAGAAATGAGTAGAGCCATCTAGCTTGGGCACAAGGACTACGGGTGAGGCCCAGGGGCTGTGGGATCTCTGGATTACCCCTAAATCCAGCATTTCCTCCACCTCCCTCCTAATGTCCTTTTGGACAGCCTCTGACACCTGATATGCTGTCCGCTGTATGGGTGTCTGTGTCCCTGTCTCCACATCGTGCATTGCTAAGGGGGTTAGTCCAGGCTTGATGCTAAACAGAGGGGCAAAGTCGTCTAAAACCTCCCCTACTTCCTTAATCTTGTCCGGGGCCAGCGGGGATGACAATTTAACTGCCTCCATAGAGGACTCCCACTTGCTTTCTTCCAGCAAGTCCAGAAGGAGGTCTCCTTTGTCCGTCCGTTTCCCAGGACTACACACTGCAAATACCATATCAGCCCTATTAGCATATGGCTTCATCATGTTGACATGGTACATTTTCTGTATGTCTTCTGTCAGGTAATTCTATGATATAGTTCACGTCATTTACCTTTCTGACTATGTTGTACGGTCTTGCCCACTCAGCTTACAGCTTCTCTTTCCAGACCGGGATAAGGACCATGACTTCCTGACCCACCGTGTACAAGCGAGCACTGGCTCTGCAGTCATACCACACTTTTTGTTTCTGTTGGGGAGCTGCCAGGTTGCTCTGGGCTGTCCCCATAAGCTCCTTTAGCCTTTCCCTAAACCTAAGGACATAATCCACTATGAGAGTTCCCTGGGTGGCGTGCTTGCCTTCCCAGTCCTCCCGGATCAAGTCTAGGGGCCCACATACCCAGCATCCGTATAAGAGCTCAAAGGGGGAAAACCCTGTCGACTCTTGGGGCACCTCCCTGTATGCAAACAACAGGTGGGGAAGCTATTTCTCCCAGTCCCTCCCATGCTGTTCAGCAAACGCTTGGAGTATTGACTTCAGGGTACCGTTAAATCTTTCCACAAGCCCATTGACTTGTGGGTGATAAGCTGTCATGCACCTCTGCACCACCCCACACTTCTCCCACAAACATTTCATCAGGTCTGACATGAAAGAACCCCCTCGATTGGTGATAACCTCCTGTGGAAACCCAACATGGGAGAAAATCGCAAGTAAGGCATCTGCCACTTTGTCTGTCCTCAGTGAGGATAAGGCGACTGCCTCTGGATACCGGGTGGCATTATCCACCACAGTCAGGATGAACCTCTTTCCGGAGGAGCTAGGGGTAATTAAAGGCCCCACAATATCCATTCCCACCCTCTGGAATGGCTCCTCCACTATGGGCAATAGAATTATGGCGGCTTGGGTTTTCTTACCCGCCTTCCCTATTTCTTGGCACTGGTGACAAGACCTGCAGTACTCCTTCACCTACTGAGTGAAGTTGGGGCAATAGAAATTCTGGGCCAACCACTGCGTAGCGTGCGCAATTCGCAGATGACCAGACAAGGGAATATCGTGTGCAGTCTTGAGCAACTGCTCACGGTACCCCTGGGGAACGACAAGCTGCCTGCCTATCACCCCTCCCTCTGTCTTAGCATCCTCAGTATGCATCAGTCCATTTTCCCAATAAACTTTAGGTTTTCAGTCACCTCCCTGTGCTCCGTCAGAGTCTGCCCAAGCCCTCAGCTTCTCTAGACTAGGGTCACTTTTCTGAGCAGCTGCAAACTCCTTACACATTCCCAAGGCATGGGACAGGTCCCTGTCAGTACCTAAACTAGGGTCCCTAGCACTAGCGTCAGGGCACTCCAGATCACTGTCATCCCTAACCCTCTGACAATTGGTCACCCCTCCTTCTTCGGAGTAACCCTCCATAGCTGTTTGGTTAACTGCTACTGGGGAAATTTCTACCCCCTTTTCATTAGTCTCCATATCAGGAGACACAGACTGGGGAATCGGCCTCCCTTTGGTTTCCACAGTGGCTTCTATGGGGTCCGGGGAACTACAGTTTCCCCTTCGTGCTTGGCTACGGGTAACTGCACACACCATCCCCTGTTTCAGATTGTTGCCAAGGATGATGTCAACTGCTAAAGTTTTGGCTACAGCCACCTGTTGCACAGTTTCCCCTGTTTCACCCCAGTCTAGTAGAACACTAGCGAGTGGCAATGTTTTCTCCTCCCCCAGTGAAGCTTTATACAGTTACAAATTTATAGGGTATAAACTGACCAGGCTCTAACAGATCCCCTTTTACCAACATCAGGGATGCCCCTGTGTCTCTTAACCATTGTGTCTGTACACCATTCACAGTGACTGGGTGCATGTGTTCCCTCATGTTCACAGGCATGCTTCCAGGGACACACAACCCATTTCTTTCCTAGCCCCATTTTGCATATTGTTCATTATTTTGGGACACTGTCTGGCAATATGCCCAGTTTCTTTGCAAACTTAATATTCATTTCTTTCCTCAGAAAAATATTTTCTTTGAAACCTGGGGCTAACTGGTTTTGGTGTAGGCAGGGAGGGTTTTAGCTGCACTGAAGATGCGCTTTTCTCTTTCTGCACTGCCATGCCCACCCCATTCGCTCTCAGAGCAGGTCTGCTCCTGGCATAGCAGTCCGAGAGTTCAGCAGCCTCTTGCACTGTTTTGGGATCTCGGTCCTCCAGCCAGGTTTTCATCTCTGCTGGGCATGCCCCAAAAAACTGTTCTAACAATATAGCATTTTCAATTTTATCTACAGAGTTTGCCTCAATTCCTTCCCCACCAACGTTTTAAACACTGACGTTGTTTCGTGGCTAGCTCCTTGTAGCTCATGTCAGGGCTTCTTCTGAGCTTATGGAATTTAGCTCTGTATGCTTTAGCAGTTAAATCAAACTTTTTAAAAAGTGCAGCTTCAAATTTGCTGTAATCATTACTGTCCTCATTGTCCATTTGACCCAATGCATCCCGAGCTTTCCCGGTAAGTAGCAGGGATAGCTGGAAGCTCCAGGACCCTCTAGGAATCTTTGCCTGAATACAAACTTTTTTAAAGGAATTTAAAAAGGCATCCATATCCTCCCCCTCTTTAAATTCAGCTATCAATTTGGAATTTAATTTGTAACCCAGTCCTGTAGTTTCAGTTAAACCCAAGCCACTTACCTGCTCTGGTGCTGGTGGTTAGAGTCGTAGCTTCTCCAGTTCATGTCACCTCTGGCGCTCATGTTCTTCATGGTCCACCTCTCGCTGTTCACATTCAACTTCTCGCTGTTCTCGCTCCCTCTTCTCCTTTGCGGCTCACTGGTGCTCATGCTCTTCACGGTCAGCTTCTTGCTGTTCTCGCTCCCTCTTTTCCTCTGCAGCTCACTGCTCTCACTTCTCATCTCTGTGGAACTCCAGCTACATCCTCCACAACGCCATCTGCAGCCTGATGGCTTCTGGCTCCAGAATGCTGGTGACCTTCCCCTGCTGCTGTGGCCCTTGCCTTGCACTGGCCCTGCTGTCCTCCTCACTGGATCTGCACACTGCACTGGTCTCTCCACATCCAAGGTTTGGTCCTTTACAGTCACAGTCTGTGACTCGACACTCTGGGTATCAGTGGCCATCAGAGCATTCACGGGGTTCTGCTTGGTGGCTCTCCCCTCGTGCAGGACTCCTCTCTCCTTGCATAGTTGATTCAGGTAGTCTGCAGTGTGCTCACTGTAGTTGGAAGCCATCTTCTTCCCTAACTACGGCTTCTCTAACTTGCACTTTGAAAAAAATAAAACAGGTAGGAACTTTGACTGTAAGCAAAATTATATTGTTCTGTTTTCTCTTTTAAAAATAAATCACTGCCTTATTTTGCAAATGAGCTGTAAAGTATTAAGCTGACACGCTGAACAGTTAAAGCTTGTGTTACCAAATTTATCGCACCGCTACTAACCAGATCTGTCACAAACGCACTCCACAGGTCAGGCCCTCTGCTCCCACAGTGCCAAACTCAGAGCACAATAGTGTGAAAAGGTAACAGACAGGGTAACCCTCCTGTCTGCTTTTGGGTTTGAATCACCTTTAGTCTCAAGTTCTGAGGGGATTCAAACTGTGAACCTTATGCTAGCATACCCAAATGTACAGGCTCAGATAATATTCTCTTCGGGGGATGCAATATATCTTTCACCTAAGGGCACCTAACCAGGTATCCAAAATGAATCCTTAAAACTCTGTAAGAGACCTTAGGTGTATTCTTACCTTTTATCAAACTTAATAACACCATCAATCCCTTGAACATTTGTCAGACTTAATATCCGTTCAGCAATAACATGCGAAAAATGGCTGAGGAAACCCAGGCAGTATCTTAAGAAAATGTTTACTAAAAATGGATAAAAACAGTAAGATAAAATATAGAACAAATATCAGAGAGCATCACAATCATGTAAAAGAAAAAAAAGGAAAACTACAGAACAAACTCCTACCACAATACATTTAGATATTTTCTAACGTATTACCTCTGTAAGTGCCTTTAAATTAGAGAGATCTGTGTTTCTTAAGAGCCCATAAAGATATACCCTACATTTCAGACACAAGTATCAGTGTAAGCTCTATCTCTCCACACCCCTTCTGTGAGTCATCTAGCTCCTCCTTTTTGAATATAAAATTACAAACATGATTTCCTGCCAGGAAGTATTTTAAATAATGTGACCATCAGCAAAAACCCATTTCCCAAATTCTGAGTCTTTGATCAACCAGTTTCTTTCAGGTTTACAACCCTGCAGTCTGTCACCCAGGTGTGAGATAGCCAACAGGAATCAGCTAAATGATGTCCTTTCCAGATGTAATAAAATTCGTATTCAAGTTCTAACTTCAAAAGCTGGAGCAGGTGATGAGGGCCATAAATTGTCTCTCTAGAAGGATGTTCCAATTAACTGTTTCCTTCTGGTCTGCTTAATTACATTCTGGTTTTCAGCAGCTGACACCTTTTAATTTAAAGGGCAAAATCTCACAGACTGACATTTCATACACTGACCATTTATTTATAATACCAATATCATACAATAATCATAACCACAGCCCACATTAAATACGTTACCTGGAAAACAGTATTCCTAGTGGCTATCACTTCTGTAAGAAGGATTTCAAAACTGCAAGCACTCTGCACTGAGTCTAACTACATGGTCCTCCATAAGGACAAAGTAGAGCTCAGAACAAATAGGAAATTCCTTCCCACGGTGGTCTCTGAGTTCCACCTTAACCAGTCCATTACTCTCTGTCTTTTTCACTGACAGTTCCACTGGGGAGGCTTCACAGCCTAGATGTCAGGAGAGCTCCGTCCTATTACATTGAGCATATCAAAAGGTCAGAGGCTACTATACTCAGCTTTTCCTCACCTATGGTGAGGTGGGCAAGGGAAACCAGCCACCAAGAGAACTATCTCTCGCTGGATAATTTCCTGTATTAATTTCTGTTATGCCAAGGCTGGCAAACAGCTCCCTCAGGGCCCACTCTTCTAGGGGCACTGCTGCCTCTGTGGCAGCTGCAAGGGCCATCCCTTTGCTAGAGGTCTGCAAAGCAGCTACCTGGAAGGCTGTACACACATTCACAAAGCATTACTGCCTGGATGTACAGTCAAGTTCTGATGCCAGATTTGGTAGAGCAGTCCTTCAGAGCCTCTTCCCTAAGTAGGTTCTGTGCTCACCTCCCAACTGTACTGCTTTGTAGTCTGCTATTGTTACTGATTCTAAAGGACTCTTGGGGTGAGAAGAAAAAATTACTCACCGTAGTAATTCTGTTTCTTCCAAGGGGTCCTTTAACATCAGTAATCTCCCACCTTGCCTCCCCAGGCACCTACATTAAGAGGGCTATGCTTCTGTATCTTTTTTTAAAATTTTTTGTTATCACATAATCGGAATTACAACCTTTGAGTCATAGACTCATTTTCAAAGGATCCATGTCAGTATTACAGATATAGAATATATACACAACAGTATAGTAAAGTAAACAGCAGTACAAAAAATCTAGGGCCTGGAAGACCCAGCATACAACAGTAGATGGATACATAACAATACAATCTAAGTTAAATAGTTTAACCTAACGTCAAACAAGGTGATATGCCTTTTACAGAGACACAATGACATAAGGAGCCCTGGGAGGGTTCCAACTTCCATGATTGGAAGTCAGTGGGTAGGATGAGGACTAGGGCAGTCACAAGATGAAAGCTTAAGAAAATGTTTTTTAAGGTTCGTTTTAAAGAGGCCAAGCTTGGGTTTATAGAGATGGAGGCCTGGAAGCCATTTAGCCAAAGGGGGGGGGCTCAGTGGAGGAAAGCCCTTTGGCACAAGGAGGTCCTGCAGCGGGGCACAGCGAGGGAAGACCTAATGGAGCTTCTAGAAGCTCTGCCTGGTGGGGCTGGCAGTATAAGTGAGTGGAGTTCTGGTGGGGCTTGCTAAGAAGTATTTTCTTGGCAAGGAGACAAGTGTGATATTTAAGTCTGCCATTGAAATTCAGCCAGTTTTTAATCCTGTAGAGATCACAGGTATGCGTAAGTCTGTCACATCCCATCACTAAATGATGAGCTTTATTTAAAGTGGTTTTAACATGGCAAAGGGCAGCAGAGTCAACAGTGCCATATATTACTATTCCGTAGTCCAGCAGGGAAAGTACCAAGGAGGATACGGTAAGGTGGATAGAGTCTGGGCTAAGGTAGTGCTTGATGCGGTAGAGGAGACCTAGCCTGGAGTTGAGGGCAGAGGAGAGATGCTGAATGTGAGAATGATATGTGAGGGACATGTCCAGGGTTATATCCAGATACTTGAAGGTTGAGACTTGCTCTAGTGGGGTAACTAGTGAGTTACGAATGTTTATGCTGTAGTCACAGTACTGATTCTGGCAGTGAGTGAAGAGCATCATTTTGGTTTTCTTGTAATTGAAGATTAGTCTGTGGGCCACAAACCAGGATTCAACTTCAGTAAATAGGTCTTGGAGGGTATGTTGTAGCGTGAGGGGGGGGTGGCACCTGAAAATCACGGCGTCGTCCGCGTAGAGAAGTAGTTTACCGGAGCAGGAGTTGGGAAGGGAGTTGAGAAAAAGACTAAAGAAGAGGGGACCGAGTATATAGCCTTGAGGGACTCCAGAGAGAACAGGGTGTCTAAAGGAAACTGTGGAGCCGATCTTAACTTGTTGGGTTCTACCCGAGAGGTAGTTCTCGAACCAGAATACGGACTCTCGGGCGAGGCCCAATGAGGAAAGCAAGTTGAGGAGTAAGGCGTGGTTGACGGTGTTGAACGCCTTGGTTAGATCAGTGTAGACTGATCCAACAAAGTGTCCATGATTGTGGGTGTGGTGTATATAGGATGTATACTCAAGAAGAGCTGTAGTGGTGCTATGGACCCTACAGAAACCGTGTTGTGCAGGGCATAGCAGGTTATGTTTAGAGAGGTAGTCTGTAAGCTGATCCGATACAATTTTCTCCAGTGCCTTAGAGAGTGAGGGGAGAATTGAAATGGGGCAATAGTTGTTGGGTGAGGAGCGGTCACCACCTTTCAGAACGAGGGTAATTACTGCACGTTTCCAGAGCGTTGGAAACTGACCAAGGAAGAGGGACATGTTTAGTATTTTAGTTAATGGAGAAAGAACCTTATCATGACAGGGCGAAGGAGTTTTAAGTCCAGGGAGTCACCACTGTGGCGCGACTTGCCCAGGACTTTGGATAGATATCTCCTGGCAGTATGGGTAGTGATGATCCAGAGACGAAAAGGAGGGATATTTTCCTGTCGGGAGGGCACAGGAGGGGAAGCTGGGGAAGGGGTCGAAAAAGTTGGGAGGAAGGACGCTGCCGAGGTCAGAGAAGTTAATGCTGAGGGTGTTCGAAATGGCCAGGGGGTCTTGGATAATGGACCCATCAACAGTGAGTTGGGGGGGAGAATACCACTTTCCCACTGAGTTCCTTAATATTTTCCAGAAGGAGTGGGTGGGAGTCGACGCAAAATGTCGACGGGTAAACACTTACACCAGGCTTGTGGAGTAAGAAGGGGAGATAGCGTTTACCTTTAACGGCCTTTCCCTGCAGTCCACTCCTGCTGGTGTTCGGTCCCAGTGCGCGGTTGCTGCAGTGTGCAAGGGGGTTCCTGCAGCGAGCCTGGAAGAGGAAAGAGAGAACAAAAGAAAGGATCAGGTAAAAGGGTTGTAGCAGGAGAGGCCAGAGTGAACTGCGCATGTGCGACAGTCGGGAGTTCGGGTGGGGGAGGGTCTGAGTAAGATTGGGGGCTGAGAGAGGCCTACTACAGAAAGAGTGCCAGAAATAACTACAGGGCCCTGCAATCAAACACACCGTATTGGCAAGCCCAGCGATCACAAAGGAACAGTAACACAAGCACAATTGCAGGTACAATTTCAGCTTGAGCGCTTAACAGCACCGATAGTCACGATACCTCACATGTACATCTAGCAGTTCTTAAAGTACAGGCTAGTTGAGTCCAAAAACCAGAGTAACCAGTGTAGAAATGTCCATCGGAGAGTTAATCAGCGACTGTCAGCCTGCTTAAAGTACCCGGTGCAGTCCTACACTCACACCAGGCTTGTGGAGTAAGAAGGGGAGACAGAGTTTACCTTTAATGGCCTTTCCCCACAGTCAACTCCTGCTGGCGTTTGGTCCCGGTGTGCGAGGGGGTTCCTGCAGGGAGCCTTTAACGGCCTTTTCCCCACAGTCCACTCCTGCTGGCATTCGGTTCCGGTGCGCGGCTGCTGCGGTGTGCTAGGGGGTTCCTGCAGGGAGGCTTTAACGACCTTTCCCCACAGTCCACTCCTGCTGGCGTTCGGTCCCGGTGTGCAGCTGCTGTGGTGTGCGAGGGGGTTCCTGCACAAAGCCTTTAATGGCCTTTCCCCACAGTACACTCCTTCTGGTATTCGGTCCTGGTGTGCGGCTGCTGTGGTGTGCGAGGGGGTTGCTACAGGGAGCCTGATGTGGGCTTTTTCAGCGGCAACTGATGCAAGGGCTGGGAAGAGCTAGAGAAGTCAGACCTCAGACCCTGATGTGGACTTTTTCGGTGGCGACTGATACAAGGGCTGGGGAGAGCTGGAGAAGTCAGCCCTCAGACCCTGAAAATCTTTCCAAATTTGTTCAGTTTTTGGATTGTTTTTACAACATGTTAATGGTTAATTATAGTCTTTTTATAGTTCATGCTATTGCATGGTTTTAAAGCCTGTTGGCACCTTCCTTTTAGTCATTGTTCTCCTTTCGTCTTCGAAAAAATTCTGAAGCCTTGTGTGCTCTTTGTACCCAGCAAAACTTCCTGCTTGATTCTGATTGGCCACTCTATTTTAATGAATATTCATGGCTCCACCTCCGAGGCAATTCAACCTGGTCAGCTTATTGCTATTGTTATTGATGCTGAAGGACTCCTTGGAAGAAACAGAATTACTACAGTGAGTCATTTTTTCTTTTGGACTTTTCTAAAGCGTTTGACATGGTGCCACATTTAAATCTGACTATAAAACTTCAGGAGATGAGGTTCAACACAAACATTGTAAACTGGGTTAGTTCATGGCTAGACTGTAGGAAACAGAGAGTAAGTGTGGCTGGTAATTTGGGGGCTAGGTTAGCTCAGGCTGACTTTCCTCTGTAACTACCTGCCTGTGTTAATAAAAGTGTACATTTTGCAAGAAATGCATTGCTCTGCGAGTTATTCTTGGGACATTCCTTATGCTGCAGGCATTCTGAAAATCTGCACAGACAGCTATTGCAAATTAACTGCCTAGTAACAGAAATTATGTCATTCCAACCCCAGTAATACTCAGGTATTCATAACTTTCTGCAGTAAGCCTTCTAGGTAGGACTGCCCAGAGAGAGAATAGAACATAATGGAATTCTTTGCACGTGATAACTTTTCAAATGCTGCCCTATACCAACTGCCAGTGTTGCTACTCAGATTTCACGCTCCACCTGAAAAGTCTGGTTGCTCGGAGTGTCGCTCTTCTACTTTACCTTCTGACGTGAAGAGACTTATAAAATACTATAAGTATCCTTTTATTTCATTTGTTATACTTATTGTTTTTTTGTATATTTAGCTAGTTTAAGTGTTATTTAGTTATTTTTACTGGTTCCTCGCGGTTCGGCACAACCGAGCAGGAACCGGGTTAGTTTACCTTAGTCTGGGTTTTCTGATTAAAAAACCCCGTTAGATTTCTAAATTTTACTTTTAAAAATGTGTTTTTTGTAACCGTTTTACTCGGTTACTGAACCTCTAATACTGGTTCATTTTGTTTTCTTCGGTTCGGTTCCATCGATTCCTTATCAGTTCTGGAACCGACCGCAACTGCTAGTTTTCTTGAATTTTATAGCGGTTTACTTATTTATGGGGAACGGATAAAAATGTCAGAAAAAACAAAGAAGAAAACCGGTGAGCCCAGTTTCAAAAACTGTTGTGAACGTAGGGAAGTCTTTGCTAAGGCAGACAGGCACAGTTTGTGTGTGGCCCGCCTGGGTTATAAGCATCTTAAGGAGGAATGTGACATTTGTAAAACATTACCTGAAAAAAATGGAAAAACGCCTGGAACGGCTTAAAAAGAAACTTCCTCCACCCAGGGGTTCCTCTGACCAGCCAATACCCCTTGCTAATGTGGGTGAAACCACATCTGTTGTTGCCTCTACCCCTGAGATGGGTGACAGGGGCACCTAGAGGGTTGCTGAACTGTCTGACTCCCCGGTTCCATCAAAGAAACCTAAAAAACTAAAACACACAGAATCTCCAACTTCAGAAAAGGGGACCTCTGTGCCTGCCCTCACAATGCCTTCTCCCCAGGAGATTGCTCAGGCTTTCAGGGCAATATAAGCATTACAAGGCCTGGTGCCCACTAATCAGCACCCACCTGTCCAAACTCCTGTGGTACAAACTGGCAGCACAGGAAAATCTTCCTTCATAGAAGAGGAAGAGAAAGAGTATAGTGAATGTGAGGAGGAGGAAGGGGAACCCATTGAACCTGAGGTATCTCCTGAGCAGGAAATCCCCCCCCCCCGGAACATCTGAGGATTACTCCTCACACTTTACCTTTGTGAGAAAGATGGCCGATGCACTGGACATCACCACAAGGGAGGAGACTGAAGATGAAGAGGAGGTGGAATACCTAGAAGTGATTTTGCTAACCTCCACCAGAGCTCTCCTCTTGACTGTTAGCAAGTTTTTCACAAAAGATCTCGAACAGGCCTATGGGAGAGACACTGCTTCATCCTGCCTTGGCAAGGCCTGTGGGAGGGACACTGCTTCATCCTGCCTTGAGCAGAGCTGTGGGAGAGACACTGGTTCATACTGACTTGAACAGGCCTGTGGGAGGGACACTGGTTCATCCTGCCTTGGCAAGGCCTGTGGGAGGGACACTGCTTCATCCTACCTTGGCCAGACCTGTGGGAGGGACACTGGTTCATCCTGCCTTGGCCAGACCTGTGGGAGGGACACTGGTTCATCCTGCCTTGAGCAGGCCTGTGGGAGGCACACTGCTTCATCCTGCCTTGGCCAGACCTGTGGGAGGGACACTGGTTCATCCTGCCTTGAGCAGGCCTGTGGGAGGGACACTGGTTCATCCTGACTTGGCCAGACCTGTGGGAGGGACACTGCTTCATCCTGCCTTGGCCAGACCTGTGGGAGGGACACTGGTTTATCCTGCCTTGAGCAGGTCTGTGGGAGGGACACTGCTTCATCCTGCCTTGGCCAGACCTGTGGGAGGGACACTGCTTCATCCTGCCTTGGCCAGACCTGTGGGAGGGACACTGGTTCATCCTGCCTTGAGCAGGCCTGTGGGAGGGACACTGCTTCATCCTGCCTTGAGCAGGTCTGTGGGAGGGACACTGCTTCATCCTGTCTTGGCCAGACCTGTGGGAGGGACACTGGTTCATCCTGACTTGAACAGGCCTGTGGGAGGGACACTGGTTCATCCTGACTTGAACAGGCCTGTGGGAGGGACACTGCTTCATCCTGACTTGGCCAGGCCTGTGGGAGGGACACTGGTTCATCGTGCCTTGGCAAGGCCTGTGGGAGGGACACTGCTTCATCCTGTCCTGGCCAGACCTGTGGGAGGGACACTGGTTCATCCTGCCTTGGCCAGACCTGTGGGAGGGACACTGGTTCATCCTGCCTTGAGCAGGCCTGTGGGAGGCACACTGCTTCATCCTGCCTTGGCCAGACCTGTGGGAGGGACACTGGTTCATCCTGCCTTGAGCAGGCCTGTGGGAGGGACACTGGTTCATCCTGACTTGGCCAGACCTGTGGGAGGGACACTGCTTCATCCTGCCTTGGCCAGACCTGTGGGAGGGACACTTGTTCATCCTGCCTTGAGCAGGCCTGTGGGAGGGACACTGCTTCATCCTGCCTTGGCCAGACCTGTGGGAGGGACACTGCTTCATCCTGCCTTGGCCAGACCTGTGGGAGGGACACTGGTTCATCCTGCCTTGAGCAGGCCTGTGGGAGGGACACTGCTTCATCCTGCCTTGAGCAGGCCTGTGGGAGGGACACTGCTTCATCCTGTCTTGGCCAGACCTGTGGGAGGGACACTGGTTCATCCTGTCTTGGCCAGACCTGTGGGAGGGACACTTGTTCATCCTGACTTGAACAGGCCTGTGAGAGGGACACTGGTTCATCCTGCCTTGGCAAGGCCTGTGGGAGGGACACTGCTTCATCCTGCCTTGGCCAGACCTGTGGGAGGGACACTGGTTCATCCTGCCTTGGCCAAACCTGTGGGAGGGACACTGGTTCATCCTGCCTTGAGCAGGCCTGTGGGAGGCACACTGCTTCATCCTGCCTTGGCCAGGCCTGTGGGAGGGACACTGGTTCATTGTGCCTTGGCAAGGCCTGTGGGAGGGACACTGCTTCATCTTGCCTTGGCCAGACCTGTGGGAGGGACACTGGTTCATCCTGCCCTGGCCAGACCTGTGGGAGGGACACTGGTTCATCCTGCCTTGAGCAGGCCTGTGGGAGGCACACTGCTTCATCCTGCCTTGGCCAGACCTGTGGGAGGGACACTGGTTCATCCTGCCTTGAGCAGGCCTGTGGGAGGGACACTGGTTCATCCTGACTTGGCCAGACCTGTGGGAGGGACACTGCTTCATCCTGCCTTGGCCAGACCTGTGGGAGGGACACTGGTTCATCCTGCCTTGAGCAGGCCTGTGGGAGGGACACTGCTTCATCCTGCCTTGGCCAGACCTGTGGGAGGGACACTGCTTCATCCTGCCTTGGCCAGACCTGTGGGAGGGACACAGGTTTATCCTGCCTTGAGCAGGCCTGTGGGAGGGACACTGCTTCATCCTGCCTTGGCCAGACCTGTGGGAGGGACACTGGTTCATCCTGCCTTGAGCAGGCCTGTGGGAGGGACACTGCTTCATCCTGCCTTGAGCAGGCCTGTGGGAGGGACACTGCTTCATCCTGTCTTGGCCAGACCTGTGGGAGGGACACTGGTTCATCCTGACTTGGCCAGACCTGTGGGAGGGACACTGGTTCATCCTGCCTTGGCCAGACCTGTGGGAGGGACACTGCTTCATCCTGCCTTGGCCAGACCTGTGGGAGGAACACTGCTTCATCCTGCCTTGGCCAGACCTGTGGGAGGGACACTGGTTCATCCTGCCTTGAGCAGGCCTGTGGGAGGGACACTGGTTCATCCTGACTTGAACAGGCCAGTGGGAAGGACACTGGTTCATCCTGCCTCGGACAGGCCTGTGGGAGGGACACTGCTTCAACGTGGCTCTGCCAGGTTTGTGGTAGGACACTGCTTAATCCTACCTTGGCTAGCTTTGTGGGAAGACACTGCTTCATCCTGCCTCAGCCAGACCTGTGGGAAGACACTGCTTCATCTTGTCTTAGCCGGCAGTATTTTCCTCTGGTCTCCCCATCCCAGGCACCTCGTTGCCAAGGATTGCCAAGGACGTGAGCATGCAGAGCGCAGTTTGGAGGCACCTGCAGTTCCAACTGTGGCTGAAGCTTGCACTGCAACCTGTGGTCACTCAGGTGTCAGTAGCACAGTGGGACGCACGTACCTCCTCCCTGGACTAGGACAGCATCCTCTGGGATGCTCAACACTCCGGCCTACAACGACACCAGCTCACTTCCAAACCCGGCTCACCAGCTTTGCAAGTGGTAGTGCTACTGCTGTACTGATGGGCTGGATTCAGGCCCCGGTGTCCTGTGGAACCTGTAGCAGAAGCACAGGTCCAGAAGCACAGGCAGCTATAACATTCACAAGTAGCATTTGGTTATTATCAATAACAATACAACTGGAAAAAAAGTTGTACAGGATAGCTCTTCATATAGACAGTACAACCAAAAATACTTCCTCTAAGTCTCTCTCAAATCTAACAAAAACATTGCTCTGTTTATATAAAATGTATTTTCTTGGCAGTTTAAACGCTGCCTCCTGTTGTTGTCAATTACCATCTCCTGTTTTTCACAAAATATATCAAGGCTGTTGTCAGTTTATTTCCTGTGACCAGCCTGAAGGCAGTTTGTCTAGTCTAAACAGGTGTGACAAACCAGAACACTCTGTCCCAGAGATGGTTTCCTGTTAATTCTGTTAACCAGGTTGTGAAGGTCAAAATACATCTCAAGATCAACCCCATTTTCCAGATTGACATCTCCTCTAATAAACCCAGATAGCTTTCTGCACTCCTTTCAACAATATAATTATATACATTTGCAATCCAAAACTTAAGTACATTTGCAAACCAGGGGATCTCAGTTTCACATAAAGATCCACATTTACTTTTTAACACAAAGTATGGGGAGAAGAAAAGAAAGAAACAGCATGTGAAGGCAGGGAGATGGTGGGGTGTGAGACCTTTGGAGTGGCCAGTCCTTAAGTGCCACAGGAACATTTGACTGCACAATCAGACAGGCAAAGACAGAGAAAAGGCAGAAATAGGGAGGACAGAACAGATCCCCATCTCCAACTACTACAAATGGGATAGGGTCCCACCCAACCCTGACATAGAACCCCATTCCCTGAACCAGTCAGCCTGTGAACTGTCACCAGCAATATGGCCCCATAACGATCACCA
The DNA here is from genome assembly GCA_016271365.2 of Neoceratodus forsteri. Taxonomy (NCBI): domain Eukaryota; kingdom Metazoa; phylum Chordata; order Ceratodontiformes; family Ceratodontidae; genus Neoceratodus; species Neoceratodus forsteri. The sequence continues at coordinate 547,938,907 of JADMNL010000023.1, forward strand.
GCCCTCATCGACTCCTGTGGTCCTGTTCACAGCATTGCAACAACCCGTCGCCAGCCTACAGCACTTTGGCAGGCTGGGTGAGTCATTAAATGCTTTGACCAGGTAGCAAGAGGTGGTCATGACTTAAATGGTGAAGCATGTCATTTACATGGTTACACCCCTTCCCCAAGTGGTCATTATAGGAATAGTGACCATGTAGGTTGGGGATGCCACTCTCTTAGCGCATGGCACAGTAAAAGTGCTTGTGAGGGTCTGTTGCTAAATACTAATCATTGCAGTCGCTTTCTGCCAAGACCCTTGTGGCTGTGTATACCCCCCCTTTGTTTATTTCGTGGTTTTCCACAACAGATAACACACTGAGTGGCACAGTGTCTTTGTTCATACCTATGCTAATGATAGCCATCCGGCTTTGTCCTTCAGTCAGTTGCAGGAGTTGGTTATCTTTTTGTGCTTTCTGATTGTTTCCACTATACTAAAAGACGGATGCAGAACAACATTGTGTAAGTAAACTGTGATAAAACAAATAGTTTTAATTTTTGGCCAAAGAAAATGCTTTCCAAGCACGATCCATAACATAGTTGCCATGGATCAGTTGAACCATATCCCTGAAAATGTATAAACCAGAGCATTTATAAAATATCTAAATGGATGCTTTGGCATCTGCGCACTCTTTACAAGTGGTGTACATGCTCGGAGTTACGGCTTTACTTTTCAAACAGTAATACAACTGTGTTAAACTGCTAATTTTTAAAAGAGGGAGTCACTTTTTCAAGTCTAGTTCACAGCATATTGTCAGAAAATGCCCTTAATTGATACTTCATGAAAATTGCTAAACTCGTCCTTGCACAGGTTTACCAGCACTTCGGCGTTATTTAGTAATGTCAACGCGCTTTGAGCATCGGACGGCTGGGGGTAAGGGCAGGTAAACTAACATACTTAATATTGCAAAAACTTCAATAAATGAACATTGTATGGCAGTCTGAGACTATATATGCCACGACAAGGCATATAGATGACTGCAGGCGCCTTTTGAAATAGTGATTAAAAAAAAATAATCCCAAAACCTGACAATGTCCATTTAAATGTTGTTTTTCCTTATCATTCTCTTTTTACAATAATACACAACTTTAAAAAATTAAGTGGTAGAGTACTCAGTGTTATCTTCTGGTGTTTCTTTGTTTACTGTGAAAAAACCCTCCTAGCTTACCGACTTATCAGAGAAATCTCCGCTGCGCACTCTACCAGAGATACAGGTGAAGCCCTAGCTCCATAGTAGGCCTTGTGTTGTGTGTGTGTTGTGAGTGTGTGTGTGTGTGTGTGTGTGTGTGTGTGTGTCTGGTGGGTTGAACATTCTGCCAGCAGAATTTGGAGATCTTGTATTCCATGGTAAACATTCCAGGTATGTGAATGGGGAGGGGGACATTCTGTAATCAGAATTGTGAATTATAAAATGTTTTTTAAAGGGAAACTCCCACAAGCCCACACAGTGCAGCAGCAGCAGAAATACCCGATTAAGGCTTTGTTTTTACTTATCTGCTGGGTTGGGATTTTACATTGAAAGATTTGTGCATCCATAATATCTCCAGAGCCACCTACAGCGACCTTGTGTATCTGGTCGGCTTCCACCATGTGGGTTATGCTAATGAGGGCTACCAACTCTGCCATTGGTTGGTAGCCCTTATTAGCATAACCCGTGTGGCAGAAGCCACTCGGATGTGTGAGATAACTGCGGGTGGCTCTGAAGATATTATGGACAGCACGGATCTTTCAAAGTAAAATCCCAACCCAGCAGGAAAGTAAAAAACATTGGTTTAATGCTGCTAAAAGCCCTAATCGGGCGTTTCTACAGCAGCTGCTGCACTGCATGGATTGTGAAACCTGACTGGCTGAGGTCCATCTTTACCTGTGTTGTTATCTTAGTGCAACAGCACTGGATAAAGATCCAGCAACCTCTTTACAGTAAAATCAGTACCAACCACGCATCCCTGACTGCCATCACAAACATGGCTGCCACTTTTACTCGCTTAAAAACTTCAACTAGGTCCTAAAATAAAAGTGCCTTAAATGATCTGCCTCATAATCCTCTTCTTACATTCACATACATACGTCTAAAAATGAAGTGGCTTAATTTCTGGTGTTTCTTTGCTGACCATGAAAATCCCCTCTCCTCCCCCCTCCCTTACCTACTTACCAGGGAAGTCTCTGTTGCTTAATCTGCTACAGATACAACAGAAGGCCTGGTGCCATCTGAGGCCTTCTGTTGTGTGTGGGGTGGGGGGGTGAACATTCTGCCAGTAGAACTGAGCAGGGATTTGAATTCTTGTATTCCATCCATAGCAAACATTCCATCTGTTGAGTGTAAGAAAGATAGAACAGAAATAAGGTGGGGTCCGGAGAAAAGAGTATTAAAAAATGAGGAAGGGTGAGGAAACAGGTAAATGGGTGGGTTTGGGAAAAAAGCGGGTATAAGGGCTAATCTGTGTTGTGTTTGGTGGCTGAAAATAAGTACCCTAAACACACAAGGGTCTTACTAGTAAGAAAAACATGCCATACTGAAATCTAGGCCTTCTCTTTTTACTTCCATTCAGCAGCACATACAAGAAGAGACTGTCCCCAACACAGGCACACTTACAGGAAGTGCACATTCTCTTAAAGCTGTACTGTCTCTAACAGTTCTTAAAGCTGTACTACACATGACAGTCCCTCCTGACTTAGTAGGAAATACTTAAATCAATAATTCAGAAGTAATATGAAAATATTACAGTTATTACTGTAATGTCCCTTTTAATTAGTCTGTGTCATTAGGCCATATCTCTACAAGTCCATTCTCTTTGGTGGACATCTTGTATGTCCTGACCAATGTAGTAGGACTCAAGGCTGTTGCACTGGAATCTGATTAGCATCATCTACATCTTGTGTCAAACGTTGAGGTTCCACTATCTCTTCCTGTTCTTGCTCTGGAACAAATAATGCTGAATAACTACCCCGACTCTGGGTATCCCTTTTTTGTTCTGTCTCAGTTCTAGTATGTAATTGGTCCACATGTTTTTTCATTCTCCTCGGGTTAGTCAGTTGAACACTGTAGACAACATTTCCAAACTTTTTTCCCACCATGTCTTTTATCCATCTCTTCGGGCCTGTATACATCCTGACCCACACAAGATCATTGGGTTTGAAGGATCTGGTCTTAGGAAGCATTTCAGTTACTGACGTATAGCCTAGAGGGCGAAGAAGATCCAATTGAGTTAGAATCTGACGTCCAAACAACAACTCTGCAGGGGATATTCCCATGACACAATGTGGTGTACATTGCAAGAAAGTCCAAAAGGGCTATTTGTATTGCTGTAGGTGTAGTTGGAATAGCTTTGTCCATACTTTTTTTTTTAAAGTCTGAACAATGCATTCTGCTTCACCATTTGAACTTGGATGGTAGGAAGATGAGAAAATATGGCAGATACCATGTTGCTGGCAAAATGCTTGGAATTCGACAGACGTGAACTGTGGTCCGTTATCTGAGACAGTCACTTGCGGGAAACCATGGGTAACAAAGATAGATTTTAACACTTTGATGGTACTCTCAGTAATTGTCGAAGACATTTGATGAATTTCTGGCCATTTACTGTAAACATCAGTTAAGAGTAACTACATTGAATTTAAATAGGGTCCCGCGAAATCAATATGCAACCTTTGCCAGGGTTTTTCAGGTCATTCCCAATGGTGAACTGGAGCTCTTGCTGGACTTACCATTGATACAGCACAAATACACTTGTTTCAAAATTACATCTTGACTAGTCGCTTTTGCAATGTCCTTGGCTAGTGCTGGAAGCTGCTCTAACTGTTGTAGCTCCATTGAACACACAACAGTAGAGTCCTCCATATCTTTGAAATGCACTGGAAAACTGTCTGCCCCACCTGGCATACTAATGACTCCTCTTTAAGTCCCACATCGAACTCCATTTCTCTGGATATTGGTAACCTCGACAAGGCATCCGCATTTCCATGCTGGTCCATTGGTTGATATGTAACCTCAAAATTATAGGCAGACAAAATGAATGCCCATCGTTGAAGTCTGCTAGCAGCTGTCTCTGGAATTCCTTTTGCTGGACTGAAAATTGTCACTAGTGGCTTGTGATCCGTCTTCAGGTGAAACTTGCGACTTAGCAAGTATTGGCGAAATTTCTGGACTCCGAACACAATTGCTAATGCCCCTCTCTGAATCTGGGCATAATTCATTTCAGCTGCAGTGAGTTTGCGTGAAGCATGGGCTATTGGCTTCTCCACTCCTTCTGGATCTGTATGGAAAGGGACAGCTCCTACACCCACAGGACTAGCATCACAGGCCAATGTGATAGGTAAGTTAGGGTCATAATGAGTTAAATTATTCACATCGGTTAGCGAGAGCTTGATGGCTTGAACTGCCTCCAATCCAGAAAGTCGCAAAATGGTATAATTCAGTAAGCTGGAGCTATGAAAATTTCCACCATCCATCGTCGCCAGTTTATTGTGTTTGGTGGCCGAAAATAAGTACCTTAAACACACAAGGGTCTTGATAGTAAGAAACACGCCACACTAAAATCTAGGCCTTCTCTTTTTACTTCCATTCAGAAGCACATACAAGAGGAGACTGACCCCAGCACAGGCATACTTACAGGACATGGGCAGACTAGGTAGGCCAAGCGGTCCTTATACTATTTGCCAGCAGATTAGGCCTTACGGTCTATCGAGTCTGCTCGAACCTTAGATCCTTAGTTGGGTGCCGAGACCCTCCCATCCCTTGTGCTCCAGAAACCCGTATCATCCATCCCCACCCCCCTGGGACAGGCCATCATCTGATACATCCACTTTCTGTGTCTGTCCCACCCTCTCTTGAAGCCCTCCTCTGTGGATCTCTGAACCAGCTCACCAGGCAGTGCATTCCAGGGTTCACCACCCTCTCAGTGAAAAACCTCCTCCTCTTTTCCCCCCTCATCCTTCCACCTTCCAACTTCAAACCATGCCCTCTGGTGATACCTCCCTGCTTTAGTCTAAAGATCCCCTCCATGTTTACCCTATTTATTCCCTGAGGTGCCTGAAAACCTCAATCATGTCCCCCGTCTCTCCTCTCCTCCAATGAAAACAGGCAGAGCTCTTTAAGTCTGTCCTCATACGTCAAATCCCTAGCCCTCGTATCATCTTTGTTGCCCCCTCTGTACCCTCTCCAGGGCTGTATGTCCCTCTTCAAGTGTGGTCTCCAGTACTGTACACAGTACTCAAGGTGTGGTCTAACCAGTCCATTGTATAGCAGCAATCACTTCCTTGCTCCTAGAGGTGATCCTCCTACGATCCATCCCAACATCCTGTTTGCCTTGCTAGCCGTCTCCTGCACTGCTCAGAGTTATTCATACATGCATCCACCATGACCCCTAGGTCTTTTCCCTATTGAGGCCTCCAGCCTCCTCCCAGGGTGTACCTGTGTTTAGGTTTCCCCGACCAAGATGCAACACCTTGCACTTGGTGGTATTGAAATTTAATTTCCATGTGTGAGCCCAGCTTTCCAGGGTGTCCAGGTCCCCTTGCAGTGCCAACCTCCCCTCTTCTCCATCAACTACTGCTCCCATCTTGGAGTCATCCACGAAGAGACTCATTTCACATTTGATCTGCCGTCAAAGTCTGTGTTTTTTTGTAAGTGCACATTCTCTTAAAGCTGTACTGTCTCTAACATTTCTTAAAGCTATACTACACATAACAATTTAAAAAAAAGTGTTTAGCTGTACATATTTGAACTGAGCTGGCATGCCAATTGCTGGGATGTGCAGGGACTATTTTGTTGGGGTGGATGAATGTTTAAAAAAACATTCAAATGCTTAACATTATTTTATTTTTGTGTATTTTTTCTTCTCCCCCAAATATAATTGCAGTAGGATTCCAGGGTGTGCTTTGTGGTGGGATAATGGCACTTCTCAGGTGGTTGAAGGCACTTGGCGATGCCTCGTACCTCACAACACACCCGAGATGTGCTGTTATCCCACCACAGTGCACACCCTGTCATGTCTTATTACTTAATTCTTGTATTCCTTGATAAACAATCATTCCATCTGGTAGATATGTGGAAAGATATAGAAAAAAGAAACAGGGTGGGGGAAGGGAGGCAGACACTAAGTGCTTTCTAAAATCATTCATCTAGGTCTTAAAAGCACATGAATTGAAGTCAGAGATGAACGAACCTGTTCAGGAGAAATCACCCACTGAAAACAAACACTCTGCTTCCAGCTACACAAAACAATTGGATTTGGGACTATTTTATCAATTGGTGGATGCATTACATCATTATGTATTACATTCTTAATAAAATATTTAATAAGAAGATTTATTTATTTTGTGCTTTAGTGTTTTTCAAAGATGGGCCCATTTTACAGTCATGCGAAGGCACTCCAGGATGCGGGTCATTGTGGATGTACCCACTTCTAATATGTTTTAAGGCACTCCAGGGCATAGTCGTTGTGGATGTCGCCCTTGCTGGTGTGGTTTAAGGCACTGCATGGCATGCTAGCCGTGGCTGTACCCCTTGCTGGTGTGGTTTAAGGCACTGCAGGGCATGTTCGTTGTGGATTTACCTCTTGCTGATGTGGTTTAAGGCACTGCAGGGCATGGTCGTTGTGGATGTACCCACCTCTGGTGTGGTTTAAGGCACTGCACGGCATTGTCATTGTGGATGTACTCCTTGATGGTGTGGTTTAAGGCACTGCAGGGCGTGGTCGTTGTGGATGTACCCCTTGCTGGTGTGGTTTAAGGCACTGCAGGGTAAGGAGGTTGTGTATATACCCCTTGCTTGTTTGGTTTAAGGCACTTGGCTGTGTCTCATGCCATGCCAGACAAGGCGTGGGTAAATCCCACAATGACCCATGCCCTGCTGTGCCTTATTGTGTGAGTATATTACTACTAATGATTCTGTTCCCCTCCCATTAGCCCATCAGCCATAATACCTCACTGACTTGCCATTATAGCTAACAGAGGCCGTTAGGCAGTTACATTCCTGTCACTCATTCTTCTGTCTGAGGGGAAGCTGTAATGTCATGTCATTGTCAGTGATGTCTATGCAGATGAGTTAGGAAGGAAAGGGAAGAGCACTCGGCTATATCAGCCTCCCGCTAAAGTGCTGTTCTGCCCAACACACCAGTTACTGTCAGAGAGAAAAATCAAGTAACTGACTAAAGAAAAAGTGTCATTATTTCAGAACTGGGCCATCTGATGGGCCAAATGGACTACCATGTCAGGCATCCAGCAGAGCCAGCCTTAGGCACTCTTAGTCCCAGCGATCGTGTGGGGGCCCCCTACTCATAGGGCCCCTCAGACAGAAGCTGTGCAGGTCATCAGTCTCTCAGACTTAATGTTTATTTATTTATTTATATATTTCATTCCCTGTGCGCTATTGAAAGATCACACAAGAGCCATTTCTGGGCTGGGCAGAACCTTCCAGATATGCATCATAAAGGGCCCTCAGTGACTAACCTTGCTGGGAGCCACCAGAAACATAAGGCCGACTCTGCGACCCAGGTTTTGGATCAGATCTAGAAGGCTGACAATCAGACGGCTGGCTGGGGAATACACAGCAGCACAGGTGGTTGGCTGGGGAGTGCACAGCAGCACAGGTGGTTGGCTAGGGAATGCACAGCAGCACAGACAGCTGGCTGGGGAATGCACAGCAGCACAGACGGCTGGCTGGGGAATGCACAGCAGCACAGACGGCTGGCTGGGGAATGCACAGCAGCACAGGTGGTTGGCTGGGAAGTGCACTGTTGCACACCCCCAGCCTGGAGAGGGTCAGTGCCATGATCCATCCTCACACTGCCCCCCCCCCCCAGCAGAGGGCCAGAGAACTTGCTCCACCATTGCTGGCATGCTACATGTGTGCAAGGTCAGATGTAAGTGTATAGGGTGCCGGGGTGGTGGGAGGGGTTCCAGCAGTCGAGGGAGAAAATCAAAGGAAAAATGGCAGTCACCAAGAAAAGCTTGATGGAAAAAACATCGTCTGAATCATAAGACAACAGGCTGAAAATATTATTTTTAGGCTGTTTTATTTCTTTGAAGGGATTATCCAGTTTACTGAGAAAATTAAAAAAAGTGTATGTTATTGTGAGGTAGATACAATGGGCTGGAGTTTCAAAGGGTGATGCAGGGCTTGCATGAAGTCCTGCATCGAACCCATCTTTGGGCACAGCAGCGCCTAACATGTTTGCTGCAGCTGCATCTGATTTTCCATTCTCGGGTGCAGTTGCGACACCTTCCACACTTTATAGAAGCTTGCGCCAAATCTTTGGCACAAGCCTTGTAAAAACGATCCCTTGACTGGTGCAAGCTAGACCAGGGAGCTGCTGGTCTAACCTGTGGCAGTTGGCGCATGGGAGTGAAAATCCTGATCGCTAGCGGGAGAATGCCACAAACCCCATGTGTCAGATGATCGGCACACTAGGGGCTTTCAGCATTCTCAGGGACTTTCAAAATCTGGCCCCATATCTTTATTTGGCTAACAAAAAGTTTAAGCTACAAGCTTTCAAGGCCTTGGTGCCTCCTCATTGAGTATGTTACATGATATAGGCAGGAACTCCTTTTATAAAAGTTTAATTAAAAACACAGCGGGGGGATGTTTAACTAGTCCAGGTTAAACTGTACCGATAGAAACACATTTTGTAATATTGATATTTATCAAACAGGACAGAACACAGTGTGTTAAGTAACTATTTACATGTTGCCTTTTGTGATGGAGAAGTCTTGTATTACTCTTTGTTTAATAGCAGAGGAAATATTCTGTGATAGGCTTGGAAACATTTACATTTAAATAGTGTGACACGAAACCTAAGTCTCTGTTGAGGCCAATGTCTGGTGTATTTCAAGGCTTGTTTACACTTCCCTGTCTGCACCACTATGAGCAGTCTTGAGTTGCTGTGTATCATTGTGGACAGGACCAGAGAAGTACAGAGCTGCTCCAACATGGTCTTTTTATGTTTGCCCTTGCGCAAAGTGAAGATATTGGTATGATTGTGGGTTCTGACAGGTGTCTCATGCAAGGCAGTCTGCAAGGGGTTCAGCAGTGTCAAATCAGCCATCAGCCAGGCTGCTCATGACAACTGACTGATTGCCTGGAGTCTCTTTCCATCTATGAACCACTCCAGTTGGGACTGCGGCCTCAGCTCATCACTGAGATGGCTCTCATCAGGGTGACCCATGATCTCCTCCTTGCGAAGGACTGAGGGCAATGTTTAGTTTTTGTGCTCTTGGATTTTCTGTTGGTGTTTGAAACAGTGGATCATGGGGTGCTAGTAGATTGCTTGAACTACTGTATGTGGGCCTCACTGCAGTCCTGGAGTCCTACTGTACTTAGGTAGAAGAGCACAGCAGATTGCTCTAGGGAATTTTACCTTGGAGGGGTCTACGTTGTCCTGTGGAGTTTTGCACAGCTCGATCCTCACCCCATTTTGTTCTCTGTGTACATGCTGCCACTATGGGAGATCATTAGATGGTACAATGTGGGATTTCACTGCTATGCAGATGATACCCTGTTGTATCTTCCTGTGTTCCTGATGATGCATCTGCGGTTTTGGTTTTGAGTTATTATCTGGCTGAAATTAATAACTGGATGACTCAAGCTGGTAATGTCTCAGCCCAGGCAAGACAGAGGTCATGGTGACTGAACTGGGTCATTGGGGCTTGTCTGTTGTGGGTAGAATGGCTGTCCTTGTACTGGGTGGCCATTCTCTCATGGCAGCTGGTATAGTAAGGGACCTGGGGGTTATTTTGAATGACAGATTGACATTTGAACAACAGGTGTCTTCTGTTGTCCAATCTGGCTTTTACCACCTATGGAACATCTCTAGGATCAAGCCATATTTAGCCCACGATGACCTAGTGACAATCATCCATGCTTTTGTCGCCTCTAGACTCAACTACTGCAATCCTCTTTACCTAGGGCTGTCTTGGGGGTTTGATGGGTCAGCTGCAGCTGGTGCAGAATGCTTCGCCCCAGATGATAGTGGGCTCCTCATGGAGTGACCACATCACACTGGTTCTGCGTGCGCTGCAGTGGCTGCCTTTGTGTTCGAGCATCACCTTCAAGATCTGCTTCTTAACATACAAGGGCCAAAGTGGTTTGGGACCAGACTACTTGAAAGAGCTCCTGTTTCCCTACAAACCAGTCCGCCCTGTCTGCTCCAAAGATGCTGGTCTTCTAGTCATCCCTCCTGCCACACTTAAATCTTCAGGCAACAAAGCCATTGGAATGGCTGCTCCTATGCTATAGAACTTGCTTCTTTCTTACATTCACTCAGCTAGCACAGTGGAGGCCTTTAAAACCTCAGTGAAAACCTTTTTATTTGATCAAGCATGCTCAGAATAATATTAATTTTACATAATTTGGATTTTATTCGGTTGATTACTGCTTTTAATGTGATTTGAGAGTATCTTTCTCTAACTCTGTAAAGTGCTCAGAGCTTGTGTGCATTGGGTGTTATATAAATAAACTTTGCCTTGCCTTTAGGTGAGGTTTGCGGTTGGCAGAAAATAATGGTCATGTGACATGTTTTAACCAATACAGTTACAGGATTTTCATGCTCCATTTTATAACATAGATTAGAAAAATGGGCGAGTAAAACCTAGCATCCTGATTGGCTAGGATGCTCATATGTCTCAGATTGTATTCCCCGGAGTATGTTAGGCACCTACGCTCTAAGGAGCTATTCCCTAATTGCCCTTCAAGTTCCAAGGGTCAACACTTGTTTCGGCAAAGCTGCTCTCAGCTTCTCTTTACCACATTGTGGAATGGTTTACAAAGGAACTTGAAGCTGAGCTGCCCTGTTAGCCTGAATATCTTCAAGACGCTCTATGATCGCTACATGAAAGCACCTTGCAAATGTTTTCCTCACCTCTAGCCCACTAATTCCGCAACTCCCCCTTTCCATCCTGCTGCTCGCCATGTTTCTATCCCTGGCTCTCACTCTTTCCCTATTAACTCTTCCTGCTGCACCCACCCTTCCCTGTCCGCCCCAGCCTGGCTAAAGTCCCACCCCATCCATAGTAGTGTCCCAATCATCTACCCCTCCTCCGACCTCCGTCATTATCATAATAAACAAGTACACGACAGCCATCGTCACTTTCTGTGGTTTTAGCTCAATTTTCCCCCCAGTTGTCGGTAATATATCCCTCCTCTTCTTTACCTCTCTAACCTGCCACCCCATACATGGCCTCTTTCCCCTATATGTGTAGTTGCCAGCTGCCTCGCTCAAAAGATCTCTGCTTATAACCCCTGTATGCCTATGGTTAACTGTACATCTGCTGACTTTTTCAATTGTAAAATAATGCTGTTTTTTTTTATTTATTTCAACCTTGTACTGTACTGTATACACTGTATATATTTTTTCTGCCTTGTATATTATTGCTTTTTGTATACCTGCCTCTGTAGTGTACTTTGATGTATTCATGACCAGGTCCACCTTGCAGATGAGTCTTGCTCAATGGTGCCCGCCTGGATAAATAAAGATTTTGACTGATTTGATTGATTGATTGATTGATTGAACTAAGCAGACGGGTATTTCTCGATAAAGCCCACTAAAAAGTAATTGCCAATACGGGGTGCCCCATTACTCAAAATATTATTGGGCACCCCGAACTTTCAAACTCCCTAGCCTCCATGTTTCTCATCTCGCTTAGTGAGATTCATGTCAGCAAGTAGGCAGCCCGGCTCTGTATCCCCGCTCCTACATCAAAACGTTAATGAGATGCAAACTAAAACCGTTTTCAGCCATCAGAAAGAATTTTTTTTTTAGTTAGTTTAAAAATCAGTAGTGCTGGCACGTCACGTACTCCGCGCTAGTGGCAACAGCTTCTCCCAGATCACCGTGCCTCCAACTGCGCTCGACCCACGAAAACAACAAAACAAAAATGTGTGGGAATTTTCTTTACTCTACACAACCCAGTACCTTCATTTGTTTTGTTTTCCCCAGTCATCGCCTTCTGAAGTGCTTCGCCACATGCACAAAAGTTTAGAGTTGCGTCCTACATTTCCTCATGCACGGGGGAGGAGGTTCTCAGCTCGCTGATGTAAATCTGCTATAAAAAAAAAACCTGAGGGGGAAAACACCTTCATCTCAAAATAAATAAAACAAATGGAGTTCTGTGGTTATGAACGCTGCTCTTGTTACCTCTGACCTAAAGTCACCATGGCAACATATAGAAATGCAGGGGCAGAAACATAGAGAGTACTGCTTTTAAAACAATAGCTACAGTGCCCTCTAGTGTCAGTACTAGCAGTATACATACATCATCCAAGAAAATTCTAAGGTGGAGGAACTATTTTATAACAAAAGTTACTTTAAAATAATTTTTCCTTAACTTTTTTTTATTAAACTTATGCTTTTTCACAGTGATCATTTTCTAAGTGCAGTAATACCCTCCAGGGTGGGCGGTTTTGAGGAATAACAGACCTTCCAGGGGCTATAAGGCCCTCTGCCTGCGGCGTCGGGCCTCATTATGCCCCTGGGCAGTCTAGTATTCCCCAGTACCGCCCACCCTATCGGGTATTATTGCTTACATAGTGGATGGGGAACATGCACAGCAAAGCTGTGATGTCATCAAGGCATTCTGATGACATCACAGACCATGAAAACAAACCTCAAGTGGTCATCGGAATCCCAAAGTGGAATCATAGTTCTGTTATACATCCCCTCGGCCATTTTTATAGTGTATGATAACATATTTATAACCAAAATAAATATAATGTATGGTGGAATGTCGTAAACCTTAAAAATCCATCAGTTTGCGGGGTTGTTGTACCTTTGATGCGATGTCACAGAGAAGATAATGGATGGGCAACAGTGAACAATAACAATGTTGCTCACCTTCAAGAGGTTGTCATGACAACCATGTAAACCTCGACAGCGAAGCTCAAGAGGTTTTCGGCTGTCATACAACCTCGAGAAGTGAACAGCTGTTATTGTGTACTGTTGCCCATCAATTATCTTGTATAGTGTATGGGGAAACAGTAAAATCAGCAGCTGCTAAAGCTGGCCTGGTGGCGCTGAGGCGCTGGACGCCTTACCTCGTACCATGCTGGCGACCCGATGTTGGGAACGAAACGCGGGTCACTATCACGCTGGGGCAGAAGAAGGATGAGCACCCGGCGACTGCTTTCCTTCTGGGGGGTTCACTGCAGACTCCGCTGCAATGCCGCCACCTAGGGGAGCCCAGGTGGATGGCATGGTATGGTATGGTGGAGAGCAGTAAGGGCATTGGGTAGATGTTGGCAGAGGGGCGGAGCAGGTGGTATGTCTCAGCGTGCCTTCTAGCTCATAGCCCCTCATTGCACACCGACGTCAGGGAAGGAAACCGGAAAAAACACCTCGGTCCCTCCTAGGTGACAACGCCTCTCTGGGGATTTCTCTAGGCTCGTCGGGCAGACTCCCCTGTGCCAGCTCTGGACACACGGATACAGTATGTTGGTTTGGGGAGGTAAGCATGGGGATCCCTCTTCACCCCTACCCTGGGGGTATACCGGGGGGATATGATGTGTGTGTAGAGCCATGGGCACTCTAGGGGCAGACCATGATGGATGGATTGTGGAGGAGTCCACATATAGAGGATGTCTGAAAGAGTGGAGGGAGGAGGCAGAATGGGAGCATAAAATACATGTAAAAAAAAACCAAAAAAAAAACAGCAGCTGCTCACTTAGCCTTGCGGCATGATTTTCTAAGTTTGTCACCCGCCCCCACCCCCATCCGGCAAACAAGCTCAACTCTGTCCCGGTCTCCTCATGCCTCCCCCCTCCCTCACATTTTTTTTATTTTAACAACATGGATTCTTGATCTCAGATAAATATTTTAAAAAATAAAACGTTGCTGCTGCCCTTACTTAGAAGGATTTTTATCACGTGTTTTTACTCTAGTGCTAGCATTCACAGTGACGGCCTCTTCCCGGAGTACAGCACATTGAAAGATCTACACATGCATAATGTCTACGATGTTGTTGTACCATTGATGTGACGTACTCAAGATGGTACAACAGCATCCTGACGTCACATCGATGGTATAACAGTGCTGGCAAATGATGAATTTCGACTGAATACAACGTTCCACCATACACTATAATGTTGTCATACCATTGTGGGTATGTCACATTGATGGTACAACAACATGGAATGCTTTGCACATGCACATTCCATGAACTGCTGGTCTTACTGAACAGGCCACGGCAGTTAGAGCTGGACCCGGGGAGAGCAGCGGTGAGAGCGCAAAAGTCAGGCTCCTGTCTCCAAATGGTCTGTTTTTGCTGAAATGTGTACACTTTCCGAATTTGTGCAGTGTTCATATTCTGTTAGTTTGTGAATGCTATGAATGCTGACATTCTGTCCATTGTTTAATGTATACTTCTGATTGGCTAAAGTGTCATTTATATGACAATTAGTGACCAGGAAAGGCTCACTGAGCCGAGGCTCGTTTCCAGACATGCTCCAGGAAAGGGTAACAAGGGAGAACAGTAACTGACATGGCAGCAACCTAATAGTACAGTCAGTCAAAGATGCCTGCGTACAACAGCAGACAACTCCCATACTCAACAACCGTGCACAATAGCACTATAGTATATGGTTAGGGCTTATTGTGTATGGAAAACAAAGGTTTTCCAAATCTTGTTGTAGGGCAGTTCAAAGGTCAAAAAAAGTTGTAGTATCGTTCTGACGCCATATCGATAGTACAACAACTTTTTATCCTTAACCTGCCATCTGATTGGCTGCAACAGTGCTGTTTTCAAAACATTCACTCGAAAATGGCGCCTGTACTTAGCGGGCTTAGTCTTTGATTAGAAGTAGAGTACTTCATAGACACAGTTTGGACATGGACTACTAAAGTCGATTCCGTGTATCCAAACTGTTACTTTGCAGTTTTTTTTTTTTTTTTTTTTAAATTACTGGCACAGTTGTCGGAGCAGAGCGTGACTGCTGCACGAAGGACCTATATGTTTGGGGACAGGACTCGGGACAGGAATGCAGCAACGAGTACCGGAATTATTGGGGACTGAAGTGGAGAGGATGGGAATCTAGCCAGGACCAGTGTGCAAGTGTTAACAAGGTACAAACACAGTGCGGGAAACCATATACTATATAAAATAGTAGATGGTCGCCCATCCACAACTTCGGCAGTGTTTCCCATCTCGGGAGTTGATGACATCACGGAGACCTCTCGAGCTTCGCTCTCGAGGTCTCTCTGATGTCATCAACACCCTCAATGGAAACACAGCCTTGTTGTGGATGGGCACTCATCCACTATTCTATATGCAATATATGGGTAGCCCCTATTGTGTATAAATTTCCATACACACAATTGTCTTGTTGTGGTACAGTTCAAAGGTCATGAAAAATTTTTGTGATTTCGCTCTGACGTCATAGCAGTACCTCAGTAACTTTTTAGCCTTAACGTCTGTGTGTCACTGGTGATTCGTTGAAGATGCAACTTCCTCAAATAAGTAAGGGAAACATGGTGGTGACTTTTAGTGAGCAAGTCACCGAGGCTGATTTCAAATGGACAGCCGTAAATGACTGTTGTTAGCAACCATATTTATTTGTCATGGTTTCTTCTTTGTTACAAAAGTGTGGCTGTGGATTGTTCTCCTCCCTCGACAGTTTTGGAGAGTGAGGTGCCAGGCACTGAAGTGAGCAGGAGCACATTGCTTTCAAACAGTGAGGTGCCAGAGTGACTGGGAGCACTGCAATGTTAAGTAACAATTTTTATGTTGCTTGCACGCATGTGCAAGCAACATAGTGCCATCATCCGAGTTTGTGGCACCCGTCTTCCAATTCAGTCAGTGTGTTTGCAGGCGTGGCCCCAGTTCCCCAATCATTGCTGCAGCTGTCTATGACAGCAGTTGAAAATGCAGTGGTCATACAGGTGAAAGAGAGAGCTCCGCTTCAGTGAGCAGAGCTCTCCCCCCCCCACATACACACACACAAGCACGCATACTTCGTGCTGATGCGCTCCCCCCCCCATGCACACACTGTATGGCCGACAGGTGCCCAATCCCCATCGGCTCCATGCCCCCCACAAAAGCTGTCCAGGTGCCACGCTGGGAGCCTACCCAGTGTGGCAAAAACTGTATAGCCGACGGGGTGCCCAATCCCCGTGCTCCACGGCTGCACGCCCCACCCCCAAAAGCTTTCCAGGTGCCACGCTGGGAGCCCACCCCAACGTAGCAAAGCTTGTTATGGCCGATGGGGTGCCCAATCTTCCATCGGCTCCAGCCCCCCAAACAGCCTTTCCAGCTGCTACACTGGGAGCCCACCCCAGCATGGCAAACGTCCCGCGTTGTCTTTTAAAAAAAACCACCCTGTAAACAAAAAAACGGTCCCTCGTAGTCTCCGTCTCCCTACCCACCACCGCACCCACCCACTGCACCCTGCCTCCCCACACCCCTCACCCCATATACTTACCTCCAGTCTGTGCGTGATGATCTTGATGGACGGAACACGTCTGCACTCTTCAAAGCCGACCGCGAACTGAGGAAATGCCGGTAAGCTGTATAATGGAATAAATAGGGTTTTTTCAACTTTGTTGCATATCTCAGGCATTTTTGGGAATTTTGAGCCCAAATTTTCAACATGGGGTTTTTAGGACCCCTCCTCATGAATTCTTGCACTGTCATGGCGTTAATCAGGCCCGAAGGGTGATTTCACGGTCACTGCGTGAAATCACCTTTCGGGACCAATTAACGAAACGACGCTGCCAGTGTTCATAAGATGGGCTCTCAAAAAGTCTATGTTGAAAATTTGGTGAAAAAATTCCTAAAAATGACTGTTTTACGAGCGTGCGTTGCGCAGTTCCTACGCATGCTTGTAAGTTCGCGAATTTTCAATATTTTCACTCCAAATTTTCAACATTACCATTTTACCACAGCTCCTTTTGAACAATTTAGCTGTCATTTTTCACATCTCACCCAAAACGTGTTTCCACCCATGTAGCGCACAATGGCGCAGTTGGTGTGCGAAATCAATGTATGGGACACATTAAGAAAATCACAGTGACACTGTTCATGAGCAGAGGTCTTAAAATGGCTACATTGAAAATTTGGTGAAAAAATTCCTAAAAATGACTGTTTTACGAAGGCATATGTACAGTTCCTATGCAGCTAGAAGTTCGCAATTTTCATTATTTTCACTCCAGATTTTCAACATTGCCATTTTACCACACCTCCTTGTGAGCAGTACAGCTGTCATTTTCACATCTCGCCCAAACGTGTTTGCTCACTTAAGGAAGCGCACAATGGCGCAGTCGAAGCGTAAATCAATGTGGGACACATTAAGAAAATCACAGTGACACTGTTCATGAGCAGAGGTCTTAAAATGGCTATGTTGAAAATTTGGTGAAAAATTTTCTAAAAATGACTGTTTTACGAGCGTGCGTTGCGCAGTTCCTACCCATGCTTGTAAGTTTGCAAATTTTTAATATTTGCACTCCAGATTTTCAACATTGCCATTTTACCACACCTCCTTATGAACAGTACAGCTGTCATTTTTCACATGTCGCCCAAAATGTGTTTCTGTGCATGTAGCGCACAATGGCGCAGTCAGTGTGCGCAATCAATGTTTGGGACAGATTAAGAAAATCACAGTGGCACTGTTCATGAGCAGAGGTCTTAAAATGGCTATGTTGAAAATTTGGTGAAAAAATTCCCTTCAGCCGTTCTACAATGTTACTAATGAAGACCTTGCAGCACCCCACTGGTCACCCCCTCTCCCTAGACTGCACCCCCATTTACCACCACTCTCTGCCTCCTGTCTGTTAGCCAGTTTCTAACCCAGTTTACCACGCTTTCCCCCATGCCCAGCCTACCCAGCTAGTTTATCAGCCTCCCGTGTGGAATGGTGTCAAAGGCTTTGCTGAAATCAAGGTAAGCGTTGTCCACTGCCCCACCCTGATTCACTTCCTTTGTCACCCAGTCAAAGAAATCAACCAGATTTGTCTGACATGATGTCCCCACTGTGAATCCATGTTGTCTATGGTCCTGGGCTCCAATGGCTTCTAGATGCCCCACTATCCTTTCTTTAAGCAATGCCTCCATGATCTTCCTCACTACTGAGGTGAGGCTGAAGCGCCTATGTTCCTGCCTCCTCCCTGCTGCTGCATTTGTGTAGAGGACCATAGTGCCGCCCTCCAATTCACTCATGTTGAATGACTCAGTGAACATGGCTGCCAGAGGTACTGCTATCTCCCTTCGCAGTTCTCTTAATATCCTTGGGCGTATGCCATCTGGTTCCATCGCTTTGTCCACCTTCAATTTAGTGAGCTCCTGCAGGACTCTTTTGCCTCTGAATGGACTATTGTCCACCTCTTCACCCCCTTGGCAACTGCTGTACTGCTGTGGCCCTTGCCCCTCCCATTCTTCTGTGAATACTGAGCGGAAAGACACAGTGGATGTCTTGGGAGGAAAGCATGGAACTATCACTTCCAAATACCTAAACAGCACATACAAGCAAGCAACATTCGGCATTGACAAATGCTTGTTTTTGTTAATACTGGAAAAACAATGTATGGTTGAGCATACACAACTAAGGCTGTCTTTCCATCTCAGGCACACCCTCGATGGAAACACAACCTTGTTGTGTATGGTCACCCATGTGCTATTCTATATGCACTGTCACTGAATTATATTGTTCCGATTCAGAAAGTTCCACATACACTGTATGCCCTTCTAAAATGCTTTTTTGATTGGCAATTGAGAAAGCCCCCGAACAGTAACAGACAAAATCGCTGTACCATGTAATTTACAGTTGACCAAAAAAACAAACCAGCAAATTCTGGTGACAAGGACAAACTCACAAGAGGCACATAGACTGACAATAAACATTTGATAAATCAAATGAAACTGCATTAGAAGTGATTTACCACAGAACAAATACATAGGCAGCACTGGTCCCAACCAGCACCAAGCACACAAACCCACACTGTCCTGTAAGTAGCAATATCCAGCACACAAACCCCCACACACTGTCCTCTAGGTAGCAACATCCAGAACACAAATCCCACACCATCCAGTAGGTAGCAACATCCAACACACAAACCCCACACACTGTTCTGTAGGTAGCAACATCTAGCACACAAACCCCACACCATCCAGAAGGTAGCAACATCCAACACATAAATCCCACACCATCCTGTAAGTAGCAACATCCAGCACACAAACCCCACACCATCCTGTAGGTAGCAACATCCAGCACACAAATGCCACACCATCCTGTAGGTAGCAACATGCAGCACACAAACCCCACACACTGTTCTGTAGGTAGCAACATCCAGCATACAAACCCCACACCATCCTGTAGGTAGCAGCATCCAGCACACAAACCCCACACCATCCTGTAGGTAGCAACATCCACAACACAAATTCCACATCGTCCTGTAGGTAGCAATATTCAGTACACAAACCTCACATCATCCTGTAGGTAACAACATCCAGCACACAAACCCCACACTGTCCTGTAGATAGTAATATCCAGCACACAAACCCCACACTGTCCAGTAGGTAGCAACATCCAACACACACCCCACACCGTCCTGTAGAAGCAACATCCAGCACACAAACCCTACACCTTCCTGTAGGCAACAATATCCAGCACACAAACCCCACAATGTCCTGCAGGTAGCCACATCCAGCACACAAACCCCACACCATCCTGTAGGTAGCAACATCCACAACACAAATTCCACACCGTCCTGTAGGTAGCAATATTCAGTACACAAACCTCACATCATCCTGTAGGTAACAACATCCAGCACACAAACCCCACACTGTCCTGTAGATAGTAATATCCAGCACACAAACCCCACACTCGTCCAGTAGGTAGCAACATCCAACACACACACCCCACACCGTCCTGTAGAAGCAACATCCAGCACACAAACCCTACACCTCCCTGTAGGCAACAATATCCAGCACACAAACCCCACAACGTCCTGCAGGTAGCCACATCCAGCACACAAACCCCACACCATCCTGTAGGTAGCAACATCCACAACACAAATTCCACACCGTCCTGTAGGTAGCAATATTCAGTACACAAACCTCACATCATCCTGTAGGTAACAACATCCAGCACACAAACCCCACACTGTCCTGTAGATAGTAATATCCAGCACACAAACCCCACACTGTCCAGTAGGTAGCAACATCCAACACACACACCCCACACCGTCCTGTAGAAGCAACATCCAGCACACAAACCCTACACCTTCCTGTAGGCAACAATATCCAGCACACAAACCCCACAACGTCCTGCAGGTAGCCACATCCAGCACACAAACCCCACACCATCCTGTAGGCAGCAGTATCCAGCACAAAAACTCCACACCATCCTGTAGGTAGCCACATCCAGCTCACAAACCCCACATCGACCTGCAGTTAGCAACGTCCAGCACACAAACCCCACACCATCCTGTAGGTTGCCACATCCAGCACACAAATCCAACACCCTCCTGTAGGCAACAATATCCAGCACACAAATTCCACACCGTCCTGTAGGTAATAACATCCAGCACACAAACCCCACAACATCCTGTAGGTAGCAATATCCAGCACACAAACCCCACACCATCCTGTATGTAGCAACATCCAGCACACAAATGCCACACCATCCTGTAGGTAGCAACATGCACCACACAAACCCCACACCATCTTGTAAGTAGCAACATCCAGCACACAAATCCCACACCGTCCTGTAGGTAGCAACATCCAGCACACAAACCCCACAACATCCTGTAGGTAGCAACATCCAACACGCAAACCCCACACACTGTCCTCTAGGTAGCAACATCCAGCACACAAATATCACACCGTCCAGTAGGTAGCAACATCCAACACACAAACCCCACACCATCCTGTAGGTAGCAACATCCAGCACACAAACCCCACACCATCCTGTAGGTAGCAACATCCAGCACACAAACCCCACAATATCCTGTAGGTAGCAACATCCAGCACACAAACCCCACATCGATCTGTAGGTAGCAACATCAGGCACACAAACCCCACAACATTCTGTAGGTAGCAACATCCAGCACACAAACCCCACACCATCCTGTAGGTAGCAACATCCAGCACACAAACCCCACACCATCCTGTAGGCAACAACATCCAGCATACAAACCCCACACCGTCCTGTAGGTAGCAACATCCAACACACAAACCCCACAACATCCTGTAGGTAGCAACATCCAGCACTCAAACTGCACACCGTCCTGTAGAAAGCAACATCCAGCACACAAACCCCACACTATCCTGTAGATAGCAATATCCAGCACACAAACCCCACACCGTCCCGTAGGTAGCAACATCCAACACACATACCCCACACCATCCTGTAGAAGCAACATCCAGCACACAAATCCTACAACTACCTGTAGGCAGCAATATCCAGCACACAAACTCCACACCGTCCTGTAGGCAGCAATATCCAGCACACAAATCCCACATCGTCCTGTAGGTAGCCACATCCACCACACAAACCCCACACCGTCCTGTAGGTAGCAACATCCAGCACACAAACCCCTCACGATCCCGTAGGTAACAACATCCAGCACACAAATCCCACACCATCCTGTAGATAGCAACATCTTGCACACAAATCCCACACCATCCTGTAGGTAGCAACATCCAGCACACAAACCCCACACCATCCTGTAGGCAGCAACATCCAGCATACAAACCCCACATCATCCTGTAGGTAGCAACATCCAGCACAGAAACCCCACATCGACCTGTAGTTAGCAACATCCAGCACACAAACCCCACACCATCCTGTAGATAGTAATATCCAGCACACAACCCCCCACCATCCAGTAGGCAGCAACATCCACAACACAAATTCCACACCGTCCTGTAGGTAGCAATATTCAGTACACAAACCCCACATCATCCTGTAGGTAACAACATCCAGCACACAAACCCCACACTGTCCTGTAGATAGTAGTATCCAGCACACAACCCCCACACCATCCAGTAGGTAGCAACATCCAACACACAAACCCCACACCGTCCTGTAGAAGCAACATCCAGCACACAAACCCTACACCTTCCTGTAGGCAGCAATATCCAGCACACAAACCCCACAACGTCCTGTAGTTAGCCACATCCAGCACACAAACCCCACACCATCCTGTAGGCAGCAGTATCCAGCACATAAACTCCACACCGTCCTGTAGGTAGCCACATCCAGCTCACAAACCCCACATCGACCTGTAGTTAGCAACGTCCGGCACACAAACCCCACACTGTCCTGTAGGTAGCCACATCCAGCACACAAACCCAACACCCTCCTGTAGGCAACAATATCCAGCACACAAACCCCACATCATCCTGTAGGTAGCAACATCCAGCACACAAACCCCACACCGTCCTGTAGGTAGCAACATCCAGCACACAAACTCCACATGATCACGTAGGTAGCAACATCCAGCACACAGACCCCACACCATCCTGTAGATAGCAAAATCCTACACACAAATCCCACACCCTCCTGTAGGTAGGAACATCCAGCACACAAACCCCACACCGTCCTGTAGGTAGCAACATCCAGCACACAAACCCCACATGATCCTGTAGGTAGCAACATCCAGCACACAAACCCCACACCATCCTGTAGATAGCAACATCCTGCACACAAATCCCACACCCTCCTGTAGGTAGCAACATCCAGCACACAAACCCCACAACGTCCTGTAGGCAGCAACATCCGGCATACAAACCCCACATCATCCTGTAGGTAGCAACATCCAGCACAGAAACCCCACATCGACCTGTACTTAGCAACATCCAGCACACAGACCCCACACCATCCGGTAGGTAGCAACATCCAGCACACAAATCCTACACCGTCCTGTAGGTAGCAACATCCAGCACTCAAACCCAACACTATCCTGTATACAGCAGCATCCAGCACACAAACCCCACACCATCCTGTAGGTAGTAATATCCAGCACACAAACCCCACATCGTCCTGTAGGTAGCAACATCCAGCACTCAAATCCCACACCGTCCCGTAGATAGCAACATCTAGCACACAGATCCCACACCGTCCTGTAGGTAGCAACATCCAGCACACAAACCCCACACCATCCTGTAGTTAGAACCATCCAGCACACAAACCCCACACCATCCCGTAGGTAGCAATATTCAGCACACAAACCCCGCACCCTCCTGTAGGTAGCAACATCCAGCACACAAGCCTCACACCATCCTGTTGGTAGCAACATCCATCACACAAACCCCACACCGTCCATTAGGTAGCAACATTCAACACACAAACCCCACACCATCCTGTAGAAGCAACATCCAGAACACAAACCCTACATCTACCTGTAGGCAGCAATATCCAGCACACAAACCCCACACCGTCCTGTAGGTTGCCACATCCAGCACACAAACCCCACACCATCCTGTAGGCAGCAATATCCAGCACACAAACCCCACACCGTCTAGTAGGTAGCCACATCCAGCTCACAAACCCCACATCAACCTGTAGTTAGCAACATCCAGCACACAAACCCCACACCGTCCTGTAGGTAGCAACATCCAGCACACAAACCCCACACCATCCTGTAGGTAGCAATATCCAGCACAAACCACACCATCCTGACATACATCCAGCACACACCTCGTCCTGTAGGTAGCAACATCCAGCACACAAACCCACACACAGTCCCATAGGTAGCAACATCCAGCACACAAACCCCACACCATCCTGTAGATAGCAATATCTTGCACACAAATCCCACACCCTCCTGTAGGTACCAACATCCAGCACACAAACCCCACACCGTCCTGTAGGCAGCAACATCCAGCATACAAACCCCACACCATCCTGTAGGTAGCAAAATCCAGCACATAAACCCCACATCGACCTGTAGTTAGCAACATCCAGCAGGCAAACCCCACACCATCCTGTAGACAGCAACATCCAGCACACAAACCCCACACCATCCTGTAGGCAGCAACATCCAGCATACAAACCCCACACCATCCTGTAGGTAGCAACATCCAGCACATAAACCCTACATCGACCTGTAGTTAGCAACATCCAGCAGGCAAACTCCACACCATCCTGTAGACAGCAACATCCAGCACACAAACCCCACACCATCCTGTAGGTAGCAACATCCAGCACTCAAACCCAACACCATCCTGTAGACAGCAACATCCAGCACACAAACCCCACACCATCCTGTAGGCAGCAACATGCAGCACACAAATCCCACACCGTCCTGTAGGTAGCAACATCCAGCTCTCAAACCCCACACCGTCCTGTAGACAGCAGCATCCAGCACACAAACCCCACACTGTCCTGTAGATAGCAGTATCCAGAACACAAACCCCACCCCGTCCTGTAGGTAGCAACATCCAGCACACAACCCCACACCGTCCTGTAGGCAGCAGTATCCTGCACACAAACACCACCCCGTCCTGTAGGTAGCAACATCCAGCACACAAACCCCACACCGTCCCATAGGAAGCAACATCCAGCACACAAACCCCACACCATCCTGTAGGTAGCAGCATCCAGCACACAAACCCCGCACCGTCCTGTAGGTAGCAACATCCGGCACTCAAATCCCACACCGTCCTGTAGGTAGCAACATCTAGCACACAAACCCCACACCGTCCTGTAGGCAGCAACATCCACCATACAAACCCCACACAGTCCTGTAGAAGCAATGTGCAGCACACAAGCCCCACACTGTCCAGTAGGTAGCAACATCCAGCACACAAACCCCACACCATCCTGTAGGTAGCAACATCCAGCACACAAATCCCACACCATCCTGTTGGTAGCAATATCCAGCACAAAAATCACACCGTCCAGTAGGTAGCAACATCCAGCATAAAAAACCCACACCGTCCTGTAGGTAGCAACATCCAGCACTCAAATCCCACAACATCCTATAAATAGCAACATCTTGCACACAAATCCCACACCCTCCTGTAGGTAGCAACATCCAGCACACAAACCCTACACCGTCCTGTAGGCAGCAACATCCAGCATGAAACCCCACACCATCCTGTAGGTAGCAACATCCAGCACACAAACCCCACACCATCCTGTAGGCAGCAATATCCAGCACACAAACCCCACACCGTCTAGTAGGTAGCCACATCCAGCACACAAACCCCACATCAACCTGTAGTTAGCAATATCCAGCACACAAACCCCACACCGTCCTGTAGGTAGCCACATCCAGCACACAAACCCCACACCCTCCTGTAGGCAGCAATATCCAGCACACAAACCCCACACCGTCCTGGACGTAGCCACATCCAGCACACAAACCCACCGTCCTGTAGGTAGCAACATCCAGCACACAAACCACACACGATCCCATAGGTAGCAACATCCAGCACACAAACCCCACACCCTCCTGTAGGTACCAACATCCAGCACACAAACCCCACACCGTCCTGTAGGCAGCAACATCCAGCATACAAACCCCACACCATCCTGTAGGTAGCAACATCCAGCACATAAACCCCACATCGACTTGTAGTTAGCAACATCCAACAGGCAAACCCCACACCATCCTGTAGACAGCAACATCCAGCACACAAACCCCACACCATCCTGTAGGCAGCAACATTCAGCATACAAACCCCACACCATCCTGTAGGTAGCAACATCCAGCACATAAACCCTACATCGACCTGTAGTTAGCAACATCCAGCAGGCAAACTCCACACCATCCTGTAGACAGCAACATCCAGCACACAAACCGCACATCATCCTGTAGGTAGCAACATCCAGCACACGAATCCCATACCGTCCTGTAGGTAGCAACATCCAGCACTCAAACCCAACACCATCCTGTAGACAGCAGCATCCAGCACACAAACCCCACACCATCCTGTAGGTAGCAACATGCAGCACACAAATCCCACACCGTCCTGTAGGTAGCAACATCCAGCACTCAAACTCCACACCGTCCTGTAGACAGCAGCATCCAGCACACAAACCCCACACTGTGCTGTAGGCTGCAGTATCCTGCACACAAACACCACACCGTCGTGTAGGTAGCAACATCCAGCACACAAACCCCACACCGTCCTGTAGGTAGCAACATCTAGCACACAAACCCACACCGTCCCACAGGAAGCAACATCCAGCACACAAACCCCACACCATCCTGTAGGTAGCAGCATCCAGCACACAAACCCCGCACCGTCCTGTAGGTAGCAACATCCGGCACACAAATCCCACACCGTCCCGTAGGTAGCAACATCTAGCACACAAATCCCACACCATCCTGTAGGTAGCAACATCCAGCACACAAACCCCACACCGTCCTGTAGGCAGCAACATCCACCATACAAACCCCACACAGTCCTGTAGAAAGCAATGTGCAGCACACAAGCCCCACACTGTCCAGTAGGTAGCAACATCCAGCACACAAACCCCACACCATCCTGTAGGTAGCAACATCCAGCACACAAATCCCACACCATCCTGTTGGTAGCAATATCCAGCACAAAAACCACACCGTCCAGTAGGTAGCAACATCCAGCATCAAAAACCCACACTGTCCTGTAGGTAGCAACATCCAGCACACAAACCCCACACCATCCTGAAGAAAGCAATCACCAGCACACAAACCCCACACCGTCCTGTAGGTAGCAACATCCAGCACACAAACCCCTGCACTTCCCGTAGGTAGCAACATCCAGCCACAAACCACATCGTCCTGAAGGTAGCAACATCCAGCACAGAAACCCCACACCGTCCTGTAGGCAGCAACATCCAGCATACAAACCCCACACAGTCCTGTAGAAAGCAATGTCCAGCACACAAACCCCACACTGTCCTGTAGGCAGCAACATCCAGCACACAAGCCCCACACCATCCTGTAGGTAGCAACATCCAGCACACAAACCCCACATCCTCCTGTAGGCAGCCATATCCAGCACACAAACCACACCGTCCTGTAGGTAGCCACATCCAGCACACAAACCCCACACCACCCTGTAGGTAGCAACATCCAGCACACAAATCCCACACCGTCCTGTAGGTAGCAACATCCAGCACTCAAACCCAACACCATCCTGTAGACAGCAGCATCCAGCACATAAACCCCACACCATCCTGTAGGTAGCAACATCCAGCACACAAATCCCACACCGTCCTGTAGGTAGCAACATCCAGCACTCAAACCCCACATCTTGCACACAAATCCCACACCCTCCTGTAGGTAGCAACATCCAGCACACAAACCCTACACCGTCCTGTAGGCAGCAACATCCAGCATGCAAACCCCACACCATCCTGTAGGTAGCAATATCCAGCACAGAAACCCCACATCGACCTGTAGTTAGCAACATCCAGCAGGCAAACCCCACACCATCCTGTAGACAGCAACATCCAGCACACAAACCCCACACCATCCTGTAGGTAGCAGCATTCTGCACACAAATCCCACACCGTCCTGTAGGTAGCAACATCCAGCACTCAAACCCCACACCGTCCTGTAGACAGCAGCATCCAGCACACAAACCCCACACCATCCTGTAGGTAGCAACATCCAGCACACAAATCCCACACTGTCCTGTAGGTAGCAACATCCAGCACTCAAACCCCACACCGTCCTATAGACAGCAGCATCCAGCACACAAACCCCACACCATCCTGTAGGTAGCAATATTCAGTACACAAACCCCACATGGTTCTGGAGGTAACAACATTCAGCACAGAAACCGCACACTGTCCTGTAGATAGCAATATCCAGAACACAAACCCCACACCGTCCTGTAGGTAGCAACATTCGGTACACAAACCCCACACCGTCCTGTAGGCAGCAATATCCAGCACACAAACCCCACACCATCCTGTAGGCAGCAACATCTAGCACACAAACCCCACACCGTCCTGTAGGTAGCAATATCCAGCACACAAACCCCACACCGTCCCGTAGGTAGCAACATCCAGCACACAGACCCCGCACCATCCCATAGGTAGTAATATTCAGCACACAAACCCCACGCCATCCTGTAGGTAGCAACATCCAGCACACAAATTCCACACCATCCTGTTGGTAGCAACATCCAACACACAAACCCCACACCATCCTGTTGGTAGCAAATTAAGCACACAAACCCCACACACGTCCTGTAGCTAGCAACATCCAGCACACAAACCCCACACCATCTGTGAGGTAGCAATATTCAGCACACAAACCCCACACCGCCCCTGTAGGTAGCAACATCCAGCACACAAATCCTCACCCTCCTGTAGGTAGCAACATCCAGCACACAAACTCCACACCATCCTGTTGGTAGCAACATCCAGCACACAAACCCCACACCATCCAGTAGGTAGCAACATCTAGCACACAAATCCCACACCGTCCTGTAGGTAGCAACGTCCAGCACACAAACCCCACACCGTCCTGTAGGCAGCAACATCCACCATACAAACCCCACACAGTCCTGTAGAAAGCAATGTCCAGCGAACAAACCCCACACTGTCCTGTAGGCAGCAACATCCAGCACACAAACCCCACACCATTCTGTAGGCAGCAACATCCAGCACACAAGCTGCACACCATCCTGTAGGTAGCAACATCCAGCACACAAACCCCCACACCCTCCTGTAGGCAGCCATATCCAGCACACAAACCACACCGTCCTGTAGGTAGCCACATCCAGCACACAAACCCACACCATCCTGTAGGTAGCAACATCCAGCACACAAATCCCACACCGTCCTGTAGGTAGCAACATCCAGCACTCAAACCCAACACCATCCTGTAGACAGCAGCATCCAGCACACAAACCCCACACCATCCTGTAGGTAGCAACATCCAGCACACAAATCCCACACCATCCTGTAGGTAGCAACATCCAGCACTCAAACCCCACACCATCCTGTAAATAGCAACATCTTGCACACAAATCCCACACCCTCCTGTAGGTAGCAACATTCAGCACACAAACCCTACACCGTCCTGTAGGCAGCAACATCCAGCATGCAAACCCCACACCATCCTGTAGGTAGCAACATCCAGCACGGAAACCCCACATCGACCTGTAGTTAGCAACATCCAGCAGGCAAACCCCACTCCATCCTGTAGACAGCAACATCCAGCACACAAACCCCACACCATCCTGTAGGTAGCAACATTCTGCACACAAATCCCACATCATCCTGTAGGTAGCAACATCCAGCACTCAAACCCCACACCGTCCTGTAGACAGCAGCATCCAGCACACAAACCCCACACCATCCTGTAGGTAGCAACATCCAGCACACAAATCCCACACTGTCCTGTAGGTAGCAACATCCAGCACTCAAACCCCACACCGTCCTGTAGACAGCAGCATCCAGAACACAAACCCACACCATCCTGTAGGTAGCAATATTCAGTACACAAACCCCACATGGTTCTGGAGGTAACAACATTCAGCACACAAACCGCACACTGTCCTGTAGATAGCAATATCCAGAACACAAACCCCACACCGTCCTGTAGGTAGCAACATTCGGTACACAAACCCCACACCATCCTGTAGGTAGCAACATCCAGCACACAAACCCCACACCGTCCGGTAAGTAGCAATATTCAGCACACAATCCCCACACCGTCCTGTAGGTAGCAACATCCAGCACACAGACCCCGCACCGTCCCATAGGTAGTAATATTCAGCACACAAACCCCACACCATCCTGTAGGTAGCAACATCCAGCACACAAATTCCACACCCTCCTGTAGGTAGCAACACCGAGCACACAAACCCCACACCATCCTGTTGGTAGCAACATCCAACACACAAACCCCACACCATCCTGTTGGTAGCAAATTAAGCACACAAACCCCACAACGTCCTGTAGCTAGCAACATCCAGCACACAAACCCCACACCGTCCCGTAGGTAGCAATATTCAGCACACAAACCCCACACCGTCCTGTAGGTAGCAACATCCTGCACACAAATCCCTCACCCTCCTGTAGGTAGCAACATCCAGCACACAAACTCCACACCATCCTGTTGGTAGCAACATCCAGCACACAAACCCCACACCATCCAGTAGGTAGCAACATCTAGCACACAAACCCCACACCGTCCTGTAGACAGCAACATCCACCATACAAACCCCACACAGTCCTGTAGAAAGCAATGTGCAGCGCACAAACCCCACACTGTCCTGTAGGCAGCAACATCCAGCACACAAACCCCACACCATTCTGTAGGCAGCAACATCCAGCACACAAGCCCCACACCATCCTATAGGTAGCAACATCCAGCACACAAACCCCACAACGTCCTGTAGGTAGCAACATCCTGCACACAAATCCTTCACCCTCCTGTAGGTAGCAACATCCAGCACACAAACTCCACACCATCCTGTTGGTAGCAGCATCCAGCACACAAACCCCACACCGTCCAGTAGGTAGCAACATCTAGCACACAAATCCCACACCGTCCTGTAGGTAGCAACGTCCAGCACACAAACCCCACACCGTCCTGTAGGCAGCAACATTCACCATACAAACCCCACACAGTCCTGTAGAAAGCAATGTCCAGCGCACAAACCCCACACTGTCCTGTAGGCAGCAACATCCAGCACACACACCCCACACCATTCTGTAGGTAGCAACATCCAGCACAGAAACCCCACACCCTCCTGTAGGCAGCAATATCCAGCACACAAACCCCACACCGTCCTGTAGGTAGCCACATCCAGCACACAAACCCCACACCGTCCTGTAGGTAGCAACATCCAGCACACAAACCCCACACGATCCCGTAGGTAGCAACATCCAGCACACAAACCCCACACCATCCTGTAGATAGCAACTTCTTGCACACAAATCCCACACCCTCCTGTAGGTAGCAACATCCAGCACACAAACCCCACACCATCTTGTAGGTAGCAACATCCAGCACACAAACCCCACTCCATCCTGTAGGTAGCAACATCCAGCACACAAACCCCACACTGTCCTGTAGGAAGCAATGTCCAGCACACAAACCCCACACTGTCCTGTTGACAGCAATATCCAACAACATCCAGCACACAAACCCCACACTGTCTTGCAGGCAGCAACATCCTGACTCTCAATCCACCATCTGTACACAAGAAAAAGAAAAATTAGAAAAATAAGGACATTTACCCTAAGCTGTGGGGAGCTCCATACAAGCACAGCCACTGTGCTGTCAGCATTTCAAAATGAGGTGGTTGCTTAATCCCTGGCTAATCTGTACACACTTGGCCCCATAAACCTAGAGTTACATTAAAGTTCTTGGGACTTTACATTTAAAAAGTATCTTCCGCCCTTATTCTAAGGAGCTACTGTAGTGCCTGAAAAATTATCAAGTTGCAGAAGTGGTGGACTGTTACTTCTTAGAAAATAGACATCCTGTCTTCTGAGTGGCTGTGGCAGCTTGGCACCCATACTTTTGTCGCAATACTGTGCACAGGGGGTGGTGGTGGTGCTGCTACACTGCCCCATAACTACAGAAATCACTCTGCCAGTGTTGGAATGTGACAGTTTCAATCAGATGACAGTTTTGTATCGAGCGATTGCACCACCTGCCACCTAGCTGCTGACATTTGCTCCTCTGTCCACCCACCCCACTGAATCAGACAACAGCCTAACAATCAGAGTGGGGGAAAAAGATAAAATGTTTAAACTCAATCTATCTCAGCATGATTGGAATCAGTTTTCCTCAGCACTCGAGCCGCCACCTAGTCGCCGATGCTCCCCCCTCCCCACCAAATCAGATTGCAATAAGAAATCGGAAGAAAGAAAAAAAATGTTACACCCTGCACTTTCAATGTTTAGTATTCCAGTGTCCTGCAGCAGGTCAGTCACAATCACAACACAGTCAGAATTTTTTTTTTTTTTAATAATAAAAGTGGACTAACCACTCACAGTGTGACATTTCTCTACCTGATCCTTTTCTCTCATTAGTCCCGGGGTGAGGAACCAGTCTCACTTCAGACTTTGTATGGGGGTGGATCAGGCAAACACAGTACAGTAAAGTACAGTATATTGTCATCCCCGGTGGTGGAGGGACTATTTTATTTTTACAATGGTATTATTCATTTTTGTAAGCTTTTTTTTTTTATTACAGAAATCCATTTTCTAAGTTTATTAATGCACTCTGGGGGCATGGATTGTAATGAGATAAATGCACTTTCAGGGCAGAAGGCACTCTGCCTGCAGCCTTGTTCCTTACCGTACCCTGGGTGTGCGGATATCTCAGTATAGTGCACACCCTATCATGTCTTATTGCTTACTTGTATCTGAAGTTTTTTCGTCCTTTTCTCTTTTGCCAATTAGCAAATTTTCTCCCTGGCGGTACTTGGTGTGCTGTGTGCAAAGGTTATCCCTGGCGGCTGACCTATATAGCTAGCTTTATTCCTCCTTCTCCTCCTCCTCCTGTACTGTCTGCCCTCTGACCTCACTGTCTGACATCACAACTGACCTGCTCAGGTTTGGTCTCTTGTAATGTCACAATAAGTGGGACACTGAATTAAAGGTGATGGGAAGCAGTGTTTTACTCCTCTAGATGCCCTCCTGTTGTCCTTGTAGTGTCTATCCAATATTCTGATATGTTTTTACCTTTTTTGTTAAATTAATAATCTAATTTTGTTGCCTTTTTAACTACTCTGAATCCCTCTCTCCTCAGTTTTTTCTGCTCTCTCTTTTCATATTATTTGAACATTCTATGACATCAATAACACCATTCCAGGCCATTCAGAGGAATATTATGGTGTTACTGATGTCATAGAATGTCTTAGAAATATGAAATAAATAGCAGTAACTGGTGAGGAGAGTGGACCTCTATGTAGATCTGAGGGCACCCCAAAGCTAGATTATTTTTTTTTTTATCAAAAATTGGTCAAAACATATTAGAATACATACTGGCATGGAAAGGAAGATGGAAGGGCAGTTAACTAAGTAAAATTATACAATGGCAAGAAAAAATCCTGGTCTGTGATTGGTCAGTCTGGGACTGGATCCGTGATGTTATCCCAGCACAACATTACGGGTCTACTCTCATCATTATGGCTGCTCTCTTTTTTTCCATCTCCTCTTTAGAAACAAAAATATTTCCCCACTCTAATAAAAACATTCTTTAAAACTATTTTTTTATGTTATATAAAACAACAAGCCATTGTATAATAGCAATAATGCCCTCCAGGGTGTGTGTCGTTTGAGATAACGTCACGCCTCAGGTATTGGACACACTCGGCCTATGGCCTCGTGCCCAACCACCTGAGGCGTGACTTTATTCTAGCACGACACACACCCTGTTGGGCATTATTGCTTAAATCATTTACTAGTTTCTGACTGCAATTTATGGACTACTAACTCTTAAAATTCTTTCGCTTAGCTCCTGAAGTATAGTATACTGGCATTTCTAATGTTGCTGCTAAAACTGTTTTATTACCTGATTTATCTAGGAACATTTTTTACCGTATAATTGTGAAGGGTGTAGGCCTGTGTGGTTTTATTTAAATTTCAAGTTTTGATTGACAGTAGAAGAAATATACCTACAGATCGCTGACATAAATGCTGTAAAAATGTGTCTGGTAAGCCAGCCCTCCTTATCTGGGGATTTAGCAGCCTGGGAAGTAGAAATCAATTTTTCCATCTAGTGAGCCAGAAATGGGGCCGTGTGTGAGATTCAATCAGCCCCCTGGCATCCCCCTGCACACTCAGCACTGTTAATGGCAAAGCGCCTTGTACTCCCAGTGCAGAGTCTGGAGCTGTGTTAGCATAGCAGCTTACAGTGCTAGGGAGCGTGGGAAAAATCATTTGCCAATGCTTTGAATTATTGTTTGTTGTTGTTTTCCATTTTTTGTTGTTGTAATCATGTATGATGGTTTGTACTGTGTGATTGTACTGCTGCTTCTTGCTAGGACACCCTTGTAAAAAAAGGCCTGGGCCTCAAGTGGTCTCCTGCTAAAGGGGAATCTTCGTCCACAGTGGCTGTCATAAACCGAAGGCCCATGTAGCTGAAAGCAGGCCAATGATATGCACAACTCAGTCCGTTCAATATGGAGATTACAGCGCCACCATGTTTGGAACCTTGTGATGTCATTGAGGCCAAAGCTGCTCCTAGTTATACGTATGCAACCACAGCTTGTCACTGATGACATCACAGTGTCAGCGGTTACACTGGCAGTGTGTAGGTGGGGGAACTCAATCACATTTAGATATTTAGGTGGTGAGATTATCATGTCTAGGTGGTGGGACTCTCCTATAGTAGTCAGTGGAAAAAAGATGATAGAGGGGGTGAAACTATCATACAATTGTTTTTTTTATTTCTTTTTATCCGCCTATCCCCAGTCTGCCACCCCCGACTCATCAGAAGAGACCTGGCAGACATCCCACTGCCTGACACCCTGCCCAGAACAGACCCCAAGACCCCATGGAGTCATGGTTTTACCCCACGGGCGGGGACGAGGTGGGGGCCCTAACACCCCGAAACGTACGTTGCGTCGGCCTGGGTCTGTCGTGCCGGCGCAGGCACATTGTGGGCACATCTCCTGGCTCCCCATCTCCCCAGCAGTGGCAGGCTCTTTTCTCTTTTTCTCCCTTCCCTACAGCGTGAAACCCCAGACGTCATGGCGCAAGGCGCTGACGTCCGCACTGTACAGCGACCGCCCATCCCCTACAGTTGGGGCTTGCAGTACTTCAAGTTTCTGCTCAGAGTCAGGCAAGTGTGCAGGCATTGGCCTCTTCCCACCCCAGAGAAGGCGAGCTGTTGTGGGACGCTCAAGCCTATCTCCCCCCAGCCGACCCACGTCCGCTCCTGAACCCGGGTCGCCGGTGTGGTGCGAGATGTGGTGTCACTATCATACACTTTTTTAAGAGCTGGTGGAACTGAGTTCCTGTGGGCTGCTGCTCAGTTTAACCCCTGCCCAGTGTTTAATAAAGTGATGCCAAGGTAGGATCCATATGGAATAAAAGTGTTTTTTTTTTACTATCTGTGGGGGACTTCTTTTTTTTTTAAATATATATATATTTTCAGCCTTTTTTTTCTCCCTCTGAGCCCTGGCAGGGGCTTCAGCCCTCCAGAAGAGGACTCTCTCGTGGTTCCCACCACTCCCACACTTGCCGACCCCAATGATTTCCCCATGGCTTGTTCCCTGTGGTGGGGCTAGGGAGGTGGTGCCCCCTCCCCAGACACCCAATCCAGAGGTTGGGGTTGGCCCTCAGGTGTGGTGGACCATCATGGAGCCCTGCCAGGCTCCATTTTCCTCCTTTTTCTCCCATCCCCCCTCCCTACCGACGTGGTTACGTTGGAGTGTGCCTCCCGACCCGTATCAATCAAGTAATCAATCAAAATCTTTATTTATCCAGGCGAACACCATTAAGCAATGCTCATTTACAAGATGGACCTGGTCATAACAAAATCAAAGTGCAGTAACAAAGTAAATCACAGTACGATAACATACATATATACACAATATACATATATACAGTGCAGTATCTTTACACATACAACCAAGGTATAGATGGAAGGCCATTCTTGATAGCCAACAGCAATGTAACAAGAGAGCCTTTAGAGTAGATAGGCTTGCAAATGGGTATAAACAGCATATTCACAAATATGATAAGGAAATGTAGATGAGTACAGGCATCAAAATTGGTGAATAGCATATATATGAGGTGCATGCGGCACCTGGACTAAACCTTGTCAACAACTACTTAAGTCTGAGATAACGGTCTGTGTGTACGGACAAGTCAGGAAAGAGGCAGAGATCAGATGGAAGTATAAATAGGTAAAGATGGAAGGGCGGGCGGAGGACCACGGCAAAAAGGGGAGACAGGCAGGATAGGAGGAAGATTGGGTGGAGAGGTGCACTGGCATACATATGGGGTGCATGAGGCACATGGATTAAACCTTAGCAACAGTTACTTAAGTCCGAGACAGTGGTCGGTATGTATGGACAAAGTCAGGAGAATGGCAGAGATTGGATGGAGAGTAAGAGTGGGTAGAGAAGGAGGGGCAGGCATGGGCCCATGGCAAGGAGGGGAGACTGGCAGGATAGGAGGAAGACTGGATGGAGAGATGCACTAGTGATGTGGGAAACAGATGCAGGGTTCCTTCACGGTGCAGGCATAGAGCGTCTTGAAAATACCCAGACTAACAGGACTGCTCAGCTTCAAACTTTATTGCATTTTATTCCACAATGAGGGCAGCGCAAAGCTGATTGCCACTCTGCCGGAGTGGGATTTGACCTTGGGTATGTGCAGGGAAATTAGGGTGTAGCTTCTTAGAGCATAAGTGCCTTTCACACTCAGTGATATACAGTCAGAAATGTATTGTGGAAGCTTTTTTGTAATGGCTCTGAATGTCCATAATGCA
Organism: Neoceratodus forsteri; assembly: GCA_016271365.2. Lineage (NCBI taxonomy): Eukaryota > Metazoa > Chordata > Ceratodontiformes > Ceratodontidae > Neoceratodus > Neoceratodus forsteri. The sequence continues at coordinate 547,975,278 of JADMNL010000023.1, forward strand.
GCATTTCTGTTTCTACTATACTGAAGGGAAGTCCAACTCACTGCTGAGTACAAGGAGCAATGATGTGTGGAAAGGGGTAGGCCAGTTATGAACCTGAGTGTTCTATGATAGAGGGTATCCAGCTTAGCCAGGGAAGTGGCAGTACAGTGGCTGTAGAGCAGATCCGCATAGCCTATTATAGATAGAAACGTTGATTGAACCAGCCGCATTTTAGCATCTCTGGTAAGAAAATGATTAAGTCTGAAGAAAAGACCTAGCCTCTGTCTTAGTTTCTTCAGTAGGTCTTCTGTACGTTCAGAGAAGGAGAGTCTGTGGTCAAGCCACACTCCCAGGTATTTAAATTTAGATACAAATTCTAGTATTTTTGCCTAGTAGTGTAGTAATCTATGGAATAGCTCCAACACTAGCTGGGTTAACTGCATGGGCAGAAGGGGAAAACAGCATCGCTTTTGTTTTTTTGGCATTAAGTAGCAGTTTTTTGCTTAGGAGCTGGTTCTGTAGCATGTTAAATTCGGCTTGGAGATCTTCACAAGCTGCCTCCGGCATTGGGCGACTTAGATAGAGAACTGTATCGTCCATAAACAAATGGATATTGGTCTTGTTAATGCTGAAATCAATGTTATTAATATAAACAGCAAACAACAGGTGGCCAAGGATGGAACCCTGAGGCACACCTGTTAGTAGAGGTTTAAGCGGCAAAAGTTCACCTTCAGCCTTGATCTGCTGTTGCTGGTCTACAAGGTAATCAGCAAACCAACACATTGATATAGAGTCCAAACCTGTACTATGCAGGGAAGCAAGTAGCAGGCTATGATTGACTGTGTCGAAGGCCTTTCTTAAATCCCAAAACACTGCGCAGATGAAGTTTCTGTTATCAAGGTCATGAAGCCAGTCATTCGTCACTTTTGCAAGGGCCGTTATGGTGCTGTGTTTTGCTCTGAAACCAGACTGCACCGGGTTTAGCAAACTCCTGGTTTCTAGGTATGTCCTAAGCTGACTACTCACTCTTTTCCAGTAATTTAGTCAGAATAGGAAGAAGGGAAATTGGCCTATAATTGTTAAGGTCACAAGGATCCCCTGATTTGAGCAAAGGAATGACATGGGCTAATTTCCATAAAGGGGGGGGGGGATCCCTTGGGACGATGACAGATTAAAAAGATGCATAATTTGTACTGCCTACACGTGATATGCAATTTTTAGAAAGTAGGGGTCTATAGAGTCCCTCCAGCACTTTTCTTGATATCCAACTGCAGCAAGAGGTCTTTGACCTCTTTCAGTGAAACAGGCTGGAAGGAAAATACTGAATTTGGGGCAGGAGATTCGTGATTTAATAAGCCCAACTGGTGCAAACAGCATTTGCTGGGGAATTGTCAAATGCTAGCCCAGCGGTTGCAAAATGGTTGTTGAAAGCGTCCAAAATCTCCATTCTGTCAGAAACAGTGGTGCTGCCAGAGATCATTTTTGTTGGAAAGGAGTTTACAGGTGAGTGTCTAGACATGTCATTAATTATTTTCCAAAATTTCGAGGAGTTCTGGGAAGCAGAGTCTAGTTCAGTACCATAAAAGGTGGCCTTAGCTGCTCTAGCCATCTTAGTGCATTTGTTACGAGCCATCCTGAACTGGCACCAGTCCACGTCATTCTTACTTCTGCGTTCTTTTTTCCGAAGCTTATCTCTTTCTAACATAGATGCCTTGAGTTCTGGAGAGAACCAGCGACAAGATTTGCTCCTCACTCATACTTTTACTGTGGGGGCATGCCTGTTTAGGGCCCCCAGTACTGTGTCATGAAAGATGTCATAAGCCATGTTCATCATTTTGGCTAAGTAGAAATCTTGCCATCGTAGGGAATGTTTCAGGTCATCAATGTATGCTAGCAAATTAAAGTTGCGTCTACACCTCTTGGTAGCAAACTTTGATACGAATAGAGGTTTATGCACTGATCTAATGCCGGCAATGAAACAATGGCCGCTGAAGTCAGAGAAAAAGATTCCAGCGTGGGAGAATAGGTGGGGTTTGCTTACTAATATAACATCCAATAGATTGTTATTACTAGGGTTCTTTTTATTTGTACGTGTGGGTTCATTAATGAGTCGCACCAGCCTTAAAGTGTCACAAAAGGAGTTCAGTGATGCAAGAGACTTTGAAAACCAGTCGTAGTTCAGATCCCCAAGAATAATAGTTTCAAGGATATCGTGCCCCAATGCGGTACTTAGATCCGGCAAGAGCTGGAATCCCGCAGACGGAGGCCTATAGCATCCTATTACACAAAGTGCACTGGAAGATGATAATTCAGCCTTTAGGGACAGGCATTCATATTTGTAGAGGATGGAGGATGATTCTAGGCATGATACCGAGTATTTATCCTTGACACAGACAGCCACCCCTCCGCCTCTTGACTGTCTGTCAGCTCTGAAGAGCAAGTAACTTGTACTGTTAATTTCTCTATCTGGAGTGGCAGGTCTTAGCCATGTTTCAGAAAATTGTGGCTTTGCCATACCTCTGCAGTGAGCAAGTCCGGGCTGGAGGTCTTGCGCGGCAGCTATGTCAGCGCCATCTGCCCGGTGGCCGAATGTCCCTCGGCTGGGGAGATCTGGGCAGCTTCTCAGCTGGGGAAAAGAAGAAAAAGGCAGGATTAAATGCTGGCTGTTGACAAAGAACCAGCAGAAAACCAGCAGGAGTCCAATCTGCACAACAAAAGGGAGCAATTTGGGGAGGCGCCCAGCAGTCTGGGGGCCAAATCACAAACACAGGAAAGGGCTGTAATCACAGTTTACATTCTAACAAGGCAAGAATCAGTTGAAGAAAAAGTTAACATCACATTTCAGCGATCAGACTAACATTTTTTATTAGGTTACAGAGCTTTTTAAAAGAATTAAAAGTGGAGCAAATGGAAGCAGTCAACGGACCAATCGAAACGGAGCAGAAAAAAGGTGCTCGTGTTCCGATTGGACGGCGGCTTTGCCATACCTCTGCAGCGAGCGAGTCTGGCCTGGAGGTCTCATGCAGTGGCTATGGCAGTGCCATCCGCCCTTTTGCCGAATATCCCTCGGCTGGGGAGATCTGGGCGGCTTCTCGGCTGGGGAAAAGAAGAAAAAGGCAGGATTAAATGCTGGCTGTGGACAAAGGACCAGCAGAAGACCAGCCGGTGTCCAATCTGCACAACAAAAGGAAGCGATTCGGGGAGGCTCCCAGCAGTCTGGGGACCGAATCACAAACACAGGAAAGGGTTGTAATCACAGTTTACATTTTAACAAGGCAAGAATCGGTTGAAGAAAAAGTTAGCATCACATTTCAGCAATCAGACCATTTTTTATTAGGTTACAGCGCTTTTTAGAAAAGTTAAAAGTATAGCAAATGGAAGCAGTCAGTGGACCAATCTGAATGGAGCAGAAAAAGGCGCTCGCGTTCCGATTGGATGGTGGCTTTGCCGTACCTCTGCAGTGCGCGAGTCCAGGCTGGAGGTCTCGGGCAGTGGCTATGTCAGTGCCGTCCGCCTGGTGGCCGAGTATCCCTCAGCTGGGGAGCCCTGGGTGACTTCTCAGCTGGGGAAAAGAAGAAAAAGGCAGGATTAAATGCTGGCTGTGGACAAAGAACCAGCAGAAAATCAGCGGGAGTCCAATCTGCACAACAAAAAGGAGCGATTCCGGGAGGCACCCAGCAGTCTGGGGACCAAATCACAAACACAGGAAAGGGTTGTAATCACAGTTTATATTCTAACAAGGCAAGAATCAGTTGAAGATAAAGTTAACATCACATTTCAGCAATCAGACTAACATTTTTTATAAGGTTACCTCTGCAGTGAGCGAGTCCGGGCTGGAGGTCTCGGGCAGCGGCTATGTCAGCGCCGTCCACCCGGTGGCCGAGTATCCCTCGGCTGGTGAGCTTGGGAGCCCTGGGTGGTTTCTGAGCTCTGCAGTGAGCGAGTTTAGGCTGGAGGACTTGGGCGGCGGCTATGTCAGCGTATCACCCTCTAGCCACCATCAGAGGGCGATCAGCGAGCGGAATGTTATGAAACCCTCCCCCTGTGAGAGGAGAGCAGTCCTCCAGACGCTCAATCCTCTCTTCCCCTGCTGACCCCCGGTGGCCCGGACTTCTTCACAAACCCGGGTCGCTGGCATGGCACGAGGTGTAGCGACCAGCGCTTCCAGCTCCAGTGCCACTGGGCCTCTGTGCAGGACTTCTAAGGTAAGTGATATGAGTTATATACTGAAATATCACTTACCTTACTGTGGTGTCCCCCGCTGAAGTCTCTTTAAAAACAATACATTTTTAAGCAGCCGACTGCACCACTGTATCTTGGAAGCTGCCTCATTAACTGTATGTCAAGCCAGGAGAAGGGGGCATGGAAAATTGAGTACAGAAGCGATACTGCTGCTGACTGTTCCCACTTGCTACTTGGCCCCTTGCTCTAACTGGCACTCTACTGGTGCATCCTCCAGTGGTAGTGATACTGGGTGCTGGGGTTACATAACTCCAAGCACTGCCACCAGAACCATCGCTAGGTAAAATATTCTGTTCCCCATCCCTGCAGCTGACGGGTGTTTCTGTGAAGACGTGAGGGCTCAGGGAAGAGGGAGCACTTCCCATTGGTGGTTTGGCTGCCGTTCCATGATCAGGGCAGTACATTTTTTTTGTAAAAAGTTTGTATTGAATTTTCCTATAACAGAAGGGCCATCACATTACAGTTAACATAATCTTCCTCCTGCAGAGTAGAAAACTACTTGGCATCGTATCTGAAAGGGGCACCAACAGGTCTACCCTTTAGTTGAAGAAATGGAATATACAAAGCAAGAAAACTTACAAAGCAGCACTAGTTATACAGTGGAGCTAGATATACTTTATATGTGTGTATCTTGTTTTTTTTCAAAGTTTATTCTTTGTGGCCCCTGGATGCTGGTGCTGTTCCCATCCCTTTGACAGGCCTAGCCTCGTCGACCCACATTTCCAGTACCTCTCTCCTTCATTCGCCCACGGCTTACCCCACGAAGACAGGGCCTGTCCACACTCAGGAAGATCCCTTACCCTTCTGAGTATGGGGGTAGGGAAGCCTTGGTGAAGGTGTGGCTGGTGGAGGAGCGGGCCCCAGGGTGCTATGCTAACCTTAACCACTCCTCAGTGAGGGTGGGGGCAGGGGAAGCCTCTTGTGAAGGACCGACTGAGGAAGGGAGGGAGACAGGCTCAGGCATGCCAGGCAGATCCCCTAACCCCTCCTGAGTACTGGGGGGTGTATGCAGGGGAAGCACCTCTGACGGAGGGAGGGAGGCTCCTATGTGCCATGCAGATCCCTTAACCCCTTCTTATTGTGGAGGGGCAGGCAGGGGAAGCCTCTGGTGAATGAGCAGCTGGTGGAGGGAGATGGACACAGTGTGCCAGGCAGATCCTTTAACTCCTCCTCAGTACGGGGGCGGGGGGCCTCTGAGCTCAGAGTGATATACAGTAAAATAACATTAAAACAAAAGAAACACACAATAAATAAAACAATCTACCATAAATATCGCAGTTTGATAAAACAATTACAGCATCATATCTGGTAGCATCATTTCGGAAGCTTATTATATTAAGGTAAAAGCTTCCTGAAACAGAAAGGATTTTAGGCCCATCTTAAAGGCCTTCACTGAGGGGGCCTACCAAAGAGACCGAGGAAGCCTGTTCCACAGGGCAGGTCCCTCGAGTGCTAACACTCAGTCACCGGAAGATTTAAACCTAGCCCTGGGAACGGATATGAGGCCCACTTTGGAGAAGTGTAGGGGTGAGGTCTGATTAGGGGTAAGGAGGTCATTCAGGTAACTAGGACCCAGTCCATATAATGCCTTGTAGGTCAGCAGACCAACCTTGAAGGAGATACTCCACTTCACCGGCAGCCAGTGCAGTTCGCTCAAAACTGAGGTTATATGACAAGACCTAGGTAGCCTGTCAGCAACTTGGCTGCAGCATTCTACACCAGCTTCAGGCATCGTAGTACACCTCCACTCACCCCAAGGTATAAAGTGTTGCAGTAATTGAGTCTGGACGTAACAAAAGCATCTGCCATTGAGAGCAAGCCTTCTGGAGGGATCAAGGCTTTAATCTGGGTGATGTTTCTGAGATGCTAAAAGTCATTCCGGACTGCAGTTGACACCTGAGCCTCAAATGACGGCTTCTCATCCAGAATGACCCCCAGATTCTTAACTTTGGCAGAGGCTACTAAACTAGAGGAGCCATGCACTAGACTTACCGGCTGCTCAGCAACCTCCGCACCCCACTGACAACCATGCTTAATCACCAGTACCTCCTCCCCTCTGCACCCCACCCACAACCATGCTCAATCATCAGTACCTCCTCCCCTCTACACCCCACCCACAACCATGCTCAATCATCAGTACCTCCTCCCCTCTACACCCCACCCGCAACCATGCTCATTCATCAGTACCTCCTCCCCTCTACACCCCACCCACAACCATGCTCAAGTCACCAGTACCTCCTCCCCTCCACACCCCACCCACAACTATGCTCAATCACCAGTACCTCCGTTTTGTCTGAATTAAAACAGCAGTATAACGAAACTGGGCAAAACATTTTATCCTACCTTTTTTCACTGTGAAAGCTTCCTCGCATCTTCCAGTTTTATTTGGTGGTAACATTTTCAAACTCCACCAAAATGTGAGTATTTATAAATGTTTTAATTGATTTTTTTCTAAAGAAAAAAAAGATGGCTGCCACTTTTTGCTTAGAAATAGCATTGTAGACCTGGCAAAGGTTAGGTTCGAAAAAATAAAAAAAGACTCATGGTGCACAGCAGAGCAAGTTCCTAGACAAGTACATTTGACAGGTGTGAATATTTTTCTTAATTGTAGCCTTTTTTTGAAAAACAAGTGTCATTGCACTGCTGCTTTAAGTTTAAGCCAGCTAGATGACATCCAGTCCTAAATCTCAGCCAGGCACAAATTTAGCACCTTGAACGCCTCTGGCATCCCGGGTGCAAAAGACAACTGGGTATCATCGTCATAACAGTGAAAACCCAGGTTGTACTGTGTAATGATCCCCCCTAGGGGCAGCATGACACCGAGAACAGCATGGGTGAGAGGATTGAACCCTGAGGCACACCACCGAGCAGGGGCTTTTGGAGTGAGGAGAAATTCCCTATCACAACCCTCTGCATCCTGTCTCTGAGGAAGTACCCAGACCAGTAGATGACCATGCTGGCAAGTCCACAGTGCTCCCTGAGATAAACCAACAACCATCCATGGTCCACGGTGTCAAATGCTGAGGAGAGATCGAGGAGGATGAGAGCTGACCGCTGTCCTCTAGCTCTTGTCCTAAGAAGGTCATTGTGCACCATGACCAACCCGATCTTAGAGCTGTGGCTTGACTCAAACCCAAACTGGAGAGGTTCATAGATGTCAGAAGTCGTGAGGTGTTTCTCAAGCTGCAGAGCCACCACTGTCTCAATAACTATCCAGAAAGGGGAGGTTAGAGACTGGTCTAAAATTCACCAAGCTGTCTGGGTACAGAGGTGGTTTCTTAAGGAGTGGCTTAATCAGCACATTTTTCAGTACGCTTAGAAAGCCCCCCAAGAAAGGGAACACCAGACTAGTTCAGTGAACACTGGGCCCAGGAACCCCACACACCCTTCTGCAAGGCACATTAGGCCTGGATCCAGTTCACAAAAGGTGGGCTGCAGCTCCAAGATCACCCCACAGACCTCATCCACCAAAACCAGCCTAAACTCCTCCCAGGCAGGTGAAGGGCTCTTGTCAACTCCCAAGTTGGCCATGCCAGGAAACGACACCACGGTTGAAGAAATTCCAGATTAAATTGAAGACGCCCTGTCAGAGAAAAAAACTAGCAAATTCTTCACAACATGCGGATGAATTTTCTCTTACCAGTTGCCAACTGACCAGATTAAGCAGTCTGTCTGCCATCTAGAAGCACTAAGCTGGTCAGTTTCTCCCTGCCACAATTTCCATGGACAGGAATGCTGCCTTCTTAGAGGAAATTGCTCTTTATACTCACCATAATGAATCCTCAAAACCAGTTTGTTTTCATTCGATCATGACCTCCTCCAACAACGTTCTAGCCTCCGACCCTCAGACTTCAACTCCTTGAGCTCCCTGTCAAACCACGAGGATCCCAAATGCAAAGTCCTGGGTTGTAGGAAGAGTGGGACCTAGGTTTCATCATAAATAGCACCCTTACACAGACAAGACAATGTAATAAAGCTTATAGCAAGGCCAACAAAATGCTGGGGTGCATACAGAGGGAATTCTGTAGGAGGAGGAAGGATGTAATTCAGCCACTCTACAGGTCCCTGGTAAGGCCCCACCTGGAGTACTGTGTCCAGTTTTGGAGTCCACATCTTAAAAAGGATTTAAACAGGTTGGATGCCGTCCAGAGAAGAGCGACTAAAATGATCCAGGGCCTTCAAGGGCACTCATATGAGGACCAGCTGGAAGCATTAAATATGTTCTCATTGGAGACAAGGAGGGAGAGGGGAGACATGGTTGAAACATACAAGTTCCTGGGAGGAATAAATAAGGTGCCATCCTTGGACCTGTTCAGCAGAGTCTCTGACTGTAACACTAGAGGGAACGGGTGGAAATTGGGGGGGGGGGTTGCTTCAAGAGGGAGCTTAGGAAATACTATTTTAGAGAAAAAGTCATGGAGCCATGGAATAAACTGTCGGCTGAGGTAGTGGAAGCAAGGTCCATGATGTCATTCAAGCTGGGGTAGGACAAGGCTAAAGTGCGATAAAAAGCAGTAGGAGCAGTGGGAGACATTAGGCAGAAGGGGGGATTAGGTCCTGGGATCTGAAGAAGGCCCAAGGAACAAACAGGCAGACTAGATGGACCCTTGGTCTCCTTCTACCATCTTTTTTTCTATGTTTCTATGTGGACTGGTGCCACTGCATTGAAAGCCGAAGCAATGGTCCTATTATAGGCCACCACCACCACCACCTGCAAACCAGTCGTACAAGTAGCCATCGCTCCCGAGACATCAGCCACCACTTGGAGTCCTTCTGGGGGCAACCCTTCAAAGGGCAGTAGTTGATCATCTCCACAGGGGATGGACTACAAGGTGGAGAGCTCAAACAAGAACTTTGCCCTGCAATGATCTTACCAACTGACCTGATCAGTCTTGAGGTTATTTATCTTGAGTCCCAGAGTGAAAACTAGATCTTAAGCATAGCCATGTTGATGTGTTGCAGAGGTAATTACATGTGCAAGGCCCAGTGAATCCATCAACTGGAGGAAATGTTGACCAAACTGTGAGAGTTCATCATTGACCCAGGCTTTGAAGTTGCCCAGCCATCTGGGTGACTCTAATACCTTCTTGGTGATGAAGTCTGCCATTTCCTGCAGGAACTCCCCCTGGCACTGCAGGGGACAGGTACATGAGAAGGATCATGCAACCTGTACCCAGACCCCCATGCAGATTGCCACCCCCCCCCGCCAATCCCTCTGAGGACAGTGAACCACGGAGAATCCAGCTGATATAGCTGCCTCCAAAACAGGACCGGCATCATCAGCTAACCTGGTCTCCCTGATGTAAGCCAGATCAAGTGAAGAACCAAACATTAAATCTACCAAAATGGCTGTCTTGTTCCTCATTGATCTGGCATGCAGAGCCCTGCCCTCAGGGCACAAGAGGCGGCTGTTGGTCTTAAAGCTACCTGCCCACTCAGTTTTGGTGGTAGCTCTGTGTATGGGTACTAAACATGTCTCACCTTTCTTTTGGACCCATTTCACCCCAGGACACTCTGGTGAAGGAGTGGTTGGTGGAGTGAGGTGGGCCTCAGTGTGCCAGACAGATCCTTTAACCCCTCCTGAGGACAGGGGAAGCCACTGGGGAAGGACCCAACCTGAAGCTCCTGAGACTTAACAATAATGTCACCCCTGCTCTAATCCAGCTCCAAGACTGTCTCCTCTTCCCCTCCCCATATTTTTCCTTCTCTTTGTAAATAACTTCTTGACTACTAGCTCACTTCCTTCTCAAACCTTGTTGCTTACCATCCACTGTTGTCTTGCCAGTTACCACCCCTGACCTTCCTTCTATCAGTCTTTCTTGTTATGTTTGAACATTCCTCACTTTTCTCTCTATATAACCTTACTCTGTTATTAACCCTTTCACTCCACAGGTCGGGTCCGTGGTTTCTGCATTTTTTATATATCTTACTACCATTATTTGTATAATGCTCCCCATTATTTTCTGTTGTTTCTACTCATTGTATTTTTGTAGCACCACTGTACTGTTCCTCTATTTGTATTATTGTACCCATGTTGCTGTTGTTCCACTGTTCTCTTTTTGTTGTACTCTCCCGGGTCATGTCTGAAAATAGTCATTTTATGGCTAGTGCACCTACCCGGTTAACAAAAACTAACTAAATAGATAAAAATAAGAGAAGCAGGCCCAGGCGTACCAGACAGATCCCTTAACCCCTCCTGAGTGTGAGGGGGAAGGGAAAGCCTCTAGTGAAGGAGCAGCTGGTGAAGGGAGGTAGGCCTCAGCATGCCAGCCAGATCTGAGTATGGTGGGGCAGGGGAAGCCACTGGTAATGGAGGTTCTGGTGGAGGGAGGCTGGCCCCAACCCCAGCCTGCCAAGCAGATCCCTTAACCCCTCCTGTGTACGGAGTGGGGCATGGAAAGCCTCGGGTGAAGGAGTGGCTGGTGGAGGTAGGCGAGTCCCTGTGTGTCAGACAGATCCCGTAACCCCTCCTGAATACAGGGTGGGGGAAGGGGAAGCCTCTGGCGAAGGAGCACCTGGTGGAGGGAGACGAGTCCCAGTGGGCCAGGCAGATCCCTTAACCCCTTCTTAGTACAGGGGACAGGGGAAGCCACAGGTGAAGGAGTGGCTGGAAAGAGAAGCAGGCCCAGGTGTACCAGGCAGATCCTTTAACCCCTGCTGAGCATGGGGGTGGGGGAAGGCCTCTGGTGAAGGAGCGACTGGTGGAGGGAGGTGGGCTTCAGTATGCCAGCCAGATCTGAGTATGGTGGGGCAGGGGAAGCCACTGGTGATGGAGGTTCTGGGGGAAGGAGGCTGGCCCCAGCCTGCCAGGCTGTGAGCCAGCGATAAGTGGAGGGTGCACTCGCAGCTTGGGATGCTATCCTGTTTCCACAACACAAACACCAGACCAGTGAGAGCACTCCACAAGTGGGATATTAAATGCACAAATGTGCTGCTGTCTGCTGATATAAACAAAATATTGCTAGGCTGCAAATTCCTTACTTGTGAAGTGGTGTCCACCAAAGTTCAAGCAGTGCTGCAGAAAAGTAGTACATTTTCAGGTTTTTATTAGAAAAACAGACAGCAAGTGTTGGGGACTGCTAGCGTGTAGCTGACCTTGCCCTAGCGCATCGGGTTTTGCAACCCTTCTTCAGGAATACAGAGGGGGCAGGGAAGCCTCTGGTGAAGGAGCTGCTGGTGGAGGTAGATGATTCCTAGTGTGCCAGGCAGATCCCGTACCCCTCCTGAATACGGGGAGCAGGGAAGCCTCAGGTGAAGGAGCGGCTGGTGGAGGTAGATGATTCCTAGTGTGCCAGGCAGATCCCTTAACCCTTCCTGAATCGGGAGGGGGGGACAGGAAGCCTCTGGTGAAGGAGCGACTGGTGGAGGTAGATGATTCCTAGTGTGCCAGGCAGATCCCTTAACCCCTCCTGAATATGTGGGGGGGGGGGGCATGGGAAGCCTCTGGGTGAAGGAGCAGCTGGTGGAGGGAGGCAAGTCCCAGTGTACCAGGCAGATCCAACCTCTTGTAAGACCGGGGTGGGGGCAGGGGAAGGCTCTGGTGAAGCGTGCACTGTGTGGAGCCCAGTCAAGTGTCTTCCCTCTTTGTTGTGCTTTCACTGCACTGCCACGTGTGGTCATCCAGATGACAGTACTGCAATGAAGCTAGTGACCCGCCCTTTCTACTGGAGAAGAGCATCTGCTGGGTTGTGCAGTCCTTCTCCCCCCAACTGATCCTTGATTATCTTGGCTCGTTACTGAATCTGGGCTGACGGGGTCATGAGCAGTAGCAATACCAGTGCACCAATGGGCTGATTAGTCGATTTCCTTTTATTTTTGCTCCCTTTATGCAGGGGGAGAGTTTAATAAAGGAGAAGGGTGCACGATACACCACAACTTACAAATGCTGTTTACTCCTTGGTATTGAAGGTAATAAAAATTGTTCTAATTTGAGTCAAACTATTTCATATCCCCCCAGGTGTCCCTGCTTCTATAGACTAGTTTCTCACTCATACAGCAATGTGTTCGTCACCCTTCAGGGGGAAAGGACTGGAATGTTCTGTGGTTTTTCACAATTTCATGATTGCCTGTTTGGCACATAAGAGTGTCAGGTACATGAACCTGTGGCCCCCCTCCCAACTGTGAGATTCTCGAGGGCATGCGAATCTTCATGCAGTAATCATTTGGGGAGGGGGTCATTGGATATTCATTTGTACTATTGGCTTTGTGGTTGATTTCATGTTAGTTCAGTATGAATGCAGTTTGGTACATGATGCTGTCATGTGGGGCAGGTCCTTGTTGTGGTGCCCCGCACCTAGGACAGGTCTCATGATTATCCAGTATAAATTCACTCAATCTGCAGACAAAGGAGATAGCAGTGAGGTGATGAATGGGACCCCTGGGGCTGGAAGGAGTTGTCTGGGGCAAAATATTAAATAGGGAAAAAATATTCAGAGCAGGAGACTAACTATTAAATCAGTCAATCAATCAGTCAAGCAATAAAAATCTTTATTTAACCAGGCGAACACCCAGTAGCCATTTGTATAACTGTCGGGTATGGCCTGATAAGGGTATATCCCTGTGAAAAGGGTACATCCCTACAAGACATGCTGCTGACTGGGGAGAAAATCTATATAGAATCAACCAATTAAAACTTTTATTTATGTTGTGCCCAATTAGGACATGCTCTCAGGGTGCATTACAAAACAAGCATAGCACTCCATGCAATCAAATAAAATAATTTAAATGCTCTAATTGTCAAAATCACAGCACAAGCTCTAGTGACCAGTCCCCAGTATGTGGTGGCCATTGGTGGTGCAACCCATGGATTTATTCCACCCTTGATGTACTGCGATACTTCTCCGGTCAGATACATTTTTTTGCTCCTCCAGGACCCCCTGCAGCTCCACTCCTTCAGGCTCTCACGAGCTGATACTTGCCCTGCCCATCGGACCTAACCCCCACTGTCACTCCTGTCTCAGCTTCCCCCTGAGCCCTGCCGACATTCCCCATCAGCTGGCTTATCCCTGCCAGGCCCCCGTGGTCAGCGGGCAGGGGGAGGAAGCACCTATTATACCAGGGAAGTCGGTTGGGGGCCGGGCACAGTGCACTAGGCAGTCAGCGGCATGAGGTAGCCCTACAGAAGGCCATTATCCAGTGCTGCAGAGCAGCCATTTTCCACTTTTCTGGGACACTCACCTCCTGTAATGCATGTGGCTGCGGCTGCATCCTGGGGGAGGGGGCATTTGGCAGCATGTGGTCACCCACTCCGCCAAGAACACCTCCATGTACCACCACCAGGAGCTGCTATGAAAGTGGCTCGTTGCAACCCCCCCCCCCAGGAGGGAAGTGTCCAAAGGATGCTTTCAACTTCCTCCCTGCTGGCCTCTGCTCCTGGTATCCAGACTTGGGGTGTGAACCCAGATCGACGGCCTCTGCTCCTGGTATCCAGGCTTGGGGTGTGAACCCAGATCGCCAGCATGCCACAGCAGTGCTCCATTGCTCAGTGCCACAAAGCCGGCTTGTCGAATGCCTTTTAAAGCTTCTGCTACAATGGACACTTGGGGCAAGATGGTGAGTGCCAGGCTGCACCCAGGGTTGTTTTGAAAGGGGTGAGTTGGCCTCTTGTCCATAGAGGCAGGTGGGCATGGGAAGCTAGCAACAAACAGTACTGCATCCATCAGTGAATGCAGGTAGCTACAGACTAAGTCCACTTAGATCATTCTTTTGTGGTAAGCAAACTTAATAAGTATTGCAGATGCCACTATAGTTGGATGCATTCATCTAGACAATGCAGTCATTTATCACAAATTGGTTGGAATTTCAAAAATAACACCTGCTGCACAAGTGATTGATGTAGCAGGTGTTGTGTGATTGAGGTGTCTTGCCTGCATGTAGCCTTTTAAAAGTCCAGCCCTCTGTATTTTTCTCCTTGGTGACACTCGATATTACTTCTCATTCTGAATATGAGATACTCACTCTGTTCTCCTCTCATGCAGATCAAAAAGTCATTCCAGGAGTCTTTGTTCCATGGATAAAAAATGCTTATTTATTTGAGGTTTTTTTGGTTAACCAGGTGAATACTCTAGACATTAGTCTAGGCTTCACATGTAGGACACTGAGCTGAACCCTTTGATTTGATCCCTTTTGAGTCCCTGGGGCAGAATATTCCTGGAAGGACTGTCCCGTTTGCTTTTATTGGCAGCAGGATGGTATAGCACAGGGAGCAGGAGGTAAGCCGGCACTGGCGGAAGGGGGGGGTTACGGTTGGTATAGTAGTCATCTTGTCCTTCTGTCAGCTATGCTTTGTTTGTCTTTTCCACCTGTGTTTACATTGCTGATGGCTTCAAGAGCTCGCATATCCTTTTTAATTTGCTTATCCATTGTTTATTATGAACGATGTAGTGTGAGAAACAATAGAGAGGAATGAATAAGGCTTTATTTCTGTCATGAGATGCTCAGTTGCTGTTGTTCAAGCTGTGCTCTTGCGGTTTATAACATCAGAAAAAAAAAAACTTGAAATACAAGTTAATGCTCACTCCCTCACACAATTTATTATTTTCATATGTGCAACAGAACTACAGAGATAAAGTCCCTCCCCAGCAGAACTAATGGGTCATATTCTCTCCCTTTCCACAGCAAAACTAAAGGGACACAAAACTTTCCCCAGCAGAGCTAAGGATGGGCGTGTGAGTGACCTTTAGGGTACCTGCAGAATACGGTAGGTAGGGTTGGGCAGACAGAATAGGTCATGAGGCCATTTTCTGTTGTCATTGTCTACAGTATGTTTCTAAGGAACCAAAGCCTCTCTCCCAGCAGAGCTAAGGGGGACAAAATCTCTCTCCCAGCAGAGCTAAGGGGCCAAACTGTCTCCCCAGCAGATCTAAGCAGCCAAAGTTTCTCCCCAGCAGAACTACGGAGGTCAAAGTCTCTCCCCAGGGGTCTATGTTCACCACGCTCACCAATTTATTTGAACGCAAACTTACACCTTCAATCTCGGATCCCACCTTCAAAATTTGACACTTAAAAGAACTGAAGAAAATTAGTTAATTTATATGATCGAACCAAATTTTGGATTTTGAATCACTAAAAATCAAATTTCGATTGGCAAATACCCAATTTTATGGCTACCTACAAACTAGAGACTACATTTCAAAAAACTTATATACAGTAAGTTGGTTAATCCAGTGCTAGATCAAATAGAACAAATCATGGTCTCTTCTTCACAAGTCAAAATTATTTCACAGCTATATAAAGTTATTTTAACTAACTCCAGATTTGATTGCAATACACTAAAACTTAAATGGGAAGTTCAAGTTCAAGTTTATCGCAGGAAAACTCCATTGAGCAAGCTCATTCACAAGGAGGTCCTGTGACATAAACACTTAAAGTACAAACACAGATAGGTAATAACAGTATATACATGAAATGCATGTTACATGATACAGGCTGGATATACATACAAGGGTACCACATAGGGTGACCGCAGGTGGTAAACATTGATATGAAACAGGGAAGCGATTTACAGGTTGCATACTGATAAGTGAAACATGATGACTGGTGTGTGCAATACATACATTTTGGCAGCTAGAACAAATAACAGACTACAACCGATATGGGGGGGAGGAGTGATTTGATAGAGTAGCAGTGGAGCGTAAGCATAGATAAAACCAGGAGTAGAAGGGGAAGGGAAAGCAGTTAATATGACAAATCAATTATACCTTACCAGTGGATAAGTATGGCACACATGGGGAAGGAAGAGACTTAATGACAGTTACAGGTGTCTTTTATTTTGGCTGAACTTAGCGATTTGTAGAAGTTTATTGAAACTGTGCTAGTTAGTTTCAGTACGGTTTGTAATTGTTTCCAAACGGAGGGAAGGGCATATGCAATAGCACGTTTACCAAAGGAAGTCCGCGTCCTTGGTATGTCAAGCATAATAAAGTCAGATTTTCTTAACGAGTATGCACTATGTGAGATACTAATAAGGGAAGAGAGATAGCTTGGCAGTTTCTGCAGGAGCAGTTTAAGAGTCCATAGCCCAGCATGGAGCAGGCGTCTAGTAGTAAGGAATGTCCAACCAACAGCTGCATATAAGTCACAGTGGTGCGAACGGTAAGGGGAGTTGGTAATGAACCGTAACGCACGGTGATAAAGGATGTCCAGTTTACTTAGATTTGCAAGAGTGGTGGAGGAATAGATTACATCGCCATAGTCGAGTAGGGGAGAAAAGTGGCCTGTACAAGCTTGTTTCGAGTTTCAAGGGGAAAGGGCCTATTTCTGAGAAGAAACCTAACCTTGCTTTTAACCTTCTAGAGACATCTTACGTGGTCATTGAAAGATAATTTATTGTCGATCCAGATACCCAGATATTTAAATTTGGTTACAACTTCCAGAGGCTCGTTGAGCGTGGTGACAATGAAGTCTTGGGCAAGGGTATTAGGGCCTGTGACAGCACTGTGGGAGAATATCATCGCGTTAGTCTTCTTAGCATTGAGCAGAAGCTTTGCCTTTATTAGATTATGCTCAAATTTATGCAAGTCCACTTGAAGCACTCCCTTGACTTCAGATAACGATGAGCCAGAAGTATACAACACAGTATCATCTGCAAAAAAGTGCAGATTGGACGTAGATATGTTAGCATCTAAGTCATTAATGTACAAACAAAACAAGATAGGGCCTAAGATGGATCCTTGGGGGACTCCTCTTGCAACTGGCAAGGCAGCAGAAAAAAAGCCTTCCACCTTTACTTTTTGGAATCTTCCAGTTAGGTAGCTAGAGAACCACTGGGTGGTATGGTATGTGGCACCCAACTTTGCAAGGCAATTGACTAATAGTTTGTGATCAACAGTATCAAAAGCTTTGCTGAGGTCCAAAAAGACTGCACCAGTTACCGTCTTAGCATCTATAGCAGAGATCCAATCATTGGTTACTTTTGCTAGTGCAGTGATTGTGCTATGATTAGCCGGAAGCCAGATTGAGCTGGGTTAATGAGAGAAAGGTTTCAAGTGAGATTTTAACTGAATATGGATCAGTTTTCGAGAACTTTAGAAAGGATAGGCAATATGGAGATAGGCCTGTAGTTGTTACATCGCATGGGTCACCAGATTTAAATAGAGGGAGGATATGTGCTGATTTCCAGCAGGACGGCACAGTAGCAGATGTAATGGAAAGATTGAAGATGTGGAGAATTGGGGCAGTGAGATGGGCGTAGCCTGACCTTAGGAAAAAGGGTTCCAAGCCATCGTCCCCTGCGCTTTTTTTGGTGTCTAAGTTAAGAAGAGAATCTTCTACTTCTTTATAAGTTATCTCACGCAGTTGGAAGGGGCTGGGTGCAGGACTAGATGTAGGGGGAAGGGTATGAAATTAAATCAGGGAAGAGAAATTAAATCAATCAATCCCCACATCACTTTGGAAAAAAATTATAAATGTTAAAGCATGGGGATTTAAATCTTCTAAATGACAACAGATTCAGTTTAATATTATTCATCGACTGTATTACACCCCCTGCTACTTAAACATAATGAACTCCTCATGCTCTGACCTTTGTCCTAGGTGCAGCAACTCAGTGGGATCTTTGGAACATGTGTTAATCATATGCGTAACCCTAACAACCTGGTGACATTCAGTCTTAACTTTTTTATCACGAGCCATAGATAAACCCTTACCAAAATGCTGTTTGGATGCTACCGTGCTCTGGGGGACCTCTGCAATATAAATCATGTTGCCTGATTAATATTGACATCATCACTGCCTTCAAATGACCCTCCTCAATTCACGGTTTGGATGAACTTTATGGTGTCCATTCACCAAATTGAACAAGTCCATTATCAAACCATTCGACATATGAAAAAATTCGAACAAATCTGGTCCCCTTTTCTTAACTTATTAAACCCTCTGGAAGCTTAACTACTGATCAAGTAAATTTAAACACCACCAGATTAGCTGACTAAGATTATCTTTTCTTTGTGGTGTTAGCTACTCATACCCCTTCACACTCCACTCTAGGGTATTTATCTGTTATTTCTATTTATTTTTCCCTTATACCACTGACTATATTCCCATAATCTTACCATACACATCAGATGTAATGATTCTAACCCCATGTATTCTTCAATATTCATAACTGTATGCAGTCTGCCTCCTAAGTAGAGCTGCCTGGAGAAATGGAACTATATGCAAATGATAGAACCTATCAATGCTCGAGACACATATTCAAACTGCTGCCCTTATCTACTGTAATGTTTCATCAACGTCTCAGATTTCTTACTCCGCTTGATAAGTCAGACACCTGGAGATCTCCCTCTTGACTGTTCAAGTAGCTCCCAGTTTAAATAAGTATATTTGTATCTATATTTGAACTGCTGCCTTTATTTATTATTATAGTTTAGTTCCTGTAATATTTTAAGTTAGTTTAATTTCATTTACAGTTAAAAATTGTGTTTTTTCTCGGTTCCTCAACGTTTGGTATACCTGCTGAGGAACCGAGGTTTCTCTAATTAGTTTCGGCATTTATTTGCCATTATTTAGTATTATTTTTCTAAGTTTTAGTTTATTATTTGTGTTTTTGAGGAACCGCGCGGTCGGTTCTTTTGAACTGATAACCCGGTTTCTGTGAACTGTTGACCTGGTTCGGTGTCATATTTCATCAGTTCTTTCTTGGAACTTGGATCATGTCAGACAAACCTTGTGGAGTTCTATGACTGGGTGACGAGTGCCTTGGACCTGGGTAGACCAGTGGACGTCCTCTTTCTAGACTTCAGCAAGGCATTTGACTCTGTTCCTCACGTGGGCCTGTTGGATAAGCTGGGAGAAATGGGGGTGGGGAACCAGATGATCAGATGGATAGGCAGTTGGCTCCAGGACCGGACCTAGAGGGTCATAGTTGGCGGGATAGTCTCATCCCCAAGGAGGGTCATTAGTGGGGTCCCACAGGGATCAGTCCTTGGGCCCCTCCTTTTCAACGCCTACATCTCTGACATAAGGACAGGAATCAGGAGTGAGATGAGTCTCTTTGCGGATGACTCAAAACTGGGGGTGGTGGTGGATGGGGGAGGGAGGGTGGCCCTACAGGGGAACCTGGAGGCTCTGGAAAGATGGTCTAGAAAGTGGAAGCTGAGGTTCAATGCAGGGAAATGCAAGGTACTCCACCTGGGGCCAGAAACCCAGGCCAAGTGTACACCCGGGGAATGCTACAAGTCTCAATGGCTGAGAGGGACCTGGGGGTGGTGGTGGATGTCAAGATGAACAACTCGGAGACTTGTAGGAGGGCAGCAGCCAAGGCCAACAGGATGCTGGGATGCATCGCTAGGGGATCACCTCCAGAAGGAGGGAAGTGATACTCCCTCTGTATAACTGCTTGGTGAGGCCGCACCTTGAGTACTGCGTGCAGTTTTGGAGGCCACACTTAAAGAGGGAAATTACTCTCCTGGAGAGGGTCCAGAGGAGGGCAACCAAAATGATTTGGGGCTTGGGGGACAGGACTTATGAGGAGAGGCTCGAAGAACTAAATATGTACACACTGGAAGAGAGAAGGGACCAGGGGGACATGATAGAGGTCTTCAGGTACATGAAGAGGGTAAATAGGGGAGGAACAGTCAGGGTGCTTCGAATGAAAGAGGAGGGGGCCACTAGAGGGCATGGGTGGAAGCTGGAGGGGGGAAGATTCAGGGGAGAAAGGAGGAGGTGCTACTTCACTGAGAGGGTGGCAGAGCCATGGAATGCGCTGCCTAGGGGGCTGGTGGAGGCAGAGACAGTGGAGGGGTTCAAGAGGGGGTTGGATAGGTACAGGGGAAGGGTTCTGGAAGCAAAATCCAATGCAGCAAGAATATCCGGAACTGGGAAGGGAGAAGCCAGAGGAGGCGAGGGGGGCAGCAAGGTCAGCACCCAGGGTGGAGGCTGACCAAACGAGCAGACATGAAAGACCGTTTAGCCTATTCTGCTGGCATTTTAGTATATTAGTATAAATACTAACTTTAATTGGTTCCTGAACTGACAAAAAAAAAAGAAAACCATTACTTTGAATGCTAATTAAACGGCTGTGGGTTTTTCTCCTGGAAATGGAGTTACAAGAAAAACCAAAGAAAAAGACTGGACCCCCAGGTTTTAAAAATTGCCTCAAGTGTGGGGAAGTGTTTGCCAAAGCTGACAAACATGATTTATGCTTGGTCTGCTTAGGGTCTGAGCACTTCTCTGCAGACTGTGATATTTGCAAGTCCTTTCCTCAGAAAACTGTTTAAAAAAGACTGGAAAGGTTCAAGAAAAGAGTGGATAGTGGTCCATCAGACTCTAACCAGCCTCCCAAACATGCGGGTGAAACTGCTATACCTATTGTAACCACCCCTGATAAGGGTGCTTCTGGCAGTTTAAAAAGGGGGAGTGGTCCGGCTCACTCTCCGGCACCCTCCAAAAAGACCAAGAAGACAAAGCACATGGAACCCCAGGCTCCTGCACCTCAAGGGGTTACCACTGTGCCTCAGAGCCTGCCATCTGTGGAGGAGATAGTCCAGGCTATGAAAATCATGCAGGCCTTCCAAGGTCTTTTGCCTGTTCAGCCTACTCCTCTAAGGGTTCCAACTCCAGTTGCTCCTCCTGATATTTCACAGGAGCCTGAGTTTGATGATTTTGAGGAAATGGAGCCCGAGCAAGATGAACCTCTAGAACCAGAAATTTCACCTGAGCAGGAGTTTGGCTCTCCTCCTAGGCTAGAGGATTTTTCTTCACATTTTTCTTTCATTAGAAAGATAGTGGATGCTCTGTACCTGGCCACTACAGAGGTCATTGGTGATGAGGAGGAAGCAGAATACATGGAAATGTTGGGCGTAACACCCATAAAAAAGATACTCCTGCCAATTAACAAGTTTTTAAGAAAGACTTGTTAAAGATTTTGCAGACTCCTAACTCTGTTCCTCCTTTAGATAGGAAATCTGATAAAAAATATCAGTTGGACAGGGAAGGGGCTGAGTTTTTATATTCTCACCCTGACCATCAAGGCATAGTCCAACAGGCAGCCTGTGAAAAGGCGAGGGTCCCTCTCTCCTTTCACCCACCTGAGAAGGATTCCCGAAAAATAGATGGTATGTCTAAAAAGGGGGTACTTAGCTGCCTCCTTAGGTGTGAGGCAAGCTGATTACCAGGTGTATGCAGCACAATATCAAAAGACACTGTGGCAATCAGTATTGGCTATGTCAGAGAAGGCTCCCTTGCCCCTCTCTGACGACCTGGCAGAGACAATTAGATTTGGACTGGAAGCTGCCAAGTACCAGTTCCAAATGGTAGCTGATGCTAATGACAATGCTGCCAGGTGGATGGCTCTGACAGTAGCTCTACGAAGACTGGCATGGCTTGGAACTACTAATTTAACCCAAGACACCCAGGCTAAGGCTATGGACTTTCCTGTGGAGAATAATTCCTTTTTTGGTAAATACCCTGAGGATTATATGAAGAAGGTAGACGAATACAAAGCCACCTACAAGAGTTATTCCTCCAGGGACAGGCCTTCTCCCTCCTATAGGCCTTTATGGGAGGGGAGGCAGGGCTAGGTCCTCATATGGGAGGCCCTTTTATCAGGGCCAAGCTGCTTTTCAGCAACAGCCCTACCCACAGCAGACTGGGTTCTTCAGATCCATGGGCAGAAGGGGTTCCCATTCTATACAAACTCAGGCACCCACAAAACAAAATCCCTGACCGGCTGGTCAGGGTCACCTCCCCAGTGCCAGTAGGGGGCAGGCTGACTTACATCCTCCAGACATGGGTCTCCATTACCACAGACAAGTGAGTTCTGGAGGTGGTAAGTCAAGGATCGTCCCTATGTTTCAAATCCCTTCCTCCTCTAAAGTTGAGAATTTTCAGGCCAGCCTCCCTCATGGAGGAAAAGCTTTTGCAGAAGGAGATACAAAGATTGCTCCACATGAAAGCAGTGGAGCCTGTATCGGTGCAACACAGAGGAAGGGGTTTCTATTCTTGTTATTTCCTGACCAAAAAGAAAAATGGGGAGTGGCACCCCATTCTGGATCTCAGATCTCTTAGCAGATATCTAGTGAAACCGAAGTTCAAGACGGTCACCCTGGCTTCCATACTACCAGCTGTTCAGCAGGGGGATTGGCTGGCAGCCTTGGATTTAAAGGATACCTATTTTCACATCCCAATAAGGCAGTCTCACAGGAAATACCTCAGGTTCAGACTCCCTTCAGGCCACTACCAATTCACATCCCTTCCCTTCGGCCTAACCTCAGCTCCCAGGGTATTTCCAAAGTGCCTGGCTGTAGTAGTGGCACATCTAAGAAGGTTAGGTATTTTAGTCTTCCCTTATCTGGACGACTGGTTGCTCATGGGCAGGTCTCCACAGCAGGTTTCAGAACATCTGCAGTTAACAGTGCATCTTCTGCAGTCCCTAGGATTCCTGATAAACCAGGAGAAATCTGTCCTTACCCCTGTTCAGGTGTTACAGTTCATAGGGGCAGAATTGGATACAATTCAAGGAAGGGCTTTCCTTCCTCAGGACAGGGTAAAAGCTATTTTCAATCTGGTTGTTTCATTCAAACTTCACCAGCCATGCCCAGCAAGACACTTTCTGCAGATTCTGGGTCACATAGCTGCAGCAACAGGTACAGTCTTAGGGGCAAGATACAGAATGAGAGATTTGCAATCTCACCTCAGGGCTCACTGGTCCCAGAGGAAAGACAAAATGTCAAAGTTGGTTCCAGTAACAGAGGCTGTTATTCAAGCCTTACAGTGGTGGAAAAGTTCAGACAACTTAAGGCAAGGGGTCTCTATTGGGATGGGGTGCTCATATGGGAGAGCACACCATCCTTAGGACTTGGTCCAATGCAGAATCTCTTCTTCACATAAACCTCTTAGAGCTGCAAGCAGTACTACTAGCTCTGAAGACTTTCTCTCATCTGGTGCAAGAAAAGGTGGTACAGGTCAGAACAGACAATACCACAACAATGTATTACATAAACAAGCAGGGTGTCACATAATCAGACCGTCTGTGTGCAGAGGCCGTGAAACTGTGGGATCTGGTTGATTCCTTAAAGGCCTCCCTGCAGGCCATTCATGTCCCAGGAAAGGACCATATCCGGGCAGATGCCCTCAGCAGAATCAGTCAGGGTCACCAGGAGTGGTCCCTAAACAGACAAGTACTGAACTCAGTGTTCAGAAGGTGGGGTACCCCAGATGTGGATCTCTTTGTCTCTCAAGAAAATCACAAACTGCCACTGTTTTGTTGCAGGCCTCCGGCCAAGGGCACAATTCCAGTGAATACTATGGCACTGGATTGGTCAGGAAGAATGCTGTATGCTTTTCCTCCCTTTCCTCTCATCCTCAGAGTCCTGATCAAACTCAGGTCTCAGCCTGCTTCGATTTATCCTGATCGCCCCAAATTGGGACAGACAGCATTGGTACCCCCTCCTGTTATCCATGTCAGTATCTAAACCAATACATCTTCCTCGGAGGCACAACCTGTTGACCTCCCACCAGAGGAAAATAGGGTATCCCAACCTCAACTCCCTCAGTCTCAAAGCTTGGCTCTTGAAGACATAGAATTTGCAAACCTAAATCTCTCTCAAGTAGTATTACATATACTGAAAGGGTATAGAAAACCCTCTGCTAAGAAAACCTATTCAGCTAAGTGGAAAGGTTTGTGTCCTGGTGTAACTTAAACAGCATAGTACCTGTTTCAGCAGGGATCCCAGTTCTCCTTGAGTATCTCATTTTCTTGCACGATCAGGGCCTCAAACACACTTCCCTGAAAGTCCATTTGGCCTCTATCTCTGCTTACATTTCTGTGGGTAGGACCACCTCCGTAGCAGCTGATCCTATTTTTAAGAACTTTTTTTTTTTAATTTCGTTTTTATTATTGGAGACGTCATTTCTACAATGTAGAGAGCAAGATTTTTCTGCAGATACGACTTAATACAATTAAAAATGGTCTGACAAACGTATTCCTTATCCCCCCAAAAAATAAAATTACAGCATTTACAGTTGAAAGTAGTACTTTAGACATAAAGTAACAATTACTAATGCATCGCCCCAGTATAGTATCCCCGAAGGCTAACCGCTGGACATATGCTTATTTAATGTGGTATATCTAGCCAAGACTCCACCCTCTCTCCTTCAAGGTACAAATCCTGAATCTATTTGAGAAAAGTAAAGTATCCATTGTTGCCATTTCCTCAGAGAAAACTCATGTTTATTTCAGAGCTTGGCTGTTAATGATTCAAGTCTCTAAATTTCAAGTAGTATCTTATACCAATCGGAAACTGTAGGGGGCTCCTTAGACATCCATCTATGGGTAATTGCTTTCTTAGCTGCTAGTAGGAAGAGAGGGAGCAATGTACTTGTCCATCTTGGTCTAGTAGGAGGGAAAATAGACATTAATAACATTTCAGCTGTGAGTTCTGTGTTTTCATCTATGCATCTTTCCATTTCCATCTGCAAGGTAAGCCAAAAAAGGCATCAAGACTGGATAATGCCAGAATATATGACCTAAGTCAGCCAGGTGGGAATTGCAAGCCCACCAACAGTATCCATATGAAGCTGGCATATATTTTGCTAGAACTGCAGGGGAACGTAAATATCTAGAACGGTACTTCCATGCGAACTCTCACCAAATATTGGAATAAGTTACTCTGATTGCTTTCAGAGTTGCCACATCCCATTGTGCGGGTGTGACTTCTATATCTAGGTCTTCATTCCAGGCTTCCAGAACAGAATGGGATGTGTCTCCCAGGTTGTCCCGTATTATTCTGTAAAGATGACCTATAAGTTTCCCCCAAGTATTGCTTAACAAAGTGTCCCTGATAAGGGTCTGTAATGGAGGTAGGGACGATGGAGAACATGTAGGGAACTCTCTCTGTCTTAAAACATAGTTTCTTACCTGGGCATAGCGGTACCTATCTCGATCAGTGAGGGAATATTTATGCTGAAGGTCCGCAAGGGACAGGATACCAGATTCATTCACTAATTAATGGTAGTAGCTGAGGCCCAGCCATCGCCAAGTTCTAAAGGTAGTGCCTAGGTGAGCTGGATAGAAATTCTGGTCTTCTGATATAAGAGTGAAGAAGAAAATGATTTGTTTAAGAGGTTTCTTGTTTTTAAATCTATTCCATATTCTTAAAATCTGGGTGGTGAAGATGGAAAAGTCTCTCAATGAGGGCAAGCGATCTGGAGTTGAAAAAGCTATTTTTTCTATATCATGTAGGTCGTTTATTAGAAATTCTATATCTTTCCAAATAAAAGAGTGTGAAGGAGAAAGCCAGAGGAAAAAAAAAATTAGAAATGCTTCCGTAGCGTACATCTAAGATCGGGAAGGTTCAGACCCCCCCCTGGTCTTGTGGGTGAGAAAGTAAAGAATGATGGACCCTGGGCCTTTGTCCATCCCAAATAAAGGACAATATCATTCCATTCCAGGATTTAAAATAAAAATCAACCAGAAAGATTGGAATATTTTGGAATAGGTAGAGCAACCTAGGGACAATATTCATTCGTATGGTTTCTATTCTTTGGGAAAAGGTTAATTCTAGGGACATGGATATGTTGTTCATCCACACTTATTGGCAGGTTCCTTGCCGCTTTAAATCGTGCCGGAAGGTCTTCAAGCTGACTCCTCCCACCCACCCGGGTGGTAGAACTCTCGGCTCCACCCCATGACGCCAGATCTTCCTTACCGCTTGGAAGCTCAGGTTCCCTCCTTAGCACTCTGCGTTTTCGACTGGTTCCTGGAATTTTCGATCTTTGAAATCAATTGAAAGTTTTCTGAAACTTCGATCTTCTTCTTCGCTGCGGCGATGGCTCATTCGTTTTCTGGCTCTCGGAGGCACCCGGCTAATTCCTCCAGGAAAGACCTGCACTCCACGTGCATTTACTGCCTTGACTTGGATCATGATCCTCAACTTTGCGATTTTTGCTGTGCCCTTTCGGCCAGCTCTCTGGAGGATCGTGCAGCCCGTTCGGGGCTCGGGCGACCGGAAATTTTTCCCGCTCCAGAAAATTCCTCGCAGATTTGTCGGGCAGTGTCTGCGTCGGATGTCTCGGCTGAGCAGCTCTATCTTCCTTCCTCCGTGGAGGGGGTGGCTGCCCCTCCCTCTTCCTTGGTCGTGGCGCTCATCCCGCTCTCCTTGAGTTCTCCTCATGCAGCTTCGTTCAAGGAGCTTCGCCAGTCCCTTTCCTCGAAGGGAGAGGGGCCTTCGGGACCTGCCTCTCGGCCCAAGTCCAAGGAGTCGCAGGCTAAGTCCCTTCATCGGCGCTGGAGGGAGCTGGAGAGTTCCCCCTTCCCTGCCGGCCAACGTTCAACTTCGGTCGAGGATGCGGCTCTTGCCACTGGCCTCACGGTGTCCAACGTTAGGTCAGCCGGCCAGGACTCCTGTTGACATTGTCGAGTCTCTCGGCCCGTCATTTGGGCTGTCTTCTGCTAGAGCCGCCATCCCTTCGCCAGTTTCCCCGGCGGAGGCTGAGGTTCTGCCTGCACCTTTGGGTCCACAGACCTCGGCCCTTTCTTCCGAGCCGAGGGAGGGGGCGCGCCTGCTCCTTCCAGGCCCACCTCGGTTTCCCTGAGGACTGGTCTCGGTCTCGGTCCTCCTTGGCTCAGCCACGCCAACTCGGCGTTTCTCGGTCAGGGCACCGAGTCAAGTGGCATTGGCGTTCTTCCTCGTCCCCCTCCTCGGATGAGGAGTGGCTTCAATGCCAATGGCGTCGACGTTACGAGGAGTTTATGTGGCAGCAGCTGTTGTTGTCCGGGAATCAATCAACCCCGATTCATTCCCCAGCTAGTAAGCAGCTGCCACCCGATCGGCTGACTCAACCGCCCACGGCAGTCGAGGTGCCCTCTCTGGGGCCGGTTGCTCATCCGATCCCTGCTGCCCCACCGTCCTCAGTGGAACCCAGGCCGGGTCATGACCTGTCCCGCAGGTTATCTGTTCCCCTTACTCCCGCCCGCCCTTGGCGGACGAAGAGTGACTCAGGCCTGAGGCAGCTTTTTGCAGACCCCTCGGAGCCTGAAATCGACTCCTCTTTGTTCCCTAGCCGGGAGGACCCAGGGTCTTCTCTGGAACATTCTGTGGATGACAGCCCATCGTCCTTTATGGGTCTGCTCCAGCTCATCTTGGAATTCACCGGGATGCAACTCGAGCCCATTTCCAAACGGGTCCCTTACCCCCCTTACGGAGATTCTAGACCAAAGGGGTTCACCCTCGGAGGCCTTCCCGGTGGCTGAGGCAATTGTGGGCCCGGCCTTGGAGCTCTGGCGGCAGCCTACTTCCTGCCCTGCGCCCTCGGCCAGGATGGCCAGGAAGTACTCTGTCCCTGTCGGTTCTCTGCCTGGTTTCTTGGAACACCCCTCGGCTGAGGGGTTAGTTACCGACAATGTTTTCCAGTGTTCTGGAAATGCTAGGGATGTGGATAGGCCCCCTGACAAGGAGTCCAAAAGGATGGACTATGTCAGGCACAAGGTTTATGCTGCGTCCTCCCTAGGCCTCCGTCAGGCCAGCTCAGCTGCACTGATGGCACATTTCTCCCACGCCCTTTAGGGCTCCCTGGACGAGGTCCTCCCTCATCTCTCGGCCGACCTGCGGACCACGGTCCGGCGGATGTGGGACCAGGGTAGGGCGGTGGCGAAGCAGCAGCTCCAGACGGCTCTGGATCTAGGCGACTCCTGTGCCAGATCGGTGGCGGCCGCAGTGGCCATGCGCTGCAGGGCGTGGCTGAGGTTATCCTCCTTCTCTTGGAAACCCAGCACGAGGTTGGCGGACATCCCTTCTTGGGGACTGACCTTTTTGGCCCTGGAGTGGAGGGACACCTCCAAGGGTCCGAGAAGTCTGATGCCACTCTGGACTCAGTCACTCCCGCCCAGGAGGACAAGGGCAGCCGGCAGCCTTTGCATAAGCCCCTTTTCCCCGGTTCCTGCGGCTCGATCGGCCCAGCACGAGGGCCAGCAGGCATGTGCTGGGTGGCCTGACTCCAAACCAGCGTCTTCCTCTAAAAGGAAGCAGGGGTAAGGCCCAGAGCTCCCTCGGCCTCTTCCTCCCCAAGGCTGCTCAGTGACAGGCTAGGGACGCTGTCCCTGGCCCTGTCCTCTCTGGGTTCCCCTGGAGGGCGATCGCCCCGCCTTCCTCCACTTGGTCCGCTTTCTCGGACTCTCAGGGTTGGAGGTGCTAAGGGAAGGACCTGTCTCGGTTTGCGAGCAGGTCCCACCCTCTCGAGCCGTTGCCCCACGGGGATCTTGGGGTCCACAGCCTCTTCGTCAGCCTGCTGAGCTGACTTGCCTGGCCCTCTAAATAGAGGTAATCAGGAAGGTTGCGGATCCTCCTTCTGACCCTGGGTTCGTGTCCAGGTATCCCTGGTCTCAAATGGACGGGGGGCTTGCGCCCCATTCTTCTGCACGCCTGGATGGTCTCTCTGGCTTAGATATCCCATCCTTAGAATGGGCATGTGGCTTCGCTCCTGGGTCTCCAGGACGCACTTACTCCTCGTTCCGTCCGTTTCCGGGGAGACTCCTCCCTTTCCTAGCGGGGGATCTCCTTACGAGTTCCAGGCCACGCCCTTCGGTCTCGGCCCAGCAGCTTATGTGCATCCAGGGGCCCAGGTGTAACACCACCCGGATGCATGGTCTGACTTCAACCCTTTCCAGGTGGAAGGGCTCATCCAGGAGTTCTGAGTCTCAGGCGGTCTCCTGTTATTGGAGCCACATTGGAACTCGTGCCTTAGCGGGTAATCCTTCTTCGGGACCCGGCTCGACTCTTGAGTCCGGGCTCGGCTCCCGGCGGACAGGGCTGAGGTTCTTCCTCCCTTACCTGGTCAGGTCTGACCGGGCAATCGCACCCTGCCGGGACCTCCTGCTCCTCCTGGGCCTCGCGGCGGCTGGCTCCAGTGTGGTCTGGAGGACTGGCCAGCCAGCGGTCACAGTGCTGCATTCCTTCGGACCAGTTCGTGACTACAGCCCAGGAGTTAGGGAACGCTCTCCTTCGGACTGTTCCAGCTCTTGCAGGAGTACATCCTGTTCATCTGCCCCTAGTTGACGGTCTGCTCTGACCAATGCTTCTCGGATGGGTTGGGGTGCCCATCAAGGGGAATACAGAGTGCTCTGCCTCTGGTCCTCTCGGGAGTCCCGATGTCTTTCCTACCCGCTGGAGCTCATGGCGGTCCGCTTGCTTGCACCGCTCGCTCCGTTTGTGCGGGGTCCAGTGGTTTAAGTCCAGGCGGACAACAGCACGACCATGTGCTACCTACCCCGCCAGGCTCGGACGAGCCCCTTGCATCTCATAAGGAGGTTCTCCGTAGTGGGTCTTTCGTGCAGCTGGGAGGCGGTTTCCTAGCCATTCAATGGCAGGAGCCTCCAGCACCCTGGCTGATGCCCTAAGCCGGGCATAGGCTGTGCCTCACGAGTGGTCTTCCCTGCCAGAGGTAGCACAGGATCTTCTCCTCCTTCCCTCCAGGGAGAATACAAGGCTGATACTGTCTCATGCCTGCCCCCTCAGCAAGGTTTGCTGTAGGGAATGCTGTCGAGTCACGGACCCCGGGCCTCTTCCACGCCTCTCCCCCATTTCCCTTGACCCACGGGCAAGGCGAGGAGGGACTAGGCGCAGGCGATGCTGGTAGCCCCAGACTGGTTGGCCAGCTCTGGTATCCAGCTCACCTCAGTCTCAGCCCCAGGCTCCCGAGGCAGCTTCCAGCCCGCCCGGTCCTGATCTCTGTTTTCAGGGGAAGGTTTTCCATCTGGACCTTCAATCCCAGCACCTAAAGGCCTGGTCCCTGTGCAGCAAACATGCTCGCCCTCAAATGGTAAGAGTTCTCCATTTGATGTTGGGACAGGGCCAGGGGCCCCTCTCCCGTCCCTCGGCGGGCATTCCGGACCATCTTCGGTCCATTCTTTTGAACCAGGGCTTCGGCCGACGACCCTCTAGATGCTTCTGTTGGTCACCCCTGTCTTCTGGGCGCGGGCCGGAAGGCAGTCGGTGGCGTAGAAAAGGTGGTCTAGCGCTTCTAGGCCTCAATCACACCTCCCCTTCGGGGAGAGTATCCCCGTTCTGCGGGATCTTCGCTGGTATGGGCTTAGCTCACGAGCAAGCCGTTCGAACCTTTGCACAGGTGCAAGTTTCCCCACCTGTTGTGGAAGAACACCTTCTTTGGGCTACTCTGCCATCCAGAAGGAGAGGAGAGTTCCAGATGCTCCTTTGAATCTCCCTATCTGGTCTTCCACAGGGACAAGGTTGTCCTGCACCCCACCCGAAGTTCCTTCCGTTGGTGGTGGCGGAGTTTTTTCCCTATCTGGGTATTGTCTCTGCTGGGGTTCATCCCCATTCACGCCTCGGAGGCCGTATATAGGTTCCTTTGGGACCCTATTTATACGCTCGCCTACCCAGGGAGCGTAGGGCTGAAGTTCGGGAGAGGTTCGCCAGCTGTTTGTCATCTACACTGAAGCCGCACCTGGCAGACCTGCAGCCTAGCAGACGACGAGTGGGTGGGTCACCTCCTGCATAGGTCTCCGCTATAGGTGGGCGGGTGTGGAGCCTCCCAGAGGGATAAGTGCTCATTTTACCCACCCTTCCGCTGCATCGGTGGCTGCTTCCGAGGATACTCCGGTCCAGGATATCCACAGAGCTTCTACCTGGAAGCAGGCTTTACCATTTTCCCCTTCCACATCGACCTTGGGTCACGCCGGGATGTTGGTCGGGGCCTCGGTTCTCCAGTCTTTCTACCTAAGTAGGGGGTGTGCGCCTTGCCTCCCTCCTCCCAGAGAACTGCTAGGAGTCTGCCAATAAGTGTGGATGAACAACATATCCATGTCCCTAGATATACAGGTTACTCACCTGTAACAGGAGTTCTAGAAATGGTATATGTTGTTCATCCCATATTTCTCCAACCTCCCGGCTCGGACAACCTGGCTTCCAGCGGGCTAGATCTGGCATCATGGGGTGGAGCCGAGAGTTTTACCACCCAGGTGGGTGGGAGGAGCCATCTTGAAGACCTTCCGGCAAGATTTAAAGTGGCAAGGAACCTGCCAATAAGTGTGGATGAACAACATATACCATTCCTAGAACTCCTGTTACAGGTGAGTAACCTGTATTTTCAGGTTACTCCACCTAGAAAGATCTTCCTGAATTAGACAAGAGACAGGTTTGTAGTTAACCAACTCGAGATGTTCTAGATTTTGTGGGATATGTATTCCCAGGTATTTAGGTTTTGTACAACGCCATTTTAGCGGAAAAGATCTCTTAAGTTTTTGTGAGGGTTTGAAATTGAGCATTAAGGTTTCTGTCTTAGAAATGTTCAGTTTAAAATTTGCCAATTCCTCATAGATCTTGACAGTCTCCCAAACTGCTGGGATTGAGGATTCCAGAGAAAGAATTGTTAAAAGAATATCATTGGCGAAGAGGGATATCTTGTGTCTTCTTTGACCCAGAGGTACACCTTCCACCCGAATGTCTTGCCTGATGGTTATGGCTAAGGGTTCCATATACAAAGTGAATAGGTATGGGGATAACAGGCAGCCTTGGTCTGTCCCTTGCTGTAACCCCATGGAAGAAGAGAGTGTTCCATTCAGCCAAATATAGGCTTGAGGTTGGGCATATATATTTTTAAGCCAAGAAAGGAATTGGTCGGGAAAGAAAAAGCGTTCCAGTATTTCCCATAGGAAATTCCAGGTAACTCTGTCAAAGGCTTTTTCAGCGTCAAAGCTAAGAAGAGCAGATTGAATTTTTCTATTGTGTATATGTTCAAGAAGAAGCATGGTGCATCTGATGTTATCAGTAGTATTACGACATTTAATAAAGCCTGCTTGGTCTGGGTGTATAATAGAGGGAAGAAGAGTTTCAAGACGAGAGGCTCAGATAGTAATGTAGATTTTATAGTCGACATTAAGAATAGAAATAGGGTGGTAGGAACCTTGTTAGGTTTCGGTATAGGAGAGATAGCTGCTTATTGCCATGATGGAGGTGGTTTTTCTCCTTCTGCCACTGCCCAATAAGAAGATGGAGAGTGGGAACTAGAAGATTAGCAAATGTCTTATACCATTCTGCCGGGTAACCATCAGGAACGGGGCATTTGTAGGGTTTCAAAGCTTTTATGTGGGATAAAATCTCCGTTGGGCATATAGGGGATTCGAGGGTCACTCTCTGTGATTCGGATAGCTCTGGAAAGGTTACCTTATCTAGGAATTCTGATCTAAGTTTTTAAGAACTTTTTTAAAGGTCTGTGTCACATGCACCCATCTGTTAGGGAACCTGTTCTGGGGTGGGACTTGAACATTTGCATTGCTCAACTTATGAGGCCACCCTTTGAACCCATGCCTTCAGCTCACCTTCAGTATGTGGCATGGAAAACTGTCCTTTTGGTGGCTATCACTTCTGCTGGAAGGATAAGCGAGCTCCAGGCCCTGTGTGTAGAAAAGGATTACCTGTCCTTCCACAATGATAAAGTTGTACTGAGGACAAACAGAAAATTTCTTCCCAAAGTGGTATCAGATTTTCATTTAAATCAAGCCATAACACTACGTGGCTCGGATATTCAAACTGCGCCAGGCTGTGGCGCAAGCCTGGGCGCAGCTCAACTTTGTTGCACTGGGGTGTGGCCTGGGCGATATTCAATGGAGCTGCACTGTGGCGCAGCAGCTTTGAATATCGCATCCTGGCCACCCCCACTGTGCATGGCGCAGTGGCACTGCGCCAGCGCAAGTGGCCAGAGTGGAGCATGGAGATGCGCTACTGCAAGTGCCATTGCGCCATGCATAGCACCTGCGATATTCAAAAGGGGACATGCAAATGGGGCCATAATTTATGCAAGGCGCACAGGGGGCCATTTGCATCTCATCATGGACCCATTTGCATGCTATTAGCATGCAGGTGCGCCAGTCCCCGAGGACTTGCACCTGGCGCCCTGCCAGGCAGCAGCCGTCGGGGACCAACGCCCCCTGCAGCCTGATCGTGGGCATTCGTATAAAAAAAAACCCCTCCTATATCCCTGGTGGTCCAGTGGACCTCTGTGTTCCCGATCGCGGGCATCTGTCTTGAAGATTACGCCCCCCAAGTCCAATATCCCTGGTGGTCCAGTGGACCGCACTAAGCCCGATCGCGGGCATCAGTAACAGAACCCCAAGTCCAATATCACTGGTGGTCCAGTGGACCGATTGCTGCCTGATCGCGGGCATCTGTACCTCATCAAATACCCGAAGACTCTGGTGGTCTAGTATACCCCCACCCACCCACCCACTGGGCCCTACTGCCCGCTCCCCGTCAGCTGGCGGGCGGCAACACCCCACCCGCCTGCCGCCCGCCGACTGACAGCTCGGTAGGGCTGCACGTCCATTGGTTCACAGCGTGAGCCAATGGGAGTGCAGCCCATACCGTACTACTCAGTCTAGATATGTGCATGCAGCCCATACTGTACTACTCAGTCCAGATATGTGCATGCAGCCCATACCGTACTACTCAGTCCAGATATGTGTGTACCGTACTACTCAGTCCAGATATATGCACGCTGTGAACCAATGGGCGTGCAGCCAATTTGATGAGGTACAGATGCCTGCGATCGGGCAGCAGTTGGTTCACTGGACCACCAGGGATATTGGACTTTGGGGGGGGTTCTATTACTGATGCCCGTGATCGGGCTCAGTGCGGTCCACTGGACCACCAGGGATATTGGACATGGGGGATTTCACATACAGAATGCCGCGATGGGGCATGGGGGCGCTGCCAGGTGCGGCAGGAACTCGGACAGGTGGCAGCTGCTGTGTGCGCCTCTGCAATGCAGCAGCTCACCTGTGGGTGGCCATCACTTGTTCCTTTTTTTTGGTGTAACTTTGTGCAGGCGCAGGTAGGGGTTGCACATGCATGACTCTGCACATCCCGGCTGAATATCGGGCTATGTAGGTTATGTTGGGCACCCCCCACCTGTGCCTGCATACATTACTGATGCCCCAGCGTATCGATTTCCAGCGCACACTTTTCCTTTTCAATATCGCGCCCGAGCAGCATCAGTGGGTTGTGCATGGCGCAACCCTTTTGAATATCTGGGCCCCAGTGTTTTTTACTGAACATGCTAGCTTGGGTGAACGTAGACATCACAGTCTTGATGTGAAGAGGGCCTTGAGCTATTACATATCTCACACCAAAGATCATAGGGAGGATAAGCAGCAATTATTTCTCACCTGTGGGGATGTGATAAAAAGGTACACCAGCTACCAAGAGGACAATCTCTCGCTGGATAGTCAGTTGTATACAGTTTTGCTATGCAAAAGCAGACAAGCAGACCACATCAGGACTTAGGGCCCACTCAACTGGGGAACAGCTGCTTCCATAGCAGCTTCAAGGGATGTCTCCCTACTGGACATATGCAAAGCTGCCACGTGGAGGACAGTACATACTTTCACGAAGCATTACAGCCTGGACATACAGTCCAGAAGTGATGCCAGATTTGGAACAGCAGTTCTGCAGAGCCTTTTTCCTAAATAGGTTCTCTGCCCGCCTCCAAAGGTACTGCTTTGAAGTCTGCATACAGTTACGAATATAGAAGAATACATGGGGTTAGAAGAAAAAATTACTCACCTTATACCTAATACAGTGTGATGGGGGTAACAGTGGGGGAGCACCTGGGAAACAGTGACCACCAGTCACTGTGGTTTGAAATCACAGAAAGAGCAGAACCAAACCACACAAAAACACATATCCTGGATTTTAGGGGGGGGGCAGACTTTGGGAAAATGGGGAGATACTTGAAAGAGGCATTAAGGGGAGTGGTGCAGGAATCAGGGGTTGAGGAACAGTGGGCAGTATTTAAAATGGGGATTACAAGAGCAACAGAATTATGTATTAAGCAGGTTAGCAAGAGGAAAAGGAAGAGGAGACCATTATGGTTTTCCAAAGAGGTAGCAAAGAAAGTGAAAGCCAAAAAGATTGCATTCAGGCCATACAAAAAGATACAGGCAGAAGGGGATAGGGAGAAGTACCAGGAGAAGCAAAGGGAGGTCAGTAAGGGAAGCCAAAGTTCAGACAGAACACTTTGCAAAATCAGTGGGTAGAGGGGACAAAACCTTTTACAGGTACATAAGTGAAAAAAGAAAGGCAA
The DNA here is from genome assembly GCA_016271365.2 of Neoceratodus forsteri. NCBI lineage: Eukaryota > Metazoa > Chordata > Ceratodontiformes > Ceratodontidae > Neoceratodus > Neoceratodus forsteri. Next base: position 548,010,534 of record JADMNL010000023.1, read on the forward strand.
AGGAAGGGATAGTGAGACTGAAGGGGGAGGATGGGGGTCTCGTGGAGGATGACAACAGTAAAGCTGACATATTGAACAGGTATTTCTGCTCAGTCTTTACTGAGGAAGAGGAGGGTAATGGGTCTGAAGGAGTACAAGGGTGAGAATGGTGCAGAAATGGACACAAGTCCCTTTACCGGAAAGGGTCCTGAAGGAACTGGAAGTAATAAGAGTTGATAAAGCAAAGGGCCAGATGGGGTGCACTCCAGGGTCCTTAAAGAACTAAGAGAGTGGTGGCTGAACCTCTGGCTATCCTGTTTAGCTGATCACTGGAAATAGGGGAGGTACCCAAAGACTGGAGGATAGCAGATGTAGTCCCCTTATACAAAAGTGGGAACAAAGAGGAAGCAGGAAACTATAGACCAGTCAGCCTCACCTCGGTAGTGGGGAAGATCATGGAAGCACTACTGAAGGAGAGATGGTGGAACATCTGGTTGTCAATGGACTACAGGACCCAAGGCAGCATGGTTTCACCAGGGGAAGTCATGTCAGACCAACTCATTGAATTTGGTCCTACTAACATCTTCATCAGAGACATGAGTGTGACCCAGAAGGCAGAATTTCACTGTATCGCTGATGACACAAAGCTCTGTAGCAGAGTAGACACACCAGGGTGTAGACAGAATGAGAAGGGATCTGCAGAAACTTGAAGAATGGTCAGGGTTTGGCAGTTGAAATTCAATGCAAGGAAGTGCAAAATAATGCATATGGGCACAAAAACCCTGGCACAATATCAGTTGGGGGGTGAGGATATAGCATGCACCAAGCAGGAAAGGGATCTTGGGGTTTTCATCTCTGATGACCTCAAGGCAGGGAAACAGTGTGACAAGGCAGCAGGTAAAGCAAATAGGATGCTGGGATGCAAAGGCAGGGGCATCACCAGCAGGAAAAGGGAGGTCATAATTCCACTATACGAGACACTAGTGAGGCCCTACCTGGCGTACACTGTACAGTTCTGGAGACCTTACCTACGTAAGGACATAGACAGGGTAGAGAAGGTTCAGAAGAGGGCAACAAAGATGGTGCATGGATTGCATCACAAGTCCTATGAGCACAGGTTGAAGGAACTGAACATGTACTCCCTGGAGGAGAGGAGGGAGAGAGGGGATATAATAGAGACATACAAGTATCTTACAGAGAGGAACAGGGTGCAGGAATACACTATTTTTAAGAGAAAAAGATGTTCCAGGACTAGAGGGCATGGGATGAAGTTGAAGGAGGATGATTCAGAGGAAACGTGAGGAAGAATTTCTTCACAGAACAGGTGGTGGACAAGTGGAACACCCTGCCAGAGGAAGTGGTGGGGCTGAAACAATCAGGATTTAAGAATGCATGGGATAGACATAAAGGAATTCTGGAGGTCAGGGTAAGGGGCAACAGACTTCTTGGAAAACATAAACTGAACTTACAAGCTCAAATGGGCAGACTGGGTGGGCCATAGGCCCTTATCTGCCGACACTGTCTATGTATCTATATATCTATGTTTCTTCCAGTGTATTCTTCTATTTTCATAACTTTCCCACCCTACCTCCCCTACCAGAACCAGAGCCTCTGCACGCCTACTGAATTTTCTTGGTTCTTAGTCTCTATGTACACACTGTTGTGGGTACATTTTTAACTTGGCAGGATTTAGTCCTTGTTCTTTGGTTATCCTGTGTTTCCAGGATGAAATGCTGTATTTGTTAAGTACTGTAGTTAACTAGCCATTATTGCATATATTTTTTACAGTATATATGAATAGGCTTCTTTTATATTTTATAGGTAGTGTTAGGTAGATAGGTAGCCTCTGCCTTGTAGGCTTTATCAAAATCTGAGACGTTGATGGGACGTTGCAGTAGATAAGGGCAGCAGTTTGAATACGTGTCTCAAGCAATGATAGGTTCTATCATTTGCATATAGTTCCATTTCTCCAGGCAGCTCTATTTAGAAGGCAGACTGCATACAGCTATGAATATAGAAGAATACATTGGAAGAACCAATATTACTAAGGTGAGTAATTTTTTCATTTGACATTGTATGCTTTTGTGTAAGTTTAACGCCTGATATATGTTGCAGTGTTTAGTGAATGTATCCTCATTTATGTAATCAGTTTTGTAAAAGAAAAAAACAACTCAGAAACCAGCCGCCAGCAACAATGATTCTGTTGGCTCCAGACTGGGACAGGCAGCCATGATACACCCTGCTTCTCACCCTCTCGGTCAAATGGCCCATTTGTCTGCCCCCAACTCACAGTCTCCTGACCCTGCCTCAGACAGGGATAACGTACTCCAGCACAGAGTCTATTGGCCTGAAAGCTTGGTACTTGAGCAGCTAGAATTTCCAGACTCTCAGTATTCAGAACAAGTCTTGAAAATCCTTTGATTGGCCAAGAAGCCAAGTAGCAAAACGACTTATGCTTCCAAATGGAAGATATTTTCTGTCTGGTGTAAAGACAGGCAGATTGACCCACTACAAGCTAGCCTGTCCTCTATACTAAACTATTTGGTACACTTACAAGCATCGGGCCTTAGAGCCTCATCTCTGAAGATTCACCTGGCAGCCATTTCAGCCTACATCTCTGCTGGTAAGGAGAAATCTGTAATTTCTCATTCCATCTTCAAGAAATTATTTAAAGGCCTATTGCACTTTCAGCCCCTACTTAGGGAACCTGTCTCCCCTTCCCCCGGGATTTGAACCTGCATATAGTTAAGTTGATAGAGTCTCCATAGTCTCCATATGAGCCCATGGCTATTGCAGACTTAAAATATGTCACCTGGAAAAATGTCTTCCTAGTGGCAATCACTTCAGCCAGAAGGATTTCAGAGCTGCACAGAACCTAACTACATCATTTCCCACAGGGATAAACTAGTTTTCAGGACCAACAGGAAATTTCTTCCCAAAATAGTGTTTGAATTTTACCTCAACCAATCGATAACACTTCCTGTCTTTTTCACAGACAAATCCACTCCTGGTGAATGCAGACTTCATAGCCTGGATGTAAAAAGGGCACTAACCTACTATATGGAGCACACCAAGCAGCTCAGGTCCTCTCACACCCAACTCTTCCTCACCTATGGTGAGGTGGGCAAAGGCAGACCAGCCTCTAAACAGTATCACTCATTGGTAGTGTAACCCCTAGATGGCGCTATCCCAGGGGCTACTACCCCTGCCTGATTTGCCACTAACAGGTTGAGGGGCCTGGATCCAATGGCGGGTGCCTCCACCCAGAGGTCAGGGTTTGCAATAGTTAAACTAACTTGGTCACAGCCCTCTGGGACACTGCAACCCCCCTTTCTTCCCACTAGTGGCCCACACAATATATCAGAATTACCTTCACAGTATACACTTACCCCCAGGTCTGGTTCCGGCACTGGGACCTCCTGTGAAATGAGATACAGTGCAACAATCACAGTACAGTACTTTAACATAGACAAATACCTCAGGCAGTATAACTTTGCTGAAACAAGCAGCTCTGATTTATTTAGGGGATATAACAGGACAGGGGAAATCAGGTTAATTAGCTTATCACTCTAATAATCTACCTATGGCTCCTGTGCAGGCCTATCCTATCCAGTTACTGTCCCTGGGTACCCAAGCCCTAGTGGCTAGTCCAAACCGTGGCAGCTGGTAGGGCCCTTTCACACAGAGAAAAGGAGAATTAAACAGTCAGCAGTACAGTAATTCCATTTGGATTTAATGTGGCAATTCAACAGGAGCAACCCTGAATTAGTACTCACGACCTCCAAATAAGATAGGGTCCTTCAATGTCAGCAGGGCTCACTTGAGGTACACAAACCTCTTCACACATCCATATAAAAGAAAGTACTATACCAGGCAGGCTGCATCTGTATCCCGATCGCAATTACTGCACAATACCCGGGAGAACACACAGCAGATTCAGTTCCTGACAGACCGAGTGCAATTTTCAGCAATTCTTCCAGTCTTCTACAGGGTGAGCCTGGTTTCTACTCTTCAGAGATCCTTTGATTCTTTTCACAGGACGGATTCAGTCCTAACAAGCTGTTACACAAGCTGCAGACCGGAACTCTGGGCCTTACACACGTTTTTTGACTAAAACTGCACACTGAAAAAGCACAGGGCTCCTTCCTTCTTCACTGCCAAAGCTCAACTGAACTCCAACTGACGAAACCGGGCACTTCCTTTGAGTTCCTCCCAGTTCTTGACTGGATTGGCTGTCACTCACAATAGACTGCTGCTGTTGGTCCAAAAAGGCACTGAAGTCTAAACTACATCTCCCAGAGTCACTGCCCATACAATCCTCTTGTGGCTGGCTCAGATTATGAGTCCAAGTTCTGATTCGTCAAGGCATCATTTTAGAGCTAAGCTTACCCACACTGATTGGTCCAGTTCAGCAGTTCAAAACTAGAATGGGAACTAGCAGACACAGTTCTGACTGCAAAAAAGCAGGTTAGACAAACTGTAATTTCATTATTACTCTAAATAATTTCTGGCAAACAGTTACATCTTTCAGATAGGTTCCTTTGCACCCTAGTGACTGCAAAATGAAGTGAATTGGCAGCAGCTCAGTGGTACTCAGAGAAGCACACAGTCCCCCATACAACTAATTATGTCTGCAAGCAGACAGCTCTTAAAAGAGACAGTAACCAGAGGCTCTAAAAACACTCACTGATAAATGGCTTAAATGCCAAACACCATTCAGGCTTGGAGCATTCAAGCAAGCTCCTGAAGTCTTTTGGGAACCCCATTTGCAGGGGGTTACACCCTTCCTGGCCTGGGAAAGCTTGACGTCGCGTCAAGCAAGTACCCATAAGTTTCAACTGCAACCATATACATTTGCATTAGGCTGCATATGTAATCATCAGTCAATATATCATTTTACCAAGAACACATTTCTGAAACATTGCAGTACGTCACTCTTTACACAGTATTACATACACATTGTACCATAACTCAAGTTATTACCTCTTGTACATGAAACCTGAAGAGAGGGGGCCCTTCCCTATCAGTTACCTTGGGGCTGGATGGGCAAGGGCACCATACTTAGAGGGCAACACAAGTAACTTGGAGTTAGCACTGATGCTCAGTTTGGGCAATGAGCTCGGGGACACATACACTCCTTTATGGACAACATTGAGAGGCAAGTCCACAGGCCTCCCAAGTGAATCATAACTGAGGTGCACCACAGGCTTTACAGCTCGACCAGTCTTTCTAGGGGGAACTGTTATAGTCTCTGCACTCTGAGCCTCATTTTCAGCATTGTCCTCACTTGTCAGGGGAGTCTCCATGGGGGTAGAGAGGCTAGAACTTGGGGCACTTTCAGCTCCAGGAGTTACAGTTTCTGAGTCCACAACATTTGGCTGCATGAGAGCTTTCGGACACTGGCAGTGGACTGTCAGGGCACTCAAAATACTCTTCTTGTTGGTGTATCACCAGTCTGCCCCAATCTATCATTTTCCTCCTGAAAGCTCAAACAGTTCAACCATGCACAATGATTCCATTTCATCTGATCTGATGCTTTGCACTTCACTTTCTGGGAGCATTGGCTCCAGGGATGAAGCTGGGGCTTAGACAGTCCAGAAGGCCCAGCTTTGTCTCAGTATTGACTAGGGATTGCCCCGAAACAATTGACTCAGTTCGTAAGAAGGATATATTCAAAGTCACTCTCACTTTCTTCCGATATGGACTGACAGTCATGCTCAACTGGGACTTGTGGAGGGAACACTTTAACTTTGCTTCTGTAGGTGCAGACTTTCTTGATCTTTCTTAGCAGCAGCTCTAGTCACTGGTCCAGAGGGGCATCTTCTAGGCTCAGACTCAATTAAGATTTGTCCAATGGGCAGTAAATGATTTCTATGCATTGTTTTTACATCTTTTGAATTATTCTCAGGCCTTACTTTGTACACTGGCAGATCATCTAGTTTGCCCACTACAATGTGAGGAGATGGTGCCATCTGTCAGCAATCTTGTGCTTGCCATGCAGTCCCAGATTTCTTAGCAATACCCGATCTCCTCCTGGAGTTCCTGTGCTTTCACTTTTTATCATACCTTTCTTTGTTGGCCAGATTTCTTTGGCAGCCATGGTTTGAGCCAGTTGGTACGCATGAGTTAGCTGGGCCTTTAACTTTGCACATACTGTAAATAGTTGTCAGCTTGAACCCCATCAGGAGAGACCCCAAAACACACATCTACTGGTAGTCGAGCTTCTCTTCCAAACATCAGGCGGTGGGGGAGAATCCAGTGGCATCACTTTTGGTGCAGTTATAAGCATGTACCAGGGTGCTAATTTGTTGGCTCCATCTAGGCTTGTCCTTTGGGTGCAGGGTGCCTAGCATATCTAGCAAAGTGCGGTTGAAACGCTCAGGCTGTGGGTCCTCCTTGGGGTGGTAAGGAGTGGTTCTGGACTTTGCACTCCCACACAGAGAAAGCATCTCTTTGATCAGACGACTCTCAAAGTCTCTCCCTTGATCAGAATGGATTCTTTGTGGAGCCCATAGTGAACAAAAGTTTTCTACAAGTACTTTGGCTACAGTGGATGCTTTCTGGTCTTTGGTGGGGAAAGCTTGGGCATATCTCGTGAAATGGTCAGTGACCACCAGCACATTACTGATATTTCTTTGATCTGACTCCAAACTTAGAAAATCAATACAGACCAGCTCCATGGGTGCACTGGTGGTTATGTTAACAGGGGCAGCCCTCTGGGGCAAAGCTTTCCTCTGTAAGCAGCGACTACAAGTTCGAATGTGTTGCTCCACATCAGCCCCCATCTTAGGCCAATAGAATCTGGATCTCACCAAGTCAAGTGTTCTGTCTATACCAAGGTGCCCCATGTGGTTGTGCAAGGACCTCAATACTGAGTCTCGAAAGGCAGTGGGCAGCACTAGTTTTTGTTTGTCTACTTGTCCCCCTCTGTCTACTGTTTCTCTGTATAACAGTTTATTGATCAGTTTCAACTTAGGACCTTCTTTGTATAACAGTGCAGTTCTCAAATCAGTGGAGCGTAATTTGGACACATCTTTTCCTGCATAGAGGGCTTCTAAAGCTGCTTTGATCATGGGATCGCGGGATTGAGCCCTTGAATACTGTCATTGTCCAGCTGAGGCAGTGCACCAATGTCTATTGCAGAAAAGTGGCAATAAGCAGCAGGTATGCAATTCTCAGAGGCTCCCAAGCAATCCACCATGCAGTCCACTGCGTCCGTGGACATTTGTTCCTCCCTGTCAAACTTCCGGCAGAGTGCCCAATGTCAGGTTCTGCCAGTCGGACCCAATCATTCTGGGGAACAGGCCTCCGGGAGAGAGCATCAGCATCTATGTGGTTCAGACCTGCTCGGTATTCGAGCATAGTCATATGTAGATAATGCAGAAAGCCACCTATGGCCAGTGGCATCCAACTTAGCTGAGGTCTGCACATAGGTCAAAAGGATTATTGTCAGTTTTACTAGTATTTTAGCCCCATACAAGTACTCATGGAATTGGTCAACAATAGCCCACTTCAAAGCTAGGAACTCTAACTTATGTACAGGATAGTTCTTTTCGGATGGGGTCAGGCTTCTACTGGCAAAGGCCACTGGTCTCAGGCCATTCTGTGCTCTTGGTACAACACAGCCTCCAACCCTTGCAAGCTAGCATCAGTGTGCAGGACGTAAGGTTTTCTTGGATCGGCATAGGCCAGCACTGGAGCATGGGTAAGTTGATATATGATCTCATGAAAAGCAGTCTCACAATCAGGAGTCCAGCGGGCCCCAAATACTTCACTCGGATGAAAATACACTCTTTCAGTCTTGAGGATGCTGACTTTTGGTATTTTTGTGGGTTGGGGATACCCTTGAGTAAGGTTAAGTAAAGGCGGATCACTCTTGAATAGTCCTTGATGAAGCGCCGATAATAACCACAGAATCCCAGGAATCTTTGCAGTTCTTTTAGATTTTTGGGCTGTGGCCAGGTGGTCAAGGCCTCAACTTTACTTGGGTCGGTCTCTATTCCTCGGTGGATACTATGTGTCCCACATACTTTACTGATGTTTGAAAAATTGACACTTATCAATGGACAGTTTAAGGCCAAAGTCTTCCAGTCGGTCCAATACCTTAAATAATCTGCTCTCATGTTCCTCCAGTGAGCTGCCAAACACAATAACATCATCTAGGTATACCAGGCACTCTAGTAAGTTCATGTCCCCACTGCACGCTCCATCAATCGTTGAAAAGTGGCTGGGGCACCTGAAATCCCTTGAGGCATCCTCATGAATTCATAGAAGCCAGCGGACAGATAAAGGCTGTCTTTTCACGGTCCTCTGGGGCCATCGGGATCTGATAGTACCCACTCGGGAGATCCAGCACAGAGAACCACTTGCTCCCGTTTAGGCAGTCCAAAGCATCCTGAATACGGGGCATTGTGTACTGATCAGGGATAGTCCGCCCGGTTTAAGGTGCGATAATCCACACACATCCTTACTGTTCCATTCTTTTCCTCACTACCACAATGGGGAAGCATAAGGGCTTCTGGATTCTTGTATTACACCAGCAGCTAACATCTCTTGCAGATGCCGTCTCACATCATCTATGTCAGCAGGTGCCAGGCGTGAGACCTCTCACGAAATGGTCTTTCGTCATGCAGCGGATATTGTGCTCAGCTCCTTGCGCATCCTACATCCCATTCCTTTAAAGAAAACACCTGGTCTCTCTGGGCAAGCTTCTCACTGATCTTCACTTTCCATTCAGCTGGCAGCGAGCTGAAATCAAACAAGTCAGGCGTTACTCTGTCATTCTTCCTTGAACTCTTGCTGCTGGGTAGCACTGCAGTGTCTGCACAATGCACATTAGCCAGGATGCAACCTCTGTTTACTCGAATGTCTCTTTCAGACACATTATGAACTTGGACCATTACCCTTCTGGCATAAGCATGGGCTCTAGCGGGCAAAATACTAAGCTTGACCAGCAGTCCTCTGGCAATTTTCCATCGCCTGGTGCATCCAACATTAATATTTTATTCTTAACATCCTTTCTGATACGGACCTCTCCCTGTAAGGTACACTGGGCATTTGGCCAGGATCAGAGACTCAGGATCCTTCTTCCATACAATTCGACGGTTCCTCTGGTTCTGTTTTTTCAGCTCTCTCTGTGCCTCATAGGCCTTCTTAATTAAAGCTGGAACTCTTAAAGCTCTACTAGTCTTTGACCCCTGTTTTCATAACACAACTGTGCCAGCCTTCCGAACATATGAGCATTTGTTCCAATCAACAAAGGGACACCATCATACAGTCCAGTGGGGGACACACTAAGGCTAGGGTCTCTACTTGTTCGGCCACTCCAGCCACGGAGGTGGGGAAAGACAGCCAAATTCGGATATACCCGGAATAGGGGTAGGCCTTCTCACTTAACCCCATACATGCAGTCCTTCTAATGGTTGTAAGGGTACGTCTGACAAATGCTTCTGATACCAATCTTGGAACATAATTGTCACTTGGAGCCACTGTCTAATATAGCTCTTGTAGACACTCGTTCACCTTTACAGTGGTCTCCATGGAGGGACCCACTATTCTGGACCAGTCTGGAGGGCGGTAGTGGGGCCTGGGCAACTGACCTTGCCACAAGGACGTGAATTAGCATTTTGGTGCCCTCACTGGGATCATGTCGGCACCTCTTAACCACTGATTTCTTCTCAAGCTCTCCTTGTAGCCTATATGCAACTTTGTCAGTGTCTTTTGGGGACTGGCATTCCCTTTCATGTGCCCATCTTTCCCACAATTATAGCAAAACATACTTTCTGGAGTTTGAGCTGGCCGGCGCCACACTGGGAGCCAGGGCAGGGTATTACTAACTGGAAACCTTGGTGCCATCTCTGTCTGCGGCGTGATAAGCATTTGGAGACATCTCGTCAGTTTCTCCACTTCCATGGTCAAGGAATCGAGTTCGGAGCTGTTATCAGCAGGAGATACATGGTGGGTACCCCACCCCATAGCAGATGCAGTCGGATATAGGTCAGGCCTGCATTTGCAGGCGTGGCCTTCATAAAGGGACTGTTTTTGAATTCCGGATCTCTCTCAACAGTTCGCCCCATTGTGACATATCTTTTCCTTGTCAGAGCACTCATTGACTGCCAACCTCTGCCCTGAACTTCACTTGATGGGTCACCCTCAGTCACTCGGGTCGTAGCCGCAGCTATTGGTGCAGGTCCCTCCCGAGGTCGTCTTTTCTCAACTCCTCGAATCTCTCATTAACTCATCATAGGAGGTGGGGGATTCCAGTCGATCTGCCAGGTGTAACTGAAGCAACAGCAGTTCTGAGAAGGGGCAGACTTAAGGATCCTGTCCAGCCTGGTTCGGTCCAGTTCAATCGCTGGCAAACTACCTTTCTGAGGCATTCTTGCAACAATTTTTCCAGCCGAGATACATACACAGACAACAACTCCCTTGGTACTGTTGTGCATCTCTTACTCTCCACCATAGGTCCTCATCAGAATCTGGGCTCCCATACACATTCTCCAAGGCCTCAAGATAGGCCTGTGCAGTCGCTTCAGGGTTACTGGCCCGTTTAGCGCGGATGGTAGCCAGGGCGGACCCCGGGCTCTCACTAACCCTCTTTCGCTTTTCACCTTCCGAGCATTGCCATTCTAGCACTTGGGGGCAACATAGTCTATCCAGGTCTCCCAGTCATCCTCCCCTTGGGGGTGGGAGGTGCCAGAGAAGATCCTCAACCTTCGGTGAGAGTCGTGACTAATGGCAGGTGCAGAAATAGGAGTCTGCATTGGTTCAGCCACCATTACGGGCACTGGAGCAGGAGAGGGTGTTGGGGGAGGAACACCCCCAGGTGGCAAGAATAGTTTCTTCAAGTCCTCCACAGTTTTCCCCTCTCCCAGCAACCATTCAGCAAATTTCTCCTCAAAAGTTTCAGATAGTGGTGGGGGCTGATTCCCCCCCGGGTCTTTACTGTCCTTAGTTATCACTCTCCAAGCAGTGAGGGCTCCCTCTGGGGTAATGGTCTGTGGCACTTTGGAGCTATCTATGGGATCCTTAAACTCTACTAGGGCCAGGAAAGTGTGGGTGAGCAGATTAGCATGCCGACCCACCACCACAGGGTTTTGTAAACCTTCCACCTTGGAAAGTACTCCTGCACAGTGTCCGTATTGATACCAGGGGATGTCCAGGATAAGCATAGCATTTTGGGGTCGATCTCCTCCCAGTACACCACTCCACCAGCGGTGCACAGCCACTTCTGTCGGGTACCCATTTTTTCTTAACAGTGGTTCAGAATATGGCCACTAGAGGACACACAATCCCAGCGGTGAGCCTCCAAGATGTAACCCCTAGATGGCGCTATCCCAGGGGCTACTACCCTGCCTGATTTGCCACTAACAGGTTGAGGGCCTGGATCCAATGGCGGGTGCCTCCACCCAGAGGTCAGGGTTTGCAATAGTTAAACTAACTTGGTCACAGCCCTCTGGGACACTGCAACCCCCTTCTTCCCACTAGTGGCCCACACAATATATCAGAATTACCTTCACAGTATACACTTACCCCAGGTCTGGTTCCGGCACTGGGACCTCCTGTGAAATGAGATACAGTGCAACAATCACAGTACAGTACTTTAACATAGACAAATACCTCAGGCAGTATAACTTTGCTGAAACAAGCAGCTCTGATTTATTTGGGGATATAACAGGACGGGAAATCAGGTTAATTAGCTTATCACTCTAATAATCTACCTATGGCTCTGTGCACAGGCCTATCCCTATCAGTTACTGTCCCTGGGTACCCAAGCCCTAGTGGCTAGTCCAAACCGTGGCAGCTGGTAGGGGCCCTTTCACACAGAGAAAAGGAGAATTAAACAGTCAGCAGTACAGTAATTCCATTTGGATTTAATGTGGCAATTCAACAGGAGCAACCCTGAATTAGTACTCACGACCTCCAAATAAGATAGGGTCCTTCAATGTCAGCAGGGCTCACTTGAGGTACACAAACCTCTTCACACATCCATATAAAAGAAAGTACTATATCCAGGCAGGCTGCATCTGTATCCCGATCGCAATTACTGCACAATACCCGGAGAACACACAGCAGATCTAGTCCCTGACAGACCGAGTGCAATTTTCAGCAATTCTTCCAGTCTTCACAGGGTGAGCCTGGTTTCTACTCTTCAGAGATCCTTTGATTCTTTTCTGGGACGGATTCAGTCCTAACAAGCTGTTACACAAGCTGCAGACCGAACTCTGGGCCTTACACACGTTTTTTGACTAAAACTGCACACTGAAAAGCACAGGGCTCCTTCCTTCTTCACTGCCAAAGCTCAACTGAACTCCAACTGACAAACCGGCACTTCCTTTGAGTTCCTCCCAGTTCTTGACTGGATTGGCTGTCACTCACAATAGACTGCTGCTGTTGGTCCAAAAGGCACTGAAGTCTAAACTACATCTCCCAGAGTCACTGCCCATACAATCCTCTTGTGGCTGGCTCAGATTATGAGTCAAGTTCTGATTCGTCCAAGGCATCATTTTAGAGCTAACTTACCCCACTGATTGGTCCAGTTCAGCAGTTCAAAACTAGAATGGGAACTAGCAGACACAGTTCTGACTGCAAAGAAAGCAGGTTAGACAAACTGTAATTTCATTATTACTCTAAATAATTTCTGCAAACAGTTACATCTTTCAGATAGGTTCCCTTTGCACTCCTAGTGACTGCAAAATGAAGTGAATTGGCAGCAGCTCGAGTGGTACTCAGAGAAGCACACAGTCCCCCATACAAACTAATTATGTCTGCAAGCAGACAGCTCTTAAAGAGACAGTACCAGAGGCTCTAAAAACACTCACTGATAAATGGCTTAAATGCCAAACACCATTCAGGCTTGGAGCATTCAAGCAAGCTCCTGGAAGTCTTTTGGGAACCCCCATTTGCAGGGGGGTTACAGTAGTCTCTTGCATCCAGTTCTGTTACAGTAAGGTTGGCAGCCAGCCACCTCAAGGCCTCAGGGCCCACTCTACTAGGGGCACTTCAGCCTTAGTGGCATCAGCAAGGGACATACCCTTGCTCGACATCTGCAAAGCAGCTACTTGGAAGACTGTACACACCTTCACCAAGCAGTACTGCTTGGATATACAGTCCAAATCAGATGCCAGATTTGGCACTGCAGTCCTGCAGAACCTGTTCCTAAAGTAGGTTCTGTTCCCTCCTCCCAACTACAGTGCTTTATAGTATGCATTAATCAAGCATACTAAGGGATTCCTGGGGAGATAAGAAAATATTACTTACCATAGAAATATTGTTTCTTCCAGTGGATCCTTCAGTATGCTTGACCTCCCTCTCATCCTCCCCTTACATAAACTTGCAGAGATTAGTTCTGCAGTGCATGCCTCAGGCCAAATTTCTTACTGGAGAGCTTTAGCAGGTGTAATGTTCTACGGTGAAGCATGGTCTTTTTTCCTTGTTCTTGTTCAAATTTTTTGTATAATACTAGGGTAGATTTAGGTTTAGGGTCTTTTGCCCCTTGGGCTACGAAATTAACCTGACCTGCTTACAGCAGCACCTACAGGCAGCACACTCTTACTACAATCTGATTGGCTAATTCCTTGGCATCATTAGCATAAACTCCACCTCCGAAGCAGCTGAACTCAGATGGCAATACTGCTTGACCTCCCACTCATTAGTCAAGCATACTGAGGGATCCCCTGGAAGAAACATTACTATAGTAAGTAATTTTTTATTGCCTGCCAAACTTACTCTGTAGTGCTGGTCCTGCTGCCAGTCCCCACAAGTCCTCCAGTGGCTGATAATTTTGACATCCCATCGGGAAGCCATCCCACTGCCACAGGAAGAGTAGTGTCTTTGATGAGTTGCTGATGGGGGGGTAGGGTAGCAGGCCAACTCACTTTGGGGGCTTGGTGATGTCAGACAGGCTGCCAGAGGGTCAGTCATTTAACATATTCTGTTTTTCTGCTTTTTGGGCCCCATTCACATGTATGCTTCTGCTGAGGCATCTTGGGGTGCGGACACTCAGAGGCTTATAGTAATACAGGCTGCCAACAACACAATTATGCCATTTGCAGAGGCACTAGACAAGGAAGCAGAGGCCGAACTACCGGCACAACGTAGCGCTACCACTTGTGATGCTATTGACCTGGGTTCGGGAACAAACCCAGGAGATGGTGGGCCAGCTGGGGGGAGGAGGAGGCTTGAGCATTCAGGGGACCACTCGCCTTCTCCGGGAGGGAGGGAGGTCGAGGTTCGGCGCTTGGCTGGCCTCTGGCGGAGGCACAGCAAGCATCCAAAGCATTCAAGAGGTGTTGGGGCGTGACAGACTTGGCGGTTGCGCCTTGACATCTGGGCGCACGTCATGCCCCCTGAAGACAGGAAAATCAGCTCTTGGAGCACCAGGGAGATGGAGTGCCCAATGTAGACCCCACAACTCTCACCTGCCTGTTCTGTTTGGTGCCTGATGAGACAAGAAGGATTTCGGGGTGTACGGGCCCCACCACATACCTGCCTGTGGGTACAGCCACAGCTCCATGTGGGTTCACCGGCAGGTTTAGGTTGGTGGAGAGAGGGGCAGACACCATTGGCAACTCCCGATGAAGTGGTACCCAAGAGTAAGGGGGGGGAAAGAGAGAGAGAAATAAAAAAAAAAAAAAACAAGATAAGCAAAGTAGTGCCACTGTCTGGGAGGGAAGCACCCCAGGGTGCTCTGTATTTTGCCACCCTATGGTTTCTTGCCCTTGCTTCTTCCCCAATTCATTTCCCCCTGTCCTCCCTAGTTTTCCTTCTTTCTTCCCTGCTGGGACACAGCGCTTCATCCACCCTTCAAATTGCTGCTGCCCTTTAATACCGTACCATATAGCGCCTTGTTCACACTTATACTACTTGTTGCTCTTCAGTTGTTCTGTCTAGCTCATCTTGTTGATTTTGTTATTGCTTGATTGTTCAACTTACATTTCTGATTTGTGTAACTGACTGTTATAACTCACTGCTGTATTTTCATTTCCCACTTCCCCAGGATGCATCTGGAAACAAGCTATTTCAGCTCAGTATGTCTTTCTTGGCAGCCCTTTTGAATAAATAACTAAACTAAAATTCCCACCTGGTGGGTTCCACTCCTGATGGACCCAGGTTGGGTAGCAAACCCGGGTCATTAACATGCCACAAGAACAGTCCCCCACCAGGTAACACCACAGAGACAACTATATCACAACTTCTTATACAGTAGTCCCTCGCTATAACAAGCAGAATCTGAGCCATAACCTGATTGTCATTGCTCCTGGTTTGTTACATCGAGGGATACCCTTTGCCTGCACAACTCTCACCCGCTACACAACCCATCTGCTCCATATCCAGGAATTGTCTAAATAATAAATAAAAGAAATTGTGTTATTCGATCCGGCTTTCTGCTTATCTGTTTAATGGGCCTACGCAACTGCAGTGTGCAGTAATGCTTGTGTGAGTCAGCCCATTGGCACAGCAGTAGGGCTACGTGTTGGGACATCGGTGACCCGGGTTCAGGAAAGAGCCTGGGTCACCGGGGGCTGGTCCGGGGGAGGAGGATCTAGCGTCCCATGGGCAGCATCCTCACCCCTACCCCCGATTTTTCTGGTCCCATTAATGTATATGTGAAAATTTACTTATACTGGTTGGGGACTCAGATGGAATATTTTGGATACAGGTGCATTCTCCCTGTTCATCTGGTTCCTTTTTAAAGCAGTACACATATTATTTTTAAGCATTTTAAGGGAAAAGCAAAGTGTATCAAAATTATTTTTCTTTTGCTTTCAGGTTTAAAAAATACTATTTTGCTTGAAGTGGTATTTATAATGGAAAGCTCCTTTGTCTGAGGAAGGAACATCTGTAGTTCTGAAATGTCACAATATACATTATAAAATGGTTTGTAGCAAATAGAAAATATGCTATCACGAAGACAGTGGATTCAATAAAATCACCACTGTTATAAGTCTTATTATTGGCTTGTTCTTTATGGAGGTTGAGTGTGAGCTCCTTTTGATTGTACGCTCTCTTCCTCCCCAGAGAGGGTGCCGTGTCACACTGCACTGCCCCCACCTGAAGACGTACAGATAGTGAATTGCACGAGACACAGGGAGGGGGGATCGTGCCATGCTGTGTATTGCATGAGTGTGCCAGCGTACGCTCACGCTGGGGACTACGTCCCAACACTGGCTTCAGGGATCCATGTCACAAAAGAGAAGGGGAGTCTAATAAACCTGCTCCTCCACCCATAGCTGCATGCAGTCTGGTAGATCTAGAGTGAGGACAGGTAAACCTGCCACAGTTAGGCGGAGCGGGGGAGGCACAGAAAAACTTCAGATAAAAAATAGTAATAATGTTTGTGCAACTTGTTGGTAGCCAAAGGCTAGTTCTATGGTAGGATGTTGCCTGCTATTTGGAGTTATTTTGGTGATTCACATTCTCTGCCTCTGAGGGACTACCATCCTTTCGGGGTTATGGGAAGGCTGATTAATCCTTTTGAGGAGGGTTCACTCCTAGAGGTACCAGAGGAACGGGATTCCTTTGGCTAAAGCTGCCTTAAGGCTTAGCCTTTAATTTAATGGCTGAAAGCAACCACAATGTAGAGTAATGCTTGTGCAACTCACTGGTATCCAAAAACTAATTGTATGGCAGAATGCAGACTGACATTTGTAGTTATTTTGGCCATTAGCACTCTCTGTCCCCCGAGGGACTACCGCCCTGTCGGGGTACCAGGAAGGCAAATTAATCTTCCTAGGGAGGCTTCCACCTCTAGATATTCCATGAGAACATGATTCTTTGACTACAGGTACCTTAGGAAGTAGCCCAAAAGAACTGCACAGCAGGAGCTGCAAACACTAGAGAGCAGGTGATAGCTGGTGATGAGTGACAACAGACTGAGGTGTAACTTCCAGGGGGGAGAGGGAATGGCAGGATTATAGGAGGAGGCGGGCAACCATCCGACTCACAGTGGAAATTGTAATACTGGGTAAACATTACTGGACAACTACTTTATGGCCTTTGGTACTCAAGGGGGGGATAGTGGAGGAAATCTCTGGGCATGCATGGCCTCAGCCTCCATCCCATCTGGCATGGGTGCTGTTGTTAGGCTCACTGTGCTAATTTGGAATTCCAGTTCAGTGGAAACTTTTGGAGGCCTATCTCTTGCTCTATCCAAGTAACGGGGTAACGTTGTGAGAGTGACGTGAATAGGCCTCATAGCCAAAGGAGGCACCTCAGGGAAGGAGGCCCACCCCCGCAAAACCTGGACTGAGGAGAGAGCAGCTGCTGAAAGGCTAGCATGCAGTCCCTCAAG
The DNA here is from genome assembly GCA_016271365.2 of Neoceratodus forsteri. NCBI lineage: Eukaryota > Metazoa > Chordata > Ceratodontiformes > Ceratodontidae > Neoceratodus > Neoceratodus forsteri. Next base: position 548,027,806 of record JADMNL010000023.1, read on the forward strand.
ACCATGAGGAGGTCTAACCTTGACTGGAAACTTAAGGAAAGAGATTCAGATTAAGATTAGTTGGACCTTGGGCAGATAAAGGGAGAATGGCTTTCAGAGTTACTGCCGATGTGGTCTGCACAGCTAAAGGAATCCATGTGTGTTTAGAGCCCAACCCTCTGGTAGCTGAAGTCTTAATACTACACCCTGAGGTGCCACCGACCATGTTTCTGTGCGGTAGAAGCTTCCCCCGAGTGGTGGCCCTTCTTACCACCCAGTGGAACTGGCAGAAGCTGCTGCAGGAGACAAGTGACCTGAAAAAGACACCTATGCATGATGAGGGACTTACCCACAAGATACAGACTTTGAGGGGAGCGAGTGACCTTGACTGATAATGGGCAGTAGGAGTGGGTTCATAGAGCCTGATGGCACGATGCAGAAATGGAGTGACTGGTGCGTAGTGTGAGGAGGTCAAAAGACCAAATACCCGTGAGCAGTAGGGTGGCCGGCAGGCTGATTGCTTGCTAGCAGTATGATGTGGCCAAAAGGCTGATTGTTTGGCTGGTGAAGGACTGGTATGATAGAAACTGAACTGAATGACAAGGTACTGAAAATAGGAAGGCATATTGGAGGCCATTATCTTGAAAAACACTAAGCCACGAGCAGAAATGCAGGAAGAGTAGTACAACTGGGCATGTGGGAAATGCTAAAACAGACTCTCTGAGATGGCTGGCTGAAATTTATTTATTTGTAATTATCAGAGAACACCTTTGAGCCAGAAGCTCGTTTACAAAGGTTCCTGTCTTTAGATGAGATTTAGGTACATTTCAAATAAACAGAGTAAACATTTTCACAAGATAATTACATGATACATGCAGGATTTTACAGTTGAAAGCAGCACACAGATGTGGTATTGTCAGAGTGCAGTTAGACAAGGGGTTGCATTTGAAGGTGAGAGGTTAGTGGTCAGGGGGGAGTAGCAGCTACAAGAGTATTGTCAGGTGCAGTGGTGTGGCACTATGCAGGAGTGGTATTGAATCAAGGACAGTTGTAGCTAATGTTGGGGGTGAGTACTTGTTTTAAGGTTTTCTTGAATTGTTCTATTTTGGGAATATTTAGTAGTAATTCTGGTAGCTCATTTAACCATTTTGGTGCCCTAGTGGCAAAAGAACGTGAGGCTTGGGTTGTTCTGTGGTATGGCACAGTTAGGGTATTCCTGGTAACATTCCTTTTTTTTTGCCTGGCTCCTTCCTCCAGGCACGGGAGGTTCTGGCGACCCGTTCCGCTCATCGCCCCCTCCATCCCCAGGCTTACCCCCCTGGATGGGGCCGCCGGACAGGCACTCCCTTCCCAAGGTACTTGGTTGTCTAGCCCTGGCTTACCCCCAGGGCAGGGCCACGGGAGCTGGACCCCCCCCCGCAGACTTTGGTCTATAGCTGGAGCGGCGGTGGAGACAGGGGCCGGCATTAGCGGCTGGCAGTTTTTCAGGTTTTTCCCTTGGTGGCGAGGATGTGCAATGGTGCCAGCGTCCACCCCCCCAATGTGTGGCGCTGGCCGCGACAGTACCCCCATCCTCCACCAGAGGTCCGCAGTGCGCCAGACACTCTTCCCCCCTCCCCCTATAGAAAGCGGGCAGTGCCTGGGATGCTCAGTCCTCCCCCCCAGCCGGCCTTCCGACTCCCGAGTCCGTCCCCGAACCCGGGACGTTGACGCCGCAAGCAGACGCCTTGCCACTGCGTCGGCAGGCCAGCACTCCTGGTAACATTCTTAGAGGAGTGATGTTTTGGGAGTGGACAAAGGAGGTCCTGGATTCCAGCTGGTGTGAAGCCTAATAGTGATTTTTTTACCAAGGAGGCATGTTTGGAATTTTATTCTGTCCTGGAGGGTGAGCCATTTAGTCTGGGTGTAGAGGGTGCAAGTGTGGGTTAGCCAGTCTGCACCAAGAACGAATCAACAAGCCCTATTTTGGGCTAGTTTGACCCTGCTGAGGACTGTGTCAGAGGCTGCTCCATATATTATGATTCCAAAGTCAGTGATGGGGAGGATCGAGCTGGTCACAGCTATCCGTTTGGCTTCCTGGGTGAGGTTGTGCCTATGCCTGTATAATGCCACAAGTTTTTCATTAACTGTACTGACTAAAATGTCCACATGGGGCACAAATGGAAGGGCATCGTCAGTAGTGATACCCAGATAGTTAAAGGTGGTGACCTGTTCTAGAGTTGCACCATTCTCACCGAGGATTATTAGTGAGTGAGCTTTTTTCTTTATCTGCAGTCCAGCAAATAACATTGTTTTCGCTTTCTTGTAATTTAAGACTAGTTTATTTTGTTTGAACCACTCCTCAAGTGAGGGGAAGCTATTCTGTAGGCTCCTAGTGAGAGAGTCCTGGCTTGGGCTGCTGGTGACCATAACAGCATCATCCACATTTAGGAGGACCCTTGAGGTGCAGCATGCTACTGGGAGGCTATTTATAAATAGGCTGAACAGGAGAGGTCTCAGTATTGATCTCTGAGGCACCCCGACGATGACATTTTTGAAATCTGCAATACCACATTGATTTTGACTCGCTGAGTTCTGCCAGTGAGGTAGCTGTTAAACCAGGATACTGTGTCATGTGACAGACCTGGTGAGAGGAGTTTGGTAATGAGAAGTGCGTGGTCGATTAAATCAAAGGCTTTTGTTAAGTCAATATAGATTGACCCAACAAGGTGGCCAGTGTCAAGGGCTTTATGTAGGTAGTTGGTATATTCAGTTAGTGCTGTGTTGGCGCTGTGCAGCTTACGAAAACCATGCTGTTGCTTTTTTTGTTTTGTTTTGTTATTTATGCTTTTGATGCCCCCTTCCTCTCTACTCCTTACCCCATTTGCCACCGGCATTCCAGAAGGAGCTACCCCCATCCTGCCATGGTTTGGCCCCCTGTGTGGGGAAGGGGGGGGGCTCACACCTCCCCACCAATCATCCCAGGTGTCAGGCTGCTCTGTTTTGGGCACCAGCGCCGGGCAAGGCAGCAGGGCCATTTTTCTTTGTTTTTCCTCCCCTCCCCAAGGACGGCAGCATGCAATGGGGTCCAAGGAGATGGTCATGGTGAGACGCGACCCCACTCCGGACTCCTGCCACGTCCTCCCCTCCCACATGGCGCCCCCAGCTGCACTTTTACCCATGTGCACCCAGGTGGTGGTGTTGCAGCGGGAGCGGCAACCCTTCCTCCCCGGAGGAGGAGAATGTACCTAGGATGCTCAGTCCTCCTCCCCCGGCCGGCCCTCCAGCGATCCAGGCTCGTTCCCTAACCTGGGTCACCGGCGTTGCAAGCAGTAGCGCTACCGCTGTGCCAGCAACCATGCTATTGTTTGCATTGGACATTGTACTTCCTGATGTGTTCAACAAGCTAGTCTGAAACTACTTTTTCAAGAGCTTTTGATGGGTGAGAGGATAGAGATGGGTCTAAAGTTAGAGACAATGGTGTTGTCCCCATTTTTTTGAACGGGAGTAACTAGTCCTAATTTCCAGATGTTAGGGAATTGGGAGCATAAATGTCCAGATGTTAGAGAATTGGGAGTGTCGCAGTGAGAGATTAAATATTTTTGTTAAGAGGATAGCAATCTCATTAGGGGATTGGGCAATCAAATTCATATCAAGGGTATTGCTGCCTATTCTGCTTTTGCCTAGAACTCGCTTAACATAACTGACTGTATCAGTTACTGATATGGTTTTTAAACTTTATATTTATTGCTTTTAACAAAGGCAATTACATACAGTACAATCGTCTGTAAGGCAGCAAAAAGTATAAAATTGATACAGATACATCCAATGTACATCAGAATTGGAGGCCTATACAGATTTGCTTCAGGCAGTGGGGGGAAAGAATAAATAGGCATCTGCGAAATAAAGAAAACTAAATAGCTACAGTCATCTAAGGCTTTTAGGGCACAAGTCCAAAATGTGTTACATTAAAATATTATAGATTAAAGCAGTAGTTGCTATGTCCCTAAATCCAAAATGTTTACCGTAACATAGTAAGTGCCTATTAAAACTGCCCAAGCGTCCCCTCAAAATTCACTCTATAACAAGGGATCGGGCAGTCAAACAGAACAATCTAAATATCTAGTTCCATAACGATAATTTTGTTTTTGAACTAATAGTCTCTGAGCAGGCAAAAAGTCACTGAAACAAACCCAAACAGCCCAAAAACTGACCATCTCCACTCATTTGGCTAACAGTTAGAAAGTGTAAGTTATACTTACGTTCACACAAAATACATCAATCCACATCAAGTTTCTTCCTCTGAATCTTCAAGTCGTTGCCCCTCGATGCCTGGAACTCCCAGCTATGGCTTCACCTTTTCCCAGCTTCAGCGGATCACCTAAATTAGATAATAGCCCACCATAATGGCGGGCATCAAGAGTGAGTGGGAGACCCCCAGGCCTCTGAGCCATGCCCGAACAGCGTCAGATTTTTTCCTTCTGGTACGGGTTGCAAACGACAGGTCAGGGAATAGGTGAATTGTCACCCCTTCGAAAGACAGCCCATCCACCGATCTTGCTGCCTGTAAAATCGTATCCCGAATCGAAGAATTAGCTGTGATCAAGAGGACAACTCTCGGTGAATCTCCACATGGACCAGCAGACCGAGGAGTGATTCTGAAGGCTTTCAAAAGATGATCCACCAGCATGTCTGCTGGTAAATTCAGCACCTTGGGAAGCCAGGATTTGAGAAATATAATCAGCTCTGCCCCTTCGGTTCCCTCAGGAAGCCCTATAATGCGAATATGGGAGGCACGATTGGAGTTCTCTAATGCCTTCAGTCTGTAGCGTAATTGGGCATTTTCTTGAACTAGCTTAGAGGTCAAGGTTAGCACCTGAGTTGCTGTTTTCTCTGCCATCGCAGCGGTACTGATAGCCGATTCTATTTTGGCGTCTTGCTCCACAAACCACTGGAGTATCGACTCCACCTTCAAATCGATGGCTTGCATGGCTGATTGGAGTGCTCTCCAAGGAGGCTCTGCACCTGAAGTCGCTGAGGTGGTTGCGGCCTGATCTGGTACTCCTGGTAGGTTTTTTGCTCCACTTCCAGTCACTTTCTGAGTTCGACCCATTATTCAAATTCGGTATCTACAGACTCAGGAGACTTGCGTCTATTCAAATCTGTAACTTTTGTTTGCTTTAATCTCACTTGTCATATACTTTTTACAATTTTAATCTATAAGATGCGTAGAGCCGTTTCTAGGCATGTCTTGCCAGATAACTGCTCAACAGCACCCCCCACTGATATGGTTTTAAATTAAAATTTGGGGTGGCTAGTGTTGCTAGGGGGACTCAATGTCTGGTCAGGGTGTAATAGGGTAGTGGGGTTGGGCTCAGGAGTAGGTGGGAGAGCAGCGCTGAGATCAGTGAAGGCATTATTAAATGTATGTGCTATTTGGCTGGGGTCCAGGGTGATAGAATCATTGACACCGAACATGTTAGGGGGCTGCTTGCTGTCCCTTCCAAGGAGTTCCTTTAGGTGTACCAGAAGGTTTTCCCATTGTTCCAGGTATGAGTCTGTATTTCTTTGTAGTATGCAGCCTTTGCCTGTCTAATTCCCTAGTGCACTTATTGTGTGCTGTCCTATAGTTCAGGAGGTCGATAAGTAACCCTGAGGCTTTGGCTTGGAACCATAGGTTGTCCCTGCCCTTCATCTGGGTGAGGAGTATGGGGGGTAACTCACCTGGCCAATTTTCCTCTCTGCATTTTCTTCTTGTAGGGGGCAAATTTGTCACAGGCAGAATTGAAGGTAGTGATAAAATAGTCCAGAATGGAGTTGCTGTCTGTGGTGTGATCTAGGTAACTACAGTCTGGCGTTGCTAGATTCTCTTTGAAGGCCCCTAACAGTCTGCTCCATAGGACTCTGCTGTAGACTAGTTTGGGAGGGGGCCTTATGATTTTTTCGAGGACCAGGTGCAAAATAGTGTGGAGTGGTCACTAATGACATCTGGCAGCACTGTTACCTGTTATTCGATCTGGGTTTGTGACTAGTACCCAGTCATGGAGAGTGCTAGTTCCTGTTTTGCAACTGGTTCTGGTACTGTCCATCACTACCTGGGTAAGATAGAGGCTGGCCATCTGGTCTTTTACTGTTAGGCTTGATTTGGAAGCCCAGTTAATACTAAAGTCACCAGTTGCTATTGTCTCCCAGTTTTGGCTAGCACATTGAAAAGATCTGGCAAATTAGTCAATGCCTGTAAGTTGCTTTCCAGGGGGTATGTAGACTGTCATTATTATAAGATTTGTCCACCCTTCCCTAATAGTAGTTTCACTGCCAGGCTCTCACAATCATCTGATGGGGGCTGAGGAGATATTTTGTCCCTGGAGGTTGTCCTGCAGGTGCAGGAGGTACCCTCCACCTTGTCTGGATGTTCTGTCCTCCCTGAAGAGGTTGAAGCCTCTTAGAGATATTGATGCGTCTGTAGTTCCAGGGGTGTGCCAGGTTTCGATGATTAATACAAGGTCAGGTTGGACCTGTGCTACCCAGGCTTCGAGTTGAGTGAATTTTAGTTGGAGGCTGACGATGTTTAGTGAAGAGATCTTAAGTGTACATGGTGGCATCTTGCTGGTTGATCCCCCTATAAGGGGGCCCAGGGTTAGGGTGAATGTTGCCTGACACAAGCAAGAGAATTAATAAAAGTTTTCTGTCAGCCCTTTGGAAGGAGTACTTCTTAAGAGATTTGTGACCATGGCTGAATAAGTTTGTTTTGTTAATTGGTGGGGGATTCAGTGGGACGCTGAGAGAAACAGAGGCCAATCTGAGTAGGGTTCTGTCGACTGAGAGGGAGGGGAAGGAGATTGAGAGTGGAATTGTGTAGGGGGTAGGTGGAGTAACACCTGTTTCCCAGGGGCTCACCTTAAGGGTAGTGTAGTTTGTGTGGGTGGATGGATAGTAATTGGATGAAATCTGCTGGTCATTTGACACTAACTTCTCTAGTGCAAACCGAATTATAATAGTTTTCAGCAGGTGAGGGTAGCCATTTTATCCTCTGTATATATTCACTGGAGGCTATGGAGAGGGGGGTTGTGTTTGGTAACATAGTCCTTGTGCCTGCTGCTGTGTGGCAGATGGAGGCAATGTTGGGGGTGCTAAGGGTGATTTATTGTAAATTATAAGTCTGATTAATTATTCATGATGCCACTGACGTCGCTGATTGGCTACCATGCCGATCTGAAATCTCTTAGAAGTGACTGGCGCGGCAGCCGCTCAGCTCTTCCCACTAATCACCGCCATAGAAAAACCACACTGGTGCCACCACAAAAAACGTAATCTAAACACGAATGAAATAAATCATTATTGCAATTAGACTTACAATCGCAATAATGACCTCAGAGCTGTCCATTTCCTTTCGATTAACGACCGGTTGGGATGGGGTGGCCCTCAGCTGTGCCTCGGGCCACCCTTCCCCCAGCCGGTCATTAATCTATAGGAAGTGACCGGCCCTTTGGTCATTATTGCTTAATTCAATTAGAGGGAAAGATGTGACTGAGTTAAGTGGGGAACATTTTTTTACTTTGCAAAAGCTCAAATATTCTATGTGCACTACAACTCTTTTAAAACAAACAGTTAGGACACTTTACATTTTCCTTACCAGACCATGTTTTTACTTTCACAGAAACGTTCAACAGTACAGTGTGCATTGCACACACGGTGGTGATATGCTGTTGCATACTGATGGTACCAAACCTGAATCTTCATTCTCAGATATGTTCAAACAAACATAGTTTTCTTCTTGGCTCAGTTGCCTAAATATCCATAGGTTACCTTGCAAAGTCTGACCATGGACATAAAGGGCAGGATTTTCAAAACCCTTAGATTGGCGCAAGGTGCTTGCATCCAACATGAAGGACGCAACAAGCACCTTTTGCCAAGGGAAGTGCCCTGAGCGATTTTAAAATGTAGCCTGCATCAGTCAGCAGGCTGCCTGCACCAAAGTGTGCCAGCACCAGCCTTGCACCACGACAGTGGCTGTGGCATGGTGCTAGGGGCTTGTGGCAGACCCTGACCGCCACAGCCCCAAAGTTCCAAAGTTTAAATCCCTCCCCAGGAACAAAGTGCTAAGTACCGTTACACCAGCAAAGGGCTAGTCTAACGGTACTTAGACTACACCAGGGAGGGTCGTCCACTATGTGGCACTGTGTGGCCTGCCCCGATCCACCCCAACTGATGCCCCCTGGTGATCTAGTGGTACCCCTCCCCTGCCCGACTGCCCAGTGTAAGCACCCTGGTGATTTAGTGGCCCCCCCACCTGGCAGGTAGTGTCCACCACCCTGTTCCCTCCTCACACCACCACCATGGCCAGCCACTGAATGAACTGTGAAAATGCGTACCGTAGGTATGCGCTTTGACAGGTCATTCAGCAGCTGGCCGTGGTGGTGTGTGGAGGGCTGTGCCGGTCGCTGGAGTGGGTTACGGAATGGGGGAGAGAGTGGGGTGGTGGACACTACCTGCCTGGTGGGAGATGGGGGGCCACAAGATCACCAGGGTCCCAGTGTGTTTGGATGTGAGGGTACCGGTAGCACGGTGGTGTCAAGGGGGGGCACTAGCCTGTGCCGTGCCCCTGTCTGTGGGTGCTGCTGACACCCCACAGCTGTTGCGGCATTCCTGGTGGGTGCGCCATCCATTTGGTGCACTGCCACTGTTGCCACAAGCTGCGGGACTTAGGCACCAGGACCCTGTTGGATGGAAAATCAGGTGCAGGATCCCGGATGCACCGGCACCTGGCGCAAGCTGCCATTGTCGCAGCTTGCATCGGGGGTTGAAAATCCGGCCCAAAGTTTTTATTTTCCATTAGCCATAATGAAATTCTGCAGCTTTCTTGGTTGTTGTGGACAAAAGCTGCCAGCTGGGGAGAGGTTTAAAGTGACTGTGCGCGTGCACAGCTAACAGAAAATAAAAACTCCTGTTTTAAAGAGTTGCATTCCACATAGAATATTTACCGAGCTTTTGCAAAGTTAAAAAGAAATCCCCTTGTAATATCCCTGCTATGCAGCACCCTCAATATCTCCATGGAACCATAAAATCAAGTTTACACACATGAGCGCAAATAAGTTCTAAATGACTGAGGTAAGTGGTTGCAGCTGTTGGCAGAGGCAGTTGGAGTAACTGGAGGCAGAGCATACAGAGGAATTGCAGTGAAATGTTTGCAAGTATTGAATATGAAAAGCAGATAACTCAGGATAAAAACAGACTGTGAAATCAGACATGAAATACTGCAGCATAACAGAGGTAGGACATCGGATCGAGCAGGCTCACCAACAACACATTGCAAGTAAGCACCGAGTTGCACGATAACAAAGGCAGGACATCGGATCAAGTAGACACACAGAGTTGAGTAGGCATGCCGACAACACGTTGCAAGTAAGCACTGAGTTGAGTACATACATTGACATCACATTGCAAGTAAGCACTAAGTTGAGTAGGCACACTGACAACACATTGTAAGTAAGCACTGAGTTGAGTAGGCACACTGACAACATGTTGTAAGTTAGCACTGAGCTGAGTAGGCACACTGATATCACATTGCAAGTAAGCACTGAGTTGCATGATAACAGAGGCAGGACATCAGAATAAGTAGGCACACAGACAACACATTGCAGGTAAGCACCGAGTTGAGTAGGCACACTGACAACACGTTCTAAGTAAGCACTGAGCTGAGTAGGCACACTGATATCACATTGCAAGTAAGCACTGAGTTGCATGATAACAGAGGCAGGACATCAGAATGAGTAGGCACACAGACAACACATTGCAGGTAAGCACCGAGTTGAGTAGGCACACTGACAACACGTTGCAAGTAAGCACTGAGTTGTATGTGGACAAAGAGTAGCAGGAGTTGTCGCCCTGAAGAGGTGGAAAGTAGAAAGCTACAGCCAGAGAAACAATCAAACTACGAACCCAGAGGTGCAGAAGGCAAAACCCAAATAGAGAGGTCCAAAACAACCACGAGGAAAGCAGCAACCAGCGGGGGTTAGGAAGGGAGAGAGGCACAGCCTCCAGCTGTAGCACAGGAATGGAGCTTCTGAATGAGGAAGGGGTTGTAGCTGGTTGCTACTGCCCATCAAATCTCAGGCTTAGCCTCTTAATTACGGTGCCTCCCACCTGCTTCCCCGACTGAACTTACAGACAGAGAGAGTGATTATTTGGCCCGATTGCATGGAGATGGTGATCGGAATCTAGTACCCTCCTGACTGCTAAACTGTGTCAATACTATGTCCAATGGCTCTCGCCTGAGCAGGCCTCTGATCCACAACTTTAAGCTTCATGCTTCTCTGTCACCATGCCTCCTGCTCTAACTGATGGCTCTCCACTTACCGGAACCCCGATCCACTCCACCACTGTGGACATAAGATCACATTAGGGAAAGAGAACATTGTTTAACCAGGAGTAGCACACTAAGCCAAAGCTTGTTTCTAGATGTGACCTGGGAGCACAAGAAAGTTAAGTGACTTGCTCAGGTTCACACAGTATGCACCTAGGCAGCTGTAGGATTCAAACCCAGGTCTCCAGATCTGCAGCTCAAAACCTTAACTCACTGTGTAATACTGCCTGCTCATTAGAGCAAGAGAGGGCAGCAAATTAGTGCAAAAGTAAAGGATAGTGAAATCGCATGCAGAGAAAGAGAGAGAGAGAGAGAGAAAGAGAAAGAGAGAGAGGGAGACCAGTGTGAATTAGGCTCCAAAAAGCAGTCCACATTCCAGAGGCAGCACAGTTTTCATAGCCCAACTCTCAGGTAGTGATGTGAACTGGGAATCTGTATGGGGATCAGGGGAGGAGGCTGCATGAGGCAGCCAGAAGATATAGGCATGGGGGGGTGCATGAAACACAGAAATGGTCACTTACCACTTGGAGACCCAGACCTTGTGCCTTACTACGCTCCTAGGTGTGTGGTTGTGGCACTACAAACATCATGTTGTGTCTTATAAGAAATCATCATTAAGCAGTGAAATGTCTGCAGTCCTTAAAGTTACAGGGTCCCATAAATGGCTGCAGAGAGCTAGCCCCTCAGCAGAAAGTCCATGAACACAGATTACTGACGTACCTGAAGCTGCAGGATATACCTCATTACACCCGGTCAGTGGGGTGGGCACCATTCCTGACTGATCACCTAACCCCTGCAGATCTTCCATTACCATAGGCAACAAGCAACAAACTGAAACCACAGAGGTAGTTCACACAAGAACTAACGTCAGCATACTGTAGTATAAAAACTCAAACGTTAAGGCCCTGACACTGACCGTCTGCCTCTCCACAATGCAGTCATCAGGATCTCGGGGCAGTCACTCTTCCACTGTATTGGAGTCATGCTCTGGGCCTGGATGGAACTCATAGTAACATAGTAATTTAAGATCAGAAGGGACTTGAGCTCCATCATGTTCCCCCCCAACAATGTAACATAGTAATTTAAGGTTGGAAGGGGCACTTGGGGCATCATGTCCCCCCCCCCCACAGCGTAACATAGTGGCATAGTAATTTAAAGTCAGAAGGGTCTCTAGGTTCATCATGTCTCCCCTCCCTACACTGTAACATAGTAACATAATAATGTAAAGCAGGAAAGGACTCTAGGTCCGTCACCCCCCACCCCCAAAGAGTGTAACATAGTGACATAGTAATTTAAGGTCGGAAGAAGAACTCTGTCTATCATGCCCCCTCCCAACAGTCTAACATAGTAATTTAAGGTCAGAAAAGACTCTAGGTCCATCATGTCCCTGCCCACAGTGTAACATAATAATTTAAGGTAGGAAGGAACTCTAGGCCCATCATGCCCCCTCACTCCACAGTGTAACATAGTAATTTAAGGTCAGAAGGGATTCTAGGTCTATCTTGCCCCCCCCCCCCACAGTATAACATAGGGACTTAGCAATTTAATATCAGAAGTGACTCAAGATTAGTCATGCCCCCACAGTGTAACACAGTGACATAGTAATTTACAGTCAGAAGGGACTCTAGGTCCATCATCCCCCCCCCCCCAAAATGGTGTAACATAGTAATTTAAGGTCCGAAGGGACTCTATTTTATTTTTATTTATTTGATAGTCGGAAAATAACCTTTGAGCCAAGGCTGTTTTACAAAGGTTCCACGTCATGTGAACAGAGTATAGACATTCAATCAAGAAGGTTACAGAGTTTTAGGACATTTGCGACAGTGAACAGCACAACAATCAGGAAAAGGTTACAGAGTTTCTTAGACATTTAAAACACTATACAGCATATGGACATCAACTTTAGTTGATTACAGGTGCAGGTAAGGTGCAGAGGCACTGGAGGTTAGGTTAGGTTGGGCAGAGGGTCAGTAAGGACAGGATTTTGGTTGGGGAGGAGGGGGCCTCTAGTAAAAGTGGTCAAGGAGGCAGGGCTGAAGTCGGAGAGGCAGAGACCCATCCTAGCATGGAGATGGGGGGAAGGGGAGAAGGGGGTGAGGGGTGTACAGGAGCAGCCCCTTAGAGTGATACAGAGGCATTGTCAAGGAGCATGTGGGAAGGTGGCTTCTGTCTTGTGCTGAGAATAGTTGCTGTTAGCAGAGCCAGGTCTGGTCTTGCAGAGTTTGTCAGCTGTTGGAGAAGCAGGTGCACACAGAGCTGCAGGTCAGGTAGTGCTTAAGGTCTGATTTGAAGCCGTACAGGCTAGTGGAGTTCTGAATGGACTCAGGTACCTCATTAAGCCAAAGAGGGGCTCTGTAGGAGAAGGAGCGCTGTCCGAGAGCTATGCATCAGAATGGCACTGTGAGGGCCCTCTGAGTTCTGTTTCTGGTTATATACTCTGAGCCTGGGAGGGAGAAGATACCTGCTATGCATGGGGGGGTATCATGTCTCCCACCTACAGTGTAGCATAGTAATTTAAGATCAGAAGGGACTCTAGGTCCATCATGCCCCCCTCACGAGTGTAACATAGTAATTTAAGGAGGTCAGGTGATGCTCTACGTCCATCCTGTTCACCCCAGCCCCACTGTGTAAACTGTATGAGTAAATGTGCTGTGTAAACCAGCGGGGTGACTCAGGGATCGATGCCAGGACCATTCCTCTTTAATGTTTTTATAAGAGACATTGCAGAGGAGCTGGAGGGGTGGATCTCCCCCTTTGTGGATGACACCAAATTCTGCAATAGGGTGGACATTCTGGGTAAGGGGGTGGAAGGGATGAGCAGCGACCTGAGAAAATTGGAGGAGCGGTCAAGGGTATGGCAACTGGGTTTAATGTGAAAAGATACAAAATAATGCACTTGAGGCACAAAAACACAGGGGTGGAGTACAAAATGGGGGGTGGTACTGACGACCACCAAGCAGGAAAGAGACCTGGGGGTGATCATATTGGATGACCTAAAGGTGGACAGGCAGTGCAACAAGGCAGTTGGGAGGGCAGGTGGGATGCTGGGGTGCATAAGGAGAGGTATCACCAACAGAAAGAAGGAGGTGGTGTTGCCTCTGTATAGATTACTGGTAAGATCTCACCTTGAGTGGTGTGTCCAGTTCTGGAGACCACACCTCAAGAAGAACACAGATTGAGTGGAGGTGGTCTAGAGGAGGGTAACTAAAATGGTGTAGGGTCTGCATCAGAAACCCTATAAGGACAGATTAAAGGATGTAAATATGTACACATTGGAAGAGAGGAGGGAGAGGGGATATATGATACAGACCTCACAAGATACAAGAGGGAAGTATTTTTCAGAAAAAAGGTGCTCAAGAATAAAGGGACATGCTATGAAGCTGGAAGGGGCCGGGGTAGATTCAGGAGAGATCTGAGGAAGTACTTCTTCACAGAAAGAGTGGTGGATACTTGGAACAGCCTTCCAGCAGAGGTGTTTGGGGGTGAGAACAATGGTAGGGTTCAAGAATGCATGAGGTAGGCATAATGGAATCTTAAGGGAAAGGAAGGGGGGATGAATGAATGGGCTAGAGATCAGGCAGAATCTGTGGTGATAATGTAGGCAGGGAGAAAGGGGCCAACTTGGGGGCCAAGGGAGAAAGGGGCCAACTGGGGGGGCCAGGGGAGAAAGCGGTCAACTAGGGGGGCCAAGGGAGACAGGGGCCAACTAGGGGGGCCAAGGGATCTTTATCTGCTGGCAAATTCTGTGTTTCTAAATTTTTACTTAGGACATTGAACTGTCATGTCTTTCAATGTTACGTAATATTAAAAAGTATGTGTTCACTTCTAATAAACATAATTTGCTGTTTAATTTATTGTTTGGATTTATTAGTAAATAATGTCTACTTTTATAATAAAATTTTGTGCAATGAAACAAGTGTTTTTCACCTTTACTTTTCAAACTGCTAGTAACAAGAATTCAATAGAATTCTGGTATTGGGATGTCAGAGAATCCTAACTACTTACTAGCCCAAAGTGTTTCACTGGGAAATTATGGATACTTTTCACAGCAATGAAATCTGCCTTTAAATGTTTGTAATCTAGTAGTCCATTGGCATGGTTTTACAATTTCTTAAAATCATAGTTGGCTTCTTTTTTCTTTTGCCAAAGAAAAATTGGGCCTGATATTCAAGACTGGGCCGAGCAGAGCGCAAATATTTGTGCTCCACCTTGCAGTTGTCCAGGTATCCAAAAAATTTTTATATTCAATGGAATAGCACACCAGCGTTATTCAACTGAATATAGGGCCACTGCTGCCCAGCGTTAAGCCCTAGTCCTGCGCGGACTGAACTGGCTGCCAGTCAGGTGAAGGATTATCTTCAAAATAGGGCTCCTTACCTATAAGACCCTGCATGATGGGGGTCCTGCCTATCTGCAAGATCTCTTTGACCCTTACCGTCTGGCCCGGATGCTCCGTTCTGCCAAGGTGGGCCTCCTTGGGGTTCCCAGGGTTAGGTTGCGGCATTCAGGAGACAGAGCATTTGCAGTGGCCAAACCAACCCTGTGGAACTCCTTACCTGATTATTTAAGGGTGGCCCCCTCTGTGGAAGCCTTTAAAAATGGATTAAAAACTCATTTGTTTCAGCGAACTTTTATAATGTGAGGTTATTTTAGAATACATAGATGGGAATCTGTTTTTAATCTGTATTGATACTGATTTTATATGTGTGTTTTTGTTGTTTTAAAAAATTGTGTTTTGTATTGTCATTTTATTGTACAGCGCCCTGAGTCTCAGGAATTGGGTGCTTAATAAATAAAATTATCTATCTTAACCCTTTGGCTGCCATGAGAATTAGAACATATAGGAATTCTGGACTGATATATTAGTCCGAGGCACAGCAAGGATTAAATTATCTAACTTGGCGCTGGGAAGACATGGCTCTCGAAATAGGGCATCATAGTGGCTTGTACTCGGGCTAAATGTCCAATATTCAAATGAACCCATGCAAATGAGCTCATTGTGCATACAAGGCACTGGGGGTCATTTAAATGCCCATTATGGGCTCGTTTGCATGGGTAGCCTGGGAGTTTAGCACAGCGCTGCAGCCCACTTGCCTGATCCCATGGGCGATCCCTTGTGCTAGTGGTCCCCTTTCCCCCGCCAATTGCCAGCCTGCTATTTAATGAACATGTTGCCTGGAGGTACCAGTGGCAGTAGAGATAGTGAATGAAATGGAATCAGGTGAAGGGGGGTACCGCTAGCAGCAGAGATAGTGAATGAAATGGGGATTGGGTGAGGGAAGGTACCATTGGCAGTAGAGATATTGAATGAAATGGGATCGGGTGAGGGAGGGAAGTACCACTGGCAGTAGTGATATTGAATGAAGCAGGATCGGGTGAGGGAGGGGTACCACTGGCAGTAGTGATATTGAATGAAATGGAATCAGGTGAGGGAAGGGGTACCATTGGCAGTAGTGATATTGAATGAAACGGGATTGGATGAGGGAGGGGTATCGCTGGCAGTAGTGATATTGAATGAAATGGGATTGGGTGAGGGAGGTGGTACCACTGGCAGTAGTGATATTGAATGAAACAGGATTGGGTGAGTAGGGTGAATGAAATGGGATCAGGTGAGGGAGAGGTATCGCTGGCAGTAGTGATATTGAATGAAATGTGATCAGGTGAGGGAGGGTGTCGAGGCACAGGTCAGGAAGCATAGGAGAACCAGAAGCAGTTTCAAAATGCGCAAATAGTGTTTTATTTTTCTGAATAACAGCAAAATAAAAAATAAAACTTATTCAGTATAACTATTTACAAAGGCAGTACAAACAGAGAAAACTGAGTCCTTCTTCTGAATATTTCTTCTGATTCCAAGTTTCAGTCTCTCCCTCTCCTTGTCTCTCTAGCAAAAGCATTGCTGCTCTTTTTATAAGTCTTTGGGAACTCATTAATAGAGCCTGCTTCTCACAGAATGTTCTTGTAAGTTTTGATGCAGGTGCAGCAAAAAGAACATAGTGACCCAGAACTGACCTCTTGTTTACAACTCTGCAAAGGACTTAAAAACTGCATCTCAGGTTAACCCCTTGAGTTCCAAATAGCTTTTTTGCAATCATTTCAACAGTATAACTATATACAGTTTTAAACAAAGGGATCCCAGTATCACCTATAGTTTTGCACAGAGATTCACATATATTTTTATAACTACAGATATGCAAGGGGGAAGAAATGACAGAAATAGCAAGGGAAGGCAGAGAGATAGCGAGAGGCGGAGAATTATGAAACCGTTGGAGTGATCAATTCCTAGGCATCACAAGAACATTTGGTTGCACAACCAGACAGACAGTCACAGAAAAGGAAAGGATAGAACAGACCCTTGCATTTAAACGCTTTCTGCATAACAAATGGGGCAGGACCTTTTTCAATCCTGTCACATATCCCCCTCTTTAAGAGGGAACCTGTTTACAAAAACAGGTTTCCAAAATGTTCTGTTAAATTCCTGTCTAACATTAGATACTAACCTTTACATTTTAGTGCATATGCAGCATAGCAAACAGAGAAGTTTCAACTCACATTTTTTTCAACCTTCAGAATTCTCAATTCCTGATCCATATCTTGACAGAAAATCAGCATTGACATTCTCTTTCCCAGATTTGTGCCTCACTTTAAATTTAAATGGATGCAGTGCCAGGTACCACCATGTGATTCTGGAATTTTTATCCTTCATTTGGTTAAGCCAACAAAGAGGATTGTGATCTGTTACAAGTACAAAGTCAGCTCCTAGTAAGTAAAACTTAAGGGACTCTATGGCCCACTTTGCCACAATGCATTCCTTTTTAATTGTGGAGTACCTTTTCTCTCTGTCATGCAATTTCCTACTTATGTATAGAATAGGATGTTCTTTCCCATCTATATGCTGACTCAAGACTGCACCTAGGCCTACCTCTGATGCATCAGTCTGTAACAAAAACTGCTTCTCAAAGTCTGGGCTTCTTAAAACAGGGGCTAAACATAATATAGCCTTAATGGCCTGAAAAGCCTCGTCACACTCTGGGGTCCATTTTACAATATTCGGGAACTGTTTCTTTGTGAGTTCAGTGAGGGGAGTACCTAACTTGGCAAAGTTGGGAACAAATCTCTGATAATAACCAGCCAGCCCTAAAAATGACCTGACATGTTTCTTGGTTTTGGGGACAGGGCTGTTAGCTGCAGCTTCTGTCTTGGAAACCTCTGGCTTGACTTCTCAATTTCCCAAACATCTGGTTTCCTGCATACCCAATGCACACTTGGTAGGATTAATTGTCAGACCTGCCTTTTTGATTGATTGTGTAACTGCTCATAGGTGTTCCAGGTGGCTTTTTCAGTCTGGACTGTACACCACGACATCATCCAGATACACAGCACAATAACCAGTGTGATGGGATAAAATTACATCCATGTACTGCTGGAATGTAGCGGGTGCACCATGTAAACCAAACAGTATGGTGGTGAACTGATACAGTTTTGTCTCTGGGTTCTTTAGTTAGGGGAATCTGCCATTAACCCTTGGTGAGACTGAGTGTACTGATATACTTGGCACTGCCCAGTCTGTCCACCAAATCATCTATTCTGGGCATAGGATAACTGTCAAATTCTGACACTTGATTAAGCTTCCTAAAATCAAGGCAGATTCATACACCCCCTTCTTTTTTGTTTACAATCACCATTGGTGATGACCAACCACTTCTCGATTCTTCTGTGATACCCAATTCTTTCATTTTTTTGTATTTCCTTAACCATGTCAGCTCTAAACCGCTCTGGTAATCTGTATGTCTTTTGTCTAATTGGGCGAACATTCCTTGTCACTAATATGTGCTCGACCCCTTTTGCTCAGCCTGGTACTGTGGTAAAAGTACTGTTAAATGTCTTTAGCAAGTTACAGATTTCTGAGGTTTGTTCGGAGGTTAAGGAAACATTCACCTTTACAGCATCAGCAGTTACAGTTTTTTCCAGTCCATCAGTTTCTGGTAAAATCAGCAAAACAGCTTTTGGTGTTTTTTCAACCCATTTCTTGAGGAGGTTAGCATGGTATATCTTAGTTGGATTTTTCTTATCAGGTCTCAATCTCATAGTTAACGGTGCCAGTACATCTAAGCATTTTATAAGGCCCTTGCCACTTCATTAACAGTTTATTTTCTGTTTTGGGTAACAGTAGCAAGCCCTTTTCACATGGCACAAAAACTTGTTCTTTTAACCCGTGATCATAATACACCTTCTGCTGGTTTTGGGCCTCTTCCTGATTACTATGGGTGATTTCAACATATTTTACCAGCTTCTTTCTCAGGGCACACATATAAGATGTAATAGATTGTTTCTGATTGGGGTTATCTTCCCATGCTTCTTTTATTACATCTGTGGCCCTCTAGGTTGTCTATCATACAGCATTTCAAACGGTGAAACATCTGTTGATACCTGTGCCACTTCTTTCTAAGCAAAAAGCAGGTTAGGCAAGTACTGGTCCCCAGTCTTTCCCTTCCCCTTTTACAGACCTTTTTAACATGCGTTTTAGGGTTTGATTAAACTGCTCAACAAGACCGTCTGTCTGAGGGTGATAAGGGGAGGTTCTTATGGCAGTGATACTTAGTAGTCTGTACAGCTCCTTCAGTAATGCAGCACCAGAATTACTACCCTGATCAGTAATAATCTCTTTAGGTATGCCCACTCTGCTGAAAAGTTTGGCAAGCTCTGCTGCCACTTTTGCAGCTGTGACAGTACACATTGGAACTGCCTCTGGGTGTCGAGTTGCATAGTCATATACTACCAAAATGAATCGATTACCTTTTTTACTTTTGTCTAAGGGGCCAACCACATCCTTTGCAATTCTCACAAAAGGCACATCTATCAAGGGTAGGGGCACCAGGGGCGCCTTGTCTTTTACAGGGTTTTATTTAACTCTAAAAATTGATTAGCGTTTTGCTCATAAAAGTGCTAAATCTTTGTGAAAATGCATAGCTCTTGCCTCACTGTGTTTAACAAACACAGCACTTCTAGAAAATCTTTATAAGTACTTGCTGTACCATTAGTATCATCCCAAGAAAAAAACTGCTAATCAGTTATTTAAAACCCTGTTTTATTGTCACTGGGGCTACTTTCTGACACTCAGCACAAGAACTGCAATAGGTAGCAACATCTTCATGAATTCCAGGCCAGTAAAATCTGTATAGCAATCTGCAAGGGTGCGATCCCTCCCTGAGTGACCAGCCATAGGACTATCATGTGCTATCTGTAACAACTCAGATCTATAGTTTTGTGGTATAACCAATTGTTCTATCTGGTCCTGTGTCTGAGGTTTAACCCAAACTCTGTACAGTAGCCCATTACATTTTTTAAACATAGGTTCACCCTGTTTTGGTTTCACCCCCTGCTGCTTAAAATAACCCTGGAGAGAAACATTGTTAGCTTGTTCTGAAAGAAAATCACAATCAGTGATCAGTTTAGTTTCAGCATTTTCATGTGTTAACCCCTTATGTCCATCAGTCTTTTGTTGCCACTGTTTCTTCAAGTGTTGTCTTTCTTTCCTGGACTTCTGGATCTTGGAGCTGTGCTCAAACTAGTCCGAATCAAAATCAGCGAAAAGAAAAGAGTCCCCACCACTCGAGATTTTCTTTGCCTGAGCTCTTGTCATTACAGATGCTGAAACATCAGGATTTGCTCCCTCTTTGATTAACTCAGTAAATCCTAGAAAGTCATTTCCAATATTCACAGGTACAGGTAACTTAGGTACTACCCCCACTTTCATTTGGTGTGACACCCCATTAATAGTTAGAGTCACTTGGCTGGTGGGATAATATTGAGTGTCCCTGTGGATGCAGATGACATCAGTACCTTGTCCTTTTGGACATTGCTATCCCAGCCTTCAATATGCACCAGGGTCTGTCTGCGTCCTGAATCTATAAGTCTCTTCACAGTCTTATCTCCCACTGTCACATGTGTTAAGTACTTTCCCCAATTTGCTAAGGACAAATCTGCTTCAGTGTCACTTTTCTTACTATGGCAGTTTTTTGCAATATGGCCTGGCTTATTACAGTTATAGCAAATTAAGTCTTTGGGTGCAGATTTGTTATCCCCACCAGAGTCCTTCTCAGACTTGGAGTTTAAATGCAAAAAAGAGTGTCTTACGGTGCTTGGCTGGTACCGTGCTGCTGTGGCCTCTGTCTAGCCATTGGTAGTCTTCAGCCAAAGAAACAGCCTTTTCCCCACTTGGCTGGTACCTTGCTGCTTTGGCCTCTGTCTAGCCATTGGTAGTCTTCAGCCAAAGAAACAGCCTTTTCCCCACTTTCTGGTTGGTGTTCTTTTACCCAAAGCTGTACATCTGTGGGGAGGATGTTGATGAACTGATCTATTACAAATGTTTCAGTGATCTGTGGGAGTGTTTTGCCCTCTGGTTGGAGCCATTTCATAAGGAATTCTCTGAGTCAGGTGAAGGCTTCTCGAGGAATGTGGACCGAGTTGTACTTCAAAGACCAAAATCTCTGCCTGTAGGACTCTCCTGAGATGTCATATCTTTTAAGGACCTCTCTTTTCACCAGATCATAGTTTTCTGACTGTGCAGTGTCCATATTGCTGTAGGCAAGTTGGGCTTTTCCTGTTAGATAAAGTACCAGTCTGACTGCCCATTGCTGTTTTGTCCACTGGCAAGCTGTAGCAACCCTTTCAAAAGTTGTCAGGTATGCTTCGATATCATCCGAGGGACACAGCTTTGTAAGTTTAAGGTCTTGTAAGTTGTTGGTGTTTTGTTGCTCTGCTGGACCTGTGCCAGATCCACCAGCTTTGATAGCTTGCAAGGCAGCCGGCCATCGCTGCTCCAGTCACTGCATCTCTTCTTTTCTCCGCTGCGCCTCTTCTTTTCTCTGCTGCTCCTGTCGCTGCATCTCTTCTTTTCTCTGTTTCTCCTTCTCTTTTTGTTGTATAGCCCACCACTGGAAAAAGGCAGTCAGGCTTTCAGGTTCTGTCACTGCCTGCTCTTTTTTTCCCATCTCTGGTTCTGTCTGAACAATCTCAGTTTGGACTTTTGTTTCTTCTTCTAGTTTGGCTGCCACTCTGGTAATCACTTCTGGGCTTCCTGATGCAGAATCCATACCTTTCTTCTATACTTCCCTGGTACTAAGTCTAGTACCCACACAAAACTCCTGGCCTAGAGTATGCACAGCATAAATCCCACTTCTAAAACCATCTGTCGTTGAGGCATAGGTCAGGAAGCATAGGAAAACCAGAAACAGTTTCAAAATTCACAAATAGCGTTTTAATTTTCTCAATAACAGTAAAATAAAAAATAAAAATTATTCAGTGTAACTATTTACAAAGGCAGTACAAACAGAGAAAACTAAGTCCTTCTTCTGAGAGTTTCTTCTAATTCCAAATTTCAGTCTCTCACTCTGCTTGTCTTCCTAGCAAAAGCATTGCTGCTCTTTTTATAAGTCTTTGGGAACTCATTAAGAGAGCCTGCTTCTCACAGAATGTTCTTGTAAATTTCCCTGCAGGTGCAGCAAAAAGAACATAGTGACCCAGAACTGACCTCTTGTTTATAACTCTGCAAAGGACTTACAAACTGCATCTCAGGTTAACCCCTTGCATTCCAGATAGCCTTTTGCAATCATTTCAACAGTATAACTATATACAGTTTTTAACAAAGGGATCCCAGTATCACCTACAGTTTTACACAGAGATTCACATACAGTATATTTTTTATAACTGCAGATATGCAAGGGAGGAAAAAGACAGAAACAGCAAGGGAAGGCGGAGAGATAGTGAGAGGTGGAGAATTGCGAAACCATTGGAGTGATCAGTTCCTAGGTGTCACAAGAAAATTTGGTTGCACAACCTGACAGACAAGAGACAGAAAAGGAGAGGATAGAATAGACCCTTGCATTTAAACTCTTTCTGCATAACAAATAGTGCAGGGCCTTATTTGGCTCTGTCACAGAGGGGGTACCATTGGTATTAGTGATATTGAATGAAACGGGATTGGGTGAGGGAGGGGTATCATTGGCAGTAGTGATACTGAATGAAACAGGATTGTGTGAGGGAGGGGGTACCACAGGCAGTAGTGATATTGAATGAAATAGGATTAGGTGAGGGAGGGGGTACCATTGGCAACAGTGATATTGAATGAAACAGGATTGGGTGAGGGAGGGGGTACCACTGACAGTAGTGATATTGAATGAAGTGGGATTGGATGAGGGAGGGGTACCACTGGCAGTAGTGATATTGAATGAAATGGCTTGGGTGAGGGATGGGGTACCATTGGCAGTAATATTGAATGAAACGGGATTGGGTGAGGGAGGGGGTACCACTGGCAGTAGTGATTTTGAATGAAATGGGATTAGGTGAGGGAGGGGGTACCATTGGCAATAGTGATAGTGAATGAAACAGAATTGAGTGAGGGAGGGTTTGCCACTGGCAGTAGTTATATTGAATGAAATGGAATTGGGTGAGGGAGGGTTTGCCACTTGCAGTAGTTATACTGAATGAAACAGAACTGGGTGAGGGAGGGGTATCACGGGCAGTAGTGATACTGAATTTTTTTTATTTGATTTGATTTATTATTAGTATTAATATTGCAACCATATACAAACTGTGAAGGTTGAAGTTCACATACAAAGTTAAAAATAATCACTTTTACATAAAAAATAACATAACTCAATACTATACATAGTACTTATTAGCAATAAAAACAGTGTAAGTGGCTCAGCAGGTAGCACACTCGCCTCTGAGGCTGGGAGATCAGAAGGCTGTGGGTTCTATTCCCACACCAGGCACTTGGGTTAATATCCCAATACTGACACTGCAGTGCAGCATGAGGGGGATGCTGCACTCCTGGGGTGCTGTCTTTCAGATGAGACATTAAACCGAGGTCCCATCTGCCTGTTCTGGTGGTAGTTCAGGTGGATGTTAAAGATCCCATGGCACTTCTCGAAAGAGTAGGGGTAAGTTTTATTAAACACAAAATCGTAATACATATACAGACAGACAATATCTTACAATCCAAAAGGAGATCAAACAAAAAAAAAGGAAAAAGTAAAGGAAACAAAAACAAAGTGTCCACAGTCTGTGATCCAAATTCATAAGCATGTTTTAGCCAACAGCTCTTTAGTAGTAATCATGTAACTGCAGAATCTGAGTCAGTGACCCAGGGTAGGCTTTTCCATAATTCTAATATTTCACCATGTGAAAGCTGAGCACACTCTGCAACATATACATTTTGTAAATCTTTTAAAATGTTCCTACTCACTTCAATATAAGAGCAGTCTTTTTGTTGAAGTGTGACCAAGCATCTAGCCATCCATATGGTCCACTTAATTATGGTAAAAAGAAGATATAAGGTACTAAGATTCCATTTACTCCACTCAGCAGAAATGTGCCCGTACATAATGTTTTCATAAGTTAGTGACTTAAATAGAGGTTCATTCCATAAATCCGCAATATAAGCCCAACATTCTTTAACAAAGGAACACTGGAAAAAAAGATGCTCAATTGTTTCTAAAGTGTCAATGCAGAGCAATCTGCTACATATTCAGTCCTGAATTTGTTTGTTTCTGAGTATTCTTTATATTTAGCTTTTTGTGGCACGATAGCCAATGAAAACCCCACATATGGGCAGGAATTCTTGAGGTGCTTAAAAACTTTGAAGTGAACATTTCTGTTGAACAGGGCATTTCTCAAAGGGCACCAACACACCACACATGGTAACCAATACATTTTTATAGATGTATTTATGCGTAGAAGCCAAAACAATCTGATGAGTGGTTATATTTCACTGTTTTAATCGAAGGAAGGTTTCCCTAAGTTATTGTAGAAAACCGGGTCCCTTCAGAGCCCGAAGTGAATTCTGCTCCCATTGGTGGAACCAGGATTTGCAATTTTCACATAACCAAGGCTCCCATCCTTTTTCAGTATTAATCAATAGGGGTTTTAGATTGGTCATAAAAAAGATACTATTGAAAAATAAAATAGGACTAATCATATCTAATCCTCCTTCTCTAATGAGTAAATACAAAATATTCCTTTTAATCAGGTTGAGACGGCTCCCCCATATAGCCTGAAAAAATGTGCTCAAAAGTGAAGTTTCTAGCTTCTTGGGATTGGGAAAACATAACTGAGGTATGAGAATACCGGAACCAAGAAGGTTTTAATTAAAAACACTCTTTTCTTTTTCCCTATTTTGCTCTTATTCCACTGTACAACTTTATTTTTCCCCAATAGCCAGTTTTTCTTCCCAGTTTAATAAATCCATTCCTGGAGGACCAAGTTTAATGCCGAAAATCGAAATTGGGTTAGAGGTGAGCTGCAGGGGACCAATGTTAACTACATGCTCAGGATAATTTCCTAATACCCTCCCACTACATTTATCCAGATTCAGTGAAGCTCTTGAAAAGGATCCAAAGGTAGAACATACAGATATAGCTGAGAGTACAGCTACCATAAGGCACAATCATCTGCGTAGGCTAGAGCCTTAGAGGGGGCTTGGACATTTGCCCAACTATGGGTTTGATGGAATGAAGGCCATTTATCTTCCGTAACAAAGGATCAATACAAAAAATGTACTGCGGGGGACTCATGGGGCAACCCTGTCTAACTCCCCGTTTAATCGGCAACATTGGGCCTATTCTCCCATTTATCACTGGAATTATGGTAGCTGTGTTATATAAAGATTTAATCCAGCTAACTACCCCAGGTGGGACCTTATAATGATGTAATATCTCCCATAGGAATTTATGACAAATTGAATCGAAGGCTTTTTTCTGGTCTAAGGAGGCCATATAGCCAGGGCAAGTGTTTGCGTATCCATAGGAAAAAACTTCTCTTAACAGAATAAGGTGATCATGTATTGATCGCTGAGGTATGGCACAAGCCTGTTCTGGAGAAATAACTCTTTCAGCCACAAGAAGTAACCTTTTCATTAACATTTTAGTAAGCAGTTTACAATCTGCATTAAGCATGCAGATCGGCCTCCAGTTATTTAAGTCGGTTCTATTCCCTTTCTTATGCAAGAAGATCAGTGTCCCTTTGTGAAAATTAAGTGGGATGTTACCAGACTCTAGCATAGCTTTATATAGAGCTGTCAACTCTTCACTTAGATACTCTCCTGTAATTTTATACAGTTTGTTAGGGAACCCATCGGGGCCCGGTGAAATATTGTTTCTTAACTGCTGAATACCCTCTAACACTTCTCCCAGTGTGATCAGTTGACTCACTTTGTTTAGAACCTGGGGACTACTGGAATTTGGATGTCCTTCATGTAATCCTGAATTTTCTGTGGGTTAGAGGGATTCTATCTGTAGAATTTTCCCCGCGGAACTCTGTACAGAACCAGAATGATTCAACAAGCTAGATATCATCTTTTTCCCCCACCTGAAGGGTATTATAGTCAAAGGGACATATTTCCTACGCAGTGCCTTGAGTCCCAAACTTATGCTGGTTATACAATTGAGCAGTTTTTTGTTTTAAAATTCCCATCATCTCTTTTTGAATTAATTGGATCTGAGAACTCGTGTCCTGACCCGCGGTATATGTGATGGACAATAGTTTTTGCAGATGGTAACACTGCTGCAAATAAGTTAAATATGCTGAATTACATTTATTTTTGCTGTACTGTTTGAAAAAAAAATCAGGTCAGCTTTTGTGTCCTCCCACCAATTTATAGAATTCTGATAACAGATTAATACTGATTTTCTAGCAGTCAAGAACTGTCCTAGAGTATTCGGAAATCCGCTGTCCTCTAATAATGAGGCATTGCATTTCCATATTTCCAGGACCTTTAGTGAAGGGGGAGTTACAACCCATGGATATCGAGCCCCTCTTGTGGTCCAAAAATTCTAAGGGACTAACTATAGCTGCTGAGATATTTAAGGTCAGGGACACAAAAATATAGTCAATTCGGGTTGCTAAAACTCTCTTCTGAAAAGTAGGGGTATGTTTTTTTGTAATCTCCAAATATGCATCCCGCAAATGTGCTGTACGTATAGTATTGTTTAGAGACCGTGAATCACAGTAGATTTTTTTGTGTGGTAGCATAGGAACTTTTGTCTTGGAGACTCAACCCACAGTTGAAGTCTCCAGCAAATACTATCAATTTAGAGATATATAAGTACGGTTGAATTAAGCAATAATGCCCGACAGGGTGTGTGTGTCGTGCTGGGATAACGTCATGCCTCAGGTGGTCGGACACGAGGCCGCAAGCCGAGTGCGTCCAACAACTGAGGTGTGAAGTTATCCCAAATGACACACACCCTGGAGGGCATTATTGCTATTATACAATGGCTCGTTGTTATATATAAAATAAAAAAATAATTTTAAAGAATGTTTTTATCAGTGTGGAAAAATATTTTTGTTTCTTAAGAGGAGATGCAAAAAAAGAGCTCTAGGTCCAAACAATCATCTCCAGGTTCACAGTGAGGCTGAGACTAGACCCGTGATGTTGTACTGGGATAACATCATGGGTCCAGCCCAAGACTGACCAATCTGAGTCCAGGATTTTTTCTTGCCATTGTATAATGAGTGATAAAATATCAGTTCTTCCAGTTT
The DNA here is from genome assembly GCA_016271365.2 of Neoceratodus forsteri. Lineage (NCBI taxonomy): Eukaryota > Metazoa > Chordata > Ceratodontiformes > Ceratodontidae > Neoceratodus > Neoceratodus forsteri. Next base: position 548,054,666 of record JADMNL010000023.1, read on the forward strand.
TTGTTTGGGGGGCATATATGTTGATAAGGCAGTATGGGATCTGATGGATTAGTGCATCAAGTATTAGCATATGCCAAGGAACTAAATCATATAATTTAAGGAGCTTGAAGTCTATAGAGTGTACTAATATACCCACCCCTGAGCAAGCTTCCTGGCCAAAGGACCAAAAAGAAGGTCCACATAGCCAGTGTCTCTGGGCTTGTTTAATTTCAGAAGATGTGTGAAACCAAACATCTTGCAGAAAAATTAGACCTAAATTTAGCGAGGTAAGAAAAATTAGAACCATATTCCTTTTGTGTATTCTCTTTATACTATTCACATTAATAGTATGGCAATCAAAGAGATGTGAGACATAGGAATATTAGTAAGGAAAGGCAGACTCTTTTTCTAAGTATAGGCCAAATGTATTTTTTTCTTCCAGACCCAGTAGTCCCTTTTTTTGTCCTAGCCTTTGTTTTTGTGCTCCTCTACCCTTGGTACAAATCTCAGTGTCCGTCGTCCCTTCTGGATGAGAGGAAGGGACAGAGGAGGAATCTGACTCTTCTTCTGACTCTGCTGATGTATCCTGAAGGATTTCATAAGGGTTAGATGTTGGAATAGGAGAGGTCCTGACAGTTTTTTTGGGGCGCTTTTAATTTTGATCTCGTGGAGCGTCTGTAGCTTGTTTGCACAGGTTGGGGGGTCTCACCACAGTTGCCTAGGCCTGGTCTACAGGGATTACCAACATGCACTCCTGTGACTGGGGTGTGGGGGAGACACTGTTGTATGCACCTCCGGGACCCTAACAGGAACAGAGGGTGGAGCTGTAAATGTAGAAGGCTCTGATTGGCCAAGATCCTGTTGTGGTAGGTTTGATCTATTTCTAAGCTTAACTTTTTGGCCTGAGAAATGATAAAATGTTGGTCTGCCCCACCATCGTGATGCTCTTGGTTATGAGCTGCCCAAGTACAATTTTGGAATGTGTGGCCTAGTTCATCGCAGGCAGAACTTACATGACCCAGTTCTCTACAGAGGTTGCACTTTACCGTGTCACATACACTGCCCAAGTGGGTAAGATCCCCACACCTATAACAGGCCTTAGGCTGTCCTGGGTAGAACAGGACCCTTCTATCACACCCTAAAAAGAAGGCGTTTGGAAGGTGTACAACCCATATATCATCAGATTTCAGTAACACTTTTATTCTCCACCCCTCAGTCCAAATGTTCATCAGTGTCCAAAATTGCTTCAGGATCACCAGTAACCATACATTGCATCTTCAGCCAGTATAACACATCTGGTAACTCCACCCCCTCGTTCCTAAATAGAATAGATATTGTCTTGTATGCTGGTTTGGTCAATGGTATGGCCAAAAATGGAGTCCATAATGCTTTTCATTTCAGAGAATGATATTTGGACCAAAACCTCTCTAGGCCCCAAGAGGTTTTAAAACTTATATCGGAAGTTGTTTCACCAGAGATATGTATCAAGGCGTACAGTTCATGGGAAAAAAAAACTTCATTGAATCTTTAAGCAGGTTTCCGGCCACGTAGACACGGTCAGGGGGTTCAGGCAGTCTGCCCACATAAGAGAGTCTTACAGCGTTGTATCGCTTAGCTGGAAAAATAGGCAAGCGAAACAGGGACAAAAAAGGTTTTTCTGTCTATCAGGTACTTTATTTAGTGGGGCTACTATCTGAGGCTGTTCAGTGTCAGAATTTCCAGTTGGAGTCTTAGGAGGAGGTAGAATTAACACCGGGTTTGAGGTTAGAGTAAGGCCTTCAGGAATAGTAAGCGGGTCACTGTTAGAGCCTTGTCCCAACATGTCATTCGCTTGAGTCTCTATTGCAACCGGCAGTACAGGTGCTACAAAGTCCTCAGGTACCGGCATTCTGATAGGTGAATTGCCCAGGACCCACTGCACAGAATCGCCCTGCTTTTCCCAACCAGCACGCCGGAGGGCATCTTCTACAGACCAGGGCCCAGTCCCAGGGACAGCGTTTCCCTGTAGTTCACTGCAAGAGGCTTTGGACAGGTTTACAACAGAAGAATTTTTAGCTGTATTCACAGAGGTATGAGGTAGAAATTCAGTGGTAGAAACACTCGAAGACTCTTTGCTTGACAGCATCAGCCAGGCTGCCAGTCTGCAGCCACCGAATCTTCTGCATTAGGGACGTTTTCTTAGCAAGAAACCTCCATTCTTCAACTTTTAGCAACTGCTGCAATTCTCGTGTTTCTACAGAATTTGTAGGGGGTTTTCCATCTGGTACATTTTCCTCTGAGACGTCTGAGTCTACATGCAAGTCCATACATTCTCTTGTTCCTGAGGGCCCTCAGAAATCTTATCTTGTGCATCCTTACTTTTCCCCAGATTTGTCATCTTCGAAATTGTTTTACTGGCCTCAAATATTGATGAATCTTCAGTCTCCGGCAAAGACGAGGTATGAGAAGGGACTCTCTCTCCCTCCACGGCATCCATCCTCACTCCAGGACTCTTGTCCACCATCTTGGATGGCCAGAATCTCCCCTGCAGGTTAGTAGGGGAATTTCCCTGGTGTTCTGGCCAAATTTCCCCCATTCAGTAAAAATACCACCAACAGCTTAATCTGGTTCAGTTTCAGTTGGTTACCATCTGTACCCCCACCGGTCGCCCCTGAAAAAGGGACTTCTAGTCTCAGTGGACCTACCGAGTCAACAAAATTCAATAAATAAAATAAAAAGAATACACATTTTACACATATACATATACAAACTCCTCATTTCATAAAAATTACATTTCCAAAAAAAAATCATTAAACCATATCCAAATAACGCACAAACAGGGATTTACTATAGGTCTGAGTCCTTACTAATGGTCTTTCCCATATCCCTTGTATGTGTGAATTATATCCTGTAGTATCCTTTGGTGCACGCAAACAATGCAATTTATGGACTGGATCACAAACCCTCCTAAAGGTCTCTGTTACCATTTTTTCCTTTCTAATGTCTAACCGGCAGTGAAACAGAATTGGATGAGGGAGGGGGTACCTTTGGCAGTAGTGATATTGAGTGAAACGGGATTGGATGAGGGAGGGGGTACCACTGGCAGTGGTGATATTGAATGAAGTGGGATCAGGTGAGGGGGGGGTACCGCTGGCACCTTACATGAAGTACAAGAGCAGCATTAATAAAAATAATGTAAGACAAACAGCATAAATAAATCACCAGTTTAACTTCACTTGCAAAGTTAAGGAGAGAGGAGAGTGAGAAAGGAGTAAAAATATTTAAAATATTAATAATACTGACTGCCACAGAATTAGGTTAGAGAGGAACCCAGAGAGTGGCCAGCCTGTTAGGATGCACAAAAAGAACTGGAGAAGCAGGGCTGTTGCAGGGGAGGAGCCTGTTCCAAAGGAGAAATTTTCATTGGAACATGCATCCAGCCTATAGGATGACTGGAATATCCCAGTGGTAGGGACTTGCGGAGAGCTATAAAGGATGCAACACATAATTATCCTTTCGCTGAATGGTAAGAGCTGCTACCAGTAGAACTCGGGGACCCAGGTGTGAGTCCCAGTTTGTACTGGAGGTGCATTTCCCCTAGTAGAGGGGACAGGGGAGAAACTTAAAGGAGAACTGTGCTGAACCTGTAAGTTATTTTTCACTGTAGAAGCTGATCTTTAAATACTTGTTTCAGTTTTTATATTGTTCCATCTGTACAGGTTTTTTAGTTATCCCTGTTGGTGTTTCTTTTCTATACCCAGGTAATAAGTACCATTTTAGAACTGTATGATGTAGCTTATATTTGCAAAAGCACTTCCGTTGTTGTCACAATGCATTAGTGTTATATAGAACTCTGTGGTGGGAGGGACATAAGCTGCATCATAACGTTCTGAAATAGGACTTACCACAAGAAGGTAAATGAGAAACACCCACAGTGGTTACCAAAAGGTTTCATAGATGGAACAGTAACTGAACTGGAATCTGTATTTAAAAAACGACTTGTACTGTGAACAAAATTATGTACAGGTTTGGCTCAGTCCTCCTTTAACAGAGTGAACTGGCAAAGGCATGTGGTTTTGTATAGCACCTTACCCACTGTAATTCAAATCACTTTACAATCCACAGCCATTTGCATTTAAGCAATAATGCCTGACAGGGTGTGTGTCGTGCTGGGATAATGTCACGCCTCAGGTGGTTGGGCACGAGGCCGCAGGCCGAGTGCGTCCAACAACTGAGGCGTGACATTTTCCCAAATGACACACACCCTGGAGGGCCTTATTGCTATTATACAATGGCTCGTTGTTATATATAAAATAAAAAAATAATTTTAAAGAATGTTTTTATTAGTGTGGAAAAATATTTCAAACAACATGAAGTCTTGCTATATTATGACATATGCAGTGAGTCCCAACCTTCGAACTGCTCCGGAGGTGAAAGAGTTAACTTTCCATGCCAGGCATGGAACTTTGAGCACGGGCTCGGTTGAAAACTTTGTCTGTTGTTCTTCAAACTCAAACTGTCAGATTCTTTACTCCGCCTCACTGAACAGTCGATCCGGAGATTTCTCCTTCTGCTCGGTTCATTTTGTCGGTTAAAGTATTACTTTTTCGGTTTTTTAACCAAATTTAAACCGCAACCGGTCGGTTCAAGCTCTGTCTGTGGTATTGTAAGTACTAGATAGGTTTTACATTTACTTCCTGTGTGGAACTTGTAAACGGTATTATCGGTTCGGTTTGAACCGATCAGGTTGTTGAAAATACATTAATCTGTCTTTTAGAGTGCGGTTCCCGGTTCTTATCGGTTCTAAAAACGGATTTCATTCACGGTTTTTCCACGACCCGTGACCGCGTTGGGAACCGATAAGAGAGTCTTGCTTGCGGATTGCCATAACGGGCAAGTTTTGCTAGGCTGGCACTATGTCTGAGAAACCCAAAAGAAAACCCTGCCCACTGGTTTCAACACTGCAGTGTTGTTGGGAAGCCTTTGCCAAGGCTGACCCCACACCACCTGTGTTTATTGTCTGGGGTTTGACCACCTCAATGCAGACTGCCAGATTTGCAAAATTTTCCTGCAGCTACCCTGGATAAGAGAGTTGGTAGGCTCAGGAAAGGGAGGCCAAGAAGTCCGCTGACCGGATGACAGCCCGGTTCGGTTGTAACCGAACCGGAGGGAGTGCCCTCTGACCAGGGCGAGACTTCCTCGGCAAGGAGAGCCGACTCGGAGGAGTCGGTTCCAGCAAAAAGGACTAGAAAATCAGCAGGTGTGGAGCCAAAATTTCCCTCTCCAACCGCTGAAGAAATAGCCAAAGCGATTAAAATTGTCCAGTCGCCTTCCCCGGTTCCGACCGAACCGGCACCATCAGGTAAGCGTACGGTTCAATCGGTTCCACCGGTACAAGAATATGATTTAGAGGAATTTTATGAACCGGAGGAGGGGGAAGAGGAGTATGAGGAGAGTGAATGTGGATTTGAAAGTCTGGATGTGCCCATTGAACCGGACATCTACCCAGACAGACCTTCAGGAGTGTCTCCCCAGGCTTTCTGAGTCCCCCTCTCATTTTATGTTTTATAAAAAAGTGGCTGAAACCCTCCAGCTCCCTATGGAGGAAGCTGTGGATGATCAAGAGGAGCCTGACTATGTATAAATGATGGATATCCCAGAGTCTAGGAGACTGTCTATTCCTTTGCATAAATCTTTTGGGAAACAGACAGTAAAAATTCTAAAAATTCCTCACACTATACCTCCTGTGGATAAAAGAATGGACAAGAGGTACACATTGTCAGGCTCTAATATGGAGTTCCTTACACAACAATGCAGCCATGTTGGGGTAGTGCAGGCTGCAGCCTGTGACAAGGCAAATATTCCCTTGGCTTCACACCCCCCTGACAAGGACTCCAGGAGGATTGATGCCATGGCAAAGAAACAGTACATGGCAGCATCCTTGGGACTCAGACAGGCAAATTATATGGCTTATGTTGCTAGATACCAGAAATCCAGATGGAACACCGTTATGGCTCTAGCAAAAGCAGGTCTCTGGCCAGCTTGCCAAGGAGCTGGAGCAGGTGGCTGCTGATGGTATTGAGGCATCTAAGGTGCAATTTCATGCTGCATTGGACTCTAATGATGTGTCATCAAGAGTCATGGCTACATCTGTGGCTCTTCGCAGGATGGCTTGGCTCAGATGTACTAGCCTGTCACAGGATACCCAGACTAAGGCCATGGATTTTCCTGTTGTGGGTAACTCTGTTCGGGGAGCAGACAGAGAATTACATGAAGAAAATGGATGAGTATAGGACCACCTATAGGAGTGCACAGGCCAAGGAAAGGCAGGCCACTCCTCAAAGGCAGCCTTCCAGGGGCAGGGGCAGACCTTTTCATAGGCCTTTTTTACCAAGCCCAGGCCTCCTCTTCAGCTTATGCCCAGAGGGGGTTCTTTAGAGGGAGAGGCAGACGGGGTACAAGCAGACCTGCTTCCACCCCTCAGCCTAAAGCCCCTGCCAAGCAGGCATCCTAATGGGGTGGCCAGGGCCGATTCTCCACTACCTGTAGGGGGCAGGCTTGCTTACTTTGTCGAGGACTGGAAGTCTTTAACATCAGACAAGTGGGTCCTGGAAGTAGTAAGCCAGGGACTGGTTCTCAGCTTCAAGAAATTTCCAAAGATGAGAACCAGGTCCTTTCCAACTGCAAATCCATCAGAGGCACTTGCCCTAGAGACAGAAGTTTCTACCCTCCTGGCTCCCAGAGCTGTGGAAAGGGTTCCACCCCTACACCAGGGCAAAGGGTTGTACTCCAGGTACTTCCTTACCCCAAAAAAGACAGGAGAATGACGGCCCATCCTGGATCTCAGATACCTAAACAAGCACCTTTTAAAACCAAAATTCAAAATGGTGACTCTGGGAATTATTTTACCCTCTCTAAGGCCAGGGGACTGGCTAGCGTCCCTGGACCTCAAGGATGCCTACTTCCATGTTCTTATCAGAAGCTCCCATCGAAAGTACCTCAGATTCGAACTGCCCTCAGGCCATTACCAGTTCAGAGCAATGCCCTTCGGCCTCACCTCTGCTCCGAGGGTATTCACAAAATGCCTGGCAGTAGCAGTTGCCCACTTAAGAAGGCAAAAGATTGCCATCTTTCCTTACCTGGACGACTGGCTCATAGTAGGCCAGTCTCCAGACCAAGTCAAATTACATCTTCAGGTAACTCAGCAACTGCTCACATCTCTAGGTTTCCTTCTCAATCTTCCAAAGTCAGTTCTAGAGCCTGTCCAGCTTCTCACCTTCATAGGTGCAGAACTGAACACAAAAGAGGCCAGAGCCTTCCTTCCTCTGGAAAGAGCAAGGACCCTGGTCTCTCTGGCCTCCTCTTTCACCCTGCAGGTCTCCCGACCAGCAAGGCATTTTCTGCAGCTCCTGGGGCACATGGCTGCTTCTACAGCAGTAGTGCAGGGAGCAAGATTTCAGATGATGGACATCCAGTTCCATTTGAGAGCCTTTTGGTCTCAAAGGAGAGACCCTCTATCCAAATTGATCCCAGTGACTCGAACCCTGATCCAAGCCCTTCAGTGGTGGCAGGATCAGAGCAATCTGAGAAAGGGGGTTCCCTTCTCCCCTCAGTCTCACTCCTTAATCCTTACTACAGATGCATCCCTCTTGGGGTGGGGAGCTCACATGGGCGACCTCACTACCCAGGGATTGTGGTCCCCTCAGGAATCTCTGCTCCACATAAATCTGTTGGAACTTCAGAGCAGTTTTCTAGCACTTCAAGTTTTTCCAAATCTGTTCAGAACAAAGTTATTCAGGTCAGAACAGACAATACCACCAATGTGGTACATCAACAAGCAAGGGCACTCGGTCTGCGGCCTTGTGCACGCAAGCAATGAAGTTGTGGTCTCTGGCTACTCTCTAAACACCTTCCTTATTGCAGTTCATCTCCAGCAAGGACAATGTCCTGGCAGATGTTCTCAGCAGGATTTCACAGGGCCATCACGAATGGTCACTGGATCCCCTAGTACTGGAGGTAGTATTTGCCAGATGGGGCACCCCACAGATAGATCTTTTTGCAGCCCCAGACAATCACCAACTTCCCCTTTTTTGCTGCAGGCCCCCAGTGTTGGGCTCAGTCCCTCTGGATGCCTTTCTTCTCAGTTGGGAAGGGAAGTTTCTCTATGCTTTTCCCCTTCCCTCTTCTGTTCAAGGTGCTAGTCAAAATCAGATCTCAACCCTGCAAGATGATCCTGATTGCTCCAGATTGGGCCAGACAGCCCTGGTACCCACTCCTTATGTCCTTAGCAGTCCACCTTCCCCTGTGTCTTCCCAGGAATCACAACCTGTTAACCTGTGCTCAGGGGAGAGTTTGGTACCCGAACCTCAAAATCTCTCAATCTCAAGGCCTGGCTCTTGAAGAGTTAGAGTTTGCTGACCTACACCTCTCCCAAGGTGTATTGGATATCTTGAAGGCTTCTAGGAAGCCTTCCACCAGGGCTTCTTATAATTCCAAATGGAAGAGATTTTCCATGTGGTGCTCTGGCAAGCATATCTCCCCAGAATCTGCTGACTTACCCACAGTCCTGGATTATATGGTGCATTTGAATACTTTGGGGCTGAGACCAGCTACCTAAAGGTGCACCTGGCAGCCATGTCTGCTTTCTTATCAGCAGGTAAACCCTCTTCTCTTTCAGCTCATCCTGTATTCTCCAAGTTTTTCAAGGGGTTGCTTCACACCAACCCTCCATTCAGGGACCCTGCCCCTGCCTGGGATCTTAATATTTGCATTGCCCAGCTTATGCAACCCCCTTTTGAGCCCTTGTCTTCAGCAGAGCTTAAGTACTTGACTTGGAAAACTGTGTTTTTGGTAGCCATCGCTTCTGCCAGGCGCATAACTGAATTACAAGCATTGTCAGTGGAGCCTGATTTTATCTCCTTTCATAGAGATAAGGTGGTCCTCAGGACTAACAGAAAGTTCTTGCCTAAGGTGGTTTCAGACTTCCACCTTAATCAATCTATGTCTCTCCCTGTGTACTTCACTGACCATTCCTCCTCTGGCGAGAGGAGACTGCACAGTTTAGATGTCAAAAGAGCCCTTAGTTACTACATAGAACGTACCAAGGGTCACAGGTTTGACTCCCTCCAACTGTTCCTCACTTATGGTGAGGTTGGTAAAGGGAAACCTGTCACTAAAAGATCCATTGCCAGGTGGATTGTCTCTTGTATCCAATTTTGCTATGAAAAACTGGGTACGGTTCCTCCCTCAGGCCTGAGGGCTCACTCTACCAGAGGTACAGCTGTGTCTCTGGCTGCTGCCAGGGACATCCCTATCCTAGAGATATGTCAAGCAGCTACCTGGAAAACAGTTCACACTTTTACCAAGCATTACTGTCTGGACATCCAGGCTAGGAGTGATGCTCGGTTTGGCACAGCTGTGCTTCAGAGCCTATTTCCTAAGTAGGTTCTGTCCCTCCTCCATGGAGGTACTGCTGTGTAGTCTGCATATGTCATAATATAGCAAGACTTCATGTTGTTTGAAGAAAAAATTACTCACCTTAGTAATGTTGTTTCTTCTAATGGAGTCTTGCTATATTATGACCCCCCCCGCCTGCCCCTCTCAGAACCTCTGCTTTTGGGATGTGGGTGGGCAGTGCAGTGTTGGCACTTAGTAGATGCCCACCTTGTTTTTTTTCACCCTCCTTTTGGGGTGATTGGTGTTAGGTTTTTCATTTTTGGGTCCCTGACTTGAGTCTTTGTTTTGGGACCAAAAATGTGTTCTTATATTTAGTAGCCAGTTGGCTAGTTTAGGTTTACAGCTTCCACACAGAACCTTAGTGAGTTTTGCTCGTAAAGATCTGACAGTTTGAGTTTGAAGAACAACAGACAGAGTTTTCAACCGAGCTCGTGCACAAAGTTCCATGCCTGGTATGGAAAGTTAACTCTTTCACCTCCGGAGCAGTTCGAAGGTTGGGACTCACTGCATATGTCATAATATAGCAAGACTCCATTAGAAGAAACAACATTACTAAGGTGAGTAATTTTTTCTTTTGTTTCGTAAGAGGAGATGCAAAAAAAGAGCTCTAGCTCCAAACAATCATCTCCAGGTTCACAGTGAAGCTGAGACTAGACCCGTGATGTTGTACTGGGATAACAGCATGGGTCCAGCCCAAGACTGACCAGTCAGAGACCAGGAAATGTTCTTGCCATTTTATAATAGCCATTAGGCGAGAGCACAGCGAGGTTAAGGGGAGGGGGTGGTCATGTATAGAGAAAGAAAGATTAGAGAAAGATGGAGGTGACAGGACTTGCTCAAGTTCACACAGCAATTAACTGTCTCTGGAGGTCAGATTCAAACCTGGGCCAGATTCACTGCTTTGTGCTCTAACTACTAGCATACACTGCCTCTAAAGCAAAGCTACTTCACCTGGGAAAGAAAGCAATTTTCCCTGCACAGTGGGCTTGTTGATACCATTGGAGGTGACTTCACAGCAGGTACTTAACTTGTAACCCTTTGGCAATGTATCTAATATGATTTCTAGGTGTCAGACACTCAGCTGTAGAACTTAATGCTAGAAGGCACCATGCAATTCAGACGTATTGGATTAAAGTGAGTTGGGTTGACACGCAGCGTTTTGTTGTTCACAGAGTGTAGTGGGCAGCTCACCCAGGCAGCATAACACAGGATATTAAAACTGACTGCACTGCAGCATCCTGGTGCCATGTAGGGAAGGCAAAGTGTTTGAGGGGTTAATTCACTAAACTCTGAACTGGAAGATATAGGTTTGAATCCCATCACAGCCACATGCTCACTGTGTGACCTTGAACAAAGTCACATGACTCTCCTTGTGCTTCATCCCTCCCAGCTGTACAAAAGGGTATACACAGTACTGTATATGCTATACCTGCTGCAGCTAGTATGCACAGTACTGTATATGGTGTATGTGTTGTAGCCATTATGTGCACAACTGTGTGTGGTATACATGTTGCAGACATTATACATACAACTGTATACGGTATGCATGCTGCAGCTGTTCTGCGCAGTATTGTACACGGTATACCTGCTGCAGCTATTATGCACAGTACTGTATATGGTATGCATGTTACTGCCATTATGCACGCTACTGCATATGGTGTATATGCTGCAGCCATTATGTGCATTACTGTATACGGTTTACATGCTTCAGTCATTTTGCACACCACTGTATATGGTATACACGCTGCAGTCGTTACATACACTATTTATACAGTATACATGTTACAGTCGTTTTTGTGTACCACTGCATGTGGTATACATGCTGTAGCCATTATACATAATAGTGTATACGTTGTACATGCTGCAACCATTATGCTTACTACTGTATATGGTATATATGCTGCATTCATTATGTACAGTATTGTATACAGTATACATGCTGCAGCCATTATGCACACTACTGTAAATGATACACATGCTGCATCCATTATGCACAGTACTGTATTCGGTATAGATACTGCAGCCATTATGCATACTACTGTATATAGTATACATACTGCAGCCATTATGCACAGTACTGTATATGGTATACAAGTTGCAGCCATTATGCACACTGCTGTATACAGTATACAGACTCCAGCCATTATGTGCAGTACAGTATACAGTATACATGCTGCAGATATTATGCACACTACTGTATACGGTATGCATGCTGCAGCCATTACGTGCACTACTGTATACGGTATATATGCCGTATACTCCTGACCGGGCTTGTCTTCAGGGAACCACTCCTGCGGTTCAAAGCCGCCCAACCAGCCGGCCTCCCACGGAGCACAAGAAAGAAAGCCCCAGCAAGCCGCAAGACTGCCCCTGACCAGGCTTGCCTCCAGGGAACTGGTCCTGCAGTTCAGAGCTGCCCGACCAGCCACCCTCCCATGGAGCACAAGAAACAAAGCCCAGCAAGCCACAAGACAGCTCCTGACTGGGCTTGCCTTCAGGGAACCACTTCTTCAACCGCTGCAAATCAGTCCTGTCAACTTATCTGGTAGGGCGCAATGATTCTCATGATTTTGTTACTATTCCTGCCTCCATCAATCACCTTCAACCCATCATCTGCTCACCTCTCTTAACCTCAAACCCTTTCATTGCCACTAATCCCCATCTTCAATGGGACCATGTAACCAGGGTACATGCACTAATCTTGTATCTAGTAGCTCCCCCGCATTCCATGCTGTTTTACTCCTTTGTGCTTCTTCTTTCTACAAACTCTCTAGCTATAAACAATGGCCAGCCACACTGCGCCACTCACATGAGCCACAACGTAAGGTGAAAAATATCTCCATGAAACTATGGATAAGAGAGATAATTTTCCTATTCCTCCTCTGCTCAGGTAACATAGAACTCACTCCTGAACCCGTCCCCTCATTAGCATCACCCGCTGATGTTGCTTCTGCTAAGGGGCTGAAAATAATGCTCATAAACATCTGCAGTCTGCAAAAAAGCCTGACAGATGTGCAAGCATGGGTATGTCATACTATCCTGGATATTCTGGTCCTGATTGAAACTTGGCTCAAGAGTTCTACCATAGACCAAGCTTAAGCCCTCCCATCATATTCCTTATTCCGAGCTGACAGTTACAAGGGGGAGGGGTGGCCATCTATGTTACTAACAGATTATCTGTCACAGTTCTTCACAAAGGAATTTGAGTGGCTGGCATTAAATATACCCATTTTGGCTGCTAAATTGATTAACATAATAGGCTGTTATAGATCTCCCTCAGGTGGTCTGGGTCTCTTGCCCTATCTACATAATTTCATAGACTCTAACAAAAATGAATCAATAATTCTGGGTGACCTGAACTTGGATTGGCTCAGCTCAAAAGTGTCAGTGGCTCAGTAGGTGGCACACTCACCTCTGATGCTGGGAGATCAGAAGGCTGTGGGTTCTGTCCCCACACCAGGCACGTGGGTTAAAAATCCCAATACTGACACTGTAGTGCAGTATGGGGGGGGGTTGCATTCCTGAGGTGCCGTCTTTCGGATGAGACGTTAAACTGAGGTCCCATATGCCTGTTCAGGTGGATGTTAAAGATCCCATGGCACTTCTCGAAAAGAGTAGGGGAATTTTTTATTGAAACAAATATCAAACATGGTACACATTCAACATGCTTTACAAATATATATTTAACACATTACATAATCAGCTTTTATAACCTAGAAAAAGCTCATAATCAATCTTTTATACATTTCTACAAATTGCTTTCCATAATGTACCTATTTCTTCAAATTGGTCTGGTTTCTACTAACATAAAAACAACCTTTCTATTCCCCGCATCTCTTTTCTGTATATCTTTCGCTTCTATTTCTCTTCTATTCTTTGCTTTCTAAGCCAAAAGAAATTCCAGTTCAGGTTACCCCCTCAAAGATTAAAATTGGGAGAGCCCTCCGCCATTGCTTGATTACTGCTTGTGGCATTGAACCTTTTCTTTATTAAACAACCCAGCAACTTCTTGGGTGATTTTCTCTATCAGAACATTCAGTGGTACTTGTTTTGTTGCAAGACAAAATGTCATCTATTCTGCCAAATATACCATTTAAAAATTGTACATATGACTCTGAGCGTCCCTGGGTAAAAGCAGCTCCACTCTGTGCTATACTTGCCATATACCCGTTCTGTATAGGACATTTTGGCCATTATAGGAGTTCTCCATTTTTTGCAATAAGGTTCCAAACCTGAGAGATATATGGGCAGTCAAAAAATAAGTGTTCCATCGTTTCTTCTCGACTATGCAGTTTTCTCTTATACAGAATCTTTCCTCCATGGTTTTATGTGCGTGATTTTCCCTGACATTCAACCTTCCGTGGCAACACATCCACAGGGTGTCCCACATCTTCTGGGGAACTCTGCTGTCCATTAGTTGTTTTGTTAAGCTTTGATTTTCTATTCCCTGTGGGATATTGAATACTGTTCCAGTCAGAAAGTTTTTGCTTAAAACTATGGAGTACAAAGATTTCCTGCTGTGTGCCTGCAACATTGGAATGGTAATTCCCCATTGTTTAACTTTCCTAAAAACCCTCTGTTATATACCCCGGGGTCCCTTGTGGTATCTGTTTGAATACCCCCCATTTGGGTGCTGCCCATTTGTCAAAAAAGTGCTGACAAGTTCTTTCTTTACTCTTTACCCAATCCTGCTGATTCCTCATAATAATGGGGAGGATATCGGAATGTAAAAAAATGGTAAGAAAGAAGAGGACTGGGTTAAGCATATTTAATCCTCCTTGTTTTACTGGCCAGTATGTAATAGATCTCTTTACTGGGTTCAAACAGCTGCCCCAAAATAGTTGAAAACATATATTATATACCCTGGGCTCTAATTTTATAGGTAGTGGATCTATGTAACTTACTGTTAACATTATTGGGGATGATGAAAGTTTTAAGCATGAAGATTCTTTTATGCCTAGTCATAGGGTAACTTTTCCATTTAGACACTTTGTCTTCTACTATGTTTAATTTGTCAGACCAGGTTTTTCTCGGCAGGATCTTTATCTCCAAATGTGATACCTAATAATTTTAGGTTTCCAGATTCTATTTGTATTCCTTCTATTTCTGTTGTTGCCCCACCATTTTGTTGTGCTAAGTTTTTCCCTCTACTTTTCTCTTTGTTTAAGTGAGACCCGAAAATTGCAGAAAACTCTTGAATCGTTCTAACTGCCTCAGATATTGAAAGTTCATCTGCCACCATGAGGCAGACATCGTCTGCATATGCTGTGGCACATGGGAAATTCATGTTTCCTGGTTCTGATATGTGTTTGATCGTTTGGAGACAGTTTAACTTCCTTAATAGGGTTCTATGGAAAAAACATAAAGCAGAGGGCTCAAGGGGCAGCCCTGTCTAACTCCTTTTTTTATTTTAATGTGTGACCCCATTAGGCCATTTACAAACAGTGTCATGGATGCTTGACCATAAATTACTTGAATCCATTTAATGAACATTCTTGGGATACCATAACACTGTAATACGCCAAACAAGTAACGATGAGAGACTTGGTCAAATGCTTTGGACTGGTCTAAGGAAATTACATATCCTTCAGAATGTGGGGAATCAAACACTTCTCTAATTAACTAGAGGTTATCCAGCATTGATCTATTAGGTATTGCACATGTCTGTGCTGTACAAATTACTGATCCCGCTATTTTTGCCAATCTTATACATACGATTTTACAAAGGATTTTCCAGTCTGAATTAATCAGACTGATCAGCCTCCAATTGTTAGTGTTTTCTTTATCTTTTTTTTGTGTAAGAAAATCAAAAGGCTATCTGCCAGTGAGGGTGGGAAGGGGGAAGTTCCATGCAGAATTTTATTGTAGACTGCTGTCAGGTGTTTACATATTGTATCCTTTAATTTTTTGTAAAACTCATTGGGTATTCCATCGGGACCTGGGGTTACTGTATTTTTTAAATTCTCTATTACCCTACATGTACTTCTTTTATGTTGCCTGTCAGTTCATTTTTTTCATCCTGCGTGAGTAGGGGAAAGTCCAAATTTAGTAAAAACGTATCTGTCCCAAGTGGGGTTTCCAAAGCCTGTCCAAAAAGGTTTTTGGGAATGGGCTGACACTATATCTAAGATCTCCTGATTACTCGCTGCTCTTAGTCCTGCTGTATTGCAAAGAGCAAACATATCTGAATCATTCCTTTGTTTGCAGTTATCATAAGGGTTTATTGTCTGAGCATGACATTTCATACAGTATTTTTGCTCTAAGAACAAAGAGGTGGACCTATCATATTGGAATTTTGTCACGTCTTTCTTAATTTGTGCTATTTGGTTGGAGTAGTTTAAATTAAACTCTGTCTGTAAGGAGCACAATTTTTGGAGTTGTTTCCGTTTTCTAAATATTGGAGATATTTTTCTTTATTTTCAGATTTGGCCCTGTATTTACAAAAATGTTTAATCTCTATCTTTGTTTCTAGCCACCACTGAGCAGGATCCTCATATACTTCAAAGACAGACTATTTGTCCTTTACTACTTCTAACAGTTCCTTCCATCCTTTCCCTGCCTCTAAAACTGTTGTATTCATTTTCCAATGAGTGTGACTCTCTGGTTTGTTTTGAGGTATACCTATGCAGATAGTTAGTGCACAGTGATCTGAAATTTCTATTGGGGTTACCGTGCTTTTAAACCACGGTACCCAGTCTGACACGAAAAAAATAATCTATTTTTGTAGATGATTTGCCTCTAAAATACGTGCGTGGAGGAGGTTTTGTCCCTACTATTCCTCCATCTTTCAGATTAGCCATTTTACATATAGAATTGAGGAAATTTGAATCTGAGTATAATTTCTGAGTTTTCCCTGACTTATCTTTAAGGTTAGTAATACAGTTACAATCACCTCCGAGAATTATAGAGTTTGCTGTATTAGATAGGGCTGTATTTTCCTCATTACCTCTATTCTGTCTGTCTTGACTTGAGGGTTATATACATTGATAATCCTTCACTCTTGGTTTTGTATTATAGCATCTATCATCAGTACTTTACCTTGCACCAAGTCAGTTAATTTAGTTATAGTGATTTTTATATTGTTACAAAGAATAGCCACTCCTGAGTAGGAGTCTTCACCAAGGGACCAAAAGGAAATCCCCCTTTCCATTCCTTAGTTGCTTGTTTAATTTCCCTTAGTGTATGCAGTCTAGTGTCCTGTAACAAAATAAACTGTGCTCTATTTCTTTCTAAAATGGAGAAAACAGTCCGTCTTCGTTTATTGTTCTTTGTGCTGTTGACATTCAAGGTTAAAAGTTATGTTGCTGGGCATGTGGATGGAAAGGCATCAACAATTTTTTAGTTTCTCTTTCCTGGCGACTTCATCTTACACCTTTTCTTCCTTGAGCCATTTGCTTTGTTTACCCCATGCTCTGAGTCTGTCATGGGCTCTGGCTGAGATGATGCTACTGAGGATCCATCTGAATCGTCTTCATTCTCAGCCCACTGTTTTCTTTTATACAGCGTAGCATATCTATTTCTGCTCATGATCTTCCCTTCTGGTTTTTGTTTTTCCACTTTAGTCCCTTTATTTGTCTTGCTTCTTGTTTGTCTTCCTGCTCCTACTTGGGACCATGGTCCTTCCTCCGGTGGTGGCATTACTATGTCCTGTGGTGGTTCTAGGGTGTTTGTTTTATCTCCTGCTGAAGTTCCTGGCTGTTCAGGAGGTGATGCTTCTTCTTCTTCCTGTCTCTCTGTGGCAGCTGAAGTCTGTATCATTAATGTTTCTGTATCAGGGTTGGGCTGCTCATTGGGCCTCGGCTTGGGGTTGTGCTGATCTAGCTCCCCCTTTGTTATTGCTGCTGAGCATGTACTCAAGGATTGGTTTCCAGGAGCCTCTGCCTCCCCCAGTAGTACTGGCTGCTCTGTTTTGAGCATTTAAGACAGTTTCATCTTGTTGTTCTTGTGCACTTGCAGGGTTATTGTAGGATGCCCATGGGCAGTCTTTAAAAGTGTGGGAAGTTTCATCACACATGTTACAATACATTGGTTTTTGACAGTTTATTATCGTATGGCCTATCCCACCACAAAGGGAGCATTTTAGCCTATCACAGGCTCTGCTCAAATGTGTATATGCACCACATCTAAAACAAGATTTGGGTTGACCTGAGTAAAATATAAACCGTCTATCTCTGCCCAGATAGAAACAACTTGGGAGGTGCTGTATGACCCAATTTGCATGTGGCAAGCGAACTTGGATTCGCCATCCTCCAGACCACAGCTGTTCAGAATCAGTTATTGGTTCAGGCAACCCAAGAACAGTGCATTTTAGCTTCAACCACCTCAGAATGTCTGATACAGCCACGCCTTCATTCTTGAACAGAACTGTTATAAGCCTTATTGCAGGTTTTGTTAGTGGAATAGCTAAGAAAGGTGACCACAAGGGGGTATATTTGACTTGATTGTATCTGTGCCAAAATGCTTCTAGGCCTCCTGGGGTTTTAAAACTTAAATCGAAATTAGGATCCCCAGATGTGTGAATTAAAGCATGCACTTGGGTGGGAAGGAAGTGCAGGCTTTCCTTGATTAATTTCTTTCCCACATACACCCGGTCCGGAAATAATTCCAGTCCTCCCCTGTAGCGTAGTCGCACTGCATTTCTGCGTTTTGCAGGCTCAGGGGGCCCATGAAACAGTGCAGCATAAGTTCTTGCATTGGGGGTGGGCCCTTGATCATTCCTTTGATTGCCTTCTTGTCTTGTTGAGGTCCTGTTTGTTGTGGGGACGGGGGTTGTTTATTTCTGGAGCATGAATTACCTCGTTATTTCTTCCAGCAGTAACTTTTTCTTGCTCTTCCCAAACTCTTCCATCCTTATCATGCAATACTTTTAGTTGTAACTCTGGGTTCTGAGTTAGTCTTAAAGGAGAAGGGATTTCTAATGGATCTGTGCCGCGTTCAATATTATTTTCTGATAAAGAGGAGGAACAGCAGGACTGGCCCCTTGCTGTTTATTCCAGCCCGCTTCCCTGAGAGCTTCAGCTGTAGAGACCCCGTTACTCATATGTTTTCATCAAAATTAGTTCTGTATTCTTCTGTTTGCTCTATTTCAGTATTTACAATGTCTTGTGAATAAACTCCCCCCTTTCCTCAGCATTTATCTCTTCATTCTGTGCTGTTATCGCCCTCTTTTTATTTTCAACGTATTGTCGTTTGTGAAATATTATAGTACCTGTAGCAGAGGAGCATTCTCCCTGTTGATTTGGCACGTTTTCCTCAGATACTGTCTCACACTGCGATGTTGTTTCTCCTTCCATTTGTTCGTTCCCTTCTTGGATTAAAACAGAAGCTGCTATGCTTTCTGGTGCTGTGCCAGACAGAGGACTGAGCTAGGGTTCCATGCTAGGACGCTCACTTGCTGGTATTTCTGTGTGTGAGCTTTTTTTTCCGATCCTCACTCCTTGCTTGCTTCACCAAATCATTTCCTAACCCTTGCGACTCTCGGCACACACTAGCCTTAGCGTATTCACTGCCAGTCACATTTTTTCCCAGGGTTGGTTTCTCTGTGCCTTCATTTGATATTTTGTCTCTCGGTTTGGCAGTTTCTGTGGTTTCTGCAGCTGCTGCATTAGAACACAGCTGGGAGCTATCAGAGTTAGGCAGCGTTTTCTCACTGTCTTCAGAGCAAGAATTCTACTTCGCAGTGCCGTTTGCTTGCACATTAAATCAGCTTCTTCTTCTTCTTGTAGGTTTAATAATACATAGTCCTTGTCTGTAGAATTTTGCACCAGTTTTACCTCAGCATGACTTAAGCTCTTGATGTCCTCTGGCATTAATTCCTCAGAAGTATCCATCTTTTCTTCATTCTCAAAATCTCTTTGAGTCACCAGCCCATCGGCCTCTTGCAGTGGCTGTACAAGGGAAGAGGCCCTCTCCCCCGCACACATAGCCACATCAGCACTTCCTCCTTCTTGTGCTGTCCGGCTCCAAACTGAGCTCCTCCACTGTGCAGGAAGTCAAGCCCCCTGCTGGCAGAGTAGGGGACTTTCCCCAGTGCCCTGGCCAAATTTCCCCCATTCACTAAGAATGCTACCAACATCTTAATCTGGTTCAAGGTCGGTTAGCATTCATCTGTATCACCCTCCCCCGGGTCGTGCCTGAAAATAGGCAGAATTTGTCAAGCGCACTTACCCAGTCAACAAAAACTAAATAAATAAATAAAATCAGACCCGCTTAAGAATCTCTGTGATGAACTGAGTTTGACTCAGGTAATCACTGACTCTACTAGACCAAACTATAAAAATCATCTCAACAGTTCACTATTCGACCTAGTCATTACAAATAAACCACATAAAATATTACAAAAAGCTATCTTCCATAATGATCTCAGCGATCATAATATAGTGGTATGTGTCAGGAACATTTTTAAAACTTACCCCTATCAGAACAACTGTCAATTAGAGGAGTCTGAGGAAGTTCAACTCAGCCAACTTTCTTGCAGACCTAAGGGATATTAACTGGCAAGAATTCTACCTTGCACCTACTACCAATGAGGCCTTACACATTCTCAACACTACCCTTAGCATCATCATAAATAAATATGCCCCAATGATCAGTCACAGGATCAAAATAGCCTCTTGTCCATGGTTTAATGGGAACATTAAAAAGGCTTTATTACAGGGGGACCAACTTTGGGCTACTGCAAGGCGTACCAAATCTCCTGAGGACTGGACAGCTTTTAGGGCTTGCCACAATGCTTGCACTAGGCTAGTAAGGAACAGGAAAGAAAATTACTACCTGAATGTTCTCGATTCTGCTAAAGAGAACCCTGCAAAAAACTGGCACACCTTCAAAGCAGTGGAAGATTGCAAAGAACCCCCCTACACTGTCTAATAAAATTCATTTTCAAGGTTCTTCAATTATTGACAAATCCACAATACTCGACAAACTTAATGAACAGTTTGCAACAGCAGGCCTTGCTTTTGATTGTTCACTAGCTGCCACCCTTCGCCCCTTTATCTTACAGTCAATTAATCTACTGAGCCCTTCCACTGATGCCACCTTCAGCTTTTCTACCATTACAAATACACAAGTTGAAGATCAGTTCATTACACTGGCTATCAAAACGAACACTGGAGCAGACAGCACTGATCCTTTCTTCTTGAAGCTAGGCTACTATTACCTCACAGCCCCGATTACACATCTTTTTAACTTATCCCTAACAGAGGGAACCGTACCCCCACAAATGGAAGGTAGCCTTTATTTTACCCTATTCAAATCTGGAGATCCTGCCAATATGAATAACTATAGGCCTATCTCAATCTTACCAGTACTCTCTAAACTTTTAGAAAAATTGGTTAGGTTACAGGTCAGGGAATTCCTTGAGAAACATCAACTGGTCAGTCCATTACAATCTGGCTTTAGACGGCATCATAGTACTATATCTGCCTTGTCCAAGGTAACAAACGATTGGCTAGAGGCCATGGATAACAAACAGTGCACAGGTGCTGTATTCCTAGACCTCAGTAAGGTTTTTGTTACAGTCGATCATGGTCTTCTCCTTGACAGTCTTAAAGAGCTAGTGTACTGCCTGGAAACTGCCTGCAATTAATTGTAACTTTCAGATGTAGGCAGCTATCATGTCTTATATCTCAAGTATTTTTTTCTTTTTTGTTTGCTAATTAGAAGATTTTCCACCAGGCAGTACTGGGGTGATGTGTGGAGCAGCACTCTGGAGGAATAAAAAAAGTCAGTTCTGTTCCTCCTACTACATCAACATTGAGACCACACTGACTATGGCATCACTAGTAACCAATGAGAACCATTTCTTACTGCCAGATTTCAGTTTCACATGAAGCAGCAGGGACTGGCTCTCCCTGGTTACTAGTGATGTCACAATTTCCTGCATTTTGATTGGTAGTTTGTGAAAGTCACTGCTCATGCTGCAAGGACTGTGGTGCCTCAAGGTGTTTGGTCTCATTTCTGATGATGCAGTGGGAGGAACAGAATTGACTTTTTTCCCCCTCCAGACAGAGTGGTGCTCCACACATCACCCCAGTACTGCCAGGTGTAAAATCTTCTAAATACCATTAGAAAAAAAAAATACTTGAGATATAAGAAGTGATAGTTGACTGCATCTGAAAATTACTATTAATCCCAAGCAGTACACTAGCTCTTTAAGGAACAGGGGTTCAAGAGCTCAGTAATAAAATGGGCCACCAGCTATTTAACAGATAACAGATAGACAGCAGCAAATCAAGGTTAACGGGACATTCTCCTTTCTACTCCGCCTGACAAGAGGGGTCCCCCAGGGCTCAATTCTGGCCCACCTCCTGTTTTTGTTATACGTCAGTAACCTGAACACTAACATTACGGACTCCAAAATCCACCTCTGTGCTGATGACACTGTGCTATACAGTTCCAAACCCTCACTTGCGTAAGTCTGCTCTGTTATCCAGTCCGACTTTAATCACCTTCAGAACAATTTAATAAAATCAAAACTCTTACTGAATGCCAAGAAAACTAAAGTAATGTTCTTCCAGCCACCCATTTCAAGTGCTCGCCCTAACTGTTGCCCCTCCACGCCCATTACTACACTTCTTGGTGACATGCTTGAAGTAGTGGACAGGTTCAAATATTTGGGATTCTTACTTGACTCACACTTATCATTTACACTTCACCTTGAGAAACTATTAATTAAACAAATTAAAGCAGAGGCTCAGCTTCTTCTTCAGAAATACAACTCTTCTCCCAGACATCCAGAATGAAACTAGTCCAAGCCACTTTCCTTCCCCTCCTAGACCATGCAGATACAATATACATTAACTGTGCAACCATCTACCTTCCCAAATTAGACACTCTGCATCATCGTGCTATCTGTTTTATTACCAATGTCCCAGCCAGAACCCACCATTGCACCCTATATAAGGAGTTAAGCTGGACCTCCCTGGCCACTCGGAAGCTTGTAGACTCCTATGCCTGTCCAAATAAAGCTCTCTTAAATAAACTCCTTCCTACATTACCACCCTTTCCCACTGCTCACATAGTTTGTGTGAGCTAGAGAAGAACACATATATTTCCCTAGAAGTGCCTAAAATTTGCACATGTTTTGGCAAAGCTGCAATCAGTTACACACTCCCCACAGCATGGAATAAGCTTCAAAACTTAATCCCACTACGTGCATTTAAAACCCTCATTAACAAAACCATCTCTGACACCTGCCACTGCCGTTCATTTTATTTTCTACTGCTACTCCCTTCCTCTGTTTTTCCTTTCCCTCATCTTCTGTACATTACATACGAGATTCTTGTGTCTGCTATACTATTCTGTATGCTTGGTTGTTGTATACTATTACTGTTTTTTTGTTATGAATACCTGACCTTGGTACCCATGTTAAGGTAGCCTGTTTGGAATGCAAATATGTATATATGTTTATATTGTAAATCCGTAGAATTGAATATTCTATTCTTCTTTCCTTTTTTGTACATTCATTTATTGTAAACCTTGTATATTTATTAATACCCTGCATCTTCTGATTGTGATTCCTACTACTATGTAATGTTCTGTTATGATGTATTGCTTGTTCAAGGGACCTCCTTGCAAATGAGCCTGCTCAAGTGGATTTATCCCTTCACAGTAAACTTGAACCTGATATGCTGCAGTCATTTTTATGTTTGCTTGCATGCATGTGCAAGAAACATAGTGCCACCATACGAGAATTTGTAGGTATGCCTCCCCCACTTCCAATGCCCTGCTCCCTTTTGCAGGCATGGTTGCACCGAGGCAATGACTGTCCGAGCTGTTTATGACAACGTTCAGATGCAGTGGTGTACAGTTCAGAGGAAAATACTGCCACAATCAGCGGTGGTTATATGTAGGCAATTTGCAGCAAATTGCCTACACGTACGTCTTCACTGCATCTGAACTGTCATAGACAGTTCGTCGCCCGCCCCACTTATGTAGCACGCTGAGAGCCCACCCCAGCATGTTCATGCACTCCCTCCACCCACGTGCACTGTAATGCCTTCGACGGGGTGCCCAACCCGGTCGGGCTCCACTGCCGCCTCAAACAGACCTTTCTAGGGTGCCACGCTGGGAGCCCACCCTCAGCGCGGACAAACGTCAGTATGGCCAATAGGGTGCCCAATCCGGCTGGCCACTGCTACCCCACAAAAAATAACCTTTCAGCTGTCACACGCTGGCTGCCCACCCCAGCGTGGCAAAGTTCAGCATCATCTTCCTGTAGAAGATGCCATGCTGGGAGTCCACCCCAACGTGGCAAAAGTCAGTATGGCTGACAGGGGTGCCCAATCCCCCGTCTGCTCCACTGCCACTCCCCCAAAATAACCTTTCAGCTACCATGCTGGGAGCCCACCCCAGCGTGGCAAAAGTCCTGCATCGTCTTCCTGCAGTAGAAAAAAAAAAAAACAGTCCCTCGTTGACTGTCAGGCCCTTCCTCCCTCCCCCAAACCGCGCCCACCCTCTGTGCACCCACCTCCCCACACCCCCTCATACTTACCCCCAGAGCCCAGCGCAATGATCTTCGGTGGACTGGGAACATGTCTGCACTCTTCAAAGCTGACCGCAAACTGAAGAAATGCCAGTAAGCTGTATAATTGCATAAATGTTTTTTTCAACATTGGTGCATATCTCGGCCATTTTGGGGAATCTTTTCACCAAATTTTCAACATGGGGTTCTTGGGGCCCCACCTCATGAACTCAGTCACTGTCATTTTGTTATTCGGTCCCAAAGGTGATTTGGCAGTTACTGCAGAACCACCTTTCAGGACAGGTAATGAAGCGACAGTGACACAGTTCAGAGGTGAGGCCCAAAAACTCTAAGTTTAGAAATTTGGTGAAAAATTCCCAAACATGACTGTTACGAGCGTGCATTGCGCAGTTCCTACATATGCGCGTAAGTTCGTGAATTGTTAATATTTTCATTCCAGATTCTTAATATTGCCATTTTACCACACCTCCTTATGAGCAGTACAGCTGTCATTTTTCACATCTTATCCAAAATGTGTTTTTGCCCATGTAGCGCACAATAGCGCAGTCGGTGTGCGAGATCAATGTTTGGGATAGATTAAGAAAATCACAGTGACACTGTTTATGAGTAGACGTCTTAAAATGGCTATGTTAAAAATTTGGTGACAACAGTCCATAAAATGACTGTGTTACGAGCGAGCATTGAGCAGTTTCCACACACCCTCATAAGTTCATGAACCTGTAATATTTTCAGTCCAGATTTTCAACACTGGCATTTTTCGACACCTGCTTATGAACAGTACAGCTGTCATTTTTTACACCGTAGCCAAAACGTGTTTTCGCACTTCCAGCAAAGAAATGCGTGGTCGTTGTGGGAAATCACTGTTCAGGACAGATTAAGAAAATCACAGTGACATTGTTCATGAGTGGAGGTCCCAAAATGCCTGTGTTGACAATCTGCTGTAAAGAAATCCCCAAACTAATTACATTACGGGTGTGTGTTGCGCAGTTTCTACACACGCTCGTGACTTCATCAGTTTTTGTATATGTTCATTGCAGATTTTCAACATTGCCATTTTTTACACCTCCCCATGAACAGTACAGCTGTCATTTTTCACATCCTGTTCGAAATGTGTTTTCACACCTGTGGTGCCAAATGGCGTAGTCGCCGTGCAAAATCAGCTTTCGGCTAACAAACTGATATTGCCACTGTTCATAAGGTGGGGGTCACAAAAAACCCATGTTGAAAATTTGGAGTGAAAATACCACGAACGCCTGAGGCGTTAGGGTTTCCGACCATAATGTCCCACCCTATTGAGACTGACAGGCATCAGGGGTGTGACTTGGGATTGTTGCCTGTAATGCTTATACCATTTCACCCCCACCCACACCCTGCAGCCAGTGAGAGGCATTGAGGTGTGCCTTGGACTGTTCGGCCCCAAAGTTCACCCCATTCTCCTTTACTGCACCCATCTCACCATATTTCCTGATGGAATGGGGTGAGCATAAGGCCCAAAGACCCCAAGGCACACCGTGCCACTTGGTATCTGCAGGGTAGGGTGTGGTGAAATGGTGTGGCCATTATGCCTGACGACCCAAAGGCACACCCCAGTGCCTGTCAGTCTCTGCAGGGTGGTGGTGGGTTTGGTTTCAGTTAAATACTTCACTGCCATTCCTATTATGCATCTTTCTCACTCCTACACTACCAATGCCAATGCCAGCAAGCAAACATTCGGCATTGACAAATACTTGGTATGCATGCCACTGTATATGGTATACGTGCTGTAGCCATCATGTACACTACTGCATACAGTACACAAGCTGCAGCCATTATGTGTACTAGTGTATACAGTGTACATGCTGGAGCCGTTGTGTGTACTAATGTATACAGTGTACATGCTGCAGCCATTATATGTACTAGTGTATATAGTGTACATACTGCAGCCATTGTGTGTGCTACTGTATACAGTGTACATGTTGCAGCCATTATGTGTACTAGTGCAGCCACTATGTGTACTAGTGTATACAGTATACAAGCTGCAACCATTATGTGTACTAGTGTATACAGTGTACATGCTGCAGCCATTATGTTTACTAGTGTAGTGTATACAGTATACCTGCTGCAGCCATTATGTGTACTAGTGTACATGTTGCAGTCATTATGTG
Source organism: Neoceratodus forsteri (assembly GCA_016271365.2). Classification (NCBI taxonomy): domain Eukaryota; kingdom Metazoa; phylum Chordata; order Ceratodontiformes; family Ceratodontidae; genus Neoceratodus; species Neoceratodus forsteri. The sequence goes on from JADMNL010000023.1 coordinate 548,080,709, forward strand.
TACTAGTGTATACAGTGTACATGCTGCAGCCATTGTGTGTACTAATGTATACAGTGTTCATGCTGCAGCCATTGTGTGTACTAGTGTATACAGAGTACATGCTGCAGCCATTGTGTGTACTAGTGTATACAGCATACATGCTGCAGCCATTGTGTGTACTAGTGTATACAGTGTACATGCTGCAGCCATTATGTGTACTAATGTATACAGTGTACATGCTGCAGCCATTGTGTGTGCTAGTGTATACAGTGTACATGCTGCAGCCATTGTGTGTACTAGTGTATACAGTGTACATGCTGCAGCCATTGTGTGTGCTAGTGTATACAGCGTACATGCTGCAGCCATTATGTGAACTAGTATATACAGTGTACATGTTGCAGCCATTATGTGTACTAGTGCAGCCACTATGTGTACTAGTGTATACAGTGTACTTGTTGCAGCCATTATGTGTACTAGTGCAGCCACTATGTGTACTAGTGTATACAGTGTACATGCTGCGGCCATTATGTGTACTAGTGTATACAGTATACAAGCTGCAACCATTATGTGTACTAGTATATACAGTGTACATGCTGCAGCCTTTATGTGTACTAGTGTGTACAGTACACAAGCTGCAACTATTATGCGTACTAGTGTATACAAAGCCGTACTCAATACTTATGACAAAGCTTACTACTAAGCTGCTAAGGACAACATAACTCTGGTATTGTTTGCATCAATCCTACCTGTACCAGCTTGTTTGTATCTATGTCTTAAGTTACTGTTATACTTATGTGTTGTACTGCTATACTGTGTATTTTCGTTTGTCTTACTGTGACAAGGTACCTTTATAAATGAGCCTATGGCTCAAAGGTTTTCCAAACTGCTGTTTAAATAAAATAAAATAAAATAGTGTATACAGTGTACATGCTGCAGCCATTGTGTGTACTAATGTATACAGTGTTCATGCTGCAGCCATTGTGTGTACTAGTGTATACAGAGTACATGCTGCAGCCATTGTGTGTACTAGTGTATACAGCGTACATGCTGCAGCCATTGTGTGTACTAGTGTATACAGTGTACATGCTGCAGCCATTATGTGTACTAATGTATACAGTGTACATGCTGCAGCCATTGTGTGTGCTAGTGTATACAGTGTACATGCTGCAGCCATTGTGTGTACTAGTGTATACAGTGTACATGCTGCAGCCATTGTGTGTGCTAGTGTATACAGCGTACATGCTGCAGCCATTGTGTGTACTAGTGTATACAGCGTACATGCTGCAGCCATTATGTGTACTAGTGTATACAGAGTACGTGCTGTAGCCATTATGTGTACTAGTGCATACAGTATACAAGCTGCAGCCATTATGTGTACTAGTGTATGCCGTGTACATGCTGCAGCCATTATGCACACTTACACCACACAGAGCAGTATTGTATTAGAACCTGTGTTATTAAGAGAAAGAATGTTGGCCTGGACACCATGCTTAACTCCCATTTTCTTTTGAACAGTGTTATGGGATTTTTAACTTCCACCTGGTCAGAGAAAAAGAGGAGCAGAAGGGACCTCATTTTAATGTCTTACGATAAGGATGACACCCCCAACAGTGCAGGCCCCCCCCCATTGCATACCGCACTGCAGTGTCTGTTAAATATTAACAGCAAGTGCAGGGTCCAGGACTTGAACCCACAGCATGGTGAATTTGCACTCTTTGTGTTTTGCCAGAAGCTGCTGAGGGAGGGGATGGTACTGGGACAGATGGTACTTTGAGAATTGTATCCCAAGAGCAGAAGGCTGATGATCTGCATAGCCCCTTGGAATCAATAAATCCGACATCTCAAGCTCCTCTCCTGAAAAACAGAGCCTCCCCACTCCCCGAGGTGCCATTACTCAGTGTAAATCTCTGTGCTTATTCCCCTTCATGGCTGCCATTTTGAAGGAAGGTTGAACTATGGAATGTTGTGAGGCAAAAATGAGCTAATGGTGGAAATGAGAAGCACAGACTATTTTTGTGGGGCTTCCTTTATTCAGATATGGATACTTGCCAGGAGACATGAAATCCCTGAGATCCGACTGGCAGGGCAACATTTAAAAGTGTAAAACCAGTCGCCAGGCAAATAACCTCACATACATATGCTGTCTTGATTAAATATGATGTCTGCATTTGGCAGGCCACATGGGATGGAAAACTACTAGCTGTCCTTGCTTTAAAGCAGCAGTATAAATACTGCGCCTTGTATGTATTTGTGCTGTATTCGTATATTACTTACTGCTGCTGTTTGTAAGAACAGCTCTGGAAGATGTTTTCCTGTATCTTTTTGTAACTTGTTACCTGTACCTGTTACCTTCCCATTCCCTCCTCATCCCCCAGGTCACAACTGGAAACAAGCAAAAAACAAATAAAAAAGCACTCGCACTCCAGAGTCAGGGGAGTGTAACCCCCTGGCAGTTAAGTGCTGAAATGAATAACAAATTCAGCTTAAATTCAAAGGGAATAAAGCATTTATTTTGCTTAAATGACTGCAAACACTCCCTACATCCAGGAATGCTACTTCAGATACCACGGCGCATTGCCAGTTAAGGGGGTTCGTCAGGGGGTCATCCAATTCATTAGGGGGTACCCCTCTTTGAATTTAAGCTGTATTGTGATTCATTTCAGCATATAACTGCCCCCTTCACTGGGGTTACACTCTCCTGGCTCTAGAGTGCGAGTCCTTTTTTTTGTTTTTTTGGTTACATTGGGGCGGCAGCCCGTGACTCGCACCCTGCTCAGCTTGCAGTGTCACAACTGGAAACAAGTCTTCTGGGCTCTGCTTGTTTACCTGGTAAAATATGTTTAAAGAAACAAGTACAGTTCTTTTCAACAATAATGTTTTTCTGGCAAATATATCAATATACATATTTTTCTTTTTGTTGTCTTTCATTCCTGAAGTAAGACATGGGGTTTTGAAGATTTTAAAATGTCTCATTCCTGTGCCACACCCGCCATGAAAAACGGAATATCTTGGTACGGTGCTGTGCTGTTTACAATCAGAAATGCATGCTAGCAGCACCCCTAATACATCCACAGTATGACTCTAGCATGCACATTCAACAGGGAACCTCAACAGAGGAGATTGTGTGGCACCCATCTTTAATGATGCGAGTCATTAATTACAAAAGACATGAGAAAACTCATTTCCACTATCCCGGGTCCTTCTCTATCTAACCCTGCCACATAAGCCCTAATCTGGAAATACTGAAATAGGTGTCCTCCCCCAGATTCAGCCTCAGGCGCAAGTCCAAAAATAAACAAATCCCTCCCGTACTACGGAGAGCCTTCAAATTCCTTATACCCCTTCTCTCCCACGTCTTAAATACAGGGTCCTCCCACCCTGGTAGGAAGTATGGATTTCCAGCTATCGGTATCAGATAAGTATCCAGAGCCTTTGCCCCCTCTGTTTCAGTAGCCTATCCCAACTATCCAGAGCTGCTTCCACCAACGGGTTCCTAGTCTTCTGCCTTTTATATGCCCACCTACCCCGCCTTTCAAGGTGCGCTGAGGGTCTCGCCGTGCAGCCCCATTGCTCAAGGTCTAGCCACCTTGCGGCCAGGGGTAAGTGTATTCAGTCACTGATATTCTTCTGTTGTGCTGCTAAATGGTAGGTCCCTATATCTGGGAAGTTTAACCCCCCCCCTTCACAGTATCTGTCTTAAGGTGCTGCAGGCTTATCCTAGGGTGTTTCCCTTTCTAGATAAATACAGAGAATAATCCCTCCAACCTCTTAGTATCCTTTCTGGACAGCCCCAAGTGCAGCATCTGCATAGTATAGACCAGCCTGGGGAGGATATTCATTTTAATTAAATTTATCCTCCCGAGCCAAGAAATTGGGAGAGACACCCACTGTCTCAAGTCAGTTTCCACCGTCTTAAGAATCGGACTATAATTTAGGCCATAAAGGGAGCCCAGGGACCACCCAATTTTAATTCCCAGGTATGTAAAGTGCCCACCTACTCTCTTAAAGTCCCATCCCTGACCCCGTCCCATATCTTTGGGGAGCCTCATAATTTCAGATTTATCTAAGTTAAGCTTGTACCCTGAGAACTGCGTAAACCTCTCAACCAACTACAGAAGAGTGGTCATTGATCTCTCGGGTTTTGTAATGAAGAGCAACATGTCATCCGCGTACATCGTGAACTTGTGTTACTCCCTTGAGACCCCTCAAACCCCTCAAATTCACTTGTCCTTCCGAATGGCTATCACCAGTGGCTCTACCACTAATACACAGAGCAGCAGTGATAGCGGGCATCCCTGCCTAGTGCCCCTACTCAAACCAAAACCCCCAGAAAGAGTGCCATTTACCAAAACCTTTGCACAGGGGGAGTCATATAGTGCACGCACCCAGCCCACAAACATGTCCCCTGGACCAAACAAGGGCTAATGTCGCAAATAAATCGTCCCATTCCACCTGGTCGAAGGCCTTTTCAGCATCCATAGAAATGACACATGTGTCCTCTTTCCTCTTTTCCGCCCCCCAGATGACATTAAGGAGTCTCCGCACATTATGATATGATAAATGCCCCTTAATAAACCCAGTCTGGTCTGGGTGGAATATATCAGGCAATACTTCTTCCAGACGACTCACCAACACCTTTGCAAATATCTTGGCATCGCAGTTCAAAAGCGAAATCGGACAAAAGAAGGAGCACTCCAAAACATCCTTTCCCACTTTGGGAATCAAACAGATCACCTTGTCTGAGAAGGTGTCTGGCAGTCTCAAAGCCTCCCCTTCCTGCTGCTGAAAGGTGTCACACAGTGGACCAACCAGGTGACCCACCAAACATTTATAATATTCCACTGGGTAACCATCCGACCCACTTGCTTTGCCACTCTGAAGCCGCTGAATGGCCCTCAACACCTCTGCCCTCTTAATAGACCATTTAGGGCCTCTTTCTGCTCCTTTATCAATTTGGGCAGCTATAAAGCATCCAGGAAAGCTTGTCCCCACTCCCCAGCCCCCTGCCCCCCATGCCGTCGTATACAATGTTTCATAAATTCTTTGGAAATACTCCCGAATCTGTGGGGTGGATTTATGTAACACCCCCTTCTGTTCTTGATTGTTGATATGTGAGTTGTGCCCCTCCCCCCATGCATCAGTCAAACCAACAAGGGACCAGGCTTGTTTCCCCATTCATACAACCTTTTCTTGTCAAATGTCCAAGCTGTTCTATCTTCCCCACTAAGTAGCGTATTCAGGGTCTCCCTAGCTGCTTTCAAGCCGTCCCACACCACTGTGTCCTCCCCATTTGTAGCCCGCCTCTCCAAGTCCCTCACTCTAGTTTCCAACTCCACTCTCTTAGCCTACTTCTGCTTTTTAACTTTAGCTACATATTTGATAATCATCCCCCTCATATATGCTTTTCCCGTGTCCCAAATGATGGCCCTACTGGTGGGGGAGTTTGCATTAGCTGTTATATAAGTTTCTTATTGTTCTCCTAAGTATTCTGTGAAGTATTTGTCTCCCAGCAAATATGTCGGGAATTTCCAAGGGGGAAGGGTCCTCTCTCGACTTGTTCATTGTTAAAGACACAGTCACCATGGCATGGTCCAAGACATGGATAGGACCATGCCGCGTTGCCTGCACCCTTCCATATCATGCCTGCGGGAGAAACACATAGTCAATCCGCGACCAAGTGCCATGCAGATTGGAAAAGAAGGTGTACTCCGTTGCCCCAGGATTCACTTCCCTCCATCCATCTGCAGCTCTACCATTCCCCTACGCCACTGGCAAATTGCATCATGTTGGTGGCCTGTACCCTAGGAATGATCTAGGTGAGGGTCCAGGGTACAATTTAAATCACCCCCTAGAAGTAGGCTCAGGAATTGCTCCTTTATTAAAAGTGAGAGCATAGTGTTATAAAAAGTGGCCTCAAACACTGCTAGTGCATACATAGTACCAAACATTACTTGCTCCCCCACAACAAAAATATATCTTCCCCCAGTCCGGTCTCTAACCACTCGTTGCACCCGAAAGGGAAGATGTTTGTGCAGAAAGACAGCGACCCCTCTCTGATGTGCCTTGAAAGAGGCTGCAAAACATTTCCCCACCCAGCCCCATGCCAGTTTGACGTGCTCCGCCGCCATGAGGTGTGTTTCTTGCCAAAGCACCACTTGGACCCCCCGCATCCGTAGAGCCATGAGGAGACTCGCACACTTCACAGGGGTCGCTATCCCTCTGACATTCCAGGAACATATATTTAGGTCTTGGCGGTTAGCCATTAGGATAATATACTCTTGTCACAGTACCCCCCATGTTGAACATGAGAACCTCCATTCCAGCCCTGAGACATGGAGCAAGTGCCCCACTCCAGTTTGTCTTATCTCTCCAACGCACCTGAAGCACCATAACCCTGTGATCGCAGTTCTGTGTGCAAAAACATGTCAGTAGTAAAACAGTAACAATAATCCAGCCATAGAAAAAACAGTCAAACATACCCCCTCCAACATTTCTAGCAAACAAATTAACCATACCCCCCCACATGTCCCTTTTCCACTGTAATTTGTGAGATCTGCCCCTTAATCCTTTGGTCTAAGAACATACCCCAACATCCCTCCCCAAACACTATCTGCCAACTATGCTTAAATGCCATTAAAATCCCTCTAGGTAGTAGTGCCCCCCACCAGAGGTATACAGTATAATCGCCCATTCATGCAAATTTCTCCCCCGAACCTCCCCTGGTATCTAGTTTATCCATTCAGAGCCCACATCAGTATATGCCCAGAAAATCCCCTTTGCAGTTACCCGTATTTATGGGGCTGCTCATACACTGCCATCGGATCAGGTCGTTCAGATGAGCCAAGTCCCCCCCGAATATGCGCCCCTTCGAGTAGCCCTTTAATTACATATGGGGCCCCACCTGGATGATATTAATTCAGCATGGGGGGTCATCATCCTCCACTTCTTGAATCGGTCCCCCAACTGCAAGACCACATTCCTCCCTCCATATTTGTTCTTTTAGCCATGAACAAACAAACCCCATGTTCCAGGCCGTAGCATCCAGCTGACTAAGCAAGTTTCCCCACACGCTTCTCCCTGTCACTGCCCATCATGTAGCAATCTCCCCCCCCCCACGCTTCCATATGTTTTAAATTATAAGTCCTCTGAGTTTGCCTACAGCTAAAAAGCAGCTAAGAAAAGAGCAATCACAGAGTATCTTGCATTAATTTGCAAGCTAAGCAATTCAAATTCTGCATTGTTCTGGATGCTTTCCACAAGGACCCTGCACCTCCTGGTAACGGGGAGTGGGAGAAGGGAAGAAGAGTCCATCCTGAGATAAAATGAGAGAGAAAAACAAACAACATTGCCCACCCGGTCAAGAAGACAGCACATGTCCCCAGAACATGGTAACAGCCCTCAATTAAACAACAAGCAGAGAGGAACCAGTTATATCAGATAGCCCCCCCATGTGCCAACAAGGCCTTGAAACTTTAGCGCTGCTCAGGGCTTGTACTTCACCCATTCTTTTTTCGTAGATCGTCTACAATTTTGCCACTTTATCTGCTTCCCAGAACGAGTATGTTGCTCCCTCATGTTTTACCTTGAGAGTTGTTGGGTAAATCAAATAATTTCCCACCTTAAGAGAGCGAAGGGTAGCCATGGGTTCTTTGAACTTTCTGCGCCAGTTGAGGAGTCTCACAGAGTAATCCTGGGAAAGAAAGACTTGATGACCCTCCATCAGAAGCTGGCCTTTCTCTTGGAAAGCATGTAGCACTGTTTCGCGGTCTTGGTAATGGTGAAACCGCATAATGATTTGGCGGGGCAGTTGCCCTGCAGGTGGCCTGGGCATAACCACCTCATGTGCATGCTCCTACTTCAACCTTCCATTCTTTATCTCCAGTCCCAATAATTTCGGTAGGGTTTCTGCACAGAAGTCCAGAGCATGTCCTCCTTCAATCCCTTCTGGTATGCCACACAGGCGGAGATTAAGTCTCCTGTGGTAATTTTCTTGGTAATCCACTGCCTCCTTCATGTCCTCCAGCTCTTTATACAGGGCCAGTATCTGCCTCGGGACTCCCTGTAGCTTATCCGCCATTCTAGATATGCGCTCCTCTGCCTCTGTTAAGCGTGTCCCCTGGCAGCCTGCTGGGTCAACACCTCCTGGAGCCCGTCATCAGTGCGGGTTTCCAATTTATAAAGTCGCAGTTCCAAGACCTCTAGGACCTGGCCTGTTACCTCCTGACCCATAGCGCGCACCTCTGTGGCTGAAAGTGACACTACATGATGGCTCTCGGCCTGCGTACAAGCCACACTTTTCTTTGCTGCTTTACCGGTTGCTTGCTGGCTTTTACTGGCACCTGACGACAGATACTCGTCCATACCAGGATACTGCTCGATCTTGTAAAAAAATAAACCGTAAGTAAGGATGATTTAGTGCTTTTCTTAACTTTAAATTACCTCAGTGAGGAGGAGCGAGATGCAGACACATCTGGTCTTTTCAAGTGCTCATCAGCGCCCCGCTTACTTTAATTATGTCAGAAATGTGTTATTGCTGAGAACTATATGATGATATTTTTTGCCCACTAACAAATACTGCTGCTTGAAATGGAACCTCAGATGTGAATCCCACCTTCGCTACCACCACCGCCACACTGTGTGGCACTAAGCAAGTCACATGGCCTCCCTTAACCATAACCAACTCTCAGTCGCACTCTCTGGTTAACCTCCCCGAACTTTCTTAACTTTGGGCAATCTCACTTACTCCCCACGCACACTGGATAGCTTCTGCAACTGTTTGTGGTTTGTAAAGTGCTTTGGGATGCAGAATGTGTATAGAAGAGGCTATATAAAACCAAATTCCTTTTCTTTCCTGATTGCAAAGTCCCATTGATTTTTTCTCTCTCTTTTTAGTGGAGCATTCTTTTTGCAGCATGAAAGAGGTTGCAAAACTCCCAGAGGCTTACTTTAATCTGAAGTGGGGTAGTGGTGCTGTAAAGCACCATAGAGGAAAAGGACCTAGGGGTCATGATATTGGACAGCCTTAAAACAACAGCACATTGCAACAGAGATATGAGCAAGGCAAACAGGATGCTGGTATGCAAAGGGAAGGGGGTAAGCAACAGAAGTCAGGAGGTGATCCTCCCACCGCTCAGGTGACTTGTGTGACCACGCCTGGAATACTGCGAAAGGCACTGGAGTCTACACCTGAGGAGAGACTGCAACAAGGAGGAAGCAGTGCAGTGCAGGGCAGGCGAGACGGTCCACAGACTGGGAGGGGGGATAGATATACGACGAGAGGCTGCGGGACAACATGTACATCCTTGAGAAGAGGCGGTCAAGGGGCGACATGATCGAGGCATACAAGTACCGGCATGGGATAACTGGGGTGGACGCCAAGAAACCTTTCTCCTTGTGCTCAAATACAGGGACAAGAAGGAGCTCACTTAAACTTGCAGGGGAGATTCAAAAGGGCCATCTATAAGCCTTTTTCATAAAAAAGCGTGATGTAAGAGTGGAACAAGCTGCTGGAGGAAGTGGCACAGGCCAAATCAGTGAACATCTTCCAGTAGGGATGGGACAAGCAAATGGGGTTAGTTAGAAAGGGGTGCAGAAAGAAAGGGGATGGCCACTAGGACCAGTGCCGAGTAGTTAGCTGGGGGGCAGACTGGATGGGCCGACAGGCCTTGTTTTGCTGTCTTGTCTATGTATCTGTGTTTAAAATTTCCACTGGAGTCAGATTGACTGCCAGAATGCAACTACCTTTCTTTTTAATTTTAGAAATACAGTGCAACTTTTTATTGTTGTGTTACATTTGTTTAACCAGGTAGTGGGTGGACTTAAAATAGATTTCAGCCATGCCAGACAATTAGCACAATATGGCACAGTGACATTTTGATTGATTTCAAACCAGGCAGGTGACACATTAAGAGACGCATCACATGTTAAGTGGTTAACTCTCTATTTAATGTAATGCAGAATGACAGTTTACCATGGTATCAAAAGTTTCAGTACTCAAGCATAGCCAGTAAGCTATCACTGCAGCAGGTCAACAGCAGGCTTTTTGCAAATAATCTTGCATGTCTCCTAACCAACCTTTAATATGGTCTGAAAAGTTAAATACAGCGATCAGAGTCTAAGGAGGAGATCTAGGCTGTTCCAGTGATTGAAATAATCATACAAATAAAAATCCTCCCGGCCAGGCAGTATGTGGCAAGTTGCCCAAATACTCCCATATTCATTATGGTACTAAGGAATCATCTTCAGACATCATATAACCTACTGTATATACACCTTTACAGCTACAGTATTTACAACTTTTTTTCTGGAATCTCTTTTTACCTCCTTCTCGCTCATGTACCCGGTCCCCACTCCTTCAGGAGACACATATTGCAATCTCCCCGCTCCGCGACCTGCCCGACCTATCCCGGTGAGTCTCCATGGAGCCGTGGCAGTGCCCCCCCAGGTGGGTACGGGTCTGGGCGGTGACACCCTAAGGATTTTGAATGCGTCGGACTTACCGGGACGTTAGGCAGGCGCAAGCAATCAGGGTTTCTGCTGTTCAGATCTCCATCATCTAGGAGACCGGGCACAGTTGTTTTTCCACTGTTCTTGGTGGGATTGGCACACACCTTGGCATCATGGCATCACTGCCAATGTCACCACTCCCCAACCCCTCAAATTGGCTTCTACGCTTACTGTGCCTCCTGCTTCCATGAAGAACACAGACCGTAACAAGAAACCCCCCTCCTCCTGGGAGAGAGAGCTGTCCATCAGATGCTCGATCCTCTCCCACTCATGCTGACCCCTGACAGCCCAGGCTCGTTCCCGAACCCAGGTCGCTGGCGCAGCGTGAGGTGTGGCGTTCAGCACCTCAACCCTCAGCACCACCGGGCTGGTAGTATTTACAACTTTATACCTACAGTATATATGACTTTATAAAATTGGTGAGAAAAATCAGTGAAAATACTGTCTCCTGATTGGACAAAACACCGCATGACCATGCATTATCCCACAACGACTGCAAACCTGCACTTTTTTCTATTTTTTCACCCCCAAAAACAATTCTGGCCATTTTACAAGACTGATAATCCACCACAGGATGTGCTGTCTGCTCTGATGAATGGATGCCTTGAGTGGTTGAACACACTCAGCCTGTAGTCTCATGCCTTACAACACACACCAAGACATGTGTATATCTCAGCACAACTGCACCGTCATCACTACAAGATCCCGAACACATTCACCCAACACACTTTAACCTGACCCCACATTCCTAAAACTCAGAATCCTGACAGTGGTACCCCCCCGGAGTTTGTAATCTTGTAAGGGGGTGTGGGGGACCAAGCCCTGAAGCTTGGAGTGCAAGCAAAATCCACTGTTGGGATTTTGAGTTTCAGGAATGTGGCGTGAACAAAATAATAATGACATAACAGTGTTGGAATCTCATAGTAGATCCACCGCACCTCTTGCAGAGGATTATCTTTTACTTATACTTACAGTATACATGACTTTATACAGACAATGTGTACTTTGCACCTACAGTATATAGGACTATAATACACGGATGGGAACTTTTCCCCGTAGAAAAGGTTATCATTTATTTCCCTGTATACCGATGAAGTTGGAGGGAGGGCGATTCAGAGGAAACGTGAGGAAGAATTTCTTCACAGAAAGGGTGGTAGACAATTGGAACACCCTGCCAGAGGAAGTGGTGGGGGCTGAAACAATCACGGGATGTGAGAATGCATGGGATAGATATAAGGGAATCCTGGAGGTCAGGGGTGAGGGGCAACAGACTTCTAGAATAACGTAAAGGGAACTTACAAGCTCAAATGAGCAGACTGGGTTAGCCATAGGCCCTTATCTGCCAACAGTATCTATACATGTGACTAATCTATCAGAAGTATTTACCTGCACTAATCAGAGAATTACAGCTACATACCTGCACTAATTAAAGCTGTATACCTACACTAATCAAACAGTTAATGGGGCAATATTGATAACACAATTAACACATCATTAGTAAGCTACCCCAACCAATTAACAAGCTGCAAACAAACCTGGAAAAAGACATACAAAACCCTCCCAAACCCAGAAATCCCCCAAACTCCTACCTGCACTCACTACACACTATTCCCTGCTTGCTGCAAGACCTTCAGGTGCCATAACATGATCGTACATGTGATCTCCATAGCAATAACCATCTAATGTATTATATTCAATAAACAATGGGTGAGGGTGGAACACTCGGAAGTAAACCCATCTCAGGGGCTAATTATGGCAATAAAGTCAATCACCCTTCAGGCTTTTGGCCTTAAAGCCCTAATTAGCCCCCCCCCCGATAGGTATACATCCTTGCATGCCACCCTTACCCATTATAAATTTTTTATTTTCACCTATAATATATTGAATATGACTTTATACCTGTAGTGTATACTGTATGATGTTATACAGTACCTTCAGTATATACAGTAGGACTTTATTCCTACAGTACACAGAGGGATTAACCCATGACAGAGCATGGGTTTACTGAGCATTAATCCATGCCTTGGGGTGGAGGGTTGTGAGGCATGAGGCCATAGGCCGAGTGACTTCAATCACCAAGGCGTGGATTAATGCTCAGTAAACCCATGCTCTGGAGTGGGTTAATCCACTTATAAAAATGTGCAACTTTATTTTAGAGGTTTACCTAAATAAATATAAAAAAAAACACTGTTTACATGCATTTGTAATAAAATAGTTCTTCCACCTAATGGGTTTGTCCTTCACAGGATGCCATAATTGTAGTTCTCCACTAGGTGGATTTGTCCTAATGAGGATGCCGTAGTTGTAGTTTTTTATGTTTCTCTGGTGGAGTGATCTGAAAAGGTCCTTTTATATTGCTGTCACTCAGGATTTTGTAGTGCGGCAAGGCAACTGTGGATTTACAGGGGATTAATCCATTGTCAGATGACCTTTTTGACAAATCAGAATACAGGATTTTCGGCATCCATTTTATAAACAACTTTATACCTATAGTATATACAACATTTTACCTTTAGTAGGTACAACTTTAAACCTACTGTGTATATGACTTTACACCTACAGTATATACAACTTTATATATACAGTACATACTACTTTATAACTAGTACATACAACTTTATACCTGCAATATTTGCAACATTATACCTTCAGTCGGTACAACTTTAAACCTACAGTGTATGTGATTTTACACCTACAGTATATACAACTTTATACATACAGTACATACTACTTTTTATAACTATACGACTTTATACCTACAGTATATACAAGATTATACTTTCAATAGGTACAGCTTTAAACGTACTGTGTATGTGACTTTACACCACCAGTATATACAGCTTTATACCTACAGTATATAAGACTTTATACCGGCAGTGTATATGACTTTACACCTACAGTATGTAGCACTTTATACCTATTGTATATAAGACTTTATACCTACAGTGTATATGATACACCTATGGTATCTATGACTTTATACCTAGAGTATACATGACATTATTTATTTTATTTTGTGAGAAAATCAGTTTACAACCTTTGAGCCAGGGGCTCGTTTCCAAAGGTACCTCGTCACATTGAGGACATACAAGCATTTTAGATTACACAGTACAGGTTTTTTCTCAAGTAGGCGTTCATCAGAGGCGCCACGTCACACTGTGGTCAAACAGAAATACATTTGAGTTACAGGGTACAGGTATTTGAGATAGTTCTTATACAAGTTGGTTACATATGTTGAGCAGTCTATTACCAGAAGACAGCAGGCACTGGCCTGGTTATACTTAGGTATGGTGAGCCTGGAAGGGGTGGGCTAGGTGGAGAGCCGCCCGGCGGGTGTTGTCACGAGTGGAGAGGTCGAGGTCAGGGCCTCATTCAGAGACAAGAGCAGCTGCGGGTGTTGAGGAGGTGGCTTCGAAGGGTAGTTTTGAATTTGGAGATAGTGGTGGCATTGGTGATGGGAGCAGGGAAAGTGTTAAACCAGAAAGGGGCTCTGTAGCAGAAGGACCTCTGACCATGAGTGGTTCTTGACCTGGGGACCAGAAGAGCGGTCTTGCTGGAGGACCGTGTTGCAATTGTAGGTGGGATCTGGTGGATAGATGCAGTCACCCCTGGAGGGGAGAGCCCAAGAAGGGTATTTTTAGTGAGGAGGCAGGTATGATAGTGAAGCCGTTCATCAAGGGTCAAAAGTTTAGCATCATCATACAGTTGACAGGTGTGTGTGAGCCTGGGGCACCAGTAATCAGTCTGCAAGCCTTGTTTAGGGTTATGTGGATTTTTTTGAGGGCAGTCGTGTCGGCAGCGCCATAGACTGGTAAGCCATAGTCTACAAGGGATAGTACTGAGGACGTAACAGCGAGCTGGAGAGCATTTGGAGGGAGGCAGTTTCTATGGCGGAAGAGGATGCCAAGCCGTATGTTGGTTGTGGATGCAAGTGCATCAATGTGGTCGTGGAATGTGAGGGCTGAGTCAAAGGTAATCCCGAGGTATTTGTAGGAGCAGACTTGTTCCAGAGGTTGGTTGGTACTAGGAAGGATATGGAGTGGGTGATTTCTAGCTTTGTTTTGGGGGTGGGCAAAAAGCATAGCTTTGTTTTTTTTTTAGATTAATGATGAGTCTGCGCTCCTTAAACCTACTGGGTATATGACTTTATGTTTACAGTGCATAAGCCTTTATACATACATTATATTTACAGTATATACAGCATTGTATCCCTACAGTATATAACACTTTACATCTAAAGTATATACAACATTATACCTACAGTATTTGTTTTAATTTTATTTATTGCATTTTACCAGGAAAGTGGACTGTATCAAAGATCCATTTTCAGCTACGCCTGGGGAAAAGGGGATCAAATCAAATCAAATTTATTTATAAAGCGCCTTTCAAATTCAAGGCGCTGTACAACAATAAATAAAACAAAGACAGAAAATCCAAACATTGACAACCATAACTATAAAGAATAAGCCAAAGTAAAAAGATGTGTTTTTAAAGCAATTTTAAAACTGTCAATGGTCGGGCATTCTCTTAACCAGCGAGGTAGAGAATTCCACAGAGTTGGAGCCCAAAAGGCAAAAGCACGAGATCCCGATAACTTCAAACGAACCCTGGGAATCTCTAGCAATCCCTCACTGGCGGAGCGGAGAGGACGGAGGGGGCAATAGGGAACCAGAAGATCTTTCAGGTAACCGGGTCCCTGATCATGTAGGGCTTTAAAGGTTAGTAAACCAACCTTAAGATAATCACATCAACAGGCAGCCAGTGCACTGCTGAAGCACAGGCTTTAATATGACTGGTTCTAAAGTCCCAGTCAAAAGCCTGCATGCTCTGCACCAGCTGAAGGCGGATATCAACCCCTGGTAGCCCTAGGTAGAGGAATTGCAGTAGTCCAGACGGGTGGTAACAAAGGCGTGGACTAAAGTTGGAAGGTCCTCCGGGAATCAGATGTTTCACCCGGCGATATTCCTCAGATAGTAAAGAGGATTTGACAACAGCTGACACTTGTGATTTTAAGGTCAGACCGTCATCAAAATAATGCCCAGATTTCGAACCTGAAGAACTAGAGGCGGTACACCACCAAGTAATAAGCTCGGTGGCTTTCCAACACCTAGTCCCCCAGGACGACCTGAATCCACAACCAATACCTCGGTCTTGTCGGGTTAAGTTTTAACCAGCTCGAACTCATCAAGTTCTGATCTCA
The DNA here is from genome assembly GCA_016271365.2 of Neoceratodus forsteri. Lineage (NCBI taxonomy): Eukaryota > Metazoa > Chordata > Ceratodontiformes > Ceratodontidae > Neoceratodus > Neoceratodus forsteri. The sequence goes on from JADMNL010000023.1 coordinate 548,096,394, forward strand.
TCCAGGCAGTTATTAAGTACAGAGAGTGCATCACTCTGATCGGGAGAAAGGACATATACAGCTGAGTATCATCTGCATAGCAGTGAAAACTCAAACTGTATCTCCTGATGATTTCTCCCAATGGCAGCATATACACTGCAAACAACATGGGAGCTAAAATGGAGCCCTGTGGTACCCCACATGGTAGGGAGAAAGCGTCAGAGGAATAAATTCCAGTGACAACTCTCTGAGACCTACCAGTAAGGTAAGAACGAAACCACTTGTGGACTGTACCAGACAGCCCGCAAAAGACCCGCAGTCGCTCCAATAGCACCCCATGGTCTACAGTGTCAAATGCCGCAGAAAGATCAAGAAGGACCAAGATGGTACAAGCCTTTCGATCTCTAGCCATTAGGAGGTCGCTCAATACCCGAACAAGGGCAGTCTCAGTACTGTGCCTTTTCCTGAAGCCAGACTGGAGAGTATCATAGACATTATGAGAGGTGAGATATTCATCCAGTTGCAATGCAACTGCCTTTTCAATAACCTTACCAACAAATGGCAGGTTAGAGATAGGCCGGTAGTTAGCTAGACAGTCTGGGTCCAAGGAGGATTTTTTAAGGAGTGGTCGAATTACCGCCTCCTTAAGGGGATCAGGAAAAAACCCCATCTCCAAGGATTTCCAGACAATGTCAGCAAGGATAGGGTAGATAACTTCTACACAACCTAGTAACAGCGGTGTAGGACCCGGATCCAAACTACAACTAATTGGTCGCATTGTTTGGATGATCTTCACAATGTCCATGAATTCCGTGTGGTGAAAATCCAACCAAACAGGCCGAGTTAGATACCACCAGTCGTCACCACAATCCCCGAAGGAGGCGGACCAATACGGACCTGATGCTGGCAACCTTGTCTGCAGAAAGCGGCGAACTCCTCGCATCTAAGCTGAGAAAAAGCTTCTCTAGGCTGAAGACAGACTGGATTGCACAGTCTGTCCACAGTCTGGAAAAGCTGAGCCGGTCGATTCCTTGCAGCAGAAATCTCTCTGGACAGAAATTCTGCCTTCTTACGAGTGATTTCTGATTGGTAGCCTTCATAATGGGCTAGCAATCTAAGCTTGTCAGCATCAAGGCCCGATTTCCAGGCTCTCTCCAGCCTTTGGCCTACTCGCCTTAATTCCTTCAAGGAGCCATCAAACCATGGGCTCCTTGAGCGGATAGTGAGAGGCCGAACACCTAACAGGAGCAATTTTGTCCAGAGCATCTCTCACAGCCTCATTATAGGCAGAGACAAGATCATCTAGACTCATGCATTCACCCGACAAACTCGATAGATCCAGCACCGCCATTAGGTCATCGGGGCCGATACCCTTAAAGGCGGTATTGGACCATCTCCGTGAGGGCAGACCTATTAGAGGCCCTGAAACTGAACCTTATGGTGTAATGATCCGACCAACTGATTGGTTCCACCCCAAATCAGTGATCTCCATACCCAAGAGAAAGACCAGATCCAATGAATGACCCCCTATATGGGTAGAGGTGGTAACCACCTGTGTCAGGCCCAGTGTATTCATCAACTGGAGGAGATTTTGACCAAAATGAGAGAGTTCATCGTCGACCCAGGCGTTGAAGTCGCCCAGAAGTATTAATCTGGGAAACCTCAACACCAGGTCGACAATGAAGTCTGCAATCTCCTGTAGGAATTCGCCTCCGTCACCTGGTGGATGGTAGACGAGGAGAATCCCACAACCTGCACCCTCACCCAGGATATATTCAAAAGATCTGGTGTTCCCCAATGGCACATCCACAAGGCCCAGTTCAGATTTAAACATAATGGCCACACCTCCGCCCCTACGATCCAGCCTTGGACGGTGTATCACTGAGAACCCGGCTGGATTTGCCAAGGCCAATATAGGGCCAGGATTTTCATCCAGCCAGGTCTCGGTGATGCAAGTCAGATCAGATGACCCAACAAGATCAGCTATAATAGCTGTCTTGTTTTTATAGATCTGGCATTGCACAATACGCCAAGGCAGGATGAGATCGCCGGGAAGACACGGTACCTGTCGAAATCTTAGGACTCTTGGGTATGGGGACAAGATAAGAGCAACCTCTATCCTGACCCCATTTACACTAGGACGTCTTCTGGACCCTAGAACCCCAATCAGTCCTCCTCTCCTGTCCCCACAAGGCCCAGCTTTCCACCTTCGTCCTTGCCTCTTCAAAATGCCCAATGTTGGACACCTAAAATAGGTGTCGGATGACAATGGTGGGCACTCGAATGGACGTAGTTCCCTAAGCCTAGTGGGGGAATAATGCCCAACCGTCATTACTTAAATAAAAATAAAAACATAAGAATATCAAACCTATAAATAACACACTCAATAACACACTCTCCTCCCTCCCTCTCTCTCACTGAGGGAGGACAGGTAAAACAAAATAAACTAACATAAACCAAAATAAACCCCAGCTCAAATACAAAAGCAAAAATAGAATAAAATACAATAATTTAAAACACAATAAAATAACTAATCAATTATTAAACAAACTTGTGTTTTAAACAGTGTAGCACCTCTCACATGCAGCACTGCTAAAATGTTATGTAATAATCTCCCAATACCACCTCTCACATGGCAGGGAGTTATATAAATAAATTGAATTTGTAATAAAATTAAAATAAATAAAAATACATCACTAAAAATCAGAGAAAAACAATTCTCCGATAATCCAACCATAAAATCCAGGCAAAGTCAGAGAGTTCTCAGGAGAGAAATCAAATTGTTCAAATGTGCAAACATGGGAACCCAGAAAATGTCCAATAGGTCTTCCAACAGCTGCTCTTCAGACGTCAACAGTTCCAGCAGTTAATTATCCAAGACAGCAAAGAGCTTCAGAAGTGAAATATGTTTCTGCAGGAGTATTACCCTCACTCAATCAACAGCCAACTGCTAAAGCTGTCCGTAAGTCAGCCAAACCGCTGGCCCCGAGGCAGCCTAGGAGAAAGCCCTAGTCCCCCAGCTCCCTGGGGAAGCACCAGGCGACTCCTGCCCGGCTGAAGATCAATGAGTGGACAACACTCCCACAAATTAAAACAATCGCCTATTGTAGCAGTTTCATGGATAATAGGCAACCACAACACAATTTAAGGGAACCCTTATCCCACAACTGAAGCTTAAACCTCGAAGAATGTCCGAGAATCCCCAGGCACAATTAGACACTCCCAAATCAAGTTTCCTCAGCAAAAACAGAAACAACACCACCAGTCCAGAAAGAATGGCACAGAATCCTCTCCACTGCTCTCCAATTCCTCAGTCTGCCACACTGCGGTCGGGTAAGCGGTCTCACAAACGCCAAAACTCGCTAGGGGGAAGGGGGCAACATCAACAAAGTAGACTCCCCACAGTTCAAGAGAACAAAAATCCTCTCCGCAACCCCGGACTCCACAGGCTAGCACAAGCTAGCACATACATAAATAAGAGCATAGGGTACACAAAAGCGAGAAGGCAAGTACCGTAACATCAAAACGCAATTCAATACCCGAATACGGCATGTTCGCAAACGAAACTCGATATTAGGAACCTAGCCTAGCTCACTTCTTCAACCCTAATCTAGTCTTTCAACATTTAAAATAACATAAACGTAAAGTAAACACAGTAAAAACAAATAAGCAGATAAACAAGATAAACGAAAAATAAACGATGGAAACGGAGCTAGTACTCAGGCTGGCTCAGCTCAGCCGCCATATTCACGTCCTATCACCTATATCAGAAGGTTAACAATACATCGACAGTTACAGAACATAAAATATTTAAAACCATCACAAGTCCAGTATAATACAATACGTACAAAGTTTTCCATGCATTTAAACTGATGTATAAATTAATTTCCTGATAAAAATTCTTCAGGGTACATCAAAACAATCACAGGCTAATAGTGGCATCATACATTCCCTCAAATGTCTCTTAAAAATGCTGGTTTTAGTATTAAAATCCAACCCCTTTTCACTTCAGTTATTTACCAGCATTGGTCCAAAGTAAGAGACGTATATGTGACTTTATACCTACAGTATATATGAGTTAATACCTGCAGTATACATTATTTTATACCTACAGTGTGTACGACTTTATACCTACAACATACATTTTTGTCACTCTTCAAGGAGTATTTCACTTCCCCTAGTTAGCCTTGTGCCCAGAAGGTGATCCATATTCTTTAAGCAGGGTCTTCTGGCAGCGAGGTGGGAGGTCCATATGGTCAGGCTGTGAATGGGTTAAATAAGACCCTGTCCCATTTGTTATGCAGAGAAAGTTAAAAGCAAGGTTCTATTTTGTTGCACCTCTAGGCTGCCTCAGGAAAGAAATTAACAGAATTTTGAGACATTTTGTGAGAAACAGTAGATTGATTTATAGCAAGAGGATCCAGAATTTAAACTGTTCAGTAAAAGACATCTTATGAAAAAGAGAGCAGCATTTTTGTTTCATGATAGAGAGATGGAGATTTTAAAGAGAGACTCTCAGATGTAGTACTTTGAACTGCCTGTATGAAGAGCAATCCTCTACAAGTTTTATTTTATTGTATTGATAATAATAAAATGGGACTTGCAAATTTTATAACTTCTTCTGGTTTGTCTCTGTTTCCTAACCTATGCCTCTATGACTTAGGTATTACCCTGATTTTTCACTGCTTGTTAGTCTAAGGGTTTGCACTTAGCGTGACTTTGTACTTTAACCCAAATCTCCTACTGCTGACATGCTGAATCTGACATCAATAAATTGATCTGGAGGAGAATACATCAGCTTGTTTATGATGCTTTGTCTGTAGGCTAATAGCCACTAGACATATGTAATGCTAGAATCTCAGAACCTCTGAGTGCACTCCCTTTGATGGAAAATGTAACACAGAACCAGACAGATTCCTAACGGAGAATGGCATTGAGGGTTACACAGCATTAGTAGGGGTAACACCGAACCAGACAGATTCCTAAGGGAGAATGGCATAGAGGGTAACACAGCATGAATAAGGTTACACAGGACTAGAAAGATTCCTGAGGGAGAATGGCATAGAAGGTTATTCAGCATGAGTATGAATAACACAGGGCTAGACAAATTCCTGAGGGAGGATAGTACTGAGGGTTACATAGTATGTGTATGGGTAACATGGAACTAGACCAATTCCTGAGGAAGAATGGCATTGAAGGTTATATGACATGAGTAGGAGTAACACAAGACTAGATTGATTCCTGAGGGACAATGACATTGAGGGTTATAGAGCATGAGTAGGAGTAACACAGGACCAGACAGATTCCTGAGAGAGAGAATGGCATTGAGGGTAACACAGCATGAGTAGGGATAACACAGGACTAGACAGATTCCTGAGGGAGAATGGCACTGAGGTTACACAGCATGAGTAGGGGTAAGACTCCTCCCGCTTCTCTCTCTCCTCCTCCTCCTGCCTGCCCCTGAACCCTCCTCCCGCTTCTCTCCCCCCTGTTTCTTTTTTTAATGTGCCATTTGCTAATTGCCCCATATCCCATAATTTATTCCTCTCAGCTTTAGGACTGTATCCCATGAACTCAACTGTATAAGCCTTGCATCTTTGTATATAGTGAAGATTGTATATACCATTATTATGCCTTATTTTAATGTATAATTTTTTTTATACCTCCTCATACTGTATACCTGTTTTTATGTTTGCCATCCGTGCTTGTGCACAGCAAGCAAACATCTTCCTATGATAGTGGCTTTTGAGGGGCGTGATACTGTCCCTCCAATGCAGAGCATGGTTTAATGGGCAAGTCTGTAGCAGACCAATTATCAGCCAGTCTAATTATGACAAAGTTTTAGCTTGGTGGGTGAAAACGGCAAGGACTTCAAAACAAAAACCAACCCAGTCATGGGTTTATGGTTTCCTCTGATGTAGTTGCTCAGCATGCTGACCTCTCCTTATCAGACTGGCTAAGGTATTCCAGGCATCCAACAGCACAGTTACAGATAGCAGCTGTTAAAAATAGTGTGTGTATGTGTGTCTTTCTTTCTTTCTCATAGAAACATAGACTTTGACAGCAGATAAGGACCGCTTGGCCCACCTAGTCTGCCCATTTCCCTACCTACTGGATAAGCTGCAGATCCTAGTTAACCAACAGCCTATTTCTTCCTACCCCCCACAAGAATTTTCTTATGTCTGTCCCATGCATTCTTGAATTCTCCCACAGTTTTAAACACCACAACCTCCTCAGGAAGGCGGTTCCATGTGTCCACCACCCTCTCTATGAGAAAATATTTCCTCACATTGCCCCTGAGCTGTCCCCTCTGTATCTTCAGATTGTGTCTCCTTGTTCTTGCACATCTCTTTTTCCGAAAGATGCTACCCTCTTGGACTTTGTTGATTCCACTGAGGTACTTAAAAGTTTCTGTCATGTCCCCCTTTTCCTCCTTTCCTCAAGGGTATACATATTAAGCTCCTTTAGTCTCTCCTTGTATGGCTTCTCTTGCAGACCCTGCACCATTTTAGATGCCCTCCTCTGGACTGCCTCCATCCTATGTCCTTGCAGAGATGGGGTCTCCAGAACTGCACACAGTACTCCAGATGGGGTCTCACCAACTGTCTGTGTAGAGGGATAACAACTTCTTGTTTTCTGCTGGTGATGCCTCTCCCTATACATCCCAGTATCCCCAGCCCTCCCTACTGCCTTCTCACATTGCTTGCCAACCTTAAGGTCATCTGATATGATTGCCCCAGGTCCCTTTCCATTTTTGTTGTTAGTACCCCCCCCACCACCACCACCATTGTGTACTCTTCCCCTGGGTTTTTGTTTCCCAGGTGCATTATTTTGCCCTTCTTTGCATTGAATCTAAGCTGCCATACTTCTGATCATTCCTCCAACCTTGCCAAATCCCTTCTCATCCTTTCCACACCCCCTTGTGTATCAACCCTGTTGCAGATCTTTGTGTCATCTGCAAAGAGGCATACTTTTCCTTCCAGTCCCTCTACAGTGTCACTTATAAAGACATTAAAAAGAACTGGACCCAGTACCGAACCCTGCGGTACCCCACTAGTAACCCCCCTTTCTTCAGCATGGACTCCATTTACTGTTACCTTCTGTGTCCTGTTGTCCAGTCAGTATTTTACCCAGGCTACCACCCTGGGTCCCACTCCCAGGCTGGCTAATTTGTTTATTAATCTTTTGTGTGGCACTGTGTCAAATGCCTTGCTAAAGTCTAGGCAGGCCATGTTCTCAGCCCCTCCCTGGTCTACTACTTTGGTCACTCAGTCAAAGAAATCGATTATATTCATCTGACATGTCATTCCTGCTGTGAATCCATGCTACCTTGGGTCCTGTGCCCCACTGGCCTCTAGGTACTCAACAATTCTTTTCTTCAGAAGTGATTCCATAATTTTCCCTACCTCAGAGGTCAAACTGACAGGTCTGTAGTTTCCTGCCCCTGTCTTGCTCCCACTTTTGTGAAGGGGAATCACATCCACCCTACTCCAGTCCTCTGGTACCACACCATCCTCCCATGATTTGTTAAAAAGGGTAGTCACTGGTGTCACTAGTTCTCCCCTTAATTCTTTTAGAATTCTGGGGTGAATCCTGTCAGGCCGCATTGCTTTGTCCACCTTCAGTTTAAGGAGTTCTTTCAGAACCCTTTCTTCTGTGAAAGGACTGGGATCGACCCCCCCATCCAGAGTGCTTCTGTTAATTGGATTCGGTATCTCCCCCTCATCCTCTTTTGTGAATACTGAGCAGAAGTATTCGTTCAGTATCACTGCTTTTTCACTGTTCCTCTCTGCCCACCCACCTTCCATTCTGTTCAGCCTCATTATCGCTCCCTTTGTCTTTCTACGCTCCCTAATGTACCTATGAAAGGTTTTATCCCCCTTCTTAACCGAGTTGGCTATCTTTTTCTCAGTTTGGGCCTTTGCTATTTTGACTGCCTTCCCTGCTTCCTTCTGCCTTAAGTGGTACAGTTCTCTGTCCTGCTCCTCCTGTGTTTCCTTATACTTCCTAAATGCTATCTTTTCTCCCCTAACCTTCCGCCACCTCTTTTGAGAACCATAGTAGGCTTTTCTTTTCATTTGATTTGTTTGTTGCTTACAAAGGCTTGTTGCCCTCTGTGATTTCAGTTTGATGTTTCCCCATTGCTGCTCTACCCCCCTTGCCTGTTGCAAGCTTTTCCAGGCACTCCCATCTTGACAAAGTCAGCCCTCCTGAAGTTCACAGTACCTCACTTTGTATGGCTTGACTCTGCAGCTGAGTTTATCATGAACCACACTGTTTGGTGGTCACTTATTCCCAGATGGCTACCCACTTCTAGATCTGAGATCCTATCACTGTCCCCATTTAAGAGTATGAGGTCTAAAATTGCTCCCTCCCTCCCGAGTGGGTTCCAGCACTAGCTGGTTGGGGCATGCCCCTTGTAGGGCGTCGAGAATAGCCCTGTTCTTGGATGTGGCTGCAGCAAAGGTGCTCCAGTTAATATCTGGCATATCCAGGTCCCCCATCAACAATGTCTCCCCTTTCTCTGCCATTCTAAGAATGCCTTCTATCATATCCTTGTCCATTCCCTTCCCCTGACATGGGGGTCTGTATACAACCCCTGTGCAGATTGTGGTGCCCTTTCCAGTCTCTAAGGTGACCCACAGTTCCTCCTCTGCTCCCTGTTTACTCTTTTGTTCAGTTGCTTTTATCCCTTCCCTTACATAGAGTTACTCCTCCTCCTCTTCTACCCTCTCTATCTCTCCTATAGGTTGTGTACCCTGGTATGTTAATATCCCAGTCATGGTTCTCTGTGTACCATGTTTCTGTGACTGCCACGATATCCAGGCATCCCCTTTCCATCATGGCCACCAGCTCAGGGAACTTGTTGCCCAGACTATGGGCATTGGTACTCATTACCCTCCATTTCTTGATGGCCTTACCCCTTTTTGCCCCATCCCTGTCCTTACTTTCTCTCTTTACTCTCTCTTACTCTCGTTCTCTCTGTCTGTCTGTCTGTCTCTCTCTCAGCAAATGGTATTTACTCACTGGTAAAGGTAGTTATCCCTGCAACCTGTATGTTTTTACATGCCTCAGTAACATCCATGTTTTATATTTATATTTGTAACAGCATTTATGTACTTCCAAGTTGTAGCTAGTTGCATGCAGTATCTCTTTATTTTAGAGTTGCTGCAGTATAGACATTGTTTAAGTTTCAGGCAGCCAGCCTCATGTTTGCAATGATCCATGCAAGGGTCAGATTAAGTTTTGTTGCTACTAGCCAGCAGGGTAGTGACTTGCAAAATCCACTACCCCACAGACTTTTCTACTGGCCCAGCTGATCTACTTTTTGAAATATTACCTTTTCCAGTACAAGCCTTCCTGGTTACTTAAACAGATTTTTGACTATCCCAAAAGAAAATCTAACAGCATTTGACTAGTGGACTGGTGCCAGTTTCAACCCTGTCCATGAACACATGTGGTCACACAGTTGACATTACAGGAACAGACAGCCAGGACCACCCTCCCAGTACACACACACACACACGCACACACCATGGCAAACATCCGGCATTAACAAATGCTTGTTGTAATCTTAACTCTGTATATCAATCAATCAATCAATCAAAATCTTTATCCAGGCGGGCAGCATTGAGCAAGGCTCATTTGCAAGGTGGACCTGGTCATGAATACATCAAAGTACAGTACAGAAGCATGTATACAAAAAGCAATAATATACAAAAAATTAAAAGTATATACAGTGTGTACAGTACAGTACAAGGTTGAAATAAAAAAAAAAAAAAACAGCATTATTTTACAATTGAAGAAGTCAGCAGATGTACAGTCAACCATAGGCATACAGGGGTTATAAGCAGAGGTCTTTCGAGTGAGGCAGCCAGCAACTACACATATAGGGGAAAGAGGCCATGTATGGGGTGGCAGGTTAGAGAGGTAAAGAAGAGGAGAGATATATTACCGATGACTGGGGGAAAAATTGAGCTAAAACCACAGAAAGTGACGATGGCTTGTCGTGTACTTGTTTGTTATGATAATGATGGAGGAAGGGTAGATACTGTGACACTACTATGGATGGGGTGGGACTTTAGCCAGGCTGGAGTGGTCAGGAATGGTGGACTCAGCAGGAAGAGTTAATAGGGAAAGAGTGAGAGCCAGGGGTATAAACATGGCGAGCGTCAGGATGGAAAGGGGGAGTTGCGGAATTAGTGGGCTAGCGGTGAGGAAAACATTTGCAAGGTGCTTTCATGTAGCGATCTTAGAGCACCTTGAAGATATTCAGGCTAACAGGGCAGCTCAGCTTCAAGTTCCTTTGTAAACCGTTCCACAATGTGGGTAAAGAAAAGCTTAGAGCAGCTTTGCCAAAACGAGTTTTGACCCTTGGATCTTGGAGGCAATTATGGAATAGCTCATGAGCATAGGTGCCTAACACACTCCAGGGCTAATCACTACATATGAGGGGAGCTTGTTGGTCACCGCTCTGAAGGCCCATAGGGCAGCGTTTCTATTCCTTCTGTAGTGAAGGGAAGTCCAGCCTAACAATGAGTACAGGGAGCGGTGGTGTGTGGAAAGTGGAAGGCCAGTAATGAACCTGATAGCTCTGTGGTAGAGGGTGTCCAACTTAGCCAGTGCAGAGTGCTTTATCTGACTGTACTGTATTTGCTTGGTTCATTGTTCTATTCTGTATATGCTTGTTTCTATCCCGGGTGAACACTGAAAAAGGGACTGTAATTGTCTCAGTGGTCCGCTCAGTGGACTTACCCGGTTACCAAAACTCAAATAAATAAATAAATGACAGGACTAGACAGATTCTTTTTTTTTTTTTTTTGCTCAGAAGAAGATTCTTGTTGCTGAAAATATAAGTCTCGCAACTCAAGAAGAAAACCAATCATCATATGCTCCAGTCTTTTGGGTGTGTCCAGGAGCTTATCATAGTTAAGAATCAAAATAAGGAAAATAATTTATATCCAAATAATACATATGAAATTTGAAGAGAGCAACTGCAGCCATGAAGCTAGCACTCTATTATTAAGTCCTTTTATTCTCTAATAGAATGAGGAATGATGCCGGCCTAGTGGCGCTGAGGGTTGAGGTGATGGATGCCACACCTCATGTCACGCCGATGACCTGGGTTCGGGAATGGACTCGGGTTGGCGGAGGAGGAGAGGATTGAGTGTCCGGAAGGCTGCTCTCCTCTCCTAGGGTGGGTATCGGAGGATGTGCCGCTCCGTGGTGGGGCAATGGAGTAACATCCTGATTACAGGGGCAAGGTGACGGCAGACATTAGCTGAGGGCCGCCTTCGGTGCGGACGCCATTGCACGTCTGCACCTCAGGGGTGTAAACCAAGGTGGAAAACCTGGTGCTTTGGGAGGCGATGGCAGGGACTGGAGTGGTGGTAGCCTACATATCCAGTGCTGGCCCTGATCCCGACTTGACTCTCTGTAGTCCCGCCTTTCCTGTTCCAGGCCGAGGGAGGGGTGACCCAGCACCTGATTCCTCAGTTGGGGGAGCGATACTGTGAGCAGTAGAGGCTACACCGAGGGAGCCCCACCGGAGAGATACCCTGTAAATGCCGGTAACTGGAGGGAAATAGTTAGGGGGGGAAAAAGAATGAGGAATGGTGACTATCTTTACTCATGATTTTTTAGAATGACTCACTGAATATAGGACATTCTTTCCAGTCTACCATTATCAGTGACTAAATGAAGCCGTTGAGTATAAGTAGGAGGATTCTGATCTTTCCAGTTTAATAAAATCATTTTCCATGCTATAGTCAATAAAATATTTAGAGTTCCCAGCTCCGTGGCACTGAGCAAAGGGGTGCACTCAGCACACTGGCAACCCGGGTTTGCGCCCCGAGCCCGGATACCAGGAGCAGAGACTGGTAGGGAAGGGATCCAGAGCTTCTCTCCTGGAGGGGTGGGCAGGGCCTCAGCACCTGCTGGTGATCGGAGATGAGATAGGGGACATGAAGCTTCGACACTTCCCTGACGCAGGTCACCGCTCCCACGAGGCCTAATCAGGGTGCAGTGGGTGGGCCGAGAAAAGTGGAAAATGCCCCCTGGCCGGCTGGATGATGGCCACCAGTTCCCAGCATGCCACAAAGCCTGGGATGGCCCCATGCTGACCACCCCACCGCCAATCCCAGGGTTAATTAAGATGTGCCCATGGGCACTTCTCTACCAGAGGGGGGACCCACCTGATGAAGAGTTACGTTGGGCCACCCTGGGGATCGATAGGTGGTTGAGAAGGGCCACAGGATGGCGACTGGAGGAGGAAGGTGGCCGTGGGACCAAGGTGGCCCGAAGGAGTGGCAGGTCAGAAGGAGAGGGAGGAGTAAAAAAAATAAATAAATAAATATTTAGAGTTATTTGATTTAAAGAATGATCATTGTGCCGGTCCACCTGCACAGCAGTAGTGCTGTCACTTGTGATTGCCAGCAACCTGGGTTCCAAATGAAGCCTCAGTCATCACAGAGCCGACCAGGGAAGGAGGATCGAGCATCCCACAGCACGGTCTCCTCCTCCATGGTGGGAGCAGGGATCACTGTCGCTGTGCGACCGCAACCTGGGTTACCGTGGATGGTGGTGGTTCAGGCAGGAGTGTACTTGTGTGGCTGGGGACTGCTGACTGGCTGGATGGGTGTGCATGCCTTGCATGATCACGTCTGTTTGCCAGTGCCCTAGAAGCAGAAAATGGAAAAATACAGCCATGCCTTATGACAGCTCTGGGTAGCCTGCAGTCCTTGTACACTGCCAATCTAGGCACACTTAGCCAGCCTGATGGCACAGAGGCATTATGCCTTACTTGCCGCCACACTGATGACCCGGGATTGGGTGCAGTCTTGGGCAATTGGGGGTTGGCTGGGTGTGGAGGATCAAGCATCTAACAGACTGCTCTCTTCCTCTGGGGGGAGAGTGGGGAAGCTCTTGGTGCTGGACCAACCCCGGTGGAGGCTGGGGCTGGAGCAGCCGCGGCTTAGTGGTTCTGGGAGGTGTGCCAGACGTGGACACTTGCACCCTCACGCCATTGCATGCCACACCTCCCATACAGAACTAGGAAAAACGGGATTCCAGCTGAGGCAGGGTGATGCTCCATCCCCTCCGAATGCCCCTCAAAGCTACAGAGGCACTCAGCCACCGGCCCAACTCCATGGCACCGTTCAGGGAGTTAGGAGGGGACTCTGCCAGTGGCCCCACATTGGGGGCAATCCAGGATGAAGACTGGTGGAAAGAAGCCAGTTCCGGGGCATGGGGTGAGGGGATGGGGGCTGAGAGAGCAAGCCAGAGTCCAAGGAGGAAAAAAACACAAAACCTAGGTGCACTCTGGGAGCACCACAGGTTGCTTTCTAAAGGAACTGGTCCAGTCTGAAGGCCTCCACTGTGGGGAGGGGATACCATGGGGCTACACTCCTGGAGCAAGATAAATCCTGGGAGATGGAGGGGGAGACAGGCTTGGGGCCACTGGAAGCCCCAGGATGGACCACCGTCGGCTGAAGGGGGAGAATAAACAGAAAATTAAAAAAAAATCATTATTACCTTACATAGAAACATAGAGCTTGTCAGCAGATAAGGAACACTGTCCCACCTAGTCTGCCCATTGCTCCCTGCCTTTTTGGGTTTTTTATTTAGTATGCTTATTGGCTGCAGTGGGCGCCGACATCTGCCTTGGTCACGGACCTCCAGCTCCCACCTCCTGTCATCAGCTCTTTACTCCCCACAGCACCTCTGGCTTACTCTCTAGAGGGCAGGGTTGTGGCACCCACTCCCCTTAGGTGCCACAAATGTAGTATCTGTCAGGGGAGGTGAGCCACGGGAGGCTAATTGAAGCTGGAGGTAAGGCTTCAAAGAGGCGGCCCTGCAGAATTTTCTACCCTGTAGGCAGGGGTGAGGACATGCAATGACAGGCAGCATCTGTCCCGCCCCTGAGAGCTGTACTGCATCGGTGCATTGCAGCAACCCAACCTCCGCCAGGTGCCGCTGTTGCACCGAATGCCACCCTCCCTCCCCTCGAGAAGGAGAGCAGTCCGAGGGATGCCCGATCCTTCTTCTCCCAGCTGGCCCTCCGATGACCCGAGTCCATTCCCGAACCCGGGTTGGCAGCATCACAAGCAGAAATCCAACCGCTGCACCGGCGGGCTGGCTACTTCCCTGCCTATACTGACACCATAGACACTACCTGATCTCTTGCTACCTGTCCCCTCCTCCACTTCCCTATCAGGATTCCCTTCTGCCTATGCCCTGCATGCTTGAAGCCCATTGCCTTCTTCCTTAATCCCAGAGTAGCTGTATCATTCTTGAAATTGAATTCTCCACTTTCCTCCAAAATAAGTCTAATTTTGGGCACGTAGCAAATATGTGTGTAAATATAAACCACGTTGATCTATGCATCTTGGACAGCAGTCTGATAGGTTTGGGTTAAATCTATGTAGCTTTGTCGTTGTTAATGCCATTGTGGATGCATGGAACAGCCTTCCGGAGGAGGTTGTGGAGTCAAAAACAGAGGTGGAATTCAAGCATGCATGGGATAGTCATAAGGCAATTCTAGGGGGTTGGGGTAGGAAAAAGTAGGCTGCTGGTTAACTAGGATCTGCAGCTTATCCATTAGGTAGGGAAATGGGCAGACTGGGTGGGCCAAGTGGTCCTTATCTGCCATCAAAATCTATGTTTCTATGTTTCTATGTTAAATAAATACAGTGTACTATATTATATTGAATCTGCCTGAGCTTTACATTTTTAGAGATTGCAGCTGGTGGGAGTAGCTTTGAATTCAGTTTAGTTTCCATATAGTTCTCACTCAGGTCTTTTGTCCAGGAACTATATAAAGCAGGTTATTTAAACATTTATTCTCCATAAACGTTTCCTGTTAGTTTTTCACCGTTATTTTCTTGATCAAGTAGTAATTTTCCTAATCTAGAGATCAGGAGGGGCAGGAGTTTGAAAGCACTGGATGCATGTGCGTCTGTATTTCCATGCATGCTGCATCCCCACAGATGCGTTAGGATGTGTGTGTCCTTATTCTCATGCATCCTGACACATTTGCAACAGTTTCCGCAGTTTATGGCACTTTTGGCTGCAACTGCTGTACTAACATCCATTATCCGGATGCAGCTGCAGTACTTGCGCCATATAGTTAGATCACCTTTTTGTGGTCTGATGTCATGGACAGAAGTGCACAAATGCATCCTGAAACTACATGCAAAGCTGTGTAAATCCACCAGTAGTATCCATCATGTGGGCAGGATTTGTAAAACTGTGGATGTCGCAGTTGCGTTTGTAACACCCCCTACAAATGGGAGTTTCCGAAAAATCTTCCTTGAGCTTGCCTAAATGCTCACTGCCAGGCTGGTGTCCTGCGTTTTAGCCGTTTAAACGTTATTGCCAGAGAGTGCCTGTATAGCCTCCATGTACTGTCTCTTTAAGAGCTGCCTAGATTGCAGTTATAATTAATCTGGGAGGGGGCTGAGTGTTTCTATGCTCAAGTCCCGCCCGGACTGCCAGACAATCACTTCGTTCTGCCATCGCTATTAGCGCAGAGGGAGCTCTGTTAGAAGATGTAACTGTTTGCTGATTATCTATTAGAATGGTAAATATATTGTAGTTTGTCTAACCTGCCTTCTTTGCAGCATGGACAGTTCTGTTTATCACCACCACCATCTTGGTTCTGGACTGCTGAAATGGGCTAATCAGTACCTTCGGGGACTCAAAAATGGAGCCTGTCCCCAAGGGTCTTATGGGAGCAAAATTCTGTAGGAATTGTAGTTTTGAGCTTTTGGTGCCTAAATTAACCTGGAGGGGGAGCCCTTGTTGTGACTGACAGAGGAATCAGCCAACCGAACCTTTTGGATCCTGGGAAAAGTCCCAGACTGCTTGCAGCTTGAGTCAGTCTGAGTTAGGAAGTGACAGGGGTAACAGCTTGAGTGATTCAAGTAGCAAGCCCCTGCATAATTCGCGCGGGAGAACTGTGAAAGGGCTGAGTTTTGGCCTGCCTGTCTTCCTGCTGTCCCTGAGAGGGAAAACGGAGTTTATTCAGACTGAGTCCGAGTTGTGAGAACGATTTAAGCCACTGAACTGTGACCAGGCTTTAACCTGAAGAAGACCGAAGATTTTCTGAATGTGATCGGCCTGTCAGGATCTCCAGCCACCTCTGAACTCCCGGTTTGTGCAGAGACTCTGTAATTGCGACCGGATAGCAATCTGCCTGGTATAGTAGGATTTTTTTTTACATGTAAATGTGCTATGCGCTGTTAGTGGGTCGTGATTTGGTTCCCCACTGTGTGCTGAACTGTGTTCTGCTTGCTGGAGGTGGCATCCTGCTCCAACGGACTGAATCAGTGTTCATCTCCATTTGGTCTGGGCCTTGCCACACTGGCCCAGCCAGACTACCCGCTACACAGAGAAAGTCATCGATGAGAGACCTGCCTGGGGATCAGCCCCCTGCTCAACCCCTTGAACATGAACGACATATCGATGATTCGTGTGGGCCCTGCTTCTCCTGGCACTCCAGCTCAACAACCTGCAGTCTCAGTTTTGTCCTGCCTGTGTCCTGTATTGGGTATCGTGAGTAAACATCATGGTAGCTCCCTGCAACAACAGCTAAATCTAAAGTATTGTCATCTGATTACTTTGTTGTCTTTTCTGTCACAAACTGAGCCCTCCGACTCCGGATTACAAATAGTGTGTGTTGTGCATGTTGCTTTCTTCCATCATAGGGCCCCAACCAGCTGTGACGCCGGCCTACCCTGGACAACTTTCCTGGCTAGCCCACCATCTTCCTACCTGGGTACCCAGTGTGTGCGACTGTGTAGGGACTCTGAAATGCATGCATAACTGTCTGATTGATATAGCCTTTAAGCAAATCAACCTGATTACGCCCTTCCCTTGTTCAAGTCCCCTGAATAAATCAGATCTAACTCTTTTTGCATTTAACCTGACTGTGGTTCCAGTTTGTGGCAAAAGTACTGTACTGTTGCTATTTGCTGTGCACAACCTTGTTTTACAGGGGGTCTCCAGGGTTGTGCTAGAGGAACGAGCCCTGGTGGTAAGTACAAACAGTGTGGGTAATTGCCTGGTGAATAAGGGTCATTGTGAAAGTGATTATTGTACAGTATATTGTTCAGGCCACTAGAAGAGAAAGAGAGGGGTTACAGTGTCCCGGAGGGCTGTGGCCAGGTTAGATTGACCACTAACAACCCTGACCTCCGGGTGGAGGCACCCGTTTCAGTATCCAGGTCCCTTAACCTGCAACTAGCCACGCAGGCAGGGGTAGTAGTCCTTGGGATAGCGCAACCTAGGGGTTACACATTTATGAAGCGTCCACACAGATGCATCCAGATATGTGTCCTAGTCACAGACATCTGAATGCATTTGTGATATTTCCCGCAGTTGACATAAATTTTTGCTGCAGCTGCGGGACTCGCATCCATTTTCCAATGCAAGTGTGGAGTTCCGTCTGGGAATTTAGACCAAGTCTTTTGGGTCTAACTTCCTGGGCATATGTCTGAACCTATATCCAAAAAACGGACACTGGACTTTGAACACTCTGCCCTGTATTTTTTTTAAAGTTTTAATAATATATTGTAGAACTTGCAAATATATTAAGTAATGGCCTGCTGGAATTCAGTATTTATTCCTTATTTCCTCAAATGTCATTAATATTGTGTTATGGAACACATCTCTTATCTGTTTAATACCCTTCTCCTTCCAAGTCTGAAAAATTAACTTGTTGCTCGCTTCCAGGATTTTTTGATTATGTTGCAGGGGTGTATAATATGAAAGTAACTTTTCCTCTTTCAGCTCTCTGTGAAACTCCTTCCATATAGTTATAGTAAATGAAGTAAATGGGAAGATGGAGATTTAGCTTTTTTTAATTGCTTCATACATATAATGCATTTTTAAGATCCTATCTCATTTCAGAATTTTGTTCTAAATCTACCTGTAGCCAAGGTGGGCTTTCCATTTCATCTCACTTACCTACAGTGTATATATGGGTTTCACCTGGCAAGCTACACAGTACTGTATACTGGGTAGCTGTAGCTGTCATTTTTGTTCAGGAGAAAAATGTTTAGCTAAACTGATTCATGTGTGTGTTTTTTTTCCTTTTTTCTCCTTCTCCAAAGAAATTACCTTAGTGCTCTTTCCCGTTCTTTAAAGATTTCTTTGTTGACCCTGATGGGGAGAGCCTGAAATAGAAATCTCAGTAAGACATTCATTTTAATAATATTTGCTCTCTCCATCAGGGTCAGATGAAGCACACCCCAGCTATCCAAGTCTTGTGAAATATTTGCTCACAAGGCGATAGTTTAAATTAAACAGGTCTTCCCGTTTTTTTAGATTCCTGAATTCCTAAATACTTGAAATTTGTTTCATAAGACCCGATTTATGTTGCTGGCTCAGGAGTCAACTGATTATTTTTATTCGGAGATATTATTTTGGATTTTGAAACATTGGTTTTATAGCCAGATATTCTTTGTAAAGTTTGAAATTGCATTTAATAATGGGTTCAAAGAAATTATCATGTCGTCTAAAAATAGAAGTGCATCATCTGCATAAAGAAGACTGGCATGCTCAGTATTTCCAGCTTTAACACACCTAATTTCAGATTGTCAGTGGCTCCATGTAAGTTGTGTGTAATAGGGGAAATGGTGGCATCCTTCTCAGATCCCCCTTTGTAAGCTGAAACTGTCTGAAGTATCCAAATTTGTTTTTATTTTTGCTGTTGGATTTCCATAAATTGCTCTTACCCATTGTAAATAACAGTGTCCGATACCACCCTTTAGACATGGTCTCTAGTAAAAATTCCCAGGAGACCCTGTCAAGGACCTTCTCCGTATCTAACACAGGCATAACGGAGTTATTATTTGTCGAGTGGTGTATTAAATGTAGTGTTCTCTGTATATTATCTGCAAGCGTCCGTTCTCCAGTGAAACCTGTCTGGTCTATATTTATCTAATCGTTTTGCTTATATTTTAATATTTTGTAGTTATTGTTTAATAATAATATTAGTCTGTAAGATTTACAGTCCTCTAAAGGTTTCATTGGTGTTTGGTATGACTCTGAATGGTAGGGCTGCATTAAAGGGCAGAGGCAATCCATTACCTCCTGGTTATCGATCCATTACCTCCTGGTTATCAATCCATTACCTCCTAGTTATCGATCCATTATCTCCTAATTGAGCACAAAGTTCCTGACTCAAGGTACCAGATGAGATGAGAATGTTTTATAAAAATATGAAATTAGACCATCTGGGACAGGTGATTTTCCTGATTTAAAATCGTTTATCACTTAAAGAATTTAATCAATTGTAATTTCTTGATCCAAAGTCTTTTTTTCATCGTCTATAGTTTTTGGAAGCTGTATTTTATCCAAATGTGCGTGCAGGACTAGGCAGATTCTTGATGGAGAGTGGCATGGCTTACACAGCATGAGTAGGGGTAACATTGCAACTGATAAGCTTGGATGTGTGTTAGTACTCAAACTGGGGTCTGGACACTGCCACACAGCAGGAGGGGTGGGCAAGAAGACCCTGAAGTCATTTCCATTATCACAATACTGTGTTTTATGAGCTGGGGGGTAGTGCTGTGCTCCGTGTCCACTTTGGACACGGCACTTACAATATGTGAGCTTGGTGCAGTAGCTCCGCCAGAACCGTCAAGTAATACATATATTTCCTTCTGTCTCCCTAACAGGCTAACCCTCCTCCCATTCTTGTGAATGCCGACTCCTTGGAAGCAGGTCCTTATGTAAGTGAGACCTTTTAAATGCTACATTTTTTATAAGATAATGCAGTTCAGCCCTGATATAAGAACTCTCCAAAAGCCAGCTAGAAATCTTCTTATAACAGGAATGTTCTTATAAGAGGTTTTCACTGAAAACAATGGCAGTCCATGTAAAATATGACTAACATGTACTCTCCAGGCTAGTTTATTTTGTACCCCCCATTTGTAACAGTATCAACATTTTTTTAATACAAAGTATTGTTTTGAAGTGCACTCCAGTCTCACAGCTCCTAAAGGAGCATTTTCAAACACTGAGCCATAGAACTTTCTTCTATGCTCAGGATAAATGTTCTCTTGTATCAAGATTCAAGCGGAGGACCCCTGCTGTGCACCCCCCACCCCAGTCACCAGTCCTGCTGTCAGCAGTGGTGAGCAGCACTGCCCTCTGCTGTCTGCCATGCACGCAGCATGCTCACAGGTACTGTAGAAGTAGGGTTCACTTGACTACCAGGGTGACTGGCTGCAGTATAGCTGCCCTGCCTTCAGGGGGTGGGGGGTGGTCCAAGCTCAAAGTTAAGGCCAGGTTTCAGTGGTGTTAAACAGCATTGTGCTGGGGGCTGTTTAGTGCCACCAAAACCTTTTGAATATACCGCTGCTGCGCCATTGTACATGAGCGATCCCTCATTTGCATAGATGCAGAGGTTTCATTAGCATGATTGCATGCCGGCCCAGTGGCATGGAGGGCTGAGGCACTGGGCGTCCTACCTTTTGCCATGTCGGCAAGCCATGTTCAACGATGAGCACAGGTTGCCAGGGGGGCTGGGAGTGGATCGAGCGGCTGTCTGGCAGCTCTCCTCTCCTGGATGAGGGAGGTAGGCCTTCACAGCTCTTGGTGGCCTCTGAGTGGAGGCTTGGGTAGTGCTGAGCAATAAGGGGCCTGGTGCTAGGCAAGGGTTGGGTGGCTCAAGTTCAGTGCCAGTTCCGGTGAGCATGTGCACCTCCACGTGCATGCATGACAATGTTGCCAGGTCATTGGGGCCATAAGGGGAGAAAATTGAGGAAAATACCCTCTGGAGACTTGATGATGGACCGATCCCTCACAGGCGCAGCACCGGTGGCCAGGCATGCATCACAGTCCCTTGCCGGGGACATCGGTGTAAGGTAAGTCCCAGGGGAAGATGGTTGATGGGGCTAGGGGGCTCAGTTGAATGGGGGTCTCCGGGAGGGGGAGTGAACGAGGGGCAGGAATAGAATATGAAAAAAGAAACAAAAAAGCATGATCGTGCTGCTGGGCTGGTGTGGCGCTCTGGGAGCCTAGGGATGTGGTGCCACCTGGAGCGCCAGCACTAATCCAAGTTAGAGCGGCACTAACCCAGTTTGTGTTGTGCTGACCTTTTGAATATGGGGGCCAATATCTTTCAAATTTAGTCTTATAGGGTCGACTGTAAGTTGTACGAGACCTAGCTCAGGTCAATTTTTTTCAGATTTGGTCTTGTAGGATTGACTGTAAGTTGTGTGAAATCTAGCTCAGATCAATTTCTTAAAGATTTAGCCTTGTAGGGTCAATTGTAAGTTGTGTGAGACCTAGTTCAGAAGCCATATCCTCTAGTCTCGTAGATCCTACACACCCTTCCCAGCTAATATAAAAGTCACCTAACAATATGGTTTTGTGGCTGTCTCTGTAATTTGATTCAACCTTTTCAAGCATGCAGATATCAATGTAAAATACACAGGGGTAAAGAGGAAAAAAATGTTCTAATAAGGCCAGAACAAAAACATGCATCTGTCAATGTCGAATGTTCGTCGCTTGCATTGCTGTTGTACCGGGTCCTGCTTGTACATATTTTTACTAAATAGTACCTTAACAATAAAATGTCTTTCAGTACGGATAAATGTACAGTAATTCATCTAGGAACTAAAAATGTTATTTCCCTGCACACACTTAATGGTAAAACTGTCAAACCAGTTATACAGAGTAAGACCTGGGCATTACTATCAGTGGTTCGTTTTCAGCAAGGGACCACTGTAGGAAAATTGCACAGACTGGTAACCATATCTTAACATCAATTAAAAGGGCTTTCATATTTAGAAATGAACATTGCATTCTCCACCTTTATAAATCCTTCATTTGCCCTTACACAGATTACGCTGTTTCCTTTTGGGCACCTTATTTAAAAAGGATATAAAACTAATTGAAAGCATGCAGAGAAGAACAACTAAACGTATACCTCGAGTGAAACATTTACCTTACGAGAAACGATTAAGCTCCCTTGGCCTTTATGACCTAAAACTAAGAAGGGACAGTGGAGACTTATTGTTCCTATTTAAAATGTTGGGAAATGAGTCACTTACGAAAGCCACCAACATCATAATGGCTGATAAACCAGATAACCTGAGGTATCATAAAAGACAAATCTGAATCCATAAAGTATTAACTTCCAAATGGCAGCATTACTTTTCCATAAGAGATACCACATTATGGAATTCTGTACCCTATAATCTCATCAATATATCTTGTTTTAATTCATTTAAAACAGAACTGGTTAAATATCTCCTGGGATAGCTTATAGTACATCCTACAGTGTGTAGGGAAGGTGGTCTCGATGGGCTTAATATCTACTTCCACCTTTACAAATACCAAGTAATAGACCAGATTAGGTTACACTTTAAGTGTCCATTAACTACACTGTAACTACATTGCAGTTGCAATGTAGTTGAATGCAACAAACATGTAACTACAGTGTAATGACCCTGTTGCACGTAATTAATGATTAACTACATTGAAATGGACATTTAAAATAAAGTGTAACCAAATGAGCCTGGTACATCCAGCACACCTGGGTTTCTTTGCAACAAGCTCCACTTGCATACCTTGTGACTCTAAGCAAGTCACTTAACCTCCTCATTGCTCCCGGGTCATCCCTGAAAACAGGCACTTGTGCCTAATGGGCCTTTCCCAGTTACCAAAGAATTAAAAAAAAATGAAGGCTATTATCTCACTGGCAGAGTTTCAAATGCGTATCTGTTTTATGTTTGACTGCAGCAGCAGTAGCTAGCGCACATGTCTGTGGTCACAGTATCTGCACCATTGTGTCTGACACTGCCATTATGGAATTACCAACATGATCATAGGATGACAGGATAGAGTCTGACTCTCTGTAATTGGCATACTATCAAATTATTGCAGTATTCACTGTCATTTTGACAGCAAAAATAAACAATTCTTCAGTAATTTATTTGAAAATTTGTGACTGGGAAAGGCACATTTATCTGAGGCTCATTTCCTGATGTGGTCCAGGGGAAGGGCACAGGGGATTAAAGTACAGTAACCCCTCGCTATAGCGAACGCTTTGGGAGCCATGTCCACCGTTCGGTATAGCTCCTCGTTCGTTACTGCAAGGGACGCTAATACAGGACATACAGTGGATGTTGCTCAGTTACTGTACAGTATGTATGCATTTTGCTGCCATCGACTGCTGCGTTTATTTGAAAGGAAGGCAGTTTGAAAGGCTAGCTGGTGTTGTGACCCAAGAAGCTGCCATCCACCCCCCACCCTCCCCATATTAAGGGGGACACGCACTATACAAAACACATGTCTACACCCTCTTACCAGGCAGTCTGTAGTCCTCTTCCCTCTGCTGTTCAGTAAGATGCGATTGTGCTGTTAAATTACTGAAATAAAATATGTGCGAGTTGAATAGATGGCATGCTACCGCTGGATTGAGTCCTAAACTGTTGACGAAGGCAGTCGTGCAAGCTTCCCTAGCGGTCTTCAATGTAACACAACCCTGATCTTCAGGTAAGCACCCCCAGCTCAATTATTTGAGGAAACAGTGTTCTCTGAGGAAACGGTGTTCTCTTACGCTGGTGCCATGCCTTCTGGGAGTTTAAATGGGAGAGTTAAGATCCAAACCAAAAAAGGCACCAAATCAGCAGTCCATGCTCGGATCAAAATCCTCGCCTTGCCCACTTCCCAGTAGATGTAGGTCTGACTGTCATGTTTGATTTAAGTCGGGAGCCAAACGGACCATTCGCTATAGCTGAGAATTCACTGTAGCGAGGTTCGTTATAGCGAGGGGTTACTGTAATACGTGCCACTGTCTTCGTTGTTGGCCTCCTTACTGAAGCTTTTCAGCAGCATTGATGGTTGCATCATGTTCAGCAATTTCTAAACAGTGCGAACAAAAACAGTAGTTATCTCCTGTGATCTGCAGAAACGCCACTCATCTGGTTGGTGGGCAGCATCATCCAGATGAAGAAAGGCAGCTGCTCTTTGATAGGCATTGCTACCTCTTTTCAGTTACACAAAGTTTCCACCCAGCATCCAGCAGATCAGCCTAGCTGGTTTTTGGACTATCATGATCAAGCCTATTGTAGCTTGAACTGCATTGGACCTGACAGTGACACACCTCTGAAATCCAGTATCACAGCAATATAAAATCACAAATGCCCCCACAATGCAAAGCATCATGGGCTGCATATGCAAATCACCACAGAATATTATGCTGGTTCAACAGCAATATGTTCACTTTGTGCAAGTGCGAACATAAAAATGTTGATTACCTGAGATTCTCTTCCTTTTATTTCCCTCTTTTTTCTTTACTTTCACTGCAGGTGTCAGCATGGCTCACTTGGTAACACATCCACCTCTGGGCCAGAAGGTCATGGGTTCTAGCCCCACACAGGGATTGGGCTCATACAAAAATGATGGCACCTGAGTGTAGTATTGGGGGGTGCTGTATTGCCAGGACGTGCTGTCCTTCAGATGAGATGTTAAACTTAAATCCCTTCTACCAGTCCTGGTGCTGTTCAGGTAGAAGTAAATTAACCCAAGGCACTTTTGGCAAAGAGTAGGGGAATTTTTTTATTAAGGGAAATTCAAAACAACAGAAGGATCAACAAAACAAAGTCACACAATCGTGAACAGAAAACCAAGTTAAATAATTACATACTTAAATATAACAGTATAGCTCTACTTTGTCTGCACATCTAGTTAAAAAACTCTGTTTATAATGCCGGTATTTTATTTTGTTTATTTCAGAAAAAGCTTCACCAGGAAAGCCATACTGAGCTGGTAACCGCTCTTTCACAGATGCATCCTGGGGGAAGGTGGTGGGGAACATCATATAAAGGATGCACTATATACACACACATATATATATATATATATAGGGACACTGTCAACCTGCTTAGGCCCCAAAGTGTCCCTAGTTTAAAAAAATACATTTTATGATTGTTCACATTCTATAGAGACTGCTGATGTAGCTAGTTGTTTGATTCAGGCTCCTTTTTCCATTTAGAAGGGAAAAACTGAGTGCCCGCCATACTGGTGTTACCACACCAAAACATGTTTGTTTACATTTCTTGACCAACTACAACTGCATCTTTCCTGGACTCGGGAACACCATCAGCACTATCTACCTACTCATTATGCAGTGCGAATACAGGAGACTATTGTATCATGAGTGGCGGCACTGTTTGAGGGTGTTTCTAATGTTCATGATGTATGCAGTAAGCTTAGTTCAATGATTTGGAGCAAAACAAGGCTGTGTACAACTATACATTCCCGTGCATTTCAGTTCTAATATGCAAGGAGGCAGATTAAACAAGCAGCAACATCAATGAATTTTAGAGAAGGTAAGCAATCATCAAATGTAGGTTTTTACCTAGAAAGGTTGACAGTGTCTCTTTAACTGAAGAAAATAAAACTTTAAATACAAATCGGAATAGGCTGTGCATATGTAAGGGAAAAACATAGCCAGGACAAAGGAAGAGGGCCAAGAACAGCTGTAGGAGGGAGAAAAAAGTCATGTAGGAGAGAAAGCAGAAGAGGCAGAGCAAATAGACAAGGGAAGGGAGGACCAAAGTTTAGGGAAGCGATAAGAGAAGGCAGATTGACCAGATGTAGATTTCCTAGAAGGAAAAGTGAGGGAATGTGAAGCAGTATTATGTAAATGATAGCAGGGAAGCTGAGGGAGAGGATAAGAGAGAAGTAAGGTAGGAAGGAAGGGAACCAAACCAGAATTTAGGTATAAAAGAGACACAGTGGGAAAGGCACCTGGCATCAAGAGAGGGGAGTGAAAGAGTAGAGTAGAGTGAGCAGTGGTGAGTACGTGGGAAATATTCTAAAGCAAAATGACAAAAAGAATTGAAAAATGGGGTCCAGCCTGGCAAGGGTGGTTTTGGGAATTCTACTGTAGACTATATCACCTTAATCAAAACTAGGGAGGGCCCTTTTTAAAACAATCTCACGGCATATAGGAAGCGGGATATTCACTTTATCCCTGTAAAGTGCACCAATCTTGGGGGGGGGGGGAATTTTTGGTGAGTGGCATCAAGATGACGGTCAAGCCAGACCCCAAAATACTTAAAAGAGGAGACATCCTCAACAATAGCACCATCTAGGGTGTGAAAAGAAGGGAGAGAGTCAAGTCTAGAAAGCATCTGAAGAGTACCAAAAGTCATTGAAATGTTTGTTTTTTGACATTGAGGGATAGCTGGTTGGACTTAAATCAACTCTGAACATTGTTGAAGTCCAGGTGAAGCTGTGACGTAGTATCATAAAAAGATGAGCCAGATGCAAAAGTTACTGTATCATCAGTATACATATCAATGAGGCATAGGAGCAGAGAGAGGGAAGGTCATTCAAGAATATGGAAAAAGAATAGGACTCAGGACAGACCCTTGAGGGGCACCTGAGCAGATGTGGAATGGTGAGGAAGTGGAGCAGCCTATCCAGACGGATTGTGATCTACCCCCCCCCCGATAACAGCTAAACCAGCTGACCGCAGAGTCAGAAAGGCCTGCAGCTTTTAGCTTATCAAGAAGGCATGGATGTGACACAGTGTCAAAAGCTTTAGCAAGATCAACAAAAATGGCAGACGTAGTCAGTCCCTGATTCATATCAGTAAGGATGGAGTCAGTGAGCTGTAGTAGGGAAGTGGAGGTGGAGCGGGATTGTCAAAAACCAGATTAAAAGGGAATGAAGAAGGAGGAGGAGTCAAGGAAGGTCGAAAGTTGAGTTATTACAAGGTGTTCTGGCAATTTAGCAAGGGTAGGAAGGAGCAAGATGGGACGATAGTTACCTGAAGTAGATGGATCACCACCTTTAGGGATAGGAATGACTGTAGCCTGTTTCCAAGCATCTGGAACATTTTTTTTTTTTTGTGTCCACAACTGTTGAAGATACGTGTTTTAGGATTCGTCTTATAGACATGACATGTACCATTTATAGTATATTGCCCGAAATATCCTCTCACACCAGAGGTGCGAAAACGCATCTTGTGCAGGATTTTCAAAATAACACGTCCATTTATGAGGTAGTGTGGAAAAATGGCTATGTTAAAAGTTTGGAGTCAAAATATTGAAAATGAGTGAAGTTATGAGTGAACATTGAACTAGTGTAACGTTCAGTTATAACCTGGGCATTGTACCATAGCTGCACACCATATTTTCAGCATAGCCTTCTTATTACCCCATGTAATGAACCCGGTAGGTGACAATTTTCCAATCCCCGCCAAAACATCTTTCTACACCAACGAAACATCATTCTGCACCACAGGCACGAAAACACATTGTGGCAAGGATCTGAAAAATGACAGCTGTCACATTGATGAGGTGCTGTGAAGAAATGGCTATGCTGAAAATTTGGGGTCAAAACATAGAAAATTACCAAAGTTACAAATTCTGCACTCACATATTTCAACATAGGCTCATAACATTTATGTTTCTTACTATTTTTCCACCAAATTTTCAACATAGCCTTCTTATGACCCCATCTCATGAACAAGGGTGGAGAAAATTTTCAACTCCTACCCGAAAGATGATTTTGCACAGCGACCAAGAAATCACCTTTGGGGACAGATTTTCCTAACTTGATTGTCATTGTTCATTATACAATGGCAAGAAAGAATGCTGGCCTCTGATTGGTCAGAATGGGACTGGACCTGTGATGTTATCCCGGTACAACATCATGGGTTTAGTCCCAGCACATAAATGACCGCATCTACTGTTAACAGAATCACTGAGCCTGCTTCAGTGATCCCCGCTCCACATCCGCTCCACTAATACAGACTTGCCTTCGCAGCAGTCCTCCTGTGATCTCCCACTATTTTTTTTTTTTTAATGATATCTTGGAGAACACCTGTGAGGGATGCTAATTTGTAGGTTCCACATCAGTTACAAGAAAAAATTGAACAAGTACATAGCATTACATTACACACACTAATGGTCCCCTTCCCTGCCCGATGGAATGAATACTGGTGGCTACAAAACCTTTGTAAACAGTCAGCCCTTGCAGAAAAGCATGCCTTCTTTCAGGGCAAACAAAGGGACAGTCTTGGTGACTCCCATTGCTTCTGGGGCGAGGTCTGCTCATTACTCAACCCACACACTCATAACCCCATTATTTACCTTGACACTCCTTCCGGACATCTCTGCCAACCCCGGTGCTGTGGTTGAGGCCTTTAATAAAAAATTCACAGACCTGTCTGCCCTCCTGAGCAAGCTGCCACCCCTGGTGACCACTGGTCTCTCTGACCATTCCCCCACCCATACCCCTCAAACTCCTCCCCTCCCATCTTTCTACTTCCGGACCATCACCCCCAGGGACACTGCCCAACTGCTGAAGAGCTTGCCTAGCTGGGGCAGCCTGGGCAGTGATGATCTTTTCCCTGCTGTGCTTAAACATATATCACCTGCCATGTTAAAACCACTCACCCACCTCTTTAATCTGGCACTGACTACCTCCTCAGTGTCCAGCACTTGGAAGCATGCCAGGGTGGTCCCGATTTTTAAGACTGGTGACCTGCCATCCCCAGATAACTATTGGCCTATATCCTTGCTTCCCCACCTTAGTAAACTCCTGGAAAGGATTGTCCACCAACAACTGTCTGACTATATTGATACACAAAACCTACTGTCCAGATAGCAACACGGCTTCCGTAAACATCACTTCACCACATCTGCCCTTCCCCTGTTTACCAATCATATTCTGAGGAACATGGACCTTGGAAGAGCAATGAGTGTCGTCTTTATCAACCTGTCTAAAACTTTCGACCTGGTTGACCACACGCTGTTACTGTCCTCCCTCCGCACCCTTGGCTGCTCTACTGAGGCACGCAGTGGTTCCAAAGTTACCTTTCAGATAGATCTCAGTTGGTATGTGTAGGACCCACCACATCCCCCACCCTCCCAGCCACTACCGGTGTACCCCAGGGCTCCATTCTGGCCCCACTGTTATTCTCCCTGACCTGGAAATTCAAAAGGGTTGTGCATGGCGCAACTGGGATGCACCATGGGCATTATTGAAAGGGGCAAGTTGCGATGCGCAACTCCCGATGCACTGGGGCACATTGGTAATGTATGCAGTGCAAGTGTGGGGAGCGTGCCCATGCATATGTGGCACATCCTGATATTCAGCCCTGGATGTGTGGCCCACATGCTGGCACACACCCGTCTTGCACAGCTCAGGGGGGCCCAAAGCTGTGCCTGGTAAAGCCAGGAACAAATCCTGGCCACCCACAGGCGAGCTGCCATATTGCAGGGTGCAACACAGCAGCCGCCAGCCGTGAGTGGCCACCTGCCCACCCAGAACACTGTCCACAAGCTCCCCGCACTGGGAGCGTTATGCCCTCCTCGCCCCGTCACCTGATTGCAGGAATGAGTGTAAAGGTGTTCTCTGGTGGTCCAGTGGAATGCCCTCCATCTGCCGATCACGGGCATAAGTAAATATAAATTCCCTGGTGGTCCAGTGTGCTGCCCTCCAGTGCCTGATCACGGGCATATGTATATATAAATTCCCTGGTAGTCCAGTGGAAACCCCCCATCACCCGATCGCGGGCGGTAGTAGATTTGAACACCCTGGTGGTCCAGTAGAACCCCCCCCATCACCGAATTGTGGGCATATGTATATTTAACATCCCTGGTGGTCCAGTGGAAACCCCGCATTGCCCGATTGTGGGTGGAAATAGCAAGAGACACCCTGGTGGTCAATGGTACCTCCCACCCACCCACTGAGGCCCCCAGTCAGTGGCGGGTGGAAGCACCCGCCCACATGCGCCTGACCGCCACCGACTGATGCAGTAGACCAACAGGCGTACAGACCGTACTGCGTGCTGTCAGTCAGCGGTGGTCAGGTGGCATGTCGGCGGGGTGCCGCTGCCCGACGCTGACTGGGGGTGCTGGGTGGTTGGGGATCTGAGTGGGCAGGTGGGGTACCACTGGACCACCAGGGTGTCTCTTGCTGTTTCCACCCGCGATCAGGCAATGAGGGGGGTTCCACTGGACCACCAGGGATGTTAAATATACATATGCCCGCGATCGGGTGATGGGGGGTTCCACTGGAACACCAGGGAGTTCAAATCTACTACCGCCCGTGATCGGGCAATGGGAAGAGTTTCCGCTGGACTACCAGGGAATTTATATTTACTGATACCCGCGATCGGGTGCTGGAGGGCAGTTCACTGAACCACCAAAGATTTTCTTTCTATGTATGCTCATGATCGGGCGAACGGGAGAGGGGACCGCCATGGGACTGCAGGGCATCGGTCCCCGACGGCTGCAGCCTAGCAGGGCGCCAGGCGCAAGTCGCTGCGGATCAGCGCACTGCATGCAAATGGGGCCATAATGACATGCAAATAGCCCCATTTGTGCCTTGCATGCATAATGGCCTCATTTGCATGCCCAGTGCTGAATATCGCGGGTGATGCGCCTAGCGCAACTACACTTGCACTGGTGCATACCCCTGCTCCCGTTCTGACACATATGTTGGTGCAGTGTGTGCTCCCTCAGTGCCATATTCAACGGTGCTGAGCCATGGCGCAGCTCCATTGAATATCGTCTGGTCCATGCCCTGGCGCAGCACACTTGCACTGCGCCCAGGCTTGCACCCCTGCACGGCGCAGTCTGAATATCCAGGCCCCTGTTTATAAACTCCCTCCCTTGTGATGCCCTATTTTATGCAGATGACCTTGTCCTCTTCACTAGTGACAAGGCTCTTGAGAATATATCCAAGGCTCCATCCTGGGCCCACTCTTATTCTCCCTGTTTATAAACTCTCTCCCCTCTGACTGTCTCACTTGTGATGCCCTATTTTATGCAGATAACCTTGTCCTGTTCACTGGTGACAAGGCTCTTGAGAATATATCCAGGGCTTTATCCAGTAACTACTCTGCGGCGCACCCCTGTTTCCACTCACATCACCTAAATGTTAATGCTAAAAAAAAAAAATCCATGCTATTTGGATATAAACTCTTCCTATCTAAGGTTGCCAAGGCTGGGTCAACCCTCTCAGTAGCCTCACTTGATGACACTTTCACTTTCAAGACACATCTCAAATCTCAAATCCTGGCTGCTTGATGAGGCCACATGCCATTGCTAGCTCGTATAACCCTCCCCCTACCTTTCTGACTTTTCCCTCTTGGGCTGCTTTGGCCTCCCCTGCCCTCTTTCATTTATTTGGGTCCTGTCTTGCATCCCTCACTGCCTGCTTCTTGGGCTCTCCCACTTGGCTTTTGTCTTGCATGTTTTTTTTTTTTTTTACCATCATGCATTTATTTGCACTGGTCACTTATCCTTAGTAAATAATTGTATAATTGTTGCTTATCATGATGTACTGAGTTTTTCAGCCACTGATTAATTTTACTTTCCTATGTCACTTTCTTTGTTCACCAATGATGTCTGTATATCCACTTTGTTCCCCAGTGATGTCTGTCTATCCACATGGCTTGTACTTATTGTATAACTTGTCACTACCTCGGTAACTGCAGCCTGTGGCTCGGGCCGTGCCTGAAAACAGTCCCCTGGATCAGTGCACTTACCTGGTTACCAAAGACTTAAATAAATAAATAAATAAAATATAGACTTTGCAAGAGAGAGAAAAAACTGGTGAATGCAGCTTTTTTCCCTGTGAACTGAATGGCTTCAGTGAACTGCAAAGATCAGAATCGCCAGTCATACGAGTTTACTGATGCCGCCGCTTCATGGCAAAAAAGGGTGGCATAAAAATTGTATTTCCCTGCCTTAAGTGCTTCTTGCCCTGTCCCGAAGCAAAGCAACCAGCTTTAGTATTTATTTCTCCCCCCAACCCTCGCAAGGTAACAGAGACTTACCCAACTCATTTCCCAACACTGGAAGTCTCATCAGTTCCCATCAGTTGCTGTTTAATTCCTTACAACTCACCCGGCCCCAGAGCAGGAAGCGGGGCTGGTTGAATGAAACTCAGTGAAAAGTATGGGCTCCGAGGGGTAGACAGGGAAGGCAACTCTCAGGCACAACAGAGACAGATGGGGGAGGGTGGGGGACCTGCAACACGAAGACACAACTCACTACAAAACTACGTGTGAGGGATATCCATTTACACAGACAGAGCCACTCCTTCACCAGCAGCACCACCTACTGGCCCAAATGGAACAATTTTTTTTCTTCATACACCTCCACATTGCAAAATGAAGTGAAACTCTATTACAAAATGCTTTTCTTAATATATATAAAGAGCCATTGTATAATAGCAATAGTGCACTCCTGGGTGTGTGTTGTGCTGGGATAATGTCACTTCTGGGGTGACTGGACACACTTGGCCTGTGGCCTCGTGCCCAGTCAGCTCAGGCGTGACATTATCCCAGCACAACACACACCCTGTTGTGCATTATTGCTTAATTAGGTGGAGTCCCAAAAAGGCATGTTGAAAATCTGGGGCAAAAATATCTCAAAATGGCCTTTATGTCACTAAATTCAAAACCCCAATTGAAATACATTGAACCGCATACCTGATTTCCTCAGTTCGCGGTCCAGCTTTGAAGAGTGAAGACGTGTCTGCAGATGGAGAAGATTACAGGTGGGCAAGTAAGGGCTTGGGGGTGCTGAGTGGGAGGGTCAGATGGGGGGGGAACTAATGTCGCAACAAACATTGATGGATGTTTTTGGTTTTTTACAGGGTTTAAAAAATCATCTAGGGACGGACTGCATTCCAACACTGGGATTGGGAACCCCAGTATCAGGCATGTTAGTAAATGGTGGTGGGCGATCTGGAGGGGAGGAGGGTGTCAAGAGAAGAGGTAGCGGGGTGGACACCCCGCCTGCTTAAATTAAAATATATATGTATACAGATGGGAAGGCGGTGGGCGGATAGCCACCTGAGGGGACGAGAGAAAGAAGCAATAGCGGGATGGGCACCCTGCTCTGCTTACATATATATAAAGATGGGAAAGGGTGGCTGTGTGAGCCACCTGAATGGGACAGGAAGAAACAAGCTGTAGCAGGGGTGGGCACACCGCTCCGCTTAGGAAAAAAAACAAATATAAAAAATATATGTATTCATTGCACAAAACTTTGTTAACGCATCAGTGTTAGGGTTCCTAACTCTACCACCCCACCCCCATCCTCCACACACCAGCAGGCATTGGGGATGTGCCTTGGTGTCATCGGGCCTAACTTTCACCCCATTCCATGTGTAAGGAAGCCGAGATGGTCAGTATAGGAGAATGGGGTGAGAGTTAGGCTGACGACCCCAATTCACACCTCGACACCTATTGATGTGTGGAGGGTGGGGTGGTAGGTTTGGAAACCCTAACACTGAATTTCCATACTTTTGTTGCTGTAATAGGAACCCTAACTGATGCATTAACAGAGTTTTTTTGCAATGAATTTCCTTAGTTTTTGGATAGTATATAATATCCTTATTTCACTGTGGAAGCACAGGGTCCCCAATCCCTCAAATATGCAGATATGTATGTAGGTGTGGGCCCTACACTTCCATGTGGTGAACAACAGTGACCAAATTATCAGCATAGCCATCTTATTACCCCACGTCATGTACCCTGGTACAGATAAATTGTGAAATGTAAGGCAAAACGTAATTATGCGCAACTGCAACATCATTCTGCGTTACAGGTGCAAAAATACATTTCAGGCAAGATATGAAAAATGACAGCTATACTGTTCATGAGGTGGTGCAGAAAAATGACTACGTTGAAAATTTGGCGGCAAAATGTTGAAAAGTACCAAAGTTATACGCGTGCATAGAATAAATTCAGTGGACGATGTAACTCAGGTACCTTAGGATTTTTTCACCAAATATTCAACATGACTTTTTGAGACCCACCTCATGAACACTGGCACCGGCTATTTCATTAATCAGTCCCAAAAGGTGATTTTGCACAACAAACGCACTAATCCACGCCACAGGTGCAAAAACACATTTTGGGCAGGATGTGAAAAATTACAGCTGTACTGTTCATGGGGTGAAAAATGGCAATGTTGAAAATTTGGAGGAAAATATAAAACACTGCTGAAGTTATGAGGTGCGAGAAAATCTTCAACAATCGCATGTAACCTAGGGCTTTTGGGTATTTGATTAACTTCAATATGGCTTTGGGACCCTTCCTCCTGAACATTGGCACTGTCATTTCATATATTGTCCTAAAAGGTGATTTTGTATAGTGAATGCAAAATCATCTTTCAGGACCGATTAATGAAATGACAGTGTCAGTGTTCATGAGGTGGGGTTCCAAAAAGCCCATGTTGAAAATTTGGTGAGAAAATACCTAAAAATGGCTGAGATATCAACATAAGTGCAAAATGCCATTGACAACCATTATACTGCACTTACCTTGATTCCTCATTTTGCGGTTTGGCTTTGAAGAGTGCAGACGTATCCTGGTCCACAGAAGATGACAGCGGACAACCTCTGGTGGTAAGAATGGGGCAAGGGGGGATAGGTTGCTCATTGAGAGTGTCAGGATGGGGGAGGGGGATGGGGAGACGTCAAGGGACTGTTTTCTTTTTTGCAGCTAAAAAAAAATACGTCAAGGAACTGTTTTCTTTTGTTGCAGGTATGTAAATAAACATTTCAGGACTTTGGGAGTGGGCTCCCCAGTGTCCTACAGTAGTGGTGGGGGGTATGACATAACTGGGGACACTGGGAGTGGGCCTCCAGTGTCCCACTTTGGGTTAGCTAGTGCGACAGCAGGATTGGAGTATCCCATTGTCGGCAATGTGGACACTGTTTTTCTTTCTGTTGGGGATACTGGAGTGGACTCCCAGTGTCCCACACTGATGGGGGGCGTTTGAGTGCTGACACAGGGATTGGGCACCCTGATGTTGGCAGAAACTTTTTTAAATAAATATGTTGGGACACTGGGAGTGGCTTCCAGTGTTCCACACTGGCGGGGGTAGGGGTGTCTAGTGCTGACATGGGGATTGGGCACCCCGATGTCGGCATAAACATTTTTATTAAAAATAAATAAATAAAAAATTAATATTCTGGGACACTGGGTGTGGGCTACCTAGTGTCCAGGTGCCTCGTCACAGTTCATCGATGGCTTTTTGGCTCACGAAGTAGGATCTTACTTCGTATTCTGTCACAGTCCATGATGTTTAAATTAAAAGAACAAACTGTATTTGACATTTACAGCTAAAAAATGTAAAAATAACACTAATAGGGAATTAAGGATGCAGAAACATAAGTCGGAATCGCCACAACACATCATTTTGCCATCCTTTTGCCCAGATATTTTTTGAATAGCAGTACCAAGATGGCGACCATACGAAGGAGGCTTTATACAGTACGAAGGAGAATTCCTCATTCGTTTCATACAGCTATCTCATAGTGCTTACTGATCATGCTCAGAAATTATTTTTAAAAATGTTCAAAAGACAGTAACTTAAAAATGGCTTTTTCTTTTTTCACAGGACTAGCAAAAGGCACATCTGTGGGCTAGCCCCTCCTAAAAACCAAACCATCTGGGCTGTAGACAAGTTCAACAAAAATCCCATCAAACGTCAATGAGTGAAAACATGTTTTTTTCACCTCTCTGTAACTCAAAAACTGCACACCCAACCAGAACATAACTTGCCACATCAACAGATCTATCCCACAGGACAGGGCATACTAAATTGTGTGCAAATCTGTGGAACGATTGCAGTTATTAAAGTGCAAAATATTGAATTTAACATTGAAGTGCCTACTCAATCCTAACTATAGGGGCGCGACCACACCCCTATAATATAAACTGTATGTATATATATATATATATATATATATATATATATATATATACACACACACACACACACACACATAAACATACAGTACAAGCCACTTAATCAAGACGCAGTTAATGGGGACATTCGCTTTATTGGGACGTCCCACCGGGAACCAATTAAGTGGCCATGTATTCCTATGGGCAGTGTTGCTGCTTAAAGGAGACAGGGAGCCCTTTAATTGGGATGATTCTGAGCCATCCTATCCCATAATAGCTGCTGCTAATCCCCCCAATCCTTTTTTGAGCCTGCTTAACACCTCCCAATAAGTCACAAGAGAAAAGCTTAATCCATTTATGTTGCTGCACTGTTCCACTAAGTTAGCACAGATTTAACACCCGAAATTCCTAGTCAGCTAGCGAAAAAAGGAGAGTTTAAAGAATTGATCCCTGAGCTAGATAGATAGGTACACTGCCTTTTCCTCTCATCCTTTGTTCCGTAGCCCGCCCTCACCCATGACTGCCACTGCCGCTACTGACTCCAGCCAGCCCATTCCCTGATTCAACTTTAAAAAAAAAGCTGTGGCTCCACAAACTGCCTTCCTCGCTTCCACGCTTGTAACAATGCAACCAGCAGACAGTGTAGAAGCTCCGAAGTGTGGGGAACGGCAAAGTCCATGATCTGTCCAATCGGAGGGAAGCAAGGGGATTATAACAAGCATTTCTGAAAGTGAGAACTTTCCCATGCTTCAGAAAGGGCATGACTGCAATAGAAATGTGGATACATATGCAGAGAAAGCTTTCTCAAGTGCAAAATCATCACTTCTCTTAATTGGGATGGCTGCACAGTCGGGACGAAAAGCCTGCTACCCAGCCATCCCAATTAAGCAGCTACTACTGTGTGTGTGTGTGTGTGTGTGTGTGTGTGTGTGTGTGTGTGTATATATATATATATTTTCATTGCAAAAAATCTCCATAAATGTATCAGTTAGGGTTTCTATTAGAGCTACAAAAGTCTAGAAATTTAGTGTTACCAACCCTACCGCCCCCCCCCCCAAACTCCACACACCAACAGGCATCGGGATGTGCCTTGGGGTCATCAGGCCTAACTCTCACCCCATTCCATGTATAAGGAAGCTCAGATGGTACAGTGTAGGAGAATGGGGTGAGAGTTCGGCCCGACGACCCCAAGGTAACTCTGTCATCGAATTGCCAGACTTTTGTAGCTGTAATAGAAACCCTAACTGATGCATTAACTGAGTTTGTTTGTTTTTTTTACAATGAATTTCCTTTCTTTTTGAGAAAGTGTTATCTTACCCATATGTAGTTGTGGGAGCGCAGCCAGGATGCTGCCGTCTGTCCATAATGGTATCCATTTGTGGGAGCACACGGCCCTCCCATCTATCCATAAGTACAGAGAAGTTGTTCTCACCCCAAGAGTCCTTTAGCATCAGTAACTACAGCAGTTAGCTGGCTAGGTGCAACTGCCCCGGAGATATGCCTTTAAGATAATTAGGATAATGAGCTTAGGGCATCATCCAATCAGAAAAGAGTAGGGGAGTGTGCTGAGGGAGAGCAGCCTGAAGGGCTTCAGAATTTTTTCTCCTCTGACTGAGCAACACTGCCCCAGAGGTGTCTCTCAACTTTCTTTGTTGACAGCCTTTTCTGCTTTCTCTTGGTAAAGTTTTCCTCACAAACTTATTTTTAGACTGTGCTGAGTATATTTCTGGGTTTTTCAGTGGTTCCTCTCATTTCCCAGGAACACTATTTTTGGTTGGTTCTGCGGTTCCCCCGCGGTTCAGTCTGGTTTATATTCTTTTTATTTTAATTGTGTCTAGTGTTTTCAACGGTTCCTTTGATATTTTTGTCGTGGTTCCCCTTTTCTTGAGGGAACTGACGATTTTAAAGATTTTTCTCTAATTTTTTACCTCAGTAATTGTGGTTCCACACTGTGAGGGAACCGATTGTTTTTCTGCACTTTTGACAGTTATTACTGGGTTCTCTGTGGATTGGCATGTCAGAGATCCCAAAACGAAAAAGAAAACTGGACCTACAGGTTTTAAAAAGTGTGTCAACTATCACAACATTTTGGCCATAGCAGATTCTGATAACCTGTGCCTTAGGTATTTAGGTCCAGATCATACTTATTCTCTTTGCACCAAATTTTGTAAGAAAACTTTGAGAAACGGAGCAAAGAGACTTGAAAAATTATGGCTGAGGAAAAAAAATCAAGGGCTACCGATGAGGGGCCATCAAAAAATACTAACAATAAAAATTCAAACAGAGGTGCTGATGAAGCATCCAAGTCCCAGCCTAAGAATAAAGCTTTCAAAGGGGCTGATAACGTTCCTACAAAATCAAAAAATAATAAGGGCACTGATGAAGTGTCTGTATTAAAAAGGAATTTGCAAAGACAGAAACACTACTGTTCCTCCTGGGAATGCCAATAGTGAGACAACAGGCTGCTTAAAGCATAAAGAAAAAAACATACATACATACAAAAAACATAACCATGCATACATACAAAAAACATACATACATACAAAAAACATAACCATACAAAGCCACAGTCTGGGCAGGAGCTCCCATCTGTGCAAGACATGGCAAAAGCATGGTACGTCTTTCAAACCCTTCAAAAGATGGGGTCCATGTTTTCTGTTTCTTCTGCTGGTAAGCACTCTTCCACAGTTCTCTCTTCTGGAGACTGTGAGGGTGATGTAGATGAGTAAGAACACTATTATGATGCGCTGACATGCATTTAAAGGGCCTAGAACATGATGTGTCCCCTGACCCTCATTTTGGGGCATCCCTCTGTGCTTACGTTTATTCAAAATATGCTAGATACCCTGGACCTCCCTACTCAGGAGTCTAACCAGGATAAGGATGAGGATGAGGACAAAGATTATAGGGAGATGAAAGGTTTTCCACCCCCTAAGAGACTGGTCATGTCTGTTTATAATGCTTTCAGAAAAAATACCATGAAACTGCTTCAAACCCCCACTTCTTTGGCAGGGGTTGGCAAACATGGTGGCAAAAAATACCAATTGTCTAAAAATTACACAGAGTTCCTGTCTGTACATCCCAGCCATGAGAGTATAGTGCAGCAATGTTAAAAAACCCTCCCTTGACTCAGACTGTCTGGCCAACTACAGACCAGTCTCAAGCCTTCCCTTTGTGGGAAAGGTTATTAAGAAGGTGGTTGCATTGCAGCTGGATGACCATTTGTCCAGCCATGATGTCTGTGATTCTCTCCAATCAGGATTTAGGAAGAGGTATAGTACCGAGACGGCCCTTGTTCGGGTGCTAAATGACCTCCTAATAGCAGGAGATCGTAGGACTCGTTCCATCTTGGTCCTACTTGATCTCTCTGCAGCATTGACGGTGTGGACCATGGTGCCATTGAAGCGCCTGCGGTTCATCTGTGGACTATCTGGGGGGGGGGTCCACAGATGGTTTTGATCTTTCCTCGAGGGTAGGACTCAGAGAGTGGTGTCCAGGATTTATTTCTCTGCCTCTCTCTCCCTATCCTGCGGGGTACCGCAGGGTTCCACTTTGGCGCCCATGTTGTTCACAGTGTGCATGCTGCCATTAGGAGAGATCATTAGGCAGTATGGTCTGGGTTTTCACTGCTATGCAGATGATACTCAGCTGTACATGTCCTTTGTGCCCGAACAGGATGTGATCCTCTCGGGTATTTAATAACTGTCTGTCCGAGATCCAGGGCTGGATGAGTGCCAGCTGGCTGCAGTTGAACCCGGATAAAACTGAGGTGCTGGTTGTGGACACAGATCGATGGGAGGTGGGTTTGTTGGCTGGAAAACCATTGGGGCTTTGGTTCGGGGGTGCTCAGCTGACTACCTCAGATCGGGTGTGGAACCTGGGCATTTTTTTTTATTTTAATCTCTGTTTATCTCCCCCTACACCCCTCAAGCTCCAGTTCCTCAGGAGTGCCATGGAGTCTGCCCCTGTTATCCACCTTACCTGGTCCATCCTGTTCCCCCCATGGAGCCGCAGTTTACCCCCCCCCCGGGCGGGGACAAGGTGGGGCCCATACACCCTGAACACTTTTTTGTCTCGTCGGGTTCAGGCAGCCAGGCAGGTGAAAGCACATTAGCTCCGGTGCTCCGTCTCCTTGGAGCTGGAAGGCATTTTCTCTCTTTTCTTGTGGGTGTCACAAGTGTCCTGACATCAAGGCGCATAGCGCTGACGTCCATGACGTCCTCACCACTGTGTCTGCCTCAGTGCTTGCTATGCCACAGACCTCCACCTGGGGCCAGTCAAGTGCTGAGACGCTATCCCTCCTCCCTCCCTGGAGAAGACGAACTGTCCCTGGGACACTCGAGCCTCCTCCCCCGGCCGGCCCTCCAGCTCCCCTGGGCTCGTTCCTGAACTTGGGTCGCTGGCACCGCAAGCAGAAATCCAACTGCTGTGCCAATGGCCCGGCCCCTGGGCATTATTTTTGATGACGACCTGACCCTTAAATCAGAGGTGTCGGCCGTTGTTAAATCCTCTTTTTACCATCGGAGGAATATCGCCCGGTGAAGCACCTGGTTCCTCCTGATGATCTT
The DNA here is from genome assembly GCA_016271365.2 of Neoceratodus forsteri. Classification (NCBI taxonomy): domain Eukaryota; kingdom Metazoa; phylum Chordata; order Ceratodontiformes; family Ceratodontidae; genus Neoceratodus; species Neoceratodus forsteri. The sequence goes on from JADMNL010000023.1 coordinate 548,136,633, forward strand.
CCAACTTTGGTCCATTATTCCGTAACCTCTCGCCTTGACTACTGTAATGACCTTTACCTAGGGCTACCAGGGGTTGCTGACTGCCGCTTGCAGCTAGTGCAGAATGCGGTAGCCTGGTTAGTGACTGGTACCTCTAGGGCCAGTCATATAACACCTGTGCTCCACAGACTGCACTGGCTGTCAGTACAGTGGCAGATCACCTTCAAGGTCGGGTTACTGACCTACGAGGCCCTACATGATCAGCGACCCCGCTACTTGCAAGACCTCCTTCACCCTTACCACCCTCTCCGCCTTCTCCAACGAGGGATTCCTAGAGATTCCCAAGGTCCGTTTGAAATCATCTGGGGCCCAATCTTTTGCTTTTGTTTCCCCGACCCTGTGGAATTCTCTACCTTATTGTATACAAGAGTGCCTGACTTTCCAAAGTTTTAAATCAGTGTTAAAAACGTAACTATTTAATTTAGCATATCCTGATTTGGGCTGAAACTGATGGTTAGTGCAGTATATTTATAACTATTTAAGCTGCACTTGATTCAATTAAATTTTACTTTTTTTGTTGGAGTTTTTATCTAAATACTGGTGTTATGATGGTTTTAACTATGATGTTTGTTTTATTTTAATGTACAAGTGCCTTGGTTTGGAAATGTCGCTTCTTATAAATAAAGAAATCAATCAATCAATCAATCAATCCTTGTCTTCTTTACCTCCTGACAAGAATTCCAGAAAGATAGATTTTATAGCAAAGAAGATGTACACATCTTCCCTGCTTTTCCAACTTTCTCCTACATGGCCTTCACAGCCAAGTATCAAAAGCACTGTGGAGCTCTGTCCTGGCTATTGCCCGCAGGGGGTCAGACACAGAGGTGCAGGAACTGGTTGACACTGCAGAAACTGCACTGGAAGCTACGAAATATCAATTCCACATGGCAGATGATGACAGTGATACTGCCTCTGGAACCTGGCCCACGCCATTTCTTTGAGGTGTTTTGCCTGGCTTAGAACTACTACTCTAACCTCAGACACCCAGTCTAAAGCCATGGATTTTCCCTGTGATCAAAACATATTGTTTGATTCCAGGACAACAGACTACATGAAAAAGGTCGATGAGTACAAGGCCTCCTGGCAGAGTCATTCCTCTAAACCTAAGCCTCCTGCCCCACAAAATACCATCTGAGGGGAAATAGGGGAAGAGGTTATTTTCCCAGACCTTATACTCCCTACCCTCTGTCTGACTTCTCTCAGTACAGAAGTGTTTACAGAGGGAGGGGCAGAAGGGGACAAAGAAGAGCCACCCCTGCCCAGCCAGAAGCCTCTCAGTCTAAGCCCTGATGTGAGTGTCCAGGTCACCTCCACTCTGCCAGTAGAAGGCAGACTCTCCCTCTGTCTTCAGAACAGGTCCCTCATTGCCTTGGACAAGTGTGTTCTGGAGATAGTGGAAAAGGGTCTGCCACTACAATTCTGTCAGATGCCAGACCTCAAGCATACTCAGGTGTCAAAACCACTAACCCCAGCACAGGTTCTTTCATTCGAGTTGGAGTTAAAAAAACTTCTAGCTCTACAAGCAGTGGAGAGGGTCCCTGCCCACTAAAAGGACAAAGGCCTCTACTCCAGGTACTTTCTGACACAAAAGAAAACTGGGGAGTGGCGACCTATTTTGGATCTCAGATATCTGAACAAACATCTGCTAAAACCCAGATTCAAGATGGTCACTCTGTCACTGGTCATTCAGTCCTTACAGCAGAGAGACTGGCTAGCCTCCTTGGACCTAAAGGACGCTTTCTTCCATATACCCATAAGAAAGTCTCACAGGAAGTTTCTCAGATTCAAACTTCCTTCGGGCCACTATCAGTTCATTGCGATGCCCTTTGGCCTGTCCTCGGCTCCAAGAGTTTTTACCAAGTGCCTAGCAGTGGTAGCAGCACACCTCAGGAAGCTGGGTGTTTCAATCTACCCCTATTTGTACGATTAGCTTGTAGTGGTAAAGTCTCCTTGACAGGTCAAGGAGTCCCTTTCCCTCACAGAGTACATTTTGGAATCTCTGGGCTTTCTAATAAATCTAAAGAAATCTCACCTGGAGTCCACTCAGTTACTCACTTTCATAGGAGCTCAGCAGGACACCCAGAAAGGTTATGCCTTCCTCCCACCAGAGAGAATTCAAAGTTTCCATTCAGTGACAGATTCTTTCATTCAGGGACAGCCAAGACCAGCCAGGCATTTTCTTAGGCTTTTGGGACACATGGCATCAATGATTGCATTGGTCCCAGGGGTCAGGTACAGGATGCGAGGCCTGCAAGGCTATCTCAGTGCTTGCTGGTTTCAAAGGAACAACGCCCTATCAAAACTGATACCTGTGACAGAACAGTTTCTTCAGGCTCTGCTTTGGTGGAAGGATCCTGCAAATCTGGCAGTAGGGATCCCCTTCCAAGCTCCTCTTCCCACAAAGGTGATTACCACAGACGCCTCCCTCCTGGAGTTGGGGGCTCATCTAGACAGTGCCTCAGTAAGTGGTACCTGGACTGCTCAAGAGTCACAGTTGCACATAAACCTTCTGGAGCTCAGGGCAATCTTCCTAGCACTCAAGGCATTTACTCTTGTAACCCCCAGGTGGCACTAGCCCAAGGGCTACTACCCCTGCCTGCTTGACTACTGACAGGTTGAGGGGCCTAGGTTCTATGGAGGGTGCCTCCATCCAGAGGTCAGGGTTTGTAGTGGTTAGACTAGCTTGATCACAGCCCTCTGGGACACCGTGACCCCCTTTGGTTCCCTCTAGTGGCTCACACAGTACACAGGAGTTACAGCCCCAATACCCCACGTATACACACTGTTCACTCATAGAGCACCACTTACCCTCGAGACTGATTCTGCAGCATGTCTCTGAGGACCCCCTGTAAAATAAGGTTAAACAACATACACAGCGAAATACAATACTGTTTCCATAAGTACCAACACCACAGACAGTATATAGTGTAACAACAAAAAATCTGATTTATTTAGGGGACAGTAACAAGGAGTGGGGCAATCAGGTTGATTTGGTTTGGAAATATTCAAATCACAGTACTGTGCACACATACAGGGTCTGTAAAGTCACACTCGGGGTACCCAGGTTGGGGGATGGGGCTAGCCAGGTCCGTTGCCCAGGGTTGGCCGGCAGGTGCAGATGGATAGGGCCCTGTAGAAGAAAATATATGCACAGCACCCAATTGTAATCCGGAGCCGGAGGGCTCAGTCCATGAAACAGTGAAACAGCAAGAATTAGATGACACATTAGTGATTGAAAACAAGCTGCAGGGGAATACCCTGATTTGTACTCACAACACCCAAGCTGAGGATCGGATAGAGAATGTCCCTCTGGATTGCCAGAAGAGCAGGGCATGAGGACAAGGTCCTTGTGACTGGACCCCACTCCAGTTGATAGCAATCAGATGTAGTCCGAATTAAGCTGGGGTTTACTTCCAGCTTCAGCACACAATCCACTGTACAGGGGATTTGAAATAGCGATTCCCCACAAGCACTACGCACATTTATATGTAAAAGGAAAGTACTATACCAGGCAGGCTGCTCCTCGATCCCGATCACAATTACTTTAAAATACCCGGGAGCACACACAGCAGCTTCGGTTCCTGACAGACCGAGCGCGATTCAGCAATTTCTCCAGTCTTCTACAGGGTGAGCTTGGTTTCCACACTTCTAGTGCTTTTTTCTCCTCACAACTCGGATTTAGTCCAAACTGGCACTCACAAACGCTGCAGACCGAAACTCAGGGCCTCACATGCACTTCCTGCGCAAAACTATACACCGCAGAAGCACACAGCTCCTTCTCTCTTCACTGCCACAACTGATCTGATCTTTTCAGTCACAGAGCAGGGCATTTCCTTTAGCTCCACACTATTCTGTTGGCTGATTCAGCTGTCACTCACAATAAGACTCCCTCTGTTGGTACAAAAAGGCACCAATGTTAAAACTACATTTCCCAGAGTCACTGCCCATACAATCCCCTTGTGGCTGGCTCAAAATTGAGAGTCCAAGTTCCAATTCGTCCACAGGCTCCATTTTAGGGTCTCCCTATCATCCTGATTGGTCCAAGTCAGCTATTCAGAACCAAAATGAAAGAGCTACACTGAAATAGTTTGTGCTAAAATGAAAACAGGTTAGACAAACTACATTTTCTCAGTCACTCTAAATGATTCCTGGCAAACAGTTATATCTTTCAACAAGGCTCCCTCTGCACATGTAGCAATGGCAGAAACGGAGTGAATTGACAGCAGGTCAGGCGGGATTCGAGCATTAAATACACAGTCCGCCCATACAAACTAATTAAGTCTGCAAGCAGACAGCTCTTAAAGAGAGTACGTGGAGGCTCAAATAGCACTCACTTGTAACCACATTTAAACAGCTCAGACGCCGAACACCGCCCAGACTTGGAGCATTCAAGCAAGATCCTGGAAGACTTTTGGGAACTCCCATTTGAGGGGGGGATTACACCACTGTCATAAAAGGGCAGACTGTACAGATAAGAACAGACACCACTGCAATGTTTTACATAAACAAGCAGGGTGGTACCAGATCAGGGACACTCTGTTCGGAGGCTCTGAAAATTTGGTCTCTCGCCTACTCCTTGGGGGTCAGTCTTTCAGCGATCCACCTCCCAGACAAGCACAATACCCTAGCAGATGCTCTCAGCTGCATCAGTCAGAGTCAGAGCGAGTGGACTCTGAACAAGCAAGTACTAGCCACAGTGTTCAGGCAGTGGGGCACACCAGAACTGGATCTGTTTGCTTCCCCCCTCAACTTCCAGCTTCCTCAGTACTGTTGCAGGCCCCCAGTCCTGGAAACACTTCCACTGGATGCTTTGATTCTGGACTGATCAGGGAGGTTCTTATATGCATTCCCTCCTTTCCCCCTGATACTTGAGATATTGCTGAAACTCAAACAACAGCCTGCATCAATGATTCTGGTGGCTCCGGATTGGCCCAGGCAAGCCTGGTACCCTCTCCTTCTCTCGCTGTGTTGTAGCAGACCCATTCACCTGCCGCCAACTCACTCTCTGCTGACCCTTCCCCAGAGAGGAGTGAATTATCCAGACATGCTCTGTCTTCACCTCAAGGCCTGGCTCTTGAGGAGCTAGAGTTCCCAACCTCTCAGTACTCTGAACAGGTCCTTAAGATCATGAGAATGGCTAAAAAGCCAATACAAAATAAGACTTATGCAGCCAAATGGAAGAGGTTTTCTCTCTGGTGCAAGAGCAAAAAGGTCAATCCTCTTGCAGCTTCAGACTCTCAGCTGCTGGATTACCTGGTGCATCTGCAGGCCTCAGGCTTGAAACCCTCCTCTCAAGCTACACCTGGCTGCAGTTTCGGCCTACCTCTCGGTGGGGAAGAAATGGTCAGTTTTTTCCCACTCTGTGATCAAGTAATTTTTTGAAGGCCTCTTGCACCTTCAGCCTCCAGTCAGAGAGACAATTCCTCCTTGGAGCCTGAATCTCTGCATTGCCAGGCTCATGGAACCACCCTTTGCGCCTATGGCCACTGCCCATTTCAAGTTTGTAACTTGGAAATCTGTTTTTCTAGTGGCCATTACCTCTGCCAGGAGGATTTCAGAGTTGCAGGCCCTGTGCACTGAGCCTAATTACATCATTCCTCACACAGACAAAATTGAGCTCAGGACAAATAGGAAGTTCCTGCCTAAGGTGGTTTCTGAGTTTCAGCTTAACCAGTCTATTACCCTACCTGTTTTCTTTACTGAGAAATCCACTCCTGGTGAGCAAAAGGTCCGCAGTCTGGACATTAAAAGAGCTCTCTTTTACTACCTAGAGCATACTAGGCAGTTTAGAGGTTCTTCCACTCAGCTGTCCCTCACCTATGGGGAAGTAGGCAAAGGAAAACCAGCTACCAAGAGAACCATTTCCCGTTGGTTGGTCTCTTGCATTAGATTCTGCTATGAAAAAACTGGTCATCAACCTCCAGCGAGGCTCAGGGCCCACTCCACCAGGGGCACTGCAGCCTCTGTGGCAGCTGCAAGAGACATACCCCTTCTGGACGTCTGCAAAGCAGCTACCTGGAAATCTGTATACACCTTCAGTAAACATTACAGTTTGGATGTGCAGTCCAGGTCTGAAGCCAAATTTGGCAGGGCGGTTCAGTAGAGCCTCTTTCATAAGTAGGTTCTCTGCCCACCTCCCACTTTGTACTGCTCAGTAATTGGCTATAGTTGCTGATGCTAAAGGAGTCCTGGGTGAGAAAAAAAAATTACTCACCATAGTAATCTTCTTTCTTCCAAGGGGTCCTTTGGCATCAGTAAGCTCCCATCCTTCCTCCGCCGTTCACCTTTTAGGAGAAGGGCTCTGTTCTCGGTTTTATTACCAAAATTTGTTTCTGATTAAAGAAGTTTCTTGCTCAGGTTGTTGATATCTGTTTTCTAGTTTTGGACATTTTACATGTTCTTTTTAGTCCTGTTGGTTCACTTTTAGTGCATGTGCTATCACCCTGCTACCACTCTTGTGGAGCGGGATCACATGAGCCCTTCTCCAGTCTTCTGGGACCTCTCCTGTGCTCAGAGACTCACTAAACAGTTCTGATAATGGCTTTGCTAGTTCCACCCTTAGCTCCTTTAGTACCCTGGGATGTATGCTATCAGGTCCCATTGCCTTGTCTACCCTGAGCTTATCAAGCTCTTGTAGGACCCTTTCTTTTGTGAAGGGACTAGTGCTCACCTCCCTCCCCCCTGTGTCCATGGTGCTGAGCTGTGGGCCCTGCCCTACCTTCTCTTCAGTAAATACTGAGCAGAAGTATCTATTTAGGATAGATGCTTTTACATGATCTTCCTCTTCACATGCCCCCTTAACTCCTTTGATCTTAGCAATACCCTCTCTGGACTTTCTCCTTTCACTAATGTATCTATAGAAAGTCTGTCACCTTTTTTTACTGTCTGTGTTAGTATTTCCTCGGTTTGGGCCTTAGCCTGCCTTACTGCCTTCCCTGCTTCCCTTAGGGAAGTTTGGTATGCCCCCCTATCTTCATCCCACTGTGTTCACTTATATTTTCTGAAGGCCAGCCTTTTGGCTTTGACCTTTTCTGCTACTGTTTTTGAGAACCAAAGTGGTTTCCTTCTTCTTTTGCACTTCCTTTTCTCTCTAACACAATGGGATGTTGCTTCAAGTAGTGCATCCTTAATGCTTGCCCACTTTGCCTATACCCCCACCTGTATTTCTTTTTGCCAGGGCTAGCTTAACTCTGTTGGCCATCTTATCAAAGTCAGCTCCTCTGAAGTCCCATATTTTTGCCTTGGAATGGGATGGGATGATTTAGTTGTAGTGGCCAAATTGAACCATACCATGTAATGGTCATTGGCCCCCAGGTGACCTTCTACCTGGAGATCTGTGATCATTTCCCCGTTAGTCAGTACTGGATCTAGGATAGCCCTGTCTCTTGTGGGTTGTTGTACCAGTTGTTTGAGGCCTTCCCCCTACAGGGAATCCACCATGTGTCTAGTTCTGGCAGATGTTCCTGCTGGTATTGACCAATCTGTATGTGGCATGTTGAAGTCTCCCATTATTAGAACCTCCCATGTATCTGTTATGTTTTGTATATCTTCTAACAGTAATGTGTCTATGTCCTCCCCCTTGTCTGGGGGCCTGTAGACAACCCCAGTTCTTATGGCTGTCCCACTTCTTGTTTCCAGGGTGACCCACAGTTCTTCTGGCTCCTTATGTGTATTCTGAATTTCTGTAGCTTTGATATTTTCATTGACATACAGGGCCACTCCCCCCCCTTTGCACCTCGGTCTCTTATGAACAGTACATAGCCGGGTACTGAAGTCTCCCAAGTGTGGTTACTGGTAAACCACGTCTCGCTAATTGCTACTATGTCCAGTTCAGCCTCTGTCATTATTGCCTGCAGGTCTGGGATCTTGTTTCCCAGACTGCGAGCATTTGTCTACATGATTTTCCATTGGCCGGATTTTGGTTTGTTAGTTGTTGGGTGAGGTCTGGCGTTTCCCCTGTGCGTTGTATGGGGAGCTGGACCTTTTTCCTTACCTGGTGATGCAAATGAACTGCAAACATGCTGAACTCCTTTTTGACCACTAGCTGAGGGGGAGGGGTGTTCTTCCCATTCGACATATGGGGTGCTGCACCCCTCTCCCCATTTGCTAGTTTAAATATTCTACAAAGATGTCAAATGTCTGCCCCAATGCACTGACTCCTTCCTTAGTCAGATGCAGTCCATCAAATTTAAAGAACTTTCACTCCCAAAACTGTTGCCAGTTCCCTACAAATTTGTGTCCTTTTTCCTGGCATCACCCCTTGAGCCACATGTTTAGATCCCCTACCTTCCCCTTCTCTGACCTTCCGTCCATCTGCCCCCCTCTCCCAGACTGGCAGGATCTCAGAGAAGGAGATGCCGGATGAAATGGATGATATCCTTTGAACAGCACATAAATGGATTAATTAGTAAAGTTAACTCTAGAACAGAAGCTTTAAGGAGAGTTGCAAATTGTATTAGTAAAGGAGACCGACTAACCATAGCCAATCAACTGATTCTTCCATTGATTGACTATGGAAGTCATGTTTACTTTCATGCAAACCAAAATTCACTTCACAAATTGGACATCTGCTACAACAGGTTGGCTAGATTCGTTTTACGATAACAATATGACACTCATCACTGTTTGATGTAGAAAGCATTAGCACGGTCATCTCTGGATTTACGTAGACAAGAAAGTTGGGCAGATTTTGTCTTTAAAATTTGTAGATCTGGTCTTCCGATTCCATTAGTTGGAAAGTTAATTCGAGCCCTGCACCAATTTAAATTAAGGAAAGCAAGAGTCAGGAAATTCGAAGTTCTGAAAGTAAAAAAAACTAATTTGGGATGATGTTATATAAGTATAAAGTATCTAAAACATGGGATAATTTTCTGATAACTATTAAAATTCAAAATGTGACAATGGAGGAGTTCAAAACAGTAATGAAACAGGAATATACCTTTCATTGTAACCGATGAAATATGGCTATCCTTGGATTATTTATAGAGTTCATCTGTATATGTTATTAGTTTTTGTCTTGGTTTGTATTGTAATGTGTTTTATGAAACATTGTTGCATAATGTCATCAAACAGGAGCACCTTGAAAAGAGGGCCTTATGGGTCCTAATGGTGTTTGTTGTGAAAAATGTAAAACATTTTTCACCTATTCCTGTATAAATAAAATCTTTAACTACTACTACTACTACTAATATAGTAGCACTGCCGTGTCACTATAATATATATATATTTCTTTCTATGTATGTATATATATTATAGTGGAGCATACGAGTTGAGCAGGCACTTTAATGTTAAACCTCAAATTTTACACTTTAACACCTTTGCAACTGTTCAACTGATTTACATGAAATTTTGCATACGCAGTCGTGTGGGGTAGATCTCTTGACATGCCAAGTTTCGTTTTGGTCAGTTTGGTGTTTTTTGAGGTGTGCATAATGAAAAAAGTGTGGAATTCGCCTTTTTTGGCAGTTTTTATGTCATTGTGCTGTGGCCAAATGGTTTAGAATTTTGGTCTGAAATTTACAGGGTAGAAAGTGCTTCCCCACAGAGCTTGTCTGAATTAGTTTGGTGAAAAAATATTAATCTGTTCCAAAGTTATTTAATTTTAAGATTTTGGGTTCTGAGCATTCATTCACCCTTTTGGATAGTGGAACGGAATGAAGAAGGATTTTGCTCTGATGAAAAAGGATCCTTTTTCTTGAGGGGCCAATCCTTCTTTGTCAGAAAAAATTCCTTTTTTGTGAGCCGCCATCTTGTTTTTTATTTCTGGCCAAAACAAAGTGTCATAACTGTGTCTAGGGATGTCTTTTACAGACATCCAAGCATGTATCTTGCTTATCAGGAGTTGATGAGTTGTTCTGTGTTTTTTTTTAATATTTTGTATGAACTCCGAACTTTTTTTTAAAGATTGAATTCCTTTTTCACCACTCGCTAATATCCTTTTTCGTCATGGCGAGAAAAGGAAATCGGCTGGCGAAAAAGGATTTGAAAAATATCCAAGTCCAAAATCCTTTTTCGCCAGCCGATTTCCTTTTTCACCATGACAAAAAAGGATGGCAAAAAAGGAATCATCTTGTGAAAAAGGATTTAAATCCTTTTCCGCCAGCTGACTTCCTTTCTCACCATGACGAAAAAGGATGGCAAAAAAGGAAATCGGCTGATGAAATAGGATTTAAAAAACATCTAAGTCCGAAATCCTTTTTCGCCAGACTCAGTCCTTTTCTGCCACCAAAGCAAAGGATTGGTGAAAAAGGATTTGCTGGTGTCGAAAAAGGATTTTTTTTAATATGGGCTCTCAGTAGAACCCCCCATAAACATCCCTGGAGTCTAGTGACACCCCCGCCCTGAATACACATATCTTTTTGTTTTATTAATTAATTTATTTATTTATTTATTTATTTATATATGTGTATAATATTTTTTCCTTATTTTTTATAACCCCATACCTCCTTTGTGCTTTTATGGGGCCCACAAGCCTCCCAGCTTTGACCCTGGTGTCTAGTGGTACCCCCACCCTCCGATGTGCCTCTATTTTTTCGTTGGTTGTTAGTGGTATCCCGCTACCCTCCCATGTCTGTTTTTTGCCCTGAAAATAAGAAAAACATTCCTCGATGTCTTTTATTCTTTTTTTTAAACCTGTAAAAAAAAAAAGTTATATCAGACCCACACCCCCCCCACCCAACCTCCTACTAGGCACCCATGTCCCCACGTCCCCTTAACACCCCCACACACCCTTACTCACCTGAAGAGGTCCCTGGTTCAAGATCTGCTCTCCCGATCGAAGACACATCTTGCTGCTGGAACCGGCATCTGCAATATGAGAAATGGAAAGGAAAGGGGAAATTGTTTAACCAGAAAAGTCGGAGCTTGTCTCCAGATGCGACCTGGGAGCACAAGGAAGTTAAGTGACTTGCTCAGTGTCACACAGTATGCAAGTGGGGGCTATGGGATTCAAACCCAGGTCTCCAGGTTTGCAGCCCAGTGCCCTTAACCACTATACTATACTGCCTCAACTAAGGAAACTAAGGTAAATGCTGTTCAGTATACAGTATTTCAATGGGGTTTTCAACTTTTATGCATAACTCTGCCATTTTTGGACATTTTAACCCCCGAATTTTCAACATGGCATTTTGGGGACCCACCTTATGAACAATATGATTGTCATTTCCCAAGTCCTGCCCGAAAGGTGATTTCGCGGTCGCTTAGCAAATTCACCTTTCATGCGGGATTTGCATAATGACAGTCATATTCTTCATGAGCTGGAATCCCCAGAAGGCCATGTTGAAAATTTGGAGTCAAAATGTCAAAAAAATGGCTGCATTATGACCTTTTGTTGCAATTTCGATACACATGCTCGTAACTTTGTAAGTTTAAAATATTTTCACACCAACTTTTCGACATAGACTTGCTATTACCCCACCAAATGTTTGTCACTGCTGTCATTTTTCAAATCCTTGCCGAAATGTGTTTTCGCACCTGTGGCATGGAATGGCGTTGCAGTTATGGAGAATTACATTTTGGTGGGGATTTGAATATTTTCTGTACTAGGTACATCAGGTGCAGTAATAACATGGCTATGCTGACAATTTCATCACTCTTGTACTATAAATGGAAGCGCAGGGCCCTCTCATATATGCATCTATGGAGGAAAGGGAGCATAGGGCCCAGAGAGCACTGTGCTCCCACCAGCAACTTAGGATATGATTATACTATCTCAAAAAGTAAGGAAATAAATTGCAAAAAACTTTGTTAATGCATCAGTTAGGGTTGCCGCAACAAAAGTAGGGAAATGGGGGATTAGGGTTCCAACACAACTACCCACCCTGCACAGACCAAGATGGCAGCTAAGGAGTCATCATACCACGCCACCCCATTCTCCTATTCTGTACCCGCCCAGCTTATTTTCTAAAGGAATGGGGTGAGCATTAGGGCTGACGACCCCAGTATATCTCCCCAACGCCTCTTGGTCTGTGCTGGGTGGGAGTGGGGTGTTAGGTTGGAAACCCTAATGCTGCATTTCCCTACTTGTGTTGCTGCAACTCTAATTGATGCATTAACAAAGTTTTTTGCATATATATGCATATATATATATATATATATTAGGGATACACGATGGGTGAACGGTGATACGGAAATATTAGCATGAGTGCGGAGTAAGCAGTGATAATATCACGAGTAGCGAAGCCACGAGTGATATTATCACTGCTTAATCCGCACTCATGCTAATATTTCATGTATCACACAAGTCACACATCATATGTGCAATTTATACAGTAGGGTCCCCAGTATGTTTAGGATAAAAGTAGTTTGTTTTTTACTTTTATTTGGGTTGTCTTGGAGCTGTCCTTCCTTGTTGTGATGTGTGTTATTCCAGTTGGTTGGTGTCTGGTAGGTCTGTAATGCCATTCACAGAGACATGCTGTTATGTTATTTGTTGTTTCGGTGTTTGGTTTCCTGTTTTATTTCCTGGTTGGTGACATGTGTCATTCTGGTTCGTTGATTTAGCGTGGTCGTTTGATGTTATTTAACAAGATGTGGATTGTGTGTGCTATTGGGTGCCGTTCTGTTGTGGAGTTTCATTTAATTTTCGGGTGTACTATGATTTATTTTTCGATTCATTTATTCTTTTTTTGTGTGTCTCCCATTTGTTTTTTGGTTGGGGAGATGTACATGGGACGTGATATTTTCAGTACTGTTACTCGGGTACGTTTATATTTTGTGTTGGATATGTGGTGTTTCATTTACGTCAGGTGAGCTCAGGTGTTTCTTATTAGTTTAAAATGCTGCTGACGAAGTTGGGGAGTGTCTTAGGTGACGTATCCGGAGTTGATAATCTGAGTGCTGACGTATCTGGATCCAGATTTATTTTAAATATCACACTCCAGATACGTCACACTGAAGTTATTCAACATATGTGTGTGTATATATATATATATATATATACACACACACACACACCCAAGTTCAGCTAAATATGTTTTTAGGTACGAGGAAGAAAGCTGAACTCAGAATCCAGTTACTGCTTTGAACCCAGGGCTAACAGTACTGTAACCGCGCTCCAGAAGTGGAGCTGTGACGCTGGGCATGCGCGTGTGCAGATTCATATACATATGCATAGGCGCATACCCAGTATCACGCCTCCACTTTCAGAGCACGATTAAAGTACATTTTAGCCCTCATTTAAAAAAACTAACTAGGTTCCAGAGTTCAGCTTTCTTTCAAGTACCTGAAAAGGTATTTAGCTAAACTCGGGTACAGTGGTCCGACTCCGCAGTAACAAAGACAGGCTGCTGGTATTGACAGCCCATGAGCTGCTTGCTGAATGGCCGACTTCATACAGATCAACGGACCAAAGCCCTCTGACTGGAGTGGCTTCGGATCCTTTGAAATATGCAAAGGCCTACATATTCAAAGGAGATGCAAGGCCTTAAATGGAGATGCGCGGTGCATCTCAGAAAATGCGCTGGAGCGTGATATTCGAAAGTGGGAAGTGCACTGCCCATGTCAGAAGACAATGTAATTGGTGCAAAAAAGGGGGTGGGCAACTGAATATGCTGCGCAATAGTATATTCTGCCAAAATATGTGGCAAAGGTGTCACGCATCACAAAACTGTGCCGCACAAAGTTAGGTATGACAGGATGGCCTAAATCAGCCAGCCACCCACAGGCAGGCTTCAGAACTGCAGACAGCTGACCCTGAGACAGCCCTTGGAGGTGCATCTGGATATGGTCCAGGCACCCCCACACAGCAGTCATGCCAGGACAGTAGTACCCAAAACCATGGGCGCGCCTGCTCGCTGGGCACATGCCAAGTGCCAGTGGATGACACCACCAGGACAACCCAATCAGCCTCCCCCCTCACCACACCCAGGTCAGGGATGCCCAGCTGCCACATGCTAGTCAAGTGCCCCATTAGCACACCAGTGGAGCAGACAGCTACAATGCGGCACATGTGCCAGGTGCCATGCATCAACTGGGTCGCTATAGATGTAGGTTTTGCCCAGATATAAGATCTTGAGTCGAGCCAGCATTTGGGGGGCATGATTGATTCCCAACTCTCTTAGGCCTGTTCTTACTGCGTCAGAGCCACGCCATCTCATCTGTGTGGCATAACTGAGGTCTGGAAAGCAACTCATACATGGTCCACTTCTTCATAGCCCTCAGGTGTGCCCAGAAAACAGAGATTGCATGCCTGTGCTCCGCTCTCCAAGTACTCCAGTCTGGCTCGTAGAAGTTTATTTTCTTTGAACATACCATCTGTAACCACAGCTGCTTTAGTCACCGTTGTAGTGAGCGTAGAATGATCCGATTCCAAGGAAGCCACCTTCGTTTCCACTGTCGTACGTCTAGAATTGTAGGTTTCTAGTTTTTGATCTAACTGTTGTACAGCCACAAGGATGGCGTTAACTTTGGCCTCCATCTCCCCAGACTTTCCGGTCGTCAACATGCTGCTAGAGGTGGTGTTGGTCGATGGGGCCGGAACTTTCCCATTACTGGAGTCTTTTGAATTGTCTTGTTTGGTTCTTCCCATCATAGGATTTGGACAAATTTCCTTCTGTAGCGTCTCAAAGGTATTATCTTTCTGATGAAGCTCTTTATTTAACTTAATTTGCTCTAGAAATTGAGAGTTGTAATCATTTATTGTGTAAAGGCTGAGAGCTGCATGAGGAGCGTCCTCCCTTGTCGGCTGCTGCCCCCAGTAAGGTTATATAAAAAAATACATAATTGCTCTTTACCATCAGATATGTATGCTAGAAACAGTGACTGTAGTGTGACAATGCCACAGGGTCCCTGGGTTCTGGTCACTGTGGTGTACTGGTGGTGGACAGTGCACAACTGTGGGCAGCGCGGGGCAGAGGTGGCACCACCTGCGGTGTGCTGGTGGCAGGGGCATGCCCCAAGGATACCAGACCCTTCCAGCATTGTGTGTGTGGCCACCTAGAGCACAGACATGGCCGTGGGTTGTGGCACTGCAAACCTCTCAACTGTCACATAGTGCAAGGTACGGCACTCATGTTATCTCTCAGACACCCTCTGCCCCACATAGAGTGGGTGACATTACACACTGACCACTGAGACTGTTATGCAGGATTGTATGATAATCTGTGATGCTAGGTTATCAGTACACATATAGCCAAGCCCCCTTCTTTTATCTGTCTGTAAATGTGTTTAACTGGACTTGGAACTGTTTTCCCACAGTAGTCTGAAGAAGACATTATATAGTCTGATTTCAACGCTGATAGGAGGGGGGAAGACAAAACTTAAAGGGGAAAGAAAACTTGTAATTGGCAGCTGTTTATAAACTTCTTATTCTCAGAAATTATATGCATTCCTCTAAATTTCAGGAGGTGGTGGTCAGGGATTGCTTCTCCCTCCACCTCAACAAGTGGTGGGAGGTCACCACAGATGCCTGTGTGTTGCAAATTATAGAACATGGTCACATTCTAGAACTTCTAGACTGGCCTCCAGAGTGTTCTCCAATTCTGTCTCACATCCCACCAGCTC
Source organism: Neoceratodus forsteri (assembly GCA_016271365.2). Classification (NCBI taxonomy): domain Eukaryota; kingdom Metazoa; phylum Chordata; order Ceratodontiformes; family Ceratodontidae; genus Neoceratodus; species Neoceratodus forsteri. The sequence goes on from JADMNL010000023.1 coordinate 548,152,173, forward strand.
ACAGTCCCGTGCTGCTGGGGGAAATACAGACCTTGTTAGAAAAAAGAGCCATCAAACTTGTTCCGGTGCACCAGAGAAACGGGGTTCTAGTCCTACTTCTTTCTCGTCCCCAGATCCACAGGGCATTTGCAGCCCATTCTGGACCTAAGGAACCTCAATTCTTACATCCGGTACAAAAAGTTTAGAATGGTGACCCTACAGGGCCAATTATCCCTGCTGCACCAGGGAGACTGTTTTTTTTTCTGGACATGCATATCAAGGTGTTTAACCCCACCTCAGGTTCTACATCCAGGTGGAGCATTACCAGTTTCAAGCCTTACCTTTTGGCTTGTTCTCGGTGCCCCCTGGACTGCTTCCAGGTCTTTACCAAGTGTCTGGCAGTGGTAGCAGCCACCCTTAGGACGGAGGGCTTATACATCTTCCGTTACGTGGATCATTGGTTGCTCAAAGCACCATCCTTGGACCTTTTAATTCAGACTTTGCAATGCACCATTCAGTTGTTCCAGGCACTGGGCATCACGGTCAATCTGCCCTAGTCAGTGTTGACCCCTGGCCAGCAGCTTCAGTACATTGGGGCAGTCCTGGACATAGCTCAGGGCTTTGCCATCCTGCCCCAGGATGGGGCAGACCGCCTGAGGGCTTAGGCACAACTACTGTACAACAGGTGATATGTAGGGGCCAAACTCTTCTTGAGGCTTCTGGGCCTGATGGCTGCGGCTATTGTTACTGTGCCACTAGCAAGGATTGCACATGAGGATTTCCCAGTGGATGCTAAGGGTCCAATGAGATCAACGCGCCAACGACCTCAAGCAGCCAGTTTTAGTCTCTTCCCCAGTCAGAAAGGTGCTGCAATAGTGGATGGATCCCATCAACCTACTGAAGGGGTTCCTTTCCTCCTTCCTTCCCCTCAGCAGATTCTCATGATGGACGCTTCAGGGTCAGGTTTGGGGGCCTCATCAGGGACCCCATTAGACTCAAGGGACATGGTCCCAATTGGAGGCTACACTCCACATCAACGTCCTGGAAATGAGAGCTGTTCTGTATGCCCTTCAGGCCTTCCAGACTGTCTTGTCCCTGGGACATCTGCTGGTCCAGGTGGACAACACCAGTGTAGTCCATTACATCAACAAACAAAGGGGGTACTCACTTGTATCCTCTATATTGGGAAGCAATGAGGGTCTGGTACTGGGGTCTAGAACACGGTCTGGAACTTTCAGCCATCCATGTTCCAGGCATGCAAAACACCCTGGCAGACTTTCTCAGCCACTCGCAATCCAGGATGCACGAGTTGGAGGTGCTGACCTCGGTCGTAGAAGACCTGTTCAACAGGTGGGGCTGTCCAAAGTTGGACTTTTTTGCATCCCCACTCAATGCAAAACTGTCGCTTTTCTGCATGCTCGCTCCAGGGCCTGGAGTTTTCTGGCAAGATGCGTTTTCCCTCTCCAGGAAAGTGAGGTTTCTCTATGTCTTCACTCCCTTCCCCTTAATTCAGAGGGTTCTGATCAAGCTTCAGATGGAAGGGGCCACTCTGATGCTAGTGGTTCCTTTCTGGTCTCAACAGATCTGGCTCCCCTTACTGCAGCAGCTGGCAGTGGAACCCCCCCTGTACCTCTGCCTCTGTACCCCAGCTTGCTCTCACAGGAGCAGGGCACTCTTGTCCATCCGGAGCTCAGGTCTCTTCATCTTCATGTATGGCTCTTGAAGACGTAGCCATTGCCAGGTTTGGAGTTTCCCAGAAGGTGGCTGATATCCTGGTGGCCGTCAGAAAACCCTCCACCAGGGCCACTTATTCTATGAAGTGGAAGCGCTTCACTCTGTGGACTGCTTCCAATCACCTGGATCCTTTCACTTGCCCAGTGAAACAGATTCTGGAGTACTTACACTCCCTGTTCAGTGCTGGCCTGCAGTACTCTTCCATTAAAGTGCACCTGTCCACAATTTCGACCTTCCACATGCCTGTTGATGGCCATACGATGTCCCAGCTGGATGTGTCCTGTACATTCTTGCGAGGCGTCCTACACCTGAAGTCTTGCATCCACAATCCAGCCCCACCATGGGATCTAAATTTTGTGTTAGAGAAGCTTTCTTTGGCTCCCTTTGAGCCAGTTATGACTTGTGAGCTATGCTTTCTGTCGTGGAAAACATTATTTTTAGTTGCTATTACTTCTGCTAGGAGGATTTCTGAGCTTCAGGCTCTCATGTGTAAGCCTCCTTATTTGATTTTCTGCGAAGACAGAGTGTCTTTTCATACCAATCATAAGTTTCTACCTAAGGTGGTGTCGAATTTACTTTAAATCAATCCATCCACCTGCCTGTGTATTATCCGGACCATGCCAATCAGGGGAAGCATTGCTCCGTATCTTAGATGTACATAGAATACGCAGGTATTTTGTTCACCATATGAAGGACATTAGGAAGTCCTTGCAGATGTTTGTTTCTTTCACCCCTGGAAAAGAGGGTGTTCCAGTTTTGAAGTAGTGCTTGTCCAAATGATTGGCCAGCTGCATTACTCTTTGTTATAGGGAGTATGGTTAGGAACTTCTTGATGCTATGCGTGGCCACTCAGCTCGAGGTGTGGCTACTTCTACTGTCTGTTTCTGGAATGTTTCAGCTGCTGAGATTTGTGCAGCTGCTACCTGGAGTACAGTCTACATGTTCACTAGGCACTACAGCCTGGATGCTGCTTCCAGAAGAAGGGCAGGTTTTGGCCTAGCTGTGCTACAAGGCCTCCTTTCTTGAGCCTGTGGTTTCCAGCCACCCAGACAGTTATGATGTCAATACTGCTTGGGATTCATTCCAAAGGTATGGTTTGCTGCAAGAGATATCCTCAATGACAATAGTACAGTTATGTAGGAACTTACCGTAGCAGTAGATCTTCGAGAGAATCTCTTGCAGCAAGCCATGCCATCCCTCCCTCCCTCCATTCCCCTTGCTCCTCTATGTCTGTCTCCTTCTCCTGGGTGTTTTGCTTGCTGTCTCTAACTTTCCAGTGGTGGGAACCAGTGCCCTGCCTTGATTCCTTCAGCAGACGTCCTTTATGTCTGGTCTCTGACGGGGCACTGAGGAGGGCACAGGGCCGCCCACGTATATATGGGAGTGATGATCTCAGCTGACATTGTCGTGGAAGGCCCCAGTAGATTGCTAGCTAAAAAGCTTCCATGTGATCCTAGTGCTAGATGGCTGTAGTTTCAAAGGTGTGGCTTGCTGCAAAAGATTCTCTCTCGATCTACTGTTACGATAAGGTCTTACGTAACTGCACTTTTTGTTACCATGGCTTATCTGAGACCTCTGATTTTAAAATTGTGTAAGACCTGCAAAGGGGTAATGCGACCCTCTCCACTGGGTTCATATTGCCCCCACTGTGTTATTCAAGCTAATATGTCTCTTATGGTTTCCCCAATCATCATTCTGAGTTGGGGGGAACACCTGGTGTACCAGCTGGCAGTGGTAAAGTAGAATTGTCAGATCCTTATTGTTGCTCTTAGGAGAACTTTTGGGCCCTGATGTTCCACAGGACATCACATCAGACACATCCAACCCCAAACTGGGTCCCTCAGGTGAGGGGGGCCCTCACAGGCACGTCCAGGTGCATCCCAGCGGGACAAGACTGCTAATATAGATCTGCAGGCAGACCCCAACCCTGACCATGCAGAGGATCAGGATGAGGATATCGGGGATCTTGGGGAAAATCCTAACCTGAAGAAGTTACTTGACAATGATGATGATGAGGGCAAACCCTCTGAGGAAGAGGAGGAGGAGGAGGAGGAAGGGTAATGGACGGAGCCGAGGAGGAGGATTCCTATCCCTCTCCTGTTTGATACTAAATCTTTGTCCTTTCTGTTAACTGAGGCTTGTAGGACATTGCAGCTGACCGAGGTGCAAACCATGGAGGCTTTCGATGTAAATCCTATCCTGTCCGCATCCTCCTCTGCTCCCAAGTGTTTTCCTAACTTTATTCACTGTCACCAGATTATTGAACAAGAATGGGCAGCTACGGACCAAAGAAAATATATGCCGAGGCCTAGAGTGTGCTGTTTCCCTTTTTTTTAGAAGAAAATACCCACAAGTGGGAAACCATTCCTCTGGCGGATAAGGCTATACATAATTCTGTCAGACACACTACTATCCCTATTGTAGGGTCCTTAGCCTTAGCGGATTCACATGACAAGCGAGTGGATGCTTCACACAGATGAGCCTTTGCTTTCAATGGCACAAACCTCCACACCTCCTATGCCTCATTTACTGTTGCTAGAGCCTTAATCTTGTGGGTTATGACCCTGGGCAGCTTTGTTCCCCCAGATTCAGAGAGGGCAAGCATTTTTCCAGTTGGTATCCTGACCTCCACTTTCTTAGGGGATGCCACGGTGGAGAATTTACATATGTTGGCTTGCTCCACTTATCACATTGTGTCCGTTATGCGAGGCGTGTGGCTTAGGCATTGGGCTACTGATCAGGCTTCAAAAACCAAGCTCTTTAACTTAGCCTTCAAGGGAGGCTTGTTATTTGGTTCTGGCCTGGATGACATTTTGAAGGATATCCAGGATAAAAAGGCCACCTTCCAGTGTCAAAACAACAGCAAAAGGCCGGATTAACTCCAAAAGGTCCAGTAGGTAGCCATCAGAGGTAGTATCGAGGGGGTTTTCATCCCTTTCAGAGCTTTGGGAGCCAGAGGAGTAAAGCATCCTGTTCTGGTTTCAAGGGTAGTACTTTCAGAGGAGCCCTTGCCCGAAGACGTAACGGAGGTCCTGGGCCAAAAAGCGGGCACCTCACAATGAGGGATAGTGGGCCCATCTCTGCCTCCTTTCCCTTGGTGGGAGACTGTGCAATTTGTACACAAGATGGACCCAAATAACATCAGATGCTTGGGTTCTGGAAATTCTGGCTTTAGGTTATGCAATAGAGTTCTCAACCATTCTGTGACAGGGTTGAATAAGGCACTGTCCCATTTGTTATGCAGAAAGAGTTAAAAGCAAGGATCTGTTCTATTCTCTCCTTTTCTGCCTTTTGTCTGTCTGACTACGTAATCAAATTTTTTTGTGAGACCTTGAAACGATCACTCTGATGGTCTCACAATTCTCCTCCTTCTGCTATCTCTCTGCCTTCACTTGCTGTTTCTGTCTTTTCGTCCCCCTTCCATATCTGCAGTTATAAAAATAAATGTGAATCTTTGTATGAAACTAGAATCCCTTGGTTTGAGCATTTATAGTCATACTGTAGAAATGATAAGCCGGCCCAGTGGCACTGAGGGTTGAGGTGCTGGACACCACACCTCGCGCCATACCAGTGACCCGGGTTTGGGAGCGGACTCGGGTTGTCGGGGGTCATCGGGGTTGAGAGGATTGAGCGCTCGGAGGACTGCTCTCCTCTTCTGGGATGGGTTCGGGGACACACCACTTTGTAGCGGCCCCCAGTGGAGACCAGAGGTGCCACAGTAGTGTGCTGCTTAGGGGACAGGGTGACAGCAGACGTCACATATGGGTCTACCCTCAGCACAGACATCATTGCACGTCCGCACCTCAAAGGGCATAAAAAAACAAGGTGGAAAAACCCCAGTGTCTTGGGAAGCGATGGCAGAGCTCGAGTGGCTGAGCCCACACGCCCAATGCCGGCCCCAGTCCCGACTTGACTCCCCATGGTCCTGCCTCTCCCGTTCAGAGCCGCAGGAAGGGGGGGACCCATCAACCGATTCCTTGGTCAGGGGAAGGGCATGGCGGGTGTAGAGTCAATGCTGAGGAAGCCCTCACCGGAGAGATGCCCAAGATACTGGTGACCGGAGGGAAATAAAGTTAAAAAAAAATACTGTAGAAGTGATTGCAAAAAAGCTATTTGGAACTCATGGGGTCAACCTCGAGATGCAGTTTGACCTCCACAAACTCTTTTGCAGAGTTGTGAACAGGAGATTAGTTCTGGGATACCATATTCTATTTTGTGGCACCTGCAACAAAAGAAATTCATAAAGTTCTAATACATTTTATGAGAAACAGGATGTCTGCTAACAAGATCAGGATGAAGAAGTTAATTGCCAGTCAAAGACTTCTTATAAAAAGAGCAGCCATGTTTTAGCTAGAGAAGGAGAGGGACTGAAATTTAGAAGTAGAGATACCCTCAGGGGAAAGACTTTGTTCTCTTTGAATTGCCTATGTTGAAAAACATTCTGCACATTTTTTTTATTTTTATTCTGTTGTTATTGAGAATAATAAAACGCTACTTGCAAATTTTATAACTGCTCCTGGTTTTCTTATGCTTCCTGACCTATGCCTCAGTGATAGATGGTATAAGAAGTGAGATAGTATTGAGTGTCCCTGTGGATGCAGATGACACCAGTACCTGGTCCTTTTGCACAGTGTTTTCCTAGCATATCAGTATGCACTAGGGTCTGTCTACTTCCAGAATCAATATTATCTCCCACCTTGACATCTGTTAAATACTTGCCCCAATCTGCTCAGGCCAAATCTGCTCCAGTGTTACCCTCCTTATTTTTATGGCAGCTTCTTGCAGTATGGCCTGGCTTAGTACCGTTATAGCAAGTAAAGTCATTGGGTGCAGATTTGTTACTCTCACCAGAGTGTCTATCTAACCTGGCTGGCTGTTACTTCACTGCTGCGGTGCCTGTCTGGCCATCTGGTACCATCCTTACCAGCCCTCTGGAACACACTACAGAAATCTTTGAAGCACTCATCCCTTATAAGAATGCCAACTTTCAAATCCTTATTAAGACGCCATATAACTGACTCTTGCAACTGCTTTTCTTGATCCGTGTCCTTTTTATTTCTACATGCTCTACTAAGTGTGTGTAATGAACTGAAACTAATCCCTCCCATTCCCCTTCCATCTTCCTCTCACCTCTACCTCCTTGAGGGTCCCTTCCCCTCATCTTACCCCGTTGTCCCTGCCTCTCTCCTTCCTTCTATCTATGCAAGCCTTACCAGTACCATTCCCAAACCAAACAATATCCCTATATAGCCCTATTGTCATGGTTTTAAGTTGAAGGTATTTTTGCAAACAACTTAGTGTTCTCTATATGCATTATGATCCATTGTCAGGCAACACACAGAATTATGTATATATTGCATACTCTGTATATTTCTCCCCTCCCCCTTTTTTGTATTATTCCGCCATGTACGACTGCATATTTTTTGCTTTTTATTTTAAATTTTGTTTTCTCCCTGACACTGTATAACTGTGTTTTTGTTATGATCATCATTGTACTTTTGTCCAGGTCCACTTTGTAAATGAGTGCGCCTCAACAGTGTTCCACCTGGTTAAATAAAGATGTTTGATTGATTGGTAGTCCTCAGCCGAAGAAACATCCTTTTCCCCATTTTCTGGTGGTGTTCTTTTACCCAGAGCTGTACCAGACCCTTGCTTTTTACTCTTTCTGCATAACAGTTGGGACAAGGCCTTACTCAACCCTGTCACACATTCCCTCAAAGGGGCATTTTCTGCCGTCCCTGGTTCCAAAGGACCCTGTGTAGAGGCAAGCGGAAATGCAGACACTGGACCTCCTCACACAGATCGGGGCAGTTGTGCCAGTGCCTCCCAACGAGCAAGGCAAGGCTTTCTACTCAATTTATTTTGTAGTTCCCAAGAAGTCTAGGGGTTTCAGGCCTATTGCAATCAGAGCTAGGATAAGGAGGCAGCTAAGGCAGCTAGACTTTTCTGCTAGGGCGCTTCTGACTAGGGAGTAAGCAGACAGATACTGTCTTTTCTTTTCACAGGAATCCAGCAGTGGGAGAGTAAGTGGCTTATGGCTTGGGAAGCTGCTAGCTGAACTAGCAAAAGGAAAGCGGAACTTTCCAGCCTCCCACCCACCTGAGCCTTGTTGTAATTTATAGGCAATCCAATCTGACTGACAGAGGGAGAACTTCCTGTCAAGGAGCAGGAAGGGCAGGACCACCAGGTCACATAAAGGGAGGATTCGAGCTGAAGTGTGGTTATTGACATACTGAGCTGAGTGCTTCAGGCCTTGGGCTGGGAGGTACAAATAAATAAAAAATATTTTTTCTAAGGATAGCGGGTTAGGTCTAGAAATACGGAGTAGCCATGATGGGAATGGTGCAGTGTCGAGGCTGTGGGTGGCAATCTTCAGGGAGACCTTCTGGAGACTGCAGTGCTGTCCCATCTGCAAGCACCTCTCTGGGCTGAGGGAGGAGGTTGCCAGACTCAAGGCTGAGTTGGCTTGGATTAGGAGAACCAACTCCCCCACTCAGGGACCACGAATTCCACCTTCGCTTCCTCAGAGGATGCCCAGAAGGAGGAGCGGATGGACAATGGTGGGCAAGGGGAGGGTTAGGGTGGTGGAGCATAGGCACATCCCAAATCCCATACCACTATGGCACTCCTATGCTGCACTGGCAGAGCAGGACAGTCCCACAGATGTACCCGAAGCATTGGCTGGGACAGATGTGGAGGTCCTCCAGGGTGGAGACCTCCAGGGGGGTAGCAGTGAACCCCAGAGGAGGAGGAAGCAGCTCCTGGTGGGGGACTCCATAGTCCGGGGATAGTCTGAGGCAATAGAGCTGGTGACAGGTGGCAGGCTGCAGAGGGAAGTTAAGTGCCTGCTGGGAGGCACAGCTCAGAGGGATGGAGAGTGGATCCAGAGGATCGCTATGGTGACAGCAAAGAGGGGGAATCTGGATGTCTTTGTCCATCTGGGGACAAATGACCTGGCATGGGGAAAGACAGGGATAGGGAGAGTGCAGGAGGAGTTCAGAGACTTGGGAAGTGGCCTTGGGCAGGTAGCAAGCTCTGTGACCTTCTCGGAGGTGCTGCCTGTTCATGGCAGGGGGGAAGCTCAGAATCTCTGCGCCAGGGACTTCAACACATGGTTGAGGAACTGGTGCAGAGAGAAGGTTTTCAGCTTTAGCATCATTGGGGACTGGGGACACACCTGGGGGGATGGGGGCCTGTACAAGGGCGATGGCCTGCATCCCTCCAGGGAGGGGACCGTTGTCCTTAGTGAGCAGTTTAAATGTTTCATTGGCAAACATTTAAATTAGCTGAGGGGGGTGGAAGGAGGCAGGGAGAATCAAACTGTCCACCCCCACAGGTTAATGTAGTCATCAGGGAGGATGGGAAACCACCAATGGTAACTAAACTAGGAAAAGATGGAATGGCGGAGAACAGAAGAAAGGGGATTAAAGGCGGGGGGGTTAATGAGGAAAAAAGAGGGGAGAACAGGAGAGGAAGCAAACTGAGGTACAGGGATTGCAGGGGGAGAGGCCCTGTGAGTCACCCTAGAGATGGGCAATGGCACCGCTGTTTGCACAGGCATGATCTACAGACCTCACGCACAAGGAGAAGAGTTAGACAAGGTTCTAGTGGAACCCATCCATAAGATGGTGGCTAAAGGGGAAGTGCTGCTGGTAGGTGACTTCAATCTGCCAGTTGTTGATTGGAGCATCCCAGCTGCAGCCTCAGCCAGGAGCAGGGACATACTGGACTCCCTGCAAAGGGCATGCCTCAGGCAGCTTGTGCTGAAGCCCACCTGTGAGGGTGCGATTTTGGACCTGGTACTCCCCAACAGGGACAGAATTGCCAATGTCATGGCAGGTGGACACCTGGGGTCCAGTGATCATCGCATGGTGTGGTTCAGTATGAGTACAGTGGCAGAGTCAAGCCACACGAAAGCGAGGGTCCTGGACTTCAGGAGGGCAGACTTTGCAAAGTTGGGGGTATGTCTCATAAAATTCCTAGCAGGGAGGGAGGACCAAAGGGGAGTTGAGGAACAGTGGACCCATCTAAAAGGAGTCATGGGGAGGCAACAAACCTTTGCATTAGACAAATGAACAAAGGCAAGAGAAAAAAAAAGCCACTATGGTTCTCAAAGGAAGTAGTCAGGAAATTAAGAGCAAAAAAGTTGGCTTTCAGGAAGTACAAGGAAACAGAAGGAGGAGGACAGGGTAGTGTATCTTGATAAGCAGAGGGAGGCAGGGAAGGCAGTCAGGAGCGCAGAGGCACAAACTGAGGAAAAAATAGCCCAGGCAGTAAAGAAAGGGAACAAGATGTTTTATAGGTACATTAGTGAAAGGAGAAAGACAGGGGGTGGGATTGTAAGACTTAAGGGGTGTTAGCCCCCCCAATATCTAGGTATTACTGATGGTAACTTGTGGGAGGGGGCGCTGTACAACCAAGAAAACACAGTCCAGAAATTATACAGGAAAACAGTACCTGGATTTCCTCAGGTGTTGCAGGTGATGGATTGGTTCCATCAGGAGGTGTCCTCGGACCTCATGGGTGATGAACTAGAACACTGGAGCGATAAAGATCGCTGAATCTTCACCTGCCTGGCCTTGCCAACTTCGCCTGCTGGCCTTTGAAGGCTGTCTTCACCAGTCAGGCCTTTCAACATCGTCCTTGGTGGTGCATCAGTTCTTTGGGATCCCACCTTGGAACTCACGGGAAACAGGCTGTGGAGGCAAACTTCTTTTAGCAGCAAACAGTTCCTCCAAAAACAAGGCCAACACCAGAACTGCAGAAAACAAGGGATCCCATTTAATTAACAGTTAGAGAACAGTCACTCCATGGAGCAGTAAAACACAAGTTGCTTCGGACTGTGCAGGTGATATCATAAGCTAGTGGTGCTCTGGACCATGGAGGTCACAATGTGAGCAGGTTAGTTCAGGTGGGTACCCATAGCCTAGGTAGCTACAGTCCAAAATGCAGGCAGCAAAAACTTGTGGCTGAAAATGCCCTCAGAACAGCAGGCAGCAACATACCTCTCCTTTTCTCTAGCTTCTCTCTCAGCTCCCAGTGAGGCGCACGGACCTCCAAGGAGGATGGCCGACCCTGCAAAAGCCACCCTCTTCATCCGCTCCTCACTCCATTTCCATAGAGCACAACCCTCTGGGGGATGACTGCCCCAGCCCCACAGTTGCCCTCAGCAGACTGCTATAGGGCACAGAGCCCAGGAATGAACAGTCTCAGCAGAGGGGTAGACTGGGACCCCTGGGCCACCACTACAGCCCCCTCACCTCATGCCTAGGCCTCCTCCAAACATGCTTCCTTGCCGGCAGCAACTTTTTCCTTCTGTCCCTTCTGAGGGACCAGAGCTGCAGATTGGCCCCGCACAGGGTTCCCCAAAAGACAGCAACCACCACGTCCTGATCCCCAACTCACTTTGTGGCCTAATAATTAAAAAATAACAAAAACAGCTGGCCACATGGCTGAGCGGGCGGATGCCCCGCTCTGACCTCCTCCTCTTCTTTCTCTCTCTCTCTCTCCCCAAAAATCTCCTGGAATCTCCTGAACTCTCCCTTATATCCCCTACTACCACTGGCACCAAATTACCCTGAAGTCCAGTCATGAACCAGCCCAAAGGCACCAACGTTCTGTACTTCCAAATGCTCCCTGGGACAGGTAGTCCCAAAATAAACTATTTACACTTGCCCCCTGTAGTGCCAGCTGGCACCAAACTACTCTAAACAAAAGGAGCAGCCGCTCCTTTAAATCTAACACCCCTGGGGGCCGTGCATGCCCAGACCACGTAGATCCAACATCTCTATTTGCAATTTATTTATTTATACCCCTGGAGAGGTCCTGAGCCCAGTCAACTTCCAAACTGGACCCGAGACCATCTTCTCCCACCCCGAAGGCATGCCACCACCCCGCCACTCGGCCCAACCCCGAAGAGACCGAGACAGCAGGGAAACCGGCACAGACTGCAAGCCGCGCCACTGGAGCCACTAGTCACAACTGCTATTGAGCAATCCTCAGCAGTGAGATAGGAAAATAATCTCCAGTAAAACAAGAGTCGATTCACTGCCCCTGTTAAATGTGACAGGAGAGCCAGCCAGCCTCAGTGATCAGAATCTACTGATGCAGTGTCTTGTTCTTACCCAGAAACACCACCTAGTGACTGACTCCTCGCTTCAGTTCTGCAGGGGAAGAGAGCCCTGTGGTTAAGTGCAGAGGAAAATACAAAAAGGGATACACGACGACTATGACTACAAAAAGAAAAAGTCAAATGAACTCCCAACACTGTCTTTGTGAGGGTACATTACAGGGTACATACCGCTTAAAATAGATTGGGTTTGGCCTACCAGCTGCTGAAGATGTATACACTTCACAGATTCTTTCATCCTCCCAACCTCCCACCGCTCTCAAAGAAGAGAAAAGAACTACTGACTCAAAATAAGTACTGCACATCTTTTGGAGTAGTTTTGCTGTGAAACCATTTTGCCTTCATTTTTAACAGGGTTTCATGTCGACAACCTGTCTTTCCACCATTTTGCCTGCTTGTACTGTTGCAGAAACTAATGCCAGCTCTGACATTGGCAAGGTGCGCACAACAATCTCTCCACCCCACCCCCAACCCCAAGCCAGTTTCTAAAACGGGCTTGTCTTGCTTCAGAGCCCATTTGGCTAAGCAGTTCTGCTCCAGTTTGCCATCTGTAAAGTGCTTGCTTTAAAGACAAACACAACTCTGTGCCTCTATTTCGTTTACTGTTTGACTTGTAATAACTTTTGTAAAGGAGAAGGACTCACAGCACTGGAGACTGAAGTCCACTGTTTATCCTCAGGGACATGTTCGGTGTGGACAGGTATAGAGCAGGCTTCCCCGCATTGTGATGGACTGAGTGTTCATTAAAGGGGAAGGACTGATAGCCCTGGAGACTAGAGTCCGTTTATCCACAGGCCAGGTAGAGTGTGGGGCAGGTGCAGTGCTGACTTCCCCACACTGTGAAGTATTTAGTGCTGGTGAAAGGTGAGGGACTGACTGCACTGGAGACTAAGTACTCTGTTTATCCTTTTTTTTTTGAAATTCTCATTTTTATTTAAACTTTTCACATTTCGACAAACATACAAACATTGACAGGATTGTTGGTATACAATTAATTGATTTGGGATCTATAAATAGACATCTGAGATCGCTAATTTCATAAGTTCATATGGGGATATCGAATACTTGCTACCCCAGCATCATCTGAGCATTCCCTTACCGGGACCTTTTCCGGGGCCACCCAAGGCCACGAGCGCCAAGCACCAGCGAGGCCTATCCAATCCTTCAGCCCTTCCCCCTTTCTCCAGAATTGCCAGCCCGTAGGGCTGTATCTGAGCAAGAGTTGGTTTCAGGTAGTCTACCCATTACCCTCTCCTCCTCCAAAAGTAGTGGCCACTTCCCCAAAATGTACTCAGTCACTTTTCAGACCCACCATTTCTCTTCATGGTACAAAGGTATCTTCATACCTCATATAATATACTAACCAGCGGGACCACCTATTGAAGAACTTCTCTTTTAATTGATTCAACCCATGAGTAATCTGCTCCATCTGGTATATCTGCTTAGTGACCTCCCACCATTGCTGGATCGTGGGTTGACTGTCGGTCAGCCAATGCTTAGTAACCACTTTTCTAGCCGCCGTAAGCAGCAAATGTAAGAGGTATCTAATGTTCGGGTTTTTGTACTCCTTTGGAGTGTCAAAGAGAAGATACAGCCTCCCTGTGAGTTGTAGCTGCGAGTCAAATATCTCTCTTAAGTGTTCCTGCAATTGATCCATGAAGAGCTTGAGGTTCGGGCACGACCACATAACGTGGGTGAGTGTGGCTCTATTCTCACCGCAGTCTCCAACACCCTGCAGAGGCTGATGGCGAGTAGTGACTAGTTATTGCTGGCGTTCTGAAGTATCTTTTGATTCTTCCATGAAATTCCACCATTGATGGAGCTTGCGACCCTAGCAAATCAATCGCATGCCCCTCGCCAGTCCTCTTGTGTGAGAGAGAGCCAAGTTCTTCCTGCCACTGAGCTAGTATGGCCCCAGTGTGTGTCGGCTCCTTGGGAATTCAGGGCCTGGTAATAACGGGAGATTAAATGAAGCCTCTCTGCCCCTGTGTTCAATAGAGACTGAACTACTACCAGAGCAGGGTAGCTCTCCGGATTAAGGGACGGTCTCGGAGAGTCCTGGCAATAGTGCCTTAACTGTAGAAATCTGTAAAAGTCCCGATTCGAATTTTAAACTCGCTTTGTACTCTATTAAAGGGCCATATTTCTCCCTGGGACATTATCTGTGTAAGATATCTTAGTCCATACCTCTCCCAGGCCTGGAAGCCGTGGTCAAGTCGGTTTGGAGGAAGTCAGCCAGCATAGAGATTGGGCAGATCAGAGCCAAAGGGAGACAGAGACTGTGTTTTTAATTAATTGCCATGTCCTACTTGTGCTCTGAGCCATGGGTCGGAGGGGCTGGGCAGCGAGCCTGGGGCTGGGGCGTATAGGTTTTGGTAGTAGTCTTTATCTGGCATAAGGTCCTGCTCTATTTGTAACCAATGTCGCTCCCCCATCGCGTTCTGTCTTGCCATAATATGGGTCATCATTGCCGCTCTATAATATAATTGTAGATCCGGCAATGCTAGGCCTCCCTCATCCCGTGGTAGGCTAAGTATCCTCATTCGGACATGGGGCTTTCTGCCCCCCCAAATAAACTTAGAGATAAGGCGGCTCCATTCCACAAATGTTTTTTTCCCTATGCATAGTGGGACATTCTGGAACAGATACAGGGCCCTAGGCAAGGTCACCATCCTCACCAGGTCTATTCTCACGACTTAGTGTGAGAGGCAAAGCAGCCCAGGCCCTAAGTCTGCCCTGAGCTGAGCGGTAAAGGCTCATAGTTATTTTGGAAGGTTTCAGCGAAGTTCCTAGAAATATATACCCCTAAGTATTTTAATTTTGTTAGGTTCCAGTTGCATGGGAATATGGAGCTTATATGTGGTGAGGGAGTAATGAAATGCCAGTATTTCCGTTTTAATATGTTCAACTTATAACGGAAACTTGGCTAAACTGGTCAAGAGTGTCCTTATAAATGGTAAGGATTGTTCTGGGTTTGTAAGGTATAACAGAACATCGTCTACGCTACAGCTATTGATGTTCGCGTCGCCCATATTCACACCAGTGATATCCAGCGATTCTCTAATGTATTGGGCAAGGGGCTCTATAAAGGCAGCAAACAGAAGAGGTGATAACGGACACCCCTGTCTGGTTCTCCTTCTAAGTGGAAAGTACTCAGAGTGATGGCCCCCACTTTCACGCATGCCTCGGACCAGCGTAGATGTTTTGTAAAACCCCACAATACTACTGGGAATGCCAAGTTTCTCAGGACCTTGTATAGAAAGGGCCACGCCACTCTGTCGAATGCTTTTCAGCATCAAAGCTAACGAGGACCGCTGGAGCGTTGCCAGATTGCATCCCATGCACAATATGCAGCGTTAACGATGTTATCTGTTGTAAGCGCATTCTAACAAAGCCTGTCTGATCCTGGTCTATTAACATGGGCATAATCTTGTCTAACCGGCAGAGCTAATATATGCATGAACATCTTATAATCTGAATTTAGGACCGATATGGGTCTATATGATCTGCAGTGCTGTGGGTTTTTCCCCGGCTTTGGGATAACAGAGATTGTTGCGAGAGCCCACGATGGGGGCCGGGGATCACCTGCCAGTATAGAGTTGAACAGAGCAAGGAGCTGAGTAAATACTTGTTGCCTCATGGCACCATAGAACTCATTCCCGTAGCCATCAGGACCTGGAGATTTTAAAGTTTTCGCTGAAGAGATTGCTTCAGCTAACTCTTGCTCTGTTATGCTGGATGTGAGGGACTCTGCTTGGGCCTGATTAAGTCGAGGCAAAGTTATTCTTTCTAGGTACTCCATAATTTGTGGCGCTGGGGAGATTGTTCAGGGGTATAAAGATCAGAATAATACTTAGCAAATGACTCTGCCATGTCATTTATCCTAGTTAGGGACTGGCCCCCACTGGGTGTAAGGAAATTGTTGAGGCTTTCCTTTGCCTTGAGCCTGGTATGCCAGCAGCCTGGTGGACGGGGTCCCACATAATATCTCTGCCTCAGGAAAGTCAATGCTAGCTCAGTCTGTTGAAGGGCCAGACGATCAAGTTCTGCCTTAACTTCCTGTAGCTGGGGCAGTACAGAGGTGTCACCACACTTATGTGCACATTGGAGGAAGTGTAAGTTTGC
Source organism: Neoceratodus forsteri (assembly GCA_016271365.2). Lineage (NCBI taxonomy): Eukaryota > Metazoa > Chordata > Ceratodontiformes > Ceratodontidae > Neoceratodus > Neoceratodus forsteri. The sequence goes on from JADMNL010000023.1 coordinate 548,168,140, forward strand.
CTCCAAAGTGGCTCTGCGCGCCTTTCTTCGTCGGTTTAATTCTGCAGTATGTTGTATTATATGGCCCCTTAAAACCGCTTTGATAGTATCCCAGTGAACTGCGGGTGTCGTGTCCGCTGGGGGATTAAGCTCTATTATCTCAGCTAATTTATCCGCTAGAAACTCCCTAAACTTTTCAGAGCGTAAGTAATAGGGGTTGAGCCCCATCGGGAGTTCTTGTTGTAGCCCCATCTCCCAGGTTGTGCACACAGGGCGTGGTCTGAAAGAGATGTCCCCTATTTGGGCATCGCCCACCGGTCCAAAAATTCCGCCTGTGTGTACGCTTTGGTCTATTCGTGAGTAGGTCCTATGCACTGCTGAATAATGTGTGTAGTCCCTGGTTCGAGGGTGCAGATACCTCCAGACGTCTGCCCATCCTACCTCCTTGACATATCTCCTAAAGCACTTTTGCCCTAGCGTTTGCTTAGATACTCTAGGATTGGAGGAATCCAATGCAGCGTTCTGTGTCAGGTTAAAGTCCCCCCACTAGCAAGAGCATGCCCTTTGTATTTTGCAAGATTTTGTCCATCAATGTTTTCAGTTGCGGGACGGGAGTGGCGGGGGGGAAATAAGTGTTAGCTAGAGTAACCAACACCCCGTTCAGGGTACCTTGGACTATTATCAACCGCCCCTCTGTGTCCCTAATGGTGCTCTGGTGTTGGAATGGGGTGCCTGCTGGAATGATTATTGCTACCCCTCTTCGTCTGCCCGATCTACTTGAGGAGCTATATAGGGTACCCCTGCTGAGTCTGGCAAGCTTGAGATGTTCCCCAGGGCTCAGGTGCGTTTCCTGAAGGTATATCAAGTCCGCCCGACTCTTACGGAGGTATGTCAAGACTCGTGACCTTTTTATCGGTGAGGTGATCCCATTAATGTTTAGGGATAACAACTTAACCCGTGCGTTGGTCATTGTAACCTATAGGTGGTCCCGCTGGTCTGAAAGACTCTTCCCCTTTCTTCATTCTGGATCCCATCAGTATATGTCTGCTCGATACCTGCCATTTCTAACTGATCACAAACATACCCACATATGGAGTAGAAACATACAAACAAACTAACAGTTAACCTGAAATAGGAAAAACCTGTACTTCCAGCAGTGGAAACTGATACAGATTCCTGGCATGGAACTGCCCACACCTTGAGGCTTCTTCACTTATCGTGATGCCCCTGACACCTAAAGTGTCTGTTCTGAGAATGGAATAAGAAAAGGGTGGTGACGCCAGATTTGAAGAGTCGAATCCAGCTACTGCATTTAGTGTACTAAAACGATGAGTGGTATGTGAATTTTAAAAACCACAATATCTACCTGACCCCCTTGTGTCCCTTTTGTTCATTAGCAGGAAGACATTCTTACTCAGCGGATTAGATTGAAAGACAGTCCAAACTCCCTAATTCTCCCCCACCATCAGCCTACTCCCCATTCCCTCTGCGTCCTTAGTAGGCTCAGATTATGGATTGTGCCGTTTAATAACTTCTCCTCCCAAAGGAACCAGCCCTCAGCATTATGTACTTCAATTGCAGGGTCGGATCTCCACTGCCCCATCCGTCGTACGAGCAGGCCCCCAGCTTGCAGTATAGACAGGAGCCTTCTGTTAAGTACTGAGGGGGTTCCCAGGGACGCTTTTAGTATCTTAGCCCAGCCTCCCACTGGTCCCCTTATGATCACCCTCATTTAAGCCTCCGCCTCCGATTACCGCGGGGGTATAGTGGCACAACTGTCCAAGATTCTTTAACTTCCTTAGCCCCTATGCTTCTATACCCAATGTCTGTTCGGTCCCTTCGGTGAGAGGGCTCTTACCTATATCCAGCGATGTCCGATTCAGGCTGCAGGAGATCAACCCTGCCTCCTTTCCTTAGACATTCCCTAAAGTCAGGGGCCTACTGAGAATGTCCTCCCTTGCCACCTTAGCCCCCATTCTTGACCCGATCAGGCAGGTTGCCCGAGGAAATATATGAATGGAACACCCACTCTTTACAACCCCAGGTCCCAGCCCCGCTCATAAATAGAGAAGGTTTCCTTCCTCCAATCTAATGGACCTATTTTCAACCCGGACCTTGAAGCTTTGGCTATAGTGGGTGGAGCCAACCTGCCCATAGACTCCCACTACTTCAAGATCCACTGATGTGGGCCCGCTAGCTCTGCCCCTCTGAGCCTCTTCCGTGTAAGGAGCCATTCCCTTTTTATATTAGAGGTAGGTCTGCATCAACGCCCCCCCCCGGGTCGACCATTGCAGCCCCCGATATTAGTTAGTAAATCCCCTTCTGACTAAGCTCTGGATCACCGTCGGGAGGAAGAAACCTCACTTATTGCCACTGGGATTCCTCTGCGAGGGCAGGAAGCGTCGACCGGGAAGCGCAATTCTCCTGTCAGTCGCTTCTCCCCCCCCCCCCCCCCCCACCAGCGCAGAGGATGTAAACCCCCAGCCCGCCTCAGAGCCCATGGCCAAACCACCCCTCAGTCAATAGTAGCGCCTCTCCGGGAGCTGGACATCCAAAAGAAAACAAACCGCCAGAACCCCCTCGAAGTAACGCGTCGATTCAGCAGAGACCACGAGCTCACCTGCGAGAGAGGATAGGGACCAAAGATGCGCCCACTGGGGAGACGAACCAACGCCCACAATCCTCAGGACACCCCGGTCCTCTTCGCCCCCCCTCCCCTCTGCCCAACAGCTCCTACCTCATCCTCGCACCCCTTCATCACCACGGAGAAAGGTGAGGCGTTTAAGGAGATAAACTCTAGCGCCACCTTGCATCTACCATCCACAGCCTCCTGCAGTATGGTCATCCACGGACACAGCCTCTGTACCCCATCCCACGGTATCCCAAGGCCTAAGCTGTGAGATCCCGAGCTCAACTCGGTGCATCCATGAGAGGGAAGAGCGACTTGACTCCCCCTTCTTCCCCCTTCCACCCAGCAGCGAGTTTAATTCAGATTTCGGCCAGTTTGGCGGAGGCGGACCCCTCAGGTCCTGGATCCTGGAACGGAGGCCCCCACCCACATCCACCCTCAGGCCTACAAGCGGTATAGTCCTAATTCCCCCCAAGGCTGAGGCGGCCAGAGTTTTCCAATAGGCATACCCCAGCAACCTAAAGAAATCTGCCATCCGACTTACCTTTCTATCCCCAGAACCCAGCCGAGGTTTACCCCAAATCCATTACTAAAACCCTCTCGGCCCACCCTCACCCCGGAAACCAAACTATAGATGCTGTGGAGTTTGCGTGGGTGTGAGCATTCCGTCCTTCTCCCCCCGTTTCCAGTCCAAAGTTCGAAAAGACCAGGAACAGTTCACAGTTATTTTCTTTAGAATATTCTCCTCAGCGAGTAGCTGTGTAGCCTGTAGGTATACATGCGGCCCTCATCCTTCAGCTCCCCGATGTCTCGATCCACCAGAGCCCACAGGGGCTTGCTTGCTTAGCGCTGCCACGATGTTTTGAATTGCCTCAGCTCCCTGCCGCCGTCTCGCTTCACGCTGCCCATTGCTCCAGACTTTAAGGGCCAATTTGGAGGCTATGGAAGGATCAGAGTTTACCCATTGTGCCTGCACCTCAATCCCTCGTTTCCGTAACTCCTGAGTCGCAGAGGTGATATTGTCAAAAGTCAGGGGGCCGTCATCAAATAGAACTGTGAGCTTAAGCTGGATATGGCGTTCATCGAATCGTTTAAACTTCAGGCCGCAGGAGAGGGATGTAGGCCTTGCGCCTGGCCATTATTTCTGGAGCATAATCGTTTTGAAATAAAGCCTATTTCGGCCAGCGAGACTGCTCCGCCTTCCACGCTGTATGCAGCACAGCTTCTTTGTCCTGGAATCTAAGGAACGCACCAGGATTGTTCTAGGGACGTGCACCCTCGGTGGCCTCGGTCCCAAGGTACGGTGTGCTCTTTCGATTTCCAAAGTCACTGTCGGAGGGAGTGAAAACAGCTCTTTTAGGGTTTTTTGCAGAAACTCCAGCATTTCGCCTCCCTCAGTCCCTTCAGGGATCCCGGAGATTCTAATGTTATTCCTGCGATTTCTGCTCTCTGCGTCCTCCGCTCTGTCCCTAAGAAGCTTGATCGAGTTATGCAATTGAACTATGGCCCTCTCGGTTTCAGTTACTCGGGAATCTGTCTCTTGCGCCTGGGTCTCTGATTCGTCCTGCCGCTTCTCCAGTTTCCCTATATCGGTACGCAGAGCTGCCGTAGTGGACCTGATTTCCTTGGGAAAATCCTCAGTTCGTTCAAGACAAGGATATTTGTCGCGTAACGATGCTAGCGATATCTGGCCACAGTCGGTAACGTCCCCGAAAGGAGCCGTTCGAGGCCTGTGAGCATTCACTCTCAGACTCATCTTCCTGCAATCTTTCGGCATCCGGCAGGTCAGCGGCTCTATTTTTCACTCGTTCGTTTTTTTTTGGCATACTGTACCTCCCGCTGTACCTTTCTCGCGCTTTGGTGTTTAAATTGGAGAACTTAGGAGGTTTAATTCTGTGGATTTCGACGGAGCTCCTAGCTCAGGTCACCAACTCGAGCATGACGTCACCGGAAGTCCTACTCTGTTTATCCTGAGGGACTAATATAGTGCAGGCGTCCCCACACCGTGATATATTGAGTGCTGGGGAAATGGGAGGCACTGAGAGTGCTGGAGAGTGAAGTCCTTTGTCTATTCCCAGGGTCAGGTACAGTGCACACTTCCCATCACTATAATGTATTTAGTGCTGTGAAAGGTGAGGGACTAACAGTGCTGGAGACTGAAGTTCTCGGTTTATCCACAGGGCCAGGTACAGTGCAGGCATCCCACACTGTGATGGGTTTAGTGCTGGTGAAAGGCGAGGGAATGACAGCACTGGAGACTGAGGCGTTCTGTTTATCCCACAGGGCCAGGTACAAGTGTGAGGCAGGTACAGTGCAAGCTTTTTCTCACAGTGATGTAATTTTTTTAACCCCACCCCTGAATTTTTCAGCCTTTACCCAGACCTCCTTTGGTACTTGTCAGCATCTGCTCGCAGTCTGCAGAGCCACTCTGATTGGTGTTCCTGGTGGGGAGTGCCTAAAGGTCACCCTGGTGGTAGCCATCCCTGTGCTTTTCAGGGCCAGGTAGCGGATCATCTGTCTGGGGTGCCTGCTTGTTCCTCTGCTGTGCACTGATGAACATGGCTTCATTGTGCATGCTCCTGCACACAGCTTGCCAGAGTCAGCCACTCCTCCCCAGTCCTGGACTCCCAGTTACCCTTACCCCCAGCAACTATGGTGTGTCAGCAAAGCGCTGGAAGCCACATTCTCCACCCCGCCCCTGTTGCTTTCCAATGAACCCGGCTCATTCCCATCCCTGGTCCGTCAGTGTCAGAAAGCAGTAGCAGTACCACTGTGCCAGAGGGAGAGCTACTGTGAAGCATTTAGCTCTGGTGAAAGATTAGGAACTGACCGCACTGGAGACTGAAGCCTTATCTTTATTCAGAGGCCAGGTACAGTATGGGGCAAAGACAGTGCAGGCTTCCCCACTCTGTGAGGTATTGTGCTGCTAAAAGGTGAAAGACTGACAGCACTTAAATCTGAAGTCCTCTGTTTTCTGATAGGGCCAAGAACAGTACAGGCTTCCTCACACTATGATGTTTTGAGTGCTGGTGAAAGGTAAGGGACTGGGGGCACTGCAGACTGAAATTCTATATTTATTCACGGGGCAGGTATAGTGCAGGCTTCACCACACTGATATATTTAGTGCATGAAAGGTGAGAGACTGAAAACGCTAGAGTCTAAAGCCCTCTGTTTAGCCATAGATATAGGTTCTGTGTAGGCAGGTGCTGTGCAGTGCAGTGCAGGCCTCCTCCATACTGCTTTCAGCCAATGATTTCAGCCTATAGTACCGGCACTAGTAGTTTTTATTTTCTGTATCACCTCGTGTGCAGTATCTGTCTACAGCCCAGCCCTGAGAAGGTGAACTGCTCAACTGTCTCGATTACCCCCTCTGTAATTTACTTCGACCTTTGGACCTTTTTAGCTGCAGCCCCCTATGCCATGCTCTTTTCCTACCACTTCTACCTTGCCTTTCTGTCCCTCCCAACCCTGTCTCTCCCCTTCTCCCCCCGGTCTGCTCACTCTCTTCTCATCCCCTATCCCCTCTCCCTCCCTTTTTCTACCCCATCCATACCTCACCCACCCCACCACTCCTTCCTCTACTCTCCCCACCTACCCTCACCTGTACCCCACCATCCACCCGGACTGTTACATTCTCCTCCCTGAACACCAAATCCCTCCCATCAAATCTGTCTCTTCTCTGCACTCTCCCATCTCCCCCTTCCCCCATTCAAAAGGGCGAAAGTCTCACTCCACTCTCCTTTTCCTTCTCCTCCTCCTTCTTGCTGGCAATGTTGACTCCCACCCCAGCCCCCCTCTTCCTACTCTCCCCCTGCTCTACCCATGAGCCTCACTTTCTTCCACCTCAACGCAAGAAGTCTCTTCTCAAAGCTCAACTCCCTTAAAGTCTGGGTTTCCCAACACTCCCCTGATATCTTGTGCATCACTGAAACCTGGTTGTCCTTTAGGGTGCTTGACTCCAGCTTAACTCTCTCTAACTTCCACCTTTCATCAGGACTGAGGCAAGTGTGGTAGTGGCGTTGCCCTCTATGTCCACCAAACCCTCTCCTGCTCCATCTCTTTCTGAGTCACTCCCCTCCTCACTTGAGCTCCTGCTAGCCAAGCTGTCCCTCCCCTCCATCCTCCCCATCTTTGTTGGTGTTATCTATACCTCCCCCAAGCTCTTTCCCCCTTTCCTGGTAAACACTCTCTCATCTTTCCCTTGCTGCCTTCTGTGAGCTCATCCTCCTTGGGGTCTTCAACTTAAATTGGCTCTCCCCTGCTTCCAAGCCTACTTTTCACATGAGTGAGTCTTTGAACCTCACCCAACTAATCACTGAACCCATCCAACTCAATCTGCACTCCCTAAACCACTCCCGATTGAACTGGGTGCTTTCCTCCCACCCCCACCCCCTTATTGTAGCTGCAGGCATTCTCCCGGATGCCTTCAGCGACCAGTCCTAACCTATAGTGTCAGGAAAGTGCATCTCCCTCAGTCTGCCCCCAAGTCCATTTGGTTTAGACCTCTTGGGTCATTAGACACTGATGTCCTCCTAAATGACCTTGCAGTCACTGACTGGTTCCCTGTGTACTCAGCCCCTGACATTGATTCAGCCCTATCTCTCTTCCTAACTATTTTCAACAATATCTGGAACATCCAGGCCGTCCCCCCCTCCGGAAGGCTAGGGTTAAATGCTCCCACCACCCATGGGTCACAGCTGACCTTATTGACTTTATGCAAGACCTGGGACCTTGCGTGGACACACTTTAAATCCTCCCAATCCCTGGCTGACCTCCAGTCTTCCAGAGCACTCAGGAATACCTGCACAAAGGCTGTTCGCACCGCCAAGGCCCACTATTTCAAGGCTAACCTCCAATCAAATCTCCCCCCCTCCAAATTTTGGAAGGTTATCCACTCCTTATTCAATCCCCAGCCCAGTCTGCCCCTCCCACCTTCTGGTGGACAACTCACTGGTCTCTGACACCCCCATAGCAGCTCTTTTTAACAAATTCTTCACTACCTGTGCAATACCCTGTCACCCTTCTCAAGACACTACTGTCTCAACCCCACCCCAACCATCCAAAGCCTTGCACTTCCCTCCTGTCTCCCCCTAGGAAGCCTACCTAGCCCTTATGTCACTTAACCCCTCCAAGTCCAGTCCTAACGGTCTGGACCCCAAAATCCTATGAATCTCTGCTCCAGCCATTGCCCTCCCTGTCTCTCACCTTCTGAACCTATCCTTGTCCCTTAGTACTGTTCGTCAGGCCTGGAAAATTGCTAAGGTTCTCCCTCTGCATAAAGAGGGTCACCCCTCCACCCCCGGACCAACATCACTCCTCACCTCTCTTACTAAACTCCAGAATCTATTGTCTACTCTAGGCTTCCTTACTTCCTCTCTCCATTCCAGTCTGGTTTTAGGAAGGACCATTCCACTATGTCATCCCTGCTGGCTGTAACTGACACTTTCCTCACTGGGATGGATCAGGGACACATCACTGCAGCCATCTGCATTGATTTAGCCAAGGCTTTCGACTCTGTGTCCCACCACTCCTACTGAACAAGCTGTACTAGAAGGCCTGCCTGCATCTGCTGTGGCCTGGTTCTGTTTATACCTAACAGACCATCAACAGTCTGTCTCCCCCCCCAGTTCTAGCAGGAGTCCCACAGGGCTCTATCCTAGGCCCAGTCCTTTTTTTCTATCTTCCTAAACAACCTCCACTCAGCATGTGTCGCTCCGTACATCCACACGTGTGTGGATGGCACAGTCGTGTACTCCTCTAGCCCCATAACCACGGTTGTGGAAGTCCCACTACAGCACAACTTCCACAACGTGCTGGGCAAGTTCCAGGCTAATCAGCTCAAGGTAAACACTAATAAGACTGTATCCATGGCCTTCTACACCAGCCAGAAACTGGCAAGGCTTCACCTTCCCCTGTCTTCTCCACTTTGGATGGCACCCATATTGATGCTGTCCCCACTTTCAAATACTTTGGGGTCTGGCTTAATAACAAGCTCAGTTTCTCTGCCCATATTGATGCCATGCACACCAAATGTCACCCTAAGCTCAGCACCATGTACTGTAACAAGGACTGCCTCACCCCAGGTCTGCCAGGAGCTGGCTACTAAAATGATCATCCTGGTGTTTGACTACATGGATGTGGTCTGTGGCACTGCTCCTGCCGCTTCCCTAGCCAGACTGGACACCCTCTGCAGTATTTCTGTCACTGTGCCAGCAACTCCCTTCCTCACACTCACCATTGCGCTCTTTATGCATCAACCTTTCCATCCTCCCTCTACCTCAGTGTCGCATGTCCCCACTGCACCTCCTTTATCGCCAAATACTGATTTGGCTCCCTTCACTCTTACCTTTCCTCACTCCTCTCTACCCCCTCTTCCTCTTACTTTCTATGTACCAGAGACTTCAGAACCTTCAACATTCCTCACCCTCACTCATGTGCTGGCAAGCTGCCGGTCCTTCTCCTATCATCTCCCCTACCTCTGGAAGAGGCTCTCCTCTTCCCTTCATCTATTCCCCTCTCTCCATGTCTTTACACGCATGCTAAGGTCTACGCCTGCCCCCCATTCCAGTCACCCCCTCTCATGAATCCTTCTCCACTCTCTCCTCACAACCTTCCCTGTTACCCCACCTTACATCCAGTTACTCACCTCCCTGGGCCTGCTGTGCTCTCGGCTCCCTGCCTGCTCCCCACTTATGCTGGTACTACACTTTGTTGCCTTCTAGCACACATTGTACACTGCAGCCATGCATATTTCTGTGCATTGCACTGACTGTTCACTCAGTGTTTGTTTTTACTGTCTGAGAAATGTTTATTTTTGTATGCTGCGCTTTGAATGCTAACAACTGCTCTTAATGTATGTACTGTCACCCCCGGGTCACACCTGAAAAAGAACCTTGTCTCAGTGTGCCCTTCCCAGTTAACAGATTTTAAATAAATAAATACCTACATACACACATACATAGATACTGTGATGGATTTAGTGCTGAGGAAAAGGGATGGACTGACAGCACTGGAGACCAAAGCCTTCTGTTTATCCACAGGAACAGGCACACTGTGGGCAGGTATGGTGCAGGTTTCACCACATTATAATATATTTAGTGCTGGTGAAAGGTGAGGGACTGGAGATTTAAACCATCTGTTTATCCGCAGGGACAGGTATAATGCAGCTATCCACACTCTATGACATATTTATTGCTGGTGAAAGGTGAGGGACTGACAGCCCTGGAAACCACAGTCCTCTGTTTCCCATAGTGTAGTGGATGTGGCCTATCTGGAGTTCAGTAAGGTCTTTGACACTGTACCACACAGGAGACTGATTAAGAAACGTAGCAACTTGGGGGTAATGGAGAAGGTGGTAAGCTTGGTATCAAACTGGTTGAAATATAGGAGGCAGAGGGTGGCGGTAAATGGCAGACACTCGAGGGGTGAGAGACTGACCAGTGCATAGCACACATGGTTGGTACCGGGTTCTGTCCTCTTCATTGTTTTCATAAGTGGCATTGCAGAGCAGCTGGAGGAGAAGGTGTGTCTTTTTGCAGATAACTCAAAAATCTGCAGCAGGGTGGACACCCAAGAGGGGGTGAGAGGATGCAAAGGGATCTGGGGAAACTAGAGGATTGGTCTAGGGTGTGGCAGATGGGTTTCAGTACCAAAAGGTTCAAAGTCATGCACCCTGGGGCAGGGAAACCCAGGGGCTGTGTATAAGATGGGGGGTACTTACAGTTACCAAGCAAGAGTGAGACTTTGGGGTAATCACATCTGATGATCTCAAGGTGGCAGGGCAGTGAAACAAGGCAGTAGGTAGGGCGGGCTAGCTGGATGCCGGGGTGCATTGAGAGAGGGATTTCTAGCAGGAGAAGGGAGGTGGTGTTGCTAGTGAGACCCCACCTGGAGTACTGTGTCCAGTTCTGGAGGCCACACCTATGCAAGGACATTGACAGGGTGGAAGCAGTCCAGAGGAGGGCTACCAAGATGGTGCGGGGGTTGCTCGAGAAACCATACTAGGAGAGGCTGCAGAAGCTCAACATGTACTTCCTGGAGAGAAAGGAGAGTGGGAGGGGACATGATTGAGACCTGTACATACCTCACGGAGGTGAACAAGGTGCAGGGGTAGTCTCTTTCAATGGAGAAGGAGCGCCAGAAATTGGGGGCATACTGTGAAGCTTGGAAGGGGGACGTTTAGGAGTGATGTGAGGAAATACTTCTTCACAGAAAGGGTGGTGGACAGCTGGAACAGCCTGCCAGAAGAGGTGGTGGGGGAGAAGACCCTTGGGAGTTTTAAGCATGCGTGGGATAGGCCCATGGGTATAGCAGATAGAGGTAAGGGAGGAGGGAGGGACACCTGTGACCAGTCAGGGTCCAGGGTGTAGGAACAGGCAGGGAAAATGGGGCAGACTAGATGGACTTACTGGTCCTTTTCTGCCGACACATTCTATGTTTCTATACAGGTACCTTGGAGGCTTCCGCTCATTGGGATGTAAAAGATGCTGGTAAAAGGTGAGAGACTCACAGTTCTGGAGACCATAGCCCTCTGTTTATCCATAGTCCAGATACCTTGCAGGTTTCCCCACACTGTTGTGTATTTAGTGGTGGTGAAGGGTGAGGGACTGACAGCGCTGGAGACTGAAGCCATTTGCTTATCCATAGTCCAGATACCTTGCAGGTTTCCCCACACTGTTGTGTATTTAGTGGTGGTGAAGGGTGAGGGACTGACAGCGCTGGAGACTGAAGCCATTTGCTTATCCATAGTCCAGATACCTTGCAGGTTTCTGCACACTGTGGTTTAGTGTGTTTCAAATACAGAATTGTTTGGGCTGGCACAGTGGCACCGTGGCAGAGTATTGCACTACCACTAGGAGCCTGAAGCTCATTCAGTCCCAGGAGCCAGATCTGGGGCAAGCACTTCACAGAGGTGAGGCGCTGGGCTCTCAGGGAGGGAAGGTATGGCTACCTGACTTTCTTGTACCCTCTGCTGGGTAATTATGGGCTGCCGATTGGGGTCAGCTGTGAAGGCAGCCTGTTACCCACCCACTATCCTGGTGTGAGGAAAGGTGCAGCGGGCGTAGCCCTGAGATCAGGGTGGGGGAATGGGGGGATCCAAATGGATGCACTGTGTGTTAAATGTGTTTTTTTAACTTTATGTTTATTATATAAAAAAGAAACATACAGTTATGCCACAAGCATTGAAATTCAATAACAAAAATATTTCTCCCATGAGGGCGCCACTCCTCTCAGTAAACACAATAATATCCTTCAAATGCTTCAAGATACAGCATGTGGGGGTACATAAAGAAGGAACAAATTTTAATTACTAAAGTCCATTATTCGATTTGCTGTATATTGAGTCCATGAGCTGCGTGGTTACATTAAAACAATGTTACAGAAAAATCATTCTCACAGTCCTCCTCCTCCTCCTCCACCAGTGAGGGAGGTAACTGCCACACTTTACCTAAGTCGTTAGGCACGCTCAGTGTGCCCTAACAGGAGTAAACAAAGTACTTCCCTGCAGAAACCCACACCATCCACATATTTTGGGAGCTACTATTCTCTGGCAAGAAAAAAAAAAAAGAGAACCCAAATAACTTTCAAAAAGGAACTGTTAAACCTGAGCTTAACTTGCAATCAGTAAACATTGAACAATTTTAATAAGCTGGTTGGTTACCCCCTGTATTTTTACAGATACGTTGAAATGAGCACTAAATTTTGAACATGACACTACACATCTGAGGATCCAGTAAATAAAGAATACTGAAGATGGATCACATCGGGGCTACCTTTTTGTTTAATATTTATAGTCCCGAATTTCAAGTCCTGCAACACCCCAATGAGGCAATTACCCCACAAGGAGCCTCACATAATATCAAATGTCCTGGTGTGCCCTCAGGATGCATCTTCATCCTCTGAAGGAGAAGCTTCTCACTCCCGTTCTTGAGACCTGGGTGCCGCATGTCCCTGTGCCCACTTCACAGCCTCATTAGGGTCGTTAGGCAGATAAACTTGACTCCTGTGCACAGTCCTCAATCTTGCACGGAAAATAAGCCCATGTGAGATTCCTGCATCCCTCAACATTGCCCTCACTCCATTGAACTTCTTTCTTTTTTAACGGGTTGCATACCTGATATCTGGAAACAATCTGACCTGTTCCCCATCATGTAGAAGAGTCCTTTTATTTTGAGTGCACTCCAGGAAGAAATCTTTCGAGCCAGTGCCATCGGTAACCACAACTACCACCCTGGGAGCCTACATGTTATCCGGTCTGCTGCGGGGGTCACCTGATAGGCCTTCTGTAGGTGCTGGGCCCAATCGAAGACCTCCTTCCCAAGTTGTTGGATCAGCCAGTCTTTAATAAAAAGAAGATGATCCCCCTCACATTCCTCCGGTAAGCCCAGAATATGGAGGTTCACTGCCCTCGCCTGGTTTTCTAGGGTTTCTAAGCGAGACTTCAGGTGAGTATTTTCTTTTATAATAGTCACCACAGCTCCCATCACTGAGTCCGCTCGTTTGGATGCCTCAACCGATGCCCCTTGTATGGCATCCACAGTTGCATCAGGACCAGCCACCCCGTTAGTTAGGGCATCAGATTTGTTGGAGAGGCCACCGACTGATGCTATGAGTTTGTTGAGTTTTGCCCCGATCATCTGGAGGGACTCCTCTGGTGCCATCTCTCTAGTTTCAGCAGCTGGGCCTGGGTGACACCTCGTGGCAGGCAGTCCAGATGGATTTTTCAATCGTGTGCCCTCACCTGCCAGCCTGTCTTTGTGGGGATTACCCATTGTTGCCAGTGTTACTTCAGGTACAAGCAGCGCCGAGTTTAGCTCAGGTATGATGCCAGGAAAAAGCGTTTTAAACTCAATATATTTAGTATAGATGCTAGAGCTCTGTAGAGAAGCAGCCATCTTGCTTGGGCTCCACAGCACCCCCCAACCCCCGTTAAATGTGTTGTGTTTTAACAGTAAAGTATCTGAGCCTCTGGGGAGTGAGACTGTACTCTAGAAATAAACTTGCCAAAAAGAGGAAAAAGGGAGCAAACATTATTATAGAATAAACAAGCATTTGCCAGTGCCGAACGTTTGCTTGCATGCTGTTGTACGTTTTTTTATTTATTTACCCAGGAGAGACCAGATGAGATGCAGTATGTCATTTGCAATGCAGTCCTGATTTTACACAGTATTATATTGCACTTACCCAGGATAGTAGAGGCGACATACAGTATCTTGTTTTTTGAATTCCTGCTTCTCTAATGTATTTTTATAGCACAGATCATCTTAGATGCAGCACCTCCTTCTCAGTGGGATTCTGCTGTAGGGTCCTTTTTTTACACAGTTTTGCAATATACGGTATTTACCCAGGATAACCCAGCTGAGATGTAATATCTAATTTTCAATGGGGTCCTGCTTTGACACATTTTTGTACTGTATTACCCTCATATCTTTGTTGTTTTTTTTATTATATATTTTGACCTCGGATTTTCAACACTGTCTTCTTATGAAACTGCCTCATGAACCTAGTAGGTGAACATTTTCAAATCCCATCCAAAAGGTGATTTCGCAGAGCAACTGTGAAATCACCTTTCGAGACGGATTTGAAAATGTTCGCCTACCTTGTTCATGAGGTGGGCTTCATAAAAAGCCATATTGAAAATCTGTGGAAAAATATTAAAAAACGTAAGTTTTGAATACAAGTTCAAAATGCATTGAAATACATTGACCGCACTGATCCGATTTACTCAGTTCCTGGACCGGCATTGAAGAGTGAAGATGTATCTCCGGTGCAGCGAGGATTACAGTGTTGGACCCTGGTAGGTAAATAAGGGGTAGGGGGTGTGCAGTGGTGGGGGCTCAGTTGGGGCAGGGTAACAGTGGTGGGGGGGGTGTCAGTGGCAACAGACATTGATGGACTATTTTCTTTTTTACAAAGTGTGAAAAAAGAAAGACATTGAAGGACGTTTTTCTTTATTTCAAATGACAACACTGGAGATTGGGCATCCCAGTGTTGGTTTCATTTTTTTGTGGGGGGGAGTCAGAAAGCCCTATTTCTCATATATTACTTCCTATCCACAAATTGGTGACAAGAACACAAGTTAGAGTCCATCATCATATACCCATTGATCAAGGGGGAATCAAAAGGACCAGGTGATACGCTACCCCTCCCATTAGCCCATAACATCTCTTGTCCAAGTATAATTATGTGAGTAAGTGTAATATTTATTTAGCTTTTGTTTACCGGGTAAGTACACTAGACAAGTATTATGCCTATTTTCAGGAACGACCCGGGAGAATACAACATGAGGAACAACAGTCAAGGAGACATGGCAAAGAGAGTACAGTTTTTTGTCACAGTAAACAAACGTGGGAAATACATCATTTGACGCTAGGGGAATCATATAGTAGTAAGCACATTTCAGATTATACACTTTAGACTAGCTAGTTCAACTGACAGATATATACAGGTCATCATACATAGGAGTGGAGCATAGCTCAAGGACTGGATTGGTCATAATATAACTTATAACATTGTCGTATACACCCCCTAGGCTAGTTGGATCGCGGACAGGTATATACAGCTCATCACATTTTTCTAAATATGCACATGTTAGACAGAGACAGAAACAGAAACACTTGGTAGTACAAGTTTCTACCAAGTGACCAAGGTGCAATATGTCATGGTTAGCCTATGACTGTGGAGCAATAATGGGTGTAAAAATGCCCAAGGCTTTTTAGGCAGGAGTAGTCAGAAGTCATTGATACAGTGGGGAAAATATCTCCAGGAATTCAATGGAGACACCCTGGGGAGGTTCAGACAAAACAATTTGACACTTTACTCTAGGGAGGTTTGGGGTAGTCACACTCTGAAGCTAGTTTTAGGAAACCCCACAGGGAATTTCGAAAACTCAGATAGGAGGGGCAGCTCGGATATCCACAGGCGGCGAATTCCAGAGTCTGGGTGCACTTATGGCAAAGTCCTGATCCCCCATGAGGGTCCGGGTAGGAGGGACTTAGTTTGAGCATCCCTGATGTGAGATATCTGAGTTGGTAGGGGGTGGGATTCAGTTTAGGCAGAAGCCGGGCCAGCCCCTGGGGGGGTGCTAGTTCTGATCACTTTCCCAGAGAGGCATCCCAAACCAAAATCAAGGTATCTAGCTGGTGAGAGCCAGCAGAGTTTCTCATATAGCTTACAACGGTGGATGAGTCGGGGGTAGCCAAGGCAAAATGACAAATGTTATTGTAAGCAGTGTACCACCGGGTGAGATGTGTCTTTGGAGAGCGAGCAAATAGGTGCTGCCCATAGCTGAAGGAGGGAAGGAGCACACCCTTCGCTAGGGCAAGCCTGGCTGCCGGTGTAAGGTTATACTTGGCCCTAAAGGCCAGACCCAGTTTGCAGTTTGCCGCCCTGCAGATGTTAAGGATATGATTACCCATGTCAAGTTGGGGGTCAAGTGTCACCCCCAGATATTTGATGGAGCTCACTATGGGTAGTGAGGATCCATCTGCACTGGTGACGTGTAAGCAGGCCGATGAGGCTTTGATTTTAGCCATTGAGCCAAAGAGCATAGCCTGTGTCTTTTTCAGGTTCAGGACCAGCTTGTGACTAGTAACCCGTGACAGTACCCTGTTAAAGTCATCGGTCAGGTTCTGGTTTAGGGTAGTGGCATTCTGGGAGTGAGCCAGGATTACCAGATCATCTGCATACATGGTGGCACTACAGTTGGTAGTAACCATGGGTAGTTGATTGATGAAGAGGGAGAAGAGGAGGGGACCCAGTACCGAGCCTTGAGGCACTCCAGAGGTCACCAGTAGGGGCTCAGACAGAACTTTATTGAAGCAGGTACGCTGCTTTCTGCCATGTAGATAACCCATTAGCCATTTCATGGCATGGGGGGAGAAGCCAAGTGACCACAACTGTGCACCAAGCAGTTTGTGGTCAATGAGGTCAAAGGCTTTGGACAGGTCGATAAATATTGCACCAGAGAGTTTGCCCTGGTCCATGGCTGTCCGGATACTTGATGTAACCAAGATTAAGGCTGTGGTGGTGCTGTGTCCCTTACGAATGCCATGCTGGGCTGGGGACAGAAGTTCATGAGAGTGGATATATTCCGAAAGCTGCTCAGCCACTACCTTTTCAAGGAGCTTGCTAAGGGTTGGGAGAATGGCAATCGGTCAATAATTGTCAGGCAGTTTGGGATTTCCTTGCTTCAGTACAGGAACAATCCTCGCCTCTTTCCAGATGTCTGGGATGGTCCCCAGACTAAGGGATAGGTTGAAGATAAAGGCTACTGGTGAGGCAATGTGTGCAGCACCAAGCTTAAGGAGTTTAGGTTCCAGGTTGTCTAGGCCAGGACTGGAGTACTGGGAGAGGCCAGCTAGGCGTTTCTGCAAGTCCTGAACTGATACAGCTCTGAGGTGGAACATTTGACGAGGAGGGTGACCCTCCAGCAGAGTGGAGGGAAGGGGGTGGGACAGAGCCTCATCAGGTGAGAAGAGGGTTGTGAAGGCAGAGAGTTCAGAGAAGTGATTATTTAGGGAGTTGGCAATAGTATGGGGATTATTGCGGGAGACTCCATTTATGACCATGTCCGTAACACCCGGATGGGAGGATCCGCTGACAAGGGATTTAATATCTCTCCAGAACCTCCTGGGATTACTGGCAGAGCTTAGTAGGGCGGACTTGCAAAAGTCACTCTTTGCTGCCCTGATGGCCTTTTTGCACTTCTTCCTGAGGTGTCTGTACCTTTGAATAATCATGGGATCACTGGTACCTTTGGAATGAGCCCAACACTTATCTCTCTCCCACATCTGGGCTAGGAGATTCCCATTTAACCAGAGGGTAGCAGACCCCCTCACCCTACGGGTGACCTTGGGAGCATGCTTGTCTTGCAAGACCCCAAAGGTGGAGAGGAAGTAAGAGGTTGCTGCCGAGGGGTCAGTGGCACCATACACCCCAGACCAGTCAGTAACTCTTAGGTCTTCCAGGAACTCCTCAGTATCGAATCTAGAGTAGTTTCTGAGATGCATAATTTTGTGTGGAATTTTGGGAGTGGGAATTTTCCATACACAGAAAACCCGTGAGTGGTCAGAGATGGAGTCAGATAATGTACCCGCTGATGAGATCCTGTCAGGACGGTTAGACATGATCCAGTCCAGTAAGGTGCTGGAGGATCCATTTGCTGTCCACCTAGTTGGTTCCTGGATGAGCTGGGTCAGGGCAAGGTTAGCAAGCAGAGGCTCAAACTGCTTAACATTACCACTATCCCAGTTAAGGTTTACATCCCCCAGGATTATGAGTTTGTTATCCCGACTCTGGGACAATTTGTCCATGAGGTGAGTTAATCCAGGTAGCCCACCTCTTGAGGATTATAGGTGCACACCAGGTGCAGTTTTCTAAGGCCCCAAGTAGCAGCACATGTAGCAACTCACAGGGGACACGCTTGAATCCTGGTGGGCAATTTGGGAGATTTTAAGTGGCTCTTATGGTAGATTAGTATGCCACCCCACCTCTTGCCTCCAGCTCTGTCCAGTCGGGTGAATTCATACCCAGTGAGTTCACAGGCAGAGTCAGGGACAGAGGGTTTTAGCCAGGTCTCCGTCACTCCGAGGATGTCGGGTTTGTAGAGTGCAACCCATGCTAATAGCTCATCATGATTAGGTAGCAGGCTCCTAATGTTAAGATGAGCTATTTTTAACCCCTTACCCATGCCCCATATGGGAGGGATTTTGTGGGTCAGATTTAATGGGCCAGGGTTGGTTTCAATATCACCGGCCAGTAGTACTGCAAGTAGGAGGAGCCAGGGGAGATACCACCTCCTATGCGCTTGACAACCTAGGAGTTTTTTAGCATGGGTACGCTTTACCCTGCTTGTATACATAAGGCACTGAAGCTCTAGACAGCAAGTAACACTGCAGTGTACTTCGGAGATCACAAGGATATTGGAGAAGGTGTAGTCGGGGACCTCATAGGTGGACGACCATCCCCAGTTGTCACCCAGTGTTATTGGGGGGGGAGGTGACCATATGCAACAAGGAGAGTCCCACTATAAGACCTACAAGGCCTATATCCCTACGGATGACAGCCAGCACCCTCTCTACCTTTAATATTGGAGTATCCCTATCCTCACTAGATGGATGGGAGGGGAACCACGTCCACATCTTGGCTGGAGGCATAGCACTAGCCTGTGAGATAATTATCAGTCAGCTAACAAGAACTGCTGTGAAGGAAGGAGAGATGGATGTACTAAGGCTGGAAGAAAGTTAGTGAGATTTGTTATTGGTATGTGCCAAGTAAATAAAATAAGGCCTGCACAGTGCAATTCAAGGCTCCCAGCTAAGGACGCAGGGGCTGAGGTTTATTTCTGGGAAGGAGTTCCTGCCATCGCCCTTTGTAAGCACACTTACCACCTGTCGACAGTTATATGAGGACAGGGTTTAGACAGCCAACAACCAAGCAGTGCAAGTGGGGTTAGGATTGGTACAGTGATTTGTGTAGAAAGAAGAAGAATCCCTCTAGTGGCAGGTCTAATATCACCAGAAGGAAGGAGTGTTAGGCCTTAACTCTGCCGAACACGTCTTAAAGGGGATGTCATGTTTCCCAACTATCTACACTTTATCTTCTGACACATAATACATTTGTTCTAATTTCACAGTATCTAATAATAAATTGAGCCAGTGCTCATAAGTTGAAACTGCGATACTCTTGCAATTAAGTGAAAGCAATTTCCTGGCATTAACCAACAGTAGATCAATTAATTTTGCTTTATAATGATACAAAGTCAAGATTTTTGTAGGAAACACCTAATAATGCAATGTCAGAATCAAAAGGAATGGTATAATCTAATATTCTATACAATAACTTCTCTATCTTACTCCAAAATATTTGCAGTATATCACAACTAACAAACACACGAGTCCAAGTTCCCTTTTCTTGTTTACATCTTGTACACATCTTCGATAGAGCTGGATTAAATGCATTCAATTTCACTGGCATAAGGTAAATTTTATGTGTTGTATTAAATTCACATGTAGCATAATTTCACATGCATGGATGTTGACAGTGGCATCTGTAATACTTGATCTTACTTCGAGAAGGTTCCTTTAGTATGTCATCACATATAGGGCTGGCGCCACCTGGCGTCAGGCCGCACAGCAGACTTTTCTAGCAGTACCTGACAGGGGACCACCCACCCAACGTCACGTGACCGACGTCAGCGTGACTGTATATAGTGGGCGGTCCCCATGCCCGTCCTCCAGTTCTTTCTGGCCATCGCCTCGTGTCAGTCGTATCGCAGACTTCCATTAGTGATCGTCATGAAAGTTTCTATCGCGTCGGTACTTTACCTCACAATTTTCAAATTATTTAGTTCCTTCTACTTGATGTCTTCTCCAAGGAAAAAGTGCTTGTCTTGTGGCACGCAGATCGCACACAAAGACGGTCACCAGAAGTGCATTCTCTGCCTAGGCCGAGACCATCCTACCTCTTCTTGCCCAGAGTGCCAGTCATTCAACCAGGCCACCAAAAAACGGAGACAGCAGGCATTGGAGGCCCACCTTCTTAAAACTCATTTGGCCTCCTTAGAGAAAAAGATGGAGTGCCTCAGGGACTCATTCGAAAAATCTTCCCCTTCTAAAAACACAAAGAGAAGTCTAGGGAGCGGGCTCGCTCTGTGGAAGACACCAGGCCGTCGACAAGCAAGGCCCAGCTACCGCTCATGAAACAGCTGGACGGTAAGTCAGACAAGACTCCAGCAGATAAGTTGGCCGGTGGCTCCTCTGGCGACTGTGCTGCCTCTGCCGATAAGTCAGCCCCCGGCTCCTCCGGGGACCGCGCGGCAACCGATAGCTGACTCCCGGCTGAGGCAGGTGCCCGGATACGGTCGCTAAGTCAGCTGGGGACTCCACCTAACTGCCCGACCTTACCCGCTACGCCGTCCATCTCTGATGACCGCATGGGGCTCGGTTCCCCCATTGGGGCCTTATGGCGCCTCTCCCGATGTCAGGCGGGACCAGAGGGAGCAAGCCCCTCTCCCTCCTCCTTCCTCGCCTGCGTCCTCGCATTTACCCTCTGACGCGTCCAGCAATGGGATCGGAGGCCCCATCGATCCTGTTAATGTTTTGGGCACATCTCTGCATTCCCCTGCTGGGGTCCTGGATCAGGAGGCTCCTTCACGGCCGTCTGGCCTAACTGTGGAGGCCCCCTCCACCTTCTAGCGAGATACCAGTGTCTTCTCTGATGCCGGTGATCCCAACGACAGTCCCTCAGCCGGGACTGGCCGACCGGCCTTTACCTCTGGCTCCGACGCTAGACCCGGCCCCAATGCCGGAGCTCCCTCGTCCGGTTCCCGACCCCGGATCCTTTTCCAGCGCCGGATCGGGTAGCGCCAATGCCGATGTCAGTCCCTCTGACGTGGGCTGTCCTGACACTGGACTCTCCTCCAATCTATACAATGGTGGGTCCGACGTGGGTCCCCCCAACGCCAGATATGATGTCAGGGATTTATTCCAGACCCCGAACTGTCCCCCATTACCTCTTTGGGTATCCCTACCCTTGGGGTTCCACTCCTGATTGGAGCCATTTTGGGCAGTTCCACCATGGATTCAACCCATATTTTCCCTATATGGGTTTCCAGGGGTACTATCCCCCTTCGGTCGGACCTCCTCCTCCCCCCCAGCCTCAGCCGGCTCCCCCTCTCCCCCCTCCGGTGGTTCCAGATTTCAAGACCATGATTCAGTCTTGGTGGCAGGGGGCCAGATTGGAGTTGGTTACGGATCTGGAAGCTAGACTCCCACAATTGCAGCTTCCTAGGTCCCCTTCCCCGAGCAGTTCTATTTCTACCGTCCACGTCTCAGGGAAGACTCAACAGGATGTTCCCCCTGCAGGACTTCAGTCATCGTCCTGTCGAGGAGGCGGAAGATAGTTCCGATAGGAGGGAAGATTCCTCAGAGGAGGAGCATGTGGAGGACCCTGAGGATACGAAAGGAAGGACCTCCCCGAAGTCCCCTTCGGAGGGTCCTTCCTTTTCGGACCTCTTGAGGGCTGTAAGGGACCACTTCAACTGGGAGTCTGAGGACCAGGGTCCTATGCGGCAGAGACTAGTGGAACACCTGGACTTAGAGTCTCTGCCCTCTATTCTGGTCCCCCCATGGATGGCACCTCATCAAGACCTCACCACCACCATCTGGCAGATGCCTTCTTTTATCCCGGCTGTCCCCAAGAGGGTGGACAGGCTCTACTGGGTGCCAAAGGATGCCCCTTTTCTGAAGGCTCATCCCAAGGCAGACTCTGTGGTCAGTTTGGCTGCTCATGACCGCTCCACAGCTCCTAAGCACATGAGCCGACACCTCTTGACAAAAGTCGAGGCTGATGGACCAGTTCGGAAGAAGGTCTGCTAAATCGTACGTCGCCCTTCGTATCACGTAGTTCGTGGCCCACATGGTATCACAAAACAGACATGGCCAGGCTAAAGGAACAGAACGAAATCAATGGACCAGCCCTCAAGAAGGAACACAAGGATCACCTCTCCAAGATCTCCTGGGCATGCTCTGAGCCACTTGACTCAGTGGCTATACCGGCAACTGCCATTGCCCTTAGGTGGCATTCCTGGCTTCATCTCTCTGGGCTCACCAACGAAGTCCAGTCGGCAATTCAGGATGCCCCCTTTAGGGACTCAGTCCTCTTTGGTGGAGATACCAAGGATATCATAACGGATCTACAGGACAAGGGTGTGGCCCTTAGATCCGTTAGGTCCATGTACCAATCGGGCACCTAGCAACAGCAGCAGCCCTTTTGGAAAAGGACCAGGAGGCAGCGGAAGAACGCTCAGGCGCGATGCCAAGTAAAGTGTAAGGCCACGGGTACCGCTACACCCCCTATCCCTAAGAATCAGCGACATTCAGGGGGACCTCTTCCTGAACGTCCCACCACTTCTTGACTCTCCAGCCCCACTGCATCCTCAGTCTCACGATGGGGAGCAGGTGGGGGGGAAGTTCGCCCGCCATGCGCAGGAGTGGAGGGCGATAACCTCAGATGAATGGGTCCTGCAACTCGTGTCTGTCGGACACACCATCGAGTTTCTAGAGATTCCTCCAATCTCCTCTCAGAAGTCCTCTTACTCCTGGGACCAGTCCCTTCTCATTCACGAGGAGGTCAATTTGCTCTTGCTCAAAGAAGCAATCGAGCAAGTTCCCTTTGGGCAAAGGGGAAAAGGGTTTTATTCCCATTTCTTCCTGGTTCCTAAAAAGACAGGGAACTTCAGACCCATACTTGACTTGAGTCAACTCAGTCGGTATGTCAAGTACAAGAAATTCCGCATGCTGACGCTCCAGGACCTTCTTCCTCTACTGATGGAGAATCATCGGCTCTGTGCCCTGGACATGCAGGATGCTTACTTGCACATCCCCATTTTCCCCAGCCACCGCCAATTCCTTCGTTTCTGTTACCAAGGAGAGCATTTCTGGTTCCGGGCACTCCCCTTTGGTCTGTCTTCGGCACCTCGGGTTTTTACCAAGTGCCTGGCGGTGGTGGCGGCATTCCTGCGCTGCAGGGGTATTGCGGTGTTCCCTTACCTGGACAACTGGTTGATATCAGCCCTGTCCAGGGATCTTTTGTTGGAAACTTTTTCTTTCACACTGGACCTATTCAGCCGACTCGGGATCACGGTCAACTTTCCGTTCCCAAGTCATCTTTCGTCCCTGCCCAGAGACTGCAGTTTATTGGGGCAGTTCTGGATACCATCCAGTGCAGAGCTTTCCTCCCTCCAGACAGGGTGGAGACCCTGGTCAATCAGGCTCAAAAAGTAGCCTCCCTCTGGACCATCCCTGCTCAGGAGGTCCTTCATCTTTTGGGACTGATGGCGGCCTCCATCACGACCGTTCCCCTAGCAAGGCTACACATGAGAATCACTCAGTGGTCATTACGGATGCAGTGGGATCAGCTCCTAGACGACCTGGACCATCCGGTCCTGGTCTCTTCAGTGGTCCAGAGGGCTTTACAGTGGTGGGAGGATTCTCACAATCTTTCCCTGGGACTTCCGTTCCGAAACCCTGCACCAGCAGCTACCCTCTCCACAGATGCCTCGAATATGGGGTGGGGAGCTCACCTGGGGGAACATCAAGCTCAAGGCCTTTGGTCAGGCCTGGAGGCTTCTCTCCACATCAATGTTCTGGAGCTCAGGGCAGTCCTGTATGCCTTACAGGCCTTTCAGACCCTGCTACCCAAGGGAACACTGCTGATCCAAATGGACAATATGTCGGTATTTTGGTACATCAACAAACAAGGAGGAACCCGGTTGTACCCTCTTTGCAGGGAGGCGACCCAGGTGTGGAACTGGGCAGTCCAGCATCATCTGGTCCTGGTGGCCATGCACGTTCCAGGCATTCTCAATGTCCTGGCGGACAGTCTCAGCAGAACTCGGACCCTCGCCCACTAATGGGAACTGCATCAGGAAATGGCGGATTCCATCTTCCAGAATTGGGGACGTCTGGAAATTGACCTCTTCGCCTTCCAATTCAACGCAAAGCTTCCCAAGTTTTGCTCGCTCACTCCAGAGCAAGGTGCTTTCTGGAACAACTCATTGTCTCTATCATGGACAGGGAAATTCTTGTACGCTTTCCCTCCTTTTCCCATTCTGCAGAGGGTTCTCCTCAAACTTCAAGCCGAGAGGGCAAGAATGATCCTCATCACCCCTCTCTGGCTGAGACAATTCTGGTTCCCGCTGTTACAACAGCTCTCCAGGGAACCACTGGTTCCACTTCCACTGACT
The DNA here is from genome assembly GCA_016271365.2 of Neoceratodus forsteri. Lineage (NCBI taxonomy): Eukaryota > Metazoa > Chordata > Ceratodontiformes > Ceratodontidae > Neoceratodus > Neoceratodus forsteri. The sequence continues at coordinate 548,192,496 of JADMNL010000023.1, forward strand.
CACGACCTCCTGACTCAGGATCAAGGCAGGCTGGTTCATCCGGGGCTCAGGACCCTGCATCTTCATGCGTGGCTCCTACAGACATAGCGATTTCCCGCTTTGGCATCTCATCTAGAGTTTCTCAGGTCCTCATTAAGGCCAGAAAACCGTCCACCCGTTCCACTTACGCCATGAAGTGGAAGCGGTTTTCGATCTGGGCGGCTGCTAAGGGTTGGAACCCCTTCTCCTGTTCAGCCCCCCAAGTCATGGAATACCTCCTTCACTTACCAGACTCCGGTCTGTCCTATTCTTCTTCTTTAAAGGTCCATATCTCTGCTATTTCCGCGTACCACGAGCTAGTGGATGGTAAACCCGTGGCTCAGTTGGAGGTCTCAAAGACCTTTCTGAAAGGGATCCTCCATCTGAAACCCCCCATCTGCAGCCAACTCCACCTTGGGACTTGAACTTCGTCTTGGAAAAGCTCACCATTCCTCCTTTTGAACCGGCTATGAGCTGTGATTTGCGCTTCCTTTCATGGAAGGTGCTTTTTCTGGTGGCTATCACCTCAGCCCGAAGGATTTCGGAGCTTCACGCTGTAGTCTGCAAGGAGCCATATTTGATTTTCCATCTGGACCGGGCGGTCCTCGGAATGCATCCGATGTTTCTTCCCAAGGTGGTGCTGGAAACCACACTGAACCAATCAGTAGAGTTTCTGGTTTATTATCCATCCCCCTCTAACAGGGGTGAGGCACTCCTTCACATGATGGATGTCCATCGGATTCTCCGGTGTTATACCCATCAGACTAAAGAGTTTTGTTCCTGTGACCAGTTGTTTGTTTCTTTTGCCCCGAGATTGAGGCGCAAACCGGTCTCTAATCAGGGCCTTTCCAAATGGCTAGGCAACTGCATTCGGTACTGTTACCAAAAGTACGATAAGCCTCTTCCGGGTTCCACAAGAGGTCATTCTACTAGGGGCATGGCTGCCTCTGTGGCCTTCCTACGGAATGTTTCTACGGTGGACATTTGTGCTGCCACTACTTGGAGTTCCACACCTTTACCAAACATTACAGTCTGGACATTGCTTCTAGGCGGAGGGCCGGCTTTGGTCTAGCCATCCTGCAGGGCCTTCTGTCCTAGGCTGGGTCCATTCTGGACTTCAGTTGTTCTGTTGGAGTTAGTTTTCCTCCTCCCTAGTTTCTCTCGGTCTCTCCTTGGAGGGACTGCTTGGGACTCTGTCCTATATGTGATGACCTACTGAAGGAACCCTCTCGGAGTAAGCTAGTACAGTTCACTTAAGGAACTTACCGTAACAGTAGATCTTGAGAGAGGTTCCTTCAGTAGGTCATATTTTTCCCTCTCTCTTTCCCTCATTTATGTTTTACAGGGACTCCAATTCCTGTTCGCTCCTGTTGCAAGGCCTCTTCCTGGCTCCGGCAGGAGAACTGGAGGGCGAGTGTGGGGACCGCCCACTATATACAGTCATGCTGACAACAGTCATGTGACGTTGGGTGGGCGGTCACCCGTCAGGTATTGCTAGAAAAGTCTGCCATGCGGCCCGATGCCAGGTGGCGCTAGTCCTATATGTGATGACCTACTGAAGGAACCCTCTCGAAGATCTACTGTTACGGTAAGTTCCTACATAACTGTACTTTCCTAGCTCTCTTCATCCAGGTTTAGGTTCAATTCCTTATTCCAGGTATTCTGTAATTTTGACCATATACTTACCTTTCTTTTCATAATTAACGCATAAACCCTGCTAATAACCTTTTTATATCATGTTTCTTGTGAGCACCATATCACTTCTAATGGAGATGCATCTGACAATTTTTCACTACCTACCTTTTTAATCAAACACTTCTAATCTGTAAATATGTTAAATAATGCCATTTGGCTTCACATTTTCAGATGTCATGAACTTATCATTATCAAATAATTGACCTAAGTATTATACACCCTTCCATTTCTAAGTTCTCAGATTTACATTTGTTTTCAAGGCTGGGATTTCATCATTTTCCCACAACAGGATAAAATCAGAAATAGCATGTGTGTAACCCAGAATCTTATGCAAGTCCCTCCAGATTTTTACAGTGCACCTAGTTATAGAAGATACAGTATCCACTCTTTTTTTTTTATTAGCTTAGAAGAAGCATACAACATAGATTTCAGAGTCAATTTGTTACATATTAGTTGCTGTATCTTAACACAGTGTCGGGTTCATATTTACTGGGCAGAGGAAGCAATGGGCAGTTGGGAGGGATACTTGGCAGAGGGTGAGATTTTTTTCAAGATTTTAAGCAAGAGTAAATGTAAGAAAAATACAAACTTACTAATTTTAGCAAGAAAGTATCCGTTGTGTTGTGGGGCGGCCAAAGCACAGGCTGAGCATGAAGTCGATCAGCTGCTTGCTGGGCGGCGTCATGCAGATCAAAGCAAAGAGCCGCCCTGTGATATAGAAGGAGCTTTCCTTTGAGCTTCATGAAGTTTCTGCCCTGCAAGCACAGAAGAGAGTCATGATCACCCTGGCTGATTACTGTCGAGCCCACTGCAGACTGCTCAGCACTGGACCGACAGTGGCACGCCTCTCAAATCTCCTATCATTGCAATATGTTTACTTTGCACAAGCAAACATAAAAAGGGTGTAAAGGGATGAATTGGGGTGATGCCACCTTTGCTAAAATGCTGCGATATGCTGAATCATTCATGCAAGTCTGGAGTGTAAGGATACTGTAGAGTGGGGGCTGTGCATTCTGGGAGTAGTAGTTGAAATGGATCTGGGAAGGGGTTGGTGAGCAAAACGTATGTATCAATTATGTTTTCTAACCAGCAAGGGCAGGTTTTTGAAGTGAGAAGCATATCCATTAACTCAAATTTGACATTTATGTTCTTTTACAGAAAGTGTTTCCAAAACTCCTAGTCAGAGCTGTGCCCAAGATATTGTAAAAGACTGATCTGCAAGGTTAGCTCTAAAAAACACGGCTTTTCTTCAACTCATTAGGAACCCTAGCACTGAGCTGATAGGATATAATGACCTACCAGCATCAGTAAATCTGATTTAATTTATAGAAGCTCTGAATATTTAGAGTGTGTGTATGTACGTGTATGTGTGTTATGAATATTTAAAGAGTGCGTGTATAACAGAGATAACTAGAAATATATGTGTGTGTGTGTGTGTGCACATGCACGCATGTGTGTATGTATTATCATCCAGGAATCAATCCTCGCTATTGATTCCCACTTACAGGTCTGGGATCAGAGACACTAGGACCCCACAGGAGCAAATTTTTTGCAGGAGGAAGCCAATGTCGGATACTGATGGTGCCTGCATACCTCACGTGGTACCGCACATGCCAGTCAGTACCCATCGCCATCCCCCTCATGCACCTCAGTCTGTTCTTCCTGCCCTAGAGTGCACATTGCCAGAGTAATAGCGCCTTAGTTCACTTGTCATCATATTTCGACCTGCATCACTGCCGAAAGTTACTTGCGCTGCCTTTCTTGTTTTCTTTTTTTTTTGGTTTTGAAATCTGAGAAGAATGGGGCTAAGAAGACCAAGAAAGTCTAAAAAGCCTCCCATCATGCATCATTGCCTCTGTGGGAATCAGATGACTGCGATGGACCAGCATCAGTACTGTATGGCCTGCCTTGGTCCTCACCATGATATGGAAGTGTGCAACGCCTGCTTTTTGATGGACCACTGTATGCTAGCGTCTCAGCTAGAACTCTCCCAGGCACTGCTGTTCACAGGAGCTGTTTGGACACAACCTTGGCTTGGGCCTTCCTTGCAGACAGCAGAGTACGAGCACTCTTGCAGATGGAATGCTTCATCAGGGAATGCAAGGCTGTGTCGGCTTACTCCATGCAACGCATGCTGAAACTCACGTCATCCTTGGTGTTCACAGTACCCCTAGCAATGTTACACATGAGGACAACTCAGTGAATGTTCAGTACCCAGGGGTTTCAGACAGCACACCCTCAGAACTACCCCCCTTAATGTGACCAAACCTCTGGTGAGGTCTCTGATGTAGTGGTTATTGGATGAGAACCTCCTCCAGGGCTTCCCTTTCTTCCCGTCAGAGCCAGAGGAGACTCTTACAACAGATGCCTCCTTACTGTGGTGGGGAGCCCACTGCTAGGGTCTCCAGACACAAGATGTCTGGGACCTGTCAGAAATAAATCTCCACATAAATGTTCTGGAGATAAATGTAGTGCTTTACAGTCCAAAAGCCCAAGTGGACTTTGTCAGCCGAAAGACAATCCTCCTTCAGATGGTCAACAAGTCTGTCATGTACTGTGTCAACAGACAAGGGGGAGCACACTCTTAATAATTTATAATAATAATTTCTTTATTTATAATGTGCCTTTCACAACCAAGGCACATAACAATAAAACCAATTTAAAACATATAAAACAAAACAATACAAAATATCAGCACAGTTAAAAATACATACTTGTCAGCCAGCACCATCATTAAAAAAGCTTTATCTCACAAAAACGTTTTTAAAACCTGCTGAATCCCCACAGTTGCCTCCTAATCCGTGGGGTGAGAATTCCAAAGTCGGAGACCACGAACATAAATGCCCGGCCCCGAGATTTTAAAGCCACCCTCGGGATCTCTAACAACCCCTCGTCGGCGGAGCGGAGTGGTTGCTCAGGGAGATAAGGAATCAGAAGCTCTTTCAGGTAGTCAGGGCCCAGTCTGTGTAGGGCTTTATATGTCAGTAACCCGACTTTAAAGGAGATCCGCCATTGAACTGGCAGCCAGTGCAGATCCCGCAGCACCAGCAAAATATGGGAAGATCTCGAAATCCCCATCAATAACCAGGCTGCTGAGTTCTGCACCAGCTGCAAGTGATGGATATCAACCCCCGGTAGCCCAAAGTAAAGCGAATTGCAGTAATCTAGGCGTGAGATCACAAAGGCATGGATCAATGTAGGCAGGTCTACAGACAGAACAAGGTGCTTAATCCTGGCGATGTTTCTAAGATGGGAAAAAGAAGACTTTATGACGGCTGACACCTAAGCACGAAGTGTCAGCCCTGAGTCTAAGAACACCCCCAGGTCTCACACCTGTTCAGAGGCCTGGAGTTCAGCATCCCCTAGGAATAATCCCAGGGGACAGCCTGCCCCAGCCCCCCTATCCGACGACCTGGATCCAAAACCATCACCTCCGTCTTCACGGGGTTAAACCTCAACCAACTGGACCTCATCCACACTTGGATTTCTTTGAGACAGTTATTAAATCCCAAGACAGTTCTTTCCCTCTCTGCAGGGAGGCAATGAGAATGTGCGGATGGTGCCTACAACAGGGATCCCTGCTCTAAGAAATGAATCTGCCAGGAGTCCAAAACACTGGCAGATGAAGTAAGCTGAATAACAGCAGATCCTCACAAATGATCAGTAGCTCCAGATGTTGTGAGATTATTATTCATTGTATGAGAAACCCCAGATGTGGACCTTTTTGCATCCCCACTGAAACACCAGACTTCCTCGATTCTGCTCCATAAATCCGAGACCTGTCATTTTCGGTCAGTAGGCATCCAGACTGCCTTGGCACAATCTGTTTCTGTATGCATTCCCTTCAGTCCCTCTCATTCCGAGTGCTGCTCAAACTGGAGGCACATGGGGGGAAGATAATCCTAGTGGCCTCCTGCCAGCCTTGGCAGATATGGTTTCCTCTGTTGAATCAACTGCAAGTCTGCAAACCGAGGATTCTGCCACGCTAAATGGACATAGTGACTGGTAGGGGGGAAGATATGTGAAGGCCGATTTTCACCAATTGATATCTGCCTACCAAGTAGGCATGAAACCAACTAGTGGCATGGCCTGAGAGGCCAGCACCATTTAGTTTTGCTAGTAGCTTAAGGTGGGAGACAGTATCAAAAGCCTTGGCCAGGTCAGTGAAAATGGCCGAGGTGATATGCCCTTTGTCCATTCCAGACAGGATGTCATCGGTGATTCTTAATAGGGAGGTGATGGTAGATTGAGACCTTCGGAAACCAGACTGATAAGGGGTGAAGAAAGAGGTTGCGTCTAGGAATTGAGAAGGTTGGGCAAGTGCGAGGTGTTCCTGAATTTTAGCCAGAATTGGAAGAAGGGAGATGGGGTGGTAATTACCCAGCGTAGATGGGTCACCACCCTTAGGAAGGGGGATAACAGTCGCATGCTACCAATTGGCTGGGATTTTGGCCATGAAGAAGGAGAGGTTGAGAAGATCGGCTAGTGGAGCGGCTATGGCGGGAGCAGATAAGTGAAGCAATATACTCACTCTCATACTGGATTTATTCACTCTCATGCTGGATATACTCACTCTCATACTGGATATACTCACTCTCACACTGGATATACTGACTCTCATTCTGGATATAGTACTCTCATTCTGGATATACTCACTCTCATACTGGATATAATCACTCTCACTCTGGTTATACTCACTGTCAAACTGGATATATTCACTGTCATACAGGATATACTCACTGTCATACTGGATATACTCAGTCTCATACTGAATATATTCACTCTCATACTGGATATACTCACCCTCATACTGGTTATATTCACTCTCATACTGGATATATTCACTCTCAAACTGGTAATACTCACTGTTATACTGGATATACTCCCATACTGGATATACTCACCATCATACTGGATATGTGCACTCTTATACTGAATATTCTCACTCTCATACTGGATATATTTACTCTCATTCTGGATATACTCACTCTCATAGTGGATATACTCACTCTCATACTGGATATATTCACTGTCATATTGGATATACTCACTCTCATACTGGATATATTCACTCTCATATTGAATATACTCACTCTCATACAGGATATATTCACTCTCATACTGTCTATACTCACTCTCATACTGGATATATTTACTTTCATTCTGGATATACTCACTTTCATACTGGATATATTCACTCTCATACTGGTTATACTCACTCCCATACTGGATATACTCACTCTCATACTGTATATAGTCACTCTCATACTGGATATAGTCACTCTCATACTGGATGTGTTCACTCTCATACTGGATATACTCACTCCTATACTGGATATACTCACTCTCATACTGGATATAGCCACTCTTATACTGGATATACTCACTCTCGTACTGGATATACTCACTCATGCTGGATATATTCACTCTCATACTGGATATACTCACTGTCATACTGGATATATTTACTCTCATACTGGATATACTCACTCTCATACTGGATATATTCACTCTCATACTGGATAGACTCACTCTCATACTGGATATATTCACTCTCATACTGGATATACTCACTGTCATACTGGATATACTCACTCTCATACTGGATATACTCGCTCTCATACTGGATATACTCATTCAAAAAGCCCTTAGAGCCTGTTGTGACTTTTGATATGAAATATCTGACTTGGAATGCAGCATTTCTGGTGGCCATTATTTCTGCATGCAGAGTATCTGAAATCCATGCTTTGGTCATAGATCCTCTGTATACTGTTTTTCATAAAGACAAGGTAGTGCTCCATACACACCCCAAGTTTCTACCCACAGTGGTGTCAGACTTCCATCTGAATCAGTCTCTGATTCTGCCTGCCTAGTTTGCCAACTTCTAGAATGAGGGGGAGAGGGTTCTCCACTGACTGGACATGAAGAGGGTCCTTAGAGGTTACCTGGACGGGACTAAAAATTACACACAAGCAAGGCAGCTCTTGGTCTCTTTCGATCCCAATTGAAAGTGGCTACCTGTCACAGTCGAGAGCATTTCAGACTGGATTGTGAATACCTTTCACCATCGCAATGCCATGGCAGGGGTAAAGCTAGAAGGCATGGTGCATGCCCACTACACCAGAACTACACTCAGTGGTGATTGCAGAGATCTGTAGAGCTGCAACTTGGAGCACTGTACACACTGTTACCAAGCGCTATGCCCTGAATGTCCATGCCAGGCAGCATGCCACCATTGGTAGAACAATTCTGAATGGATGGCTATCCTGAGTAAGCCCTGAGCTCCAGCCTCCCTAGTCCAGGGAACATTCTGTGAGCTTGGTATTCTGACCCATTAGTGGGAATCTATGGAGAATATTGATTCTTGGAAGATATGGAAGTCACATATTTACTGTAACTGTTGATCTTATCTGTGTCAATCTTCACCATCGTCACTGGTGGGTTCTGGCCAGAGGAATAGGACCCAGTGGGAGCATTCTTTTTCTCGGAGGAGGAGCCAATGTCGACTTAGTGCTGTCCTTGGGGCCAACATACAACGTGCGCTCAAGGGATGGCCAGTAAACGATGCCAACTCCTGCCTCACCTCAGTTCTGCTTCTCCTGCCATCGAGTGAACAGCGATCTCATGAGCAAGCAATTAATCGATGGCATTGTGGCCTAGTCCATATCTGAAGCCTAGATCTGTAAGAGCAATTAGCGTTTCTCTGTGCCATTTACCTTCAGAGAAAACCAGTAAGATCTGTCCTTTTCTGTCGGCGCCGAGACCTTTTTGCTGTGTGTTTGATTATTTTTCTGTCCGATAATGTCTCATCCGAGGAACCAGAAGAAATCTTCAAAGGCTGGCCGGCTCCCTCTGTGTCGGTGTCCCTGAGGCCAGCAATATTCTGTCTTGGACTGACATGATTGCTGCCTAACCTGCCTGGGCCCAAACCACGACATGGTCCATTGCGACACCTGTTTCTCCATGGACCGCAGAGTTTTGGAAAGCCGCACATTTAAAGTCAGCCGTATGCAGCGGACTTTTGGAGGGCAGCGGCGCACTAGGGACATCAGGCGCAAGTCCCTTGACCCTTCCTCTGGGTCCCCTCCCAGTTCTATATGGGCCACAGATGAGGGGGCCTCCACTTCTTCTAGTCTCACCACGGCTGAGGCCCCTTCTACAGTGCCGGAGGTACGGTCCGACTCTTCAGAGGTCAGGCCAGAAGCACCGTTCTGGTAATGAAGGTTCCCCAGTGTCATGGCCTGTGCTTGCCAGGCCCGGTCTGGTGGTTTCCTCAGTGCCGACTGTCGGCACCACCCCAGATCCTGGAGTTGTTCGCAGCTCCGATGATCGGGGTGGCACCGTGGGTGGTGCTGGGCCAGCTCACAGTGCTGCTTGTGGCGCCGGGAGTAGGAGAGCCCTGGGTGTAGCCCCGTGGAGATCCTCTGTATCCACTCCTCTTTGGAGGAGGATGATTCGGAGGCAGATCCAGACTGGCTGCCTGACTCTTCAGAGTATTGCCTCTCCTTTGCCCAGCACATCTGCGCCCGCGCAACCTTCCCTTCCCTTCCTTTGGAGCCAGTGGTTTTGGCCAGCGCCGGCCTCAAAATTGCTTGCAGTGCCAAGGAGCCTTCCAGGGCCAAGGGTGGAGCTGGGGGGCCTTCCGGAGCCAGCAAGGTCTCCGAGCTAGGAGGAGGCAAGTCCCCTGGTCGGGGTGTCCAGGCTGGACCCACTTCTGGAGCTGCTCAGGTGTCTGGAACTGGGGTAGGGGCTCCCTCACTGACTGCCCTTTGGGGGCTGGTAGGTGAGGTGGATCCCCCATGGTTGGTTCTGAGGAAGAGGTCCCACTCGGAGTTTAAGGGGTTGAAGGGACAAGGTCAGGAGCAGCACCCTTCCCTAGCAGCCCGCTGAGGCTCGAGAAGGAGCTGCAGTGCCGGGCCTGTCTTCTCCCCTGAGGTGTCCACAGGGGGGATCTCATTGCTCGAGGCTAGGGGCCGCCCTTCTGGACCCATGCGGCCCCGGTCACCTCACAGGGGGGTCCCCTTCAGGGCACAGTCCTGATCATTTCAGGATGGTTCAATGTCCAGTGGCTGTTGTGATTGGCAGATTCTTCCAGGATTCTGGATTGTCTGTGCGGTTTCTTAGCCCTGGCAGAGGGTGTCCTCTTTCCCAGAGGTGTTTGTCCCCTTTACCTCTGCCTTCCACACCTCTTCTCGCAGGCCACTCTGGTGCTACGGGGCCTCTGACTGGGATGCAGTTCACAGCCTCAGCTGCTGATTTCCCAATATATGTTAGATCCATGGATGAACAGGTTTTTCAACATTCATCCCTGCAGCACTCCTCAGACTCGTCGGCTTCCTCGTCTTCCTCACCCGAGGAAGAGGATCCCTCCATCCAGCTGTCCTCAGACGCTGACCAGACCTCCTATCTGCATTTCCTTTCGAGGCTGGTTGACGAGCTCCATATTTCAAGGTTGGCAAGATGCAGTCCTGAGCAGATATGTGCGCTTTTCTCAGCGAGTACAGTGCAGACCACCTGGTGATGCCTGCCTGGCCTTCTCCCTTTCAAGAAGCGTTGTTCTGCACCTGGCAGCATCCATCAGTCACCCCCCAAGCCCCGATGGACTGCCAGCACAGGTATTGCATATTCTGGGGGTCTCCAGGAGCCCTGCCTCACCCCTCTTCAGGCGTGACACTCCTGAATACTCCTTCCGGGCATAGAAGCCCGAGGCATGACCAACCAACCCCTGGATGCGGACTCTGCAGAGTTCAACTGCTGGAGAGGAGCATCTTCTCCTTGGCACGTCTCTCTCTTTTTATTGCAGCACATCAGGCCTATCATGCTGCCTATAACAGGCACCTATGGTCCATGCTAGGACAAGTCCTAGCATCTATGCCTGATATGGAGGCAACCAGGCAAGCCATTGCCCTCTCCGCACGTGGCCTGGAGCTTGTGAGGCACCAAGTGGGGGCATCATATGATGCCATTGAGGTGGTGTCCAGGCTAGTGGGGACAGCAATCTGCGTTAGGTGGGCAGCATGGCTTTGCCTTTCCCAGTTATCACTCATGGTCCGGCGTAGGGTGTTTGCCTCCTTTTTCCGGGGGACCCACCTTTTTCCCGCAGAGTGAAGTTGAACTTCAGGGGCTACTCCCATCTCCCAAGCAGAGGGAGACCTCACCTCTCACTGACCAGTCCCAGGCCTAACTCGGCCTGTGAGGGTCTCCTCCTCCTCCTGTGTCTTCCCCACAGGAGGCCGAGGGAGCCTTTCCATCAGGGAGGTACAAGGTCTCGTTTGGGGGGGGGGCTTGGTAATCACCCACCAGTGATGAATGGTGAAGACTGACACAGATAGGATATGAAAATTACGTACCTACCATAATTCTTGATCTTTCTGTGTATCTTAACCATTCATCACTGCTTCCCTCCCACCTTCTCCTCTTGGGCCTCAGACTCTGGGCTGTGCCTCCTCCCCTACCTTGTCCCCATTTAGGATGTGGAGGGTCTGTCCATCTGGTACCTCAGGATGCCCTGCTCCTTGAGGAAGAATACCACCCTATGTGGGGGGGCAGGCAGGGCCGCTCCTTACAAGGGGGCTTCCTGGGTCTCTCTTCTAGGGGCCCGAGTGGGGGTCTCCCATAGGAGTCCTAGATCCACCGGGATCTGTGGCTCCCTGCCCCCTGATTGGGGGGTGAGGAGGTCTTCACCCAAGTTATGGGGTTTGGAGGGCTCTAGTGATCCCACTCTTCTCTGGTCTTTCCTTACCACTACCTTTGGTTCTCAGTGGTTTCCCTCCTCTTTCTTCCTTCCTCCTTCCCTGGGTAGGGAGTGGAGGGAGCTCCTCTGGGAGCTCCCCCATGAAGGAATAGGGTCCTGTTCCTCCAGCCAGAACCCACCAGTGATGAATGGTGAAGATACACAGAAAGATCAAGAATTACGGTAGGTACATAATTTTCATATCTTTCTTAAAATCTCCCTGGATTACAATGCCATCCCACTATTCCTCATACTCACCTCAGTATTGCTATCTTATGGTATTCACCCCTTTTCTCTTGGTTTGGGCTGTGAAGACACTGTGTACTGGGTTTGGTGGCCCCTCTAACACAGGACATCAGGGCTATCTTATGCCCTTAGGTTAAGTGCATAGGGTACTTGTTAGTTTCAAGCTGCTCACCTCCTCAGAAAACAAAGTTCTGAGGCAGTTGGAGCCTGGTGCTGTTGTATACCAGTGGGTGTGTGCGCATGGTCTACTTTTGCCACCAGCTACCACCAGAAAAGTTCTGGCTTCTGCGGGGTCCTAGCACCTCCGGCTCAGACCCATTAGTGGTAGTCTATGGAGAAAATATTCAGGAAGATCAACAGCTGTGGTAAGTACATAGCTTTCATTTTTGCTTAAGTCTGCTTCAGTGTTTTTAGACCTAATGCACATGTCTTCTCAAGGTAGTTAATGTGTCTTTCCACCTGTTGGTGAGGAGGGATGGTTAATAGGTGTAGATCTCTTTCTATTGAAGACTACAGTATTTCCTGCTTGAAAGTGCCTTCTGTGTTATTGGGGACACTCAGACGTTTTAACTTGATCTGAATTCTAAACCGGGCGCAGAGCACAGGCTGTTGTTACTCTTGGGGCTGCTGCCCCATCCCTTCCTCATTTTGGTTGCTAGCAAAGTGTATTTGCAGGGAAAGGAGCGGATAACAGCAGCTCTGGCTCAGGTTTTCCTCTGCTTATTGGACTACATTTGACCCCCTCCAGGTGGCACCCTTCGGGCACCTGACCTTATCTATTAGGTTGTAAGTTAGTTGTATTCCGTTGTTCCTTTTCACTTTATATATCCTTGTCCTAGACTTTCTCTACTATCTGTAGTACAAGCATATGTTTGTACCAACTGGTTTTATCTCTCTTCTTGCTAAAACAACTGTCTGTTGTTCCTGGAAGGGAAATTTGCTACAGGCAATGGTACTTGTTATTTCACCATCTTGATGCTGCCAGCCCCAGGATGTCTGTACAAGGTATGCAACAGGTGTGGTTTTGGGGCGCAAAAGAAAGTAAAAAACACATTTTCTTCCCATCACACCTGCATACTTAAAATAAGTGAGGTAGGCTGGGCATTCAGCAATGGTTTTTGGTAACATCATAGCACCACAGTGTCACGCATGTGCTGGCACCATAAGCTGGTACTAAAGTCCTGGCTAAAAAAGATTTGCTACCGTGGTGTCCTAATGCCTCCGTCAAAGACCCAGGAGTGATACTCTATGGATAACATACTCTGGAAGATCTACAGTTATGTAAGTTCTGCAACTTCTCTTTACTGTGCAGAACGACATACAGCGATAAATTCTACTGAACTGTCTTGACACATGCTCTGGCAGTGTGTCCCTCTCCTGGAACAAGCAAGAGTCCCCATTCCCCATCTTCACCCAATCAGATTTTTACTATTTTTCGTAAGTTTAGAAATACTGTGGGTTAGTGTGATAAAACAGTCCTGTTGGAAGTGACTGGGACTGGTGCACAATAGCTATACGCAGAGCCAAGCAAGTCTTCTACAACCAGAAACTTACTAACTCCTGGAGAAATAGCAAACCCTTCTGGAAGAACATCAAGAGCCTCACAGGTAAACCAAGTGAATCCTCCCCACTATGACTGAGGTTAACGGCTCCACTTTACAGGACCCCAAAGAAATAGCGGACTCCTTTAATTTTGCATTCACTGATCTTAGCAGTGTCCTTCCCCCCAACTTCTTTGACAACTCTGCCTGGCACTGCCTCAATAATAAAATCAATCTCCACAGTAATATCCCCCCCCACCCCGTTCTACTTTAAGAGGGTATCCATGTCTAAAGCTAAAAGATGTCTTAAAGTGCTAAGCAAAGCCAGTTTCAGCAGCGATACCCTTAACCTCAAACTACTCTCTCTCTCTCTCCCTTGACGTTGTCCTACAACCTCTCACTAAACTTCTGAATCTCTCACTCTCTCATAAACAATTCCCCCAGCTCAGGAAATCAGCAGTGGTCACACCCCTTCATAAAAGTGGTGACAGGTCTCTTCTCTCTAACTACCGCCCTATCTCTATCCTCCCACCACTTTCCAAGGAGCTGGAATGAATTGTAGCTGACCAGTTGTCTGAACACCTCAACAAATATAACTTACTCTGCCCACAACAACATGGCTTTAGACAAGCCCATAGTACTACCACTGCTTTGCTTGGACTTCACCAGCCATATTCATAAGGCGATTGACACTGGCCACCTACTGGGTGCAGTGTTCATTGATTTGACCCATAGGTGCCGGAACGGGAGGGCCACTAGGGCCATGGCCTTACCACTTTCATAAGTGGCCCTATCACTTTTTGCAATCATGTTAATGTATTTAATAGGGGAGAATTTATCCCTTACATACTTGGCCCTACCACTTTTCAAACCATTCCGGCACCAATGATTTGACCAAGGCATTTGACACCATGAACCACCAGCTCCTGCTTCACTCACTCTCCTCCCTTGGACTATCTAATGATGTAACCAAATGGTTTGAAAGCTACCTCTTGGCAAGGAGCCAAAAAGTCAAAATCGTTGACTCTCTCTCAAGTGCTCTTCCTGTCCGCTCTGGTGTACCCCAGGGTTCCATCCTTGGGCCTCTGCTTTTCAGACTTTACATCAATACTCTTCCTGCAGCTTGCAATAATAACTTAATACTCCATGCCGATGATGCAGTCCTCTTTTTGCTATAGACGAACTTCAGCCTAGTTGAAACCTGGCTTCTCCAATATAAGCTGTTGATGAATTACAAAAAAACAAAGTCCATGCTGTTCCATAGCTCTCACAGCAAATACAGATCCATAAACTTCACCATACATAATGAACTTGAACAGCCACTTGAGCAAGTGCAGGAGTTTAAATACCTTGGTATTACCCTTGATTGCACAATGTCTTTCAGCTTGCATGCTCAACACATCTCAAAATCAGTCAACTCAGGAATAGGGGTCCTCTACCGCCACAGTCGCTGTCTTACTAAAGAAGCTGTGTGTGCAGCCATAACTGCCTCAGTCCTACCCGTCATTGATTACGGGCTTGTCTTCTACAGGGCTGCCATCGATACCACCCTAAAACAGGTCAAGACAGCCCTTAACAAATGCTGTAGACTTCTCACTGGCGCAAGGAAGCATTTGCATACCTGTGATCTCTACAAGCAATCCACCTGGCTCAATCTAAATAGTAGACTTGCCTACCAGACCTGCCTACTGGCTAAGAAAATTTGTCTTAACCTCACACCCCCTTCAACTCATGCCTTAATGCTGCCCGCAGTCACTGCACATTTTACGCGCAGTTCCCTCAAACCACCGTTTATCGTTCCATTCTGCCGTACCAACCAGGCTTAACGTGCTTTCCACACCAGGGCCCCCCTGCTGCTAAACAACCTTCCCCCTGAAATTGCAGCTGAAAACATGCTTGGCCCATTCAAACATAAGCTCTGCCAGCACCTCATTGACCTCAGCAGTTGTGACTGCTCTGCCTTGGCTTGCGGCTTTGTTTCACCTCTCTCTCCTCTTCTCTCCTCCCTTGCTACCCTCCCCACTTCTCTCCGTCCCTCCATTCCCTGCTACTCCCCATCTCTCTCCCACTCCCCACCTACCATTCTACCCCCTCTCACCTCCCATTCCACCCCCTCTCCTCTCCTCCTGTCTCCCCTCCCTATCACTCTATCTCTTGTTGCTCCACCCCAGACTACCTAGCACTTATCTTTCTGTTCTTGCATTTCGACAGTGTCAAATCCTTGACTGTCTGCCCCCTTTCCCCACCCTCCCCTCTTATCCCCACCCATTGCTCCACTTATGTCACCCCTAGGATGGTTTGCATTTGTATCTGTGTCTTGCTATATATACACTTGTATTGTTAATTGTGCATTGTTATTTGCCACTGACTGTTTGCTACTGTGCTAGTCTATACACGTGCACTGTCTTTTGCTACTAAGTTAACCTCCTGACCTGTATTGTATCTTACCACTGCTTGCCACTAAGTTAACCTCCTGACCTGTATTGTATCTTACCACTGTTTTGCTTGCACCCATTGCTGACGTGGAACCTTTGTAAATGAACCCTTGGTTCAAAGGTATTTGTAATCCTACTAATAAAGAAATAACAAATAAATAAATAAATAAAAAATGTGAGCTGCCCCGGGACTTGCACAGGTATACACGTCTATAAAAGTATATCCTCATCCTGGGCTCCCAGCTACCTCAGAGCCTTCATATCTCCAACTCTAACCCTGACTCCCTAAGCAGGGCTCTTTGGACCCTGCGTCCTAGACATGGTGCTAGCCTGTCAGGACACAGGTTTGTCATTGCATTGCATCCCTGAGAGGCACTGCTGGCAGATAAGGATGCCAGAGCCACCTCTTGGCCGCCATCTGCATTGCAGTTAGACATGCCAAAGGCACCAGTCATCATTGTAAAGAAACAACATCATGATTATTGCGCAGCGAAAATTATGAAAAATGAAGTTGCCAGTGCTTTGGTCTGGGCCCTTTTCTTTTATTTATGAAGTTCCAGACCCTTGTTTGGTAAACTATGGAGCTCCTTGCCTATGGACTCTGGGGTCACGCAGCTAAGCAGCACCTACATTCAGGAAGGATGGTAGCAGATGTGCTTTCTGCTTCTCATGTCCAACTGAATGAACAAATTAAAAACCTCCCTGCAGCTAAACCCTAACCTTCATACTGTCTCAAAGCAGCCGCAGGGACAGCTCAAGGAGTCAGATGATGTTCCTGTTCAGGTAAAACTGCTCAATAACCTAGGTAACCTCTCCCCAGCTCCCCTCCCCTGCCTGGGAGTTTACCACTCTTACTGCTCTTATGCTCCAGCCCATAAAGGATCCTCATCAAAAGGAGATATCATATCACATCTCAGGAAGCCATTTCCCATCTGATTGACGTGAATTCCAAATAAAAACCAAAATTCACAGCCAGTGCTTCTACACCATTACTTATAAAGACTCCTGCTTCTGGAAGAGGTTGGGACTGGAGTAGCTGTGAGCTGTCCCACAGTCACTGCTTTTACACCAACCACTACCTACAGTGACTCCTGCTGGGAGAGGCTGGGACTGCAGTAGCTGTGAGCTCCCTCACAGTCAGTGCTCCTTCACCATTTCCTACAGTGACTCCTGCTGGGAGAGGCTGGGACTGGTATAGCTGTGAACACCTTCAAAATCAGTGCTCCTACACAGCTGCCTGCAGTTACCACGGGATGAGATTTTCTGTAGAGCCCCCCCCCCTTCCCCCAGCTATGGCTGTATCTATGTCTTATGGTATGTGAACTAACAATGTGTTTTGATTTTGTGTAAAATTGCACTGGTTTCTTCATCTAAGCAAAATGTTTTTTGACGCATTACCCGGAGTGCTGTTATTTATTATCTTTTTTGTATCCACATTTATACAGCACCCAACTTCACTGTGAGCACTTACTTGGCTTTTTTGAAGTCTCCTGCATCATTACCTACAGTGACTCCTGCTGGTAGAGGCAGGGACTGCAGCAGTTGTGAGCACCACACAGTCCCTGCTCCTACATCATTACCTATAGTGAGTCCTGCTGGGAAAGGCTGGGACTGCAGTAGCTGTGAGCTCCCCAAAGTCAGTGCTCCTACACTATTACCTATAGTGACTCCTGCTGGGAGAGACTGGGACTGCAGTAGCTGTCAGCTCCCCCACATTCACTGCTCCTACACTATTACCTATAGTGACTCCTGCTGGGAGAGACTGGGACTGCAGTACCTGTGAGCTCCCCTACAGTCAGTGCTCCTACATCATTACCTACAGTGACTCCTGCTGGGAGAGGCTGGGACTGAAGTAGCTGTGAGCTTCCCACAGTCAGTGCTCCTATACCATTACCTACAGTGACTCCTGCTGGGAGAGGCTGGGACTGAAGTAGCTGGGAGCTCTCCCACAGTCAGTGCTGGGCTGACACTGGAGTAGCTGTGAGCTTCTCACAGTCATTGCTCCTATACCATTACCTACAGTGACTCCTGCTGGGAGAGGCTGGGATTGCAGTAGCTGTGAGCTCCTCCACAGTCAGTGCTCCTATGCCGTTACCTACAGTGACTCCTGCTGGGAGAGGCTGGGACTGCAGTAGCTGTGAGCTCCCCCACAGTCAGTGCTCCTGCATCATTACATACAGTGACTCTGCCGGGAGAGGCTGGGACTGCAGTAACTGTGATCTCCCTCACAGTCAGTGCTCCTACACCATTACCTACAGTGACTCCTGCTGGGAGAGGCTGGGACTGCAGTACCTGTGAGCTCCCCCACAGCCAGTGCTCCTACACCATTACCTACAGTGACTCCTGCTGGGAGAGGCTGGGACTGCAGTACCTGTGAGCTCCCCCACAGTCAGTGCTCCTACACCAT
This sequence comes from Neoceratodus forsteri, assembly GCA_016271365.2. Taxonomy (NCBI): domain Eukaryota; kingdom Metazoa; phylum Chordata; order Ceratodontiformes; family Ceratodontidae; genus Neoceratodus; species Neoceratodus forsteri. The sequence continues at coordinate 548,210,571 of JADMNL010000023.1, forward strand.
TACCTACAGTGACTCCTGCTGGGAGAGGCTGGGACTGAAGTTGCGTGAGCTCTTCCGCAGTCAGTGCTGGGCTGAGACTGGAGTAACTGTGATCTCCCCCACAGTCAGTGCTACTACACCATTACCTGTAGTGACTTCTGCTGGGAAAGGCTGGGACTGCAGTAGCTGTGAGCTCTCCCACAGTAAGTGCTCCTACACCATTACCTACAGTGACTCTTGCTGGGAGAGGCTGGGATTGCAGTAACTGTGAGCTCCCCCACAGTCAGTGCTCCTACACCATTGCCTACAGTGACTCCTGCTGGGAGAGGCTGGGACTGCAGTTGCTGTGAACGCCCCCACAGTCAGTGCTCCTGCATCATTACCTACAGTGACTCCTGCTGGGAGAGGCTGGGACTGCAGTTGCTGTGAGCGCCCCCACAGTCAGTGCTCCTGCATCATTACCTACAGTGACTCCTGCTGGGAGAGGCTGGGACTGCAGTAGCTGTGATCTCCCTCATAGTCAGTGCTCCTACACCATTACCTACAGTGACTCCTGCTGGGAGAGGCTGGGACTGAAGTAGCTGTGAGCTCCCTCATAGTCAGTGCTCCTACATCATTACCTACAGTGATTCCTGCTAGGAGAGGCTGGGACTGAAGTAGCTGTGAGCTCTCCCACAGTCAGTCCTCCTACACCATTACCTACGGTGACTCCTGCTGGGAGAGGCTGGGACTGCAGTAGCTGTGATCTCCCACAGTCAGTGCTCCTACACCATTACCTACGGTGACTACTGCTGGGAGAGGCTGGGACTGCAGTAGCTGTGATCTCCTTCACAGTCAGTACACCTACACCATTACCTACGGTGACTCCTGCTGGGAGAGGCTGAGACTGGAGTAACTGTGATCTCCCCCACAGTCAGTGCTTCTACACCATTACCTATAGTGACTCCTGCTTGGAAAGGCTGGGACTGCAGTAGCTGTGAGCTCCCCCACAGTCAGTGCTGGGCTGAGACTGGAGTAACTGTGATCTCCTCCACAGTCAGTGCTACTTCACCATTACCTACAGTGACTCCTGCTGGGAGAGGCTGAGACTGGAGTAACTGTGATCTCCCCCACAGTCAGTGCTCGTACACCATTACCTATAGTGACTCCTGCTGGGAGAGGCTGGGACTGCAGTACCTGTGAGCTCTCCCACAGTCAGTGCTACTTCACCATTACCTACAGAGACTCATGCTGGGTGAGGCTGGGTGCTCCTACACAGCTGACTGCAGTTACCACGGGATGAGATTTGCATTAGGTACCCCTCCACTACTGTCTGTCTGTCAGTGCTGTTTGTTTTTTTATTTCTTTAGCAATTAGCTCCTGACAGACGCAACAAGTTTGACAGTAACTGGCAGCAACACTTCCTTCCTGGATGGCTGCAGCTTACCTCAGCACCCAGTGTCTTGCCAGCTGTTCCAGAATTTTAGCAGTCCCAATACAGTATGCAGTGTGCAATACCTGCAGTACTCACAGAATCCATCAGGGTTGGAGTTCATTTCAATAACTCCAACACCCCAAGAGAAAAAGTTCCCTTAGGTTAGCACTTGGGTAGTTTGGCCAGTTAGTGTGGGGAAGCCTGCATTACACCAGTTAGAACCACACTGTACCTATCCCTGTGTACAGAGGGCTGCTGACTTCAGTGCTCTCTGTACCTCACTTTTCACCAGCACTACATATATCACATTGTGGTGAAGCCTGCACTGTCCCTGCCACATACTGTACCTGATGGTGAATAAACAGATGGCTTCAGTCTCTAGTGCTGTCATTCCCTTCCCTTTCATAAGAACTGAACCCATCACAGTGTGGTGAAGTCAGCACTATACCTGCCCCCATACTGTCTCTGCCCCACACTGTAACTGCCCCCACACTGTCCCTTCCTCCACACTGTCCCTGCCCCCACACTGTACCTGTCCCACACTGTTCCTGCCCCACAGTGTCCCTACCGCCACGCTGTACCTGCCCCACACTGTCCCTGCTCGCACTGTACCTTACACTTTGAGTAAACAGAAGGCATCAGTATCCAGTGTTGTCAGTCCCTCACCATTCCACAACATTGAATACCTCACAGTGTGGGGAAGCCTGCAGTGTACCTGCCCCACACTGTCCATGCCCCCACACTGTATCTGCCCCACACTGTACCTGCCCCACACTGTCCCTGTTCACACTGTACCTTACACTTTGTGTAAACAGAATGCATCAGTCTTCAGTGTTGTCAGTCTCTCACCATTCCACAACATTGAATGCATCACAGTGTGGGGGAGCCTGCAGTGTACCTGCCCCACACTGTCCCTGCCCTCCCATTGTCCCTGCCCCATACTGTCCCTGCTCCACACTGTACCTGCCCCACACTGTACATGCCCCCATACTGTCCCTGCCCTACAGTGTACCTGCCCCATACTGTCCCTGCCCCACACTGTCCCTGCCCTACAGTGTATCTGCCCCATACTGTCCCTGCCCCACATTGCCCCTGCCGCACACTGTACCTGTCCCACCTTGCCCCTGCCACACACTGTAACTGCACCACACTGTCCCTGCCCCACACTGTACCTGCCCCGCTCTGTCCCTGCCTCACATTGCCCCGCGCCACACAGTACCTGCGCCACACTGTCCCTGCCCCATACTGTCCCTGCCCCACTCTGTCCCTGCTGCACACTGTTCCTGTCCCACATTGCCCCGGCCCACACTGTTCCCGTCCCACATTGCCCACCACACTGTACCTGCCCCACTGTCCCCGCCCCACGTGTACCTGTCGCATTGCCCTGCCACACTATACCAGTCCCACATTGCCCCACCCCACACTGTACCTGTGCCAATCTGTCACCACTCCACATTGTACCTGTCCCACATTGCCCCTGCCGCACACTGTACCTGTCCCACATTGCCCCTGCCGCACACTGTTCCTGTCCCACATTGCCCCTGCCACACACTGTACCTGTCCCACATTGCCCCTGCCCCACACTGTACCTGTCCCACATTGCCCCTGCCACACACTGTACCTGTCCCACATTGCCCCTGCCTCACACTGTACCTGTCCCACATTGCCCCTCCCGCTGCACTGTACCTGTCACATTACCCCTGCCCACACACTCACCTGTCCCACATTGCCCCTGCCCCACACTGTACCTGCGCCACACTGTCCCCGACCCACACTGTACCTGTCCCACATTTCCCCTGCCACACACTGTTCCTGTCCCACTTTGCCCCTGACCCACACTGTCCCACTTTGCCCCTGCCCCACACTGTCCCCTTCCTACACTGTACCTGTCCCACATTGCCCCTGCCGCACTCTGTCCCTGTCCCACGTTACCCCTGCAGCACACTGTACCTGTCCCACATTGCCCCTGCCACACACTGTACCATCCGTTACCTGCTGAACACTGTGCCTGTCACATTGCCCTGCCGCACACTGTACCTGTCACATTACCCTGCCGCACACTGTACCTGTCCCACATGCCCTGTCCCACACTGTACCTGTCCCACATTGCCCCTGCCGCACACTGTACCTGTCCCACATTGCCCCTGCCGCACACTGTACCTGTCCCACATTACCCCTGCCGCACACTGTACCTGTCCCACATTGCCCCTGCCGCACACTGTACCTGTCCCACATTGCCCCTGCCGCACACTGTACCTGTCCCACATTGCCCCTACACTGTCCCACTTGCCCCTGCCCCACACTGTCCCTGCCTCACACTGTACCTGTCCCACATTGCCCCTGCCGCACACTGTTCCTGTCCCACATTGCCCCTGCCGCACACTGTACCTGTCCCACATTGCCCCTGCCCCACACTGTACCTGCGCCACACTGTCCCCACACTGTCCCTGCCCACATTCCCTGCGCACACTGTACCTGTCCCATACTGCCCCTGCCGCACACTGTACCTGTCCCACGTTACCCCTGCCGCACACTGTACCTGTCCCACATTTCCCCTGCCCCACACTGTACCTGCACCACGTTACCCCTGCCGCACACTGTACCTGTCCTACATTGCCCCTGCCCCACACTGTACCTGCACCACATTACCCCTGCCGCACACTGTACCTGTCCCACATTGCCCCTGCCGCACACTGTACCTGTCCCACGTTACCCCTGCCGCACACTGTACCTGTCCCACATTGCCCCTGCCGCACACTGTACCTGTCCCACGTTACACCTCCGCACACTGTTCCTGTCCCACATTGCCCCTGCCCACACTGTACCTGTCCACATTCCCCTGCGCACCTGTACCTGTCCCAATTGCCCTGCCGCCACACTGTACCTGTCCCACGTTACGCCTGCCGCACACTGTTCCTGTCCCACATTGCCCCTACCGCACACTGTACCGGTCCCACATTGCCCCTGCCCCACACTGTACCTACGCCACACTGTCCCCAACCCACACTGTACCTGTCCAACATTGCCCTCTTGCACACTGTACCTGTCCCACATTGCCCTTGCCGCACACTGTTCCTGTCCCACATTGCCCCTGTCGCACACTGTACCTGTCCCATTTGCCCCTGCCCACTGTCCCTTTGCCCCTGCCCACATGTCCCTGCCTACACTGTACCTGTCCATTGCCCCTGCCCACACTGTCCCGCCCTACACTGTACCTGTCCCATTGCCCGTCCACACTGTTCCTGTCCCACATTGCCCGTCCACACTGTACCTGTCCCACATTGCCCGCGCACACTGTACCTGTCCCCATTGCCCTGCCTCCTGCTCTGTACCTGTCCCTTCGCCCTGTTTCCTGTCCCACATTGCCCCCGCCGCACACTGTACCTGCGCCACACTGTCCCCGCCCCACACTGTACCTGTCCCACATTGCCACGCCCCACACTGTTCCTGTCCCACATTGCCCCGCCGCACACTGTACCTGCGCCACACTGTCCCCGCCCCACACTGTACCTGTCCCACATTGCCCCTGCCCCACACTGTCCCTGCCCCACATTGTACCTGTCCCACACTGTTCCTGTCCCACATTGCCCCTGTCGCACACTGTACCTGTCCCACATTACCCCTGCTGCACACTGTACCTGTTCCACATTGCCCCTGCCCCACACTGTACCTGCACCACACTGTCCCCTGCTGCACACTGTTCCTGTCCCACATTGCCCCTGCTGCACACTGTTCCTGTCCCACATTGCCCCTGCTGCACACTGTTCCTGTCCCACATTGCCCCTGCCGCACACTGTTCCTGCCCCACATTGCCCCTGCCGCACACTGTACCTGTCCTTCATTGCCCCCGCCGCACACTGTACCTGTCCTACATTGCCCCTGCCCCACACTGTTCCTGTCCCACATTGCCCCTGCCCCACACTGTTCCTGTCCCACATTGCCCCTGCCCCACACTGTACCTGTCCCACGTTACCCCTGCCGCACACTGTACCTGTCCCACATTACCCCTGCTGCACACTGTACCTGTCCCACATTGCCCCTGCCCCACACTGTTCCTGTCCCACATTGCCCCTGCCGCACACTGTACCTGTCCCACATTACCCCTGCAGCACTCTGTACCTGTCCCACATTGCCCCTGCCCCACACTGTTCCTGTCCCACATTGCCCCGCTCCACACTGTACTTGTCCCACATTGCCCCTGCCACACACTGTATCTGTCCCACATTGCCCCGCCGCACACTGTACCTGTTCCACATTGCCCCTGCTGCACACTGTTCCTGTCCCACATTACCCCTGCCGCACACTGTACCTGTCCTACATTGCCCCTGCCGCACATTGTACCTGTTTCACATTGCCCCTGCTGCACACTGTTCCTGTCCCACATTGCCCCTGGTGCACACTGTATCTGTCCTACATTGCCCCCGCCGCACATTGTACCTGTTCCACATTGCCCCTGCCTCACACTGTTCCTGTCCCACATTGCCCCTGCCGCACACTGTTCCTGTCCCACATTGCCCTGCCGCAACCCTGTTCCTGTCCCATTGCCCTGCCGCACACTGTACCTGTCCTACATTGCCCCCGCCGCACACTGTACCTGTCCTACATTGCCCCTGCCCCACACTGTTCCTGTCCCACATTCCCCCGCCGCACACTGTACCTGTCCCACGTTACCCCTGCCGCACACTGTACCTGTCCCACATTACCCCTGCCGCACACTGTACCTGTCCCACATTGCCCCTGCCGCACACTGTACCTGTCCCATGTTACCCCTGCCGCACACTGTACCTGTCCCACGTTATCCCTGCCGCACACTGCACCTGTCCTACATTGCCCCTGCCGCACACTGTACCTGTCCCACATTGCCCCTATCCCATCACTGTGCCTGACCCTGTGGATAAAGAGGGACATCGGTCTCCAGTGCTGTCAGTCCATCACCTTTCACTAACACTAAATACAGCACAGTGTGGGGAAGCCTGCACTGTCCCTGCCCCACACTGTCCCTGCTCCCACACTGTACCTGACCCTTTGGATAAACAGAGGGCATCAATCTCCAGTACTTTCAGTCCATTACCTTTCATCAGAACTAAAGATAGCATAGTGGGGTTGCACTTTATCTGGCCTGCAGATAAACAGAGCTTCATATTCCTGTCATTTCCTTACCTGTCACCAGCACTAAACCAATCATAATGTGGAAAAGCCTGCACTGTGCCTGCCCCAACACTGTACCTGACCCTGTGGCCAAACAGAGGACTGCAGTCTCTAGTGCTAGCAGTCCATCACCTTTCACCAGCACTAAACACCTCACAGTGTAGGGAAACCTGCTGTATACCTGCCCACATTGTACCTGGCACTGTGGATCAACAGAGGACTTTAGCTTCCAGTTCTGTCAGTGTTTCGCCTGTCACCAGCACTAATCCCATCATAATGTGGCGAAGCCTACACTGTACCTTCCCCTATACTGTACCCAGTCTGAGGGTTCAGTCTCAAGTGCTGTCATTCCCTCCCCTTTCACTGGCACTAAACCCATCACAGTGTGGTGAAGCCTATAGTGCACCTGCCCCACACTGTACCTGACACTGGGAGTAAACAGGCATCAGTCTCCAGTGCTGTCAGTCCCTCACCATTCCGCCATACTAAATACTTCACAGAGTGTGGAAGCCCGCAATGTACCTACCCCACAGTGTTCCTGCCCCCACACCATACCTGCTCCCGCCCTGTCCCTGCCCCACACCGTCCCACTGTCCATTGTCCCTTCCCCCACACTGTCCCTTCGCTCACACTGTCGCTGCTCCCACATGATCCCTGCCCCACACTGTCCCTACCCCCCACACTATCCCTGCCCCACACTGTCCCTACCCCCCACACTATCCCTGCCCCACACTCTCTCTGTCCCACACTGTACCTGCTCCCACTATTGTTGCCCCCACACTGTCCCTGCACCCCACTGTCCCAGCCCCCACACTGTGCCTGCCTCACACAGTCCCTACCCCTAGATTGTACCTGCCTCACACTGTCCCTGCCCCCACACTGTCCCTGCCCCTACACTGTACCTGCCCCACACTGTCCCTGCCCCACACTGTACCTTACACTTTGAGTAAACAGAAGGCATCAGTCTCCAGTGTTATCAGTCGCTTGCCATTCTACAGCATTGAATACATCACAGTGTGAGGAAGCCTTCAATGTACTTGCCCCACACTGTCCCCACTCCACACTGTCCCTGCCCCACAGGGTCCCTGCCCTCACACTGTCCCTGCCCCACACTATACCTGCCACACAGTGTCCCTGTCCCCACACTGTACCTGCGCCACACTGTCCCTGCCCCCAGACTGTCACTGCACACCACTGTACCTGCCCCTACACTGTACCTGCGCCTACACAGTACCTGCCCCCACACTGTACCTGCCCCCACACTGTCCCTACCCCTACACTGTACCTGCCCCACACTGTCCCTGCCCCTGTGGACAAACAAAGAGCCTTAGTCCCCAGTGCTGTCAGTCCCTCACCTGTTACCAACCATAAATCCGTCACAGAACGGGGAAGCCTGCACTTTACGTGCCCACACCGTACCCAGTTCCATGTTTATAAACAGAGGACTTCATTCTCCATTGCTGTCAGTCTATCACGTTTACCAAGCACTAAATCCATCATAGTGTGAGGAATCCTGTACTGTATCTGCCCACACTGTACCTGTACCATACTGGAAACAGCAGGAGTCTTCAAACAGGGATGGAGTGGCACATGGGAATAAAGCAAATGGGAGCAGACTTGGGGGGGTAGGGAGGACTGACAAGGTTTCAGTCCCCAAATTTGACAGGCACAGGCAGACTGGATGGGCCGCTGGGCCATGATCTTCTCTCACCTTCTGTTTCTGTGTACCTGACCCAGGGGATGCCAGTTCCTCGCCTACCAACAGCACTGTGCATCATGGTTTGGGGAAGCCTGTACTGTAGCTGGAGTGTGCACAAACCTGTGGCTTCATTCTCCTGTGCTCTCAGCACTCACCTTTTAAAATCAAGTTAGTATTTCAAATGTAGAAGGAAAAACAAGTCATAACGTGATTAAGGGAAATGGAGCCAAATAGGCAGAAAAATCCAGGCCATGGTATGCTTCATGCTGCAGCTCTGCGGGCCCGTCGGAGGAAATTATCCCCTGCCTTCCCCTTTTATCCAGTGCAACTGAAAGGATTTAATTAAAGTTAATTATCTCAAACAGAAATACTTACAAGTGGCGTCCCACACTCCTCAATAACCGATGGATAACAAATTGATGCGTGAAGGACTTCTTTTATCAGATAAACGTGTCACTTTTCTGTTAATGAGTTTTGTGCCCTTGAAGGATGTGAGATTGACAGCACTGGTGCTGGGACAAACACAGACATGGCTCGTGCCAAGCAAGCCCCACCCCTCCCCCCCCCAGCATGTATTCATGGGTCTCCAATTGGAATCCATAAGGCATTGCCAGTGGTGACAGGACTGGTCAGCTTCTGTACCAGAGAAATACTCTGGTCTGTACTGGGCATCCTGTTTCCCATGAGAATCTGCTTTACTGTTACAAGACTGACAGGAATCCCACGTGCTGTGCAGACTGCCGCATCTTCAGTTACATCTTCTGGAGCCAAACTGTGGTCCGCTGGGGATGTCTTTTTGGAGATTAAATTGTCTTTAAGGCTGCTGCCTGCCCACCCCATGTGTGCTAAAGGCTGAACTCCATTTTATATGTGATTTATTTAGCAGGTCACAGAGCCCCTGGCTGACAGCTGGCGTCACACCCTTCAGCGCTGCTGCCACCAGCCTGCTCTGAATTTACCACTGGGTTGCACCCTTCTTGTCCAACTTATGCTTTTACTGAAACAGAACCCGGCCTCCGAGAATCAGAACCCCATTCCCTTCAGGATCTCCAGACCATGCTTCCGTAGTAGAAGCAGTCTCCCTTTAACTTTGGTACATGCTGTTGGAGGCAGAACCCAGAATTTGCCAGTCAAAAAGAAATTACCTGTACCTTTGTAAAAACACTGCAAGTCACATATGTATTCAGCATAAAATATTTAATATCTACAGAATGTAAAAAATACACCGACAAAAAATGGAATACAGAACATACAAGGAAAATCATATCTCCAAGGTACGGTATGAGCCATGAGCTGTTCACCTGTTCGCGACCCCTCTTCCATAATCTGTTTCTTGGAATCCTCACAGTCTTCTGTCCATTACATATTCCTTCTCCTCTAAAAGAGAAACTAGCCTTTCAGGAATTTGTGGGCTGTGTGGGACCCATGCCTGCAACTGCAGCTGCCTCCTCCTGAGATCTTTTCCTCTATTAGTCTCCTGAAGTCAGCTCAGCTCTCTCTCTCTCTCTCTCTCCTTCTCCTTAATTATGCACAGGGTTGCCCAACCTACCTAGTTATTCATATGTTGCACACTACCACTGTGGGACCCCTGCACAGTTAATTTTGCCTTTTGCACACTGCTATGCCTGCCCCTGGATTCTTCCAACTGATTTTGTTGCGGATAGCCATTTCTCCACTGTAGTTGTAAGTGTGATGTGCAGTAGCTGTTTTGTAGTTCTGTTTGCACTGTTCTCCTTTAGTTGTCATTAATTGTTGTATTTAACTTCACTGCTGCTGGTTTGGGTACAATATACTATATGCCTTGTATTATTTCTATCACTGCACTGTAATGTTTTATTCCCTCTCCCCCTGGATGCGTCTGGAAATGAACGGTTACCAGCGCAGTATGTCTTTCCTGGTACATTTTTGAAATAAATAAAATAAATAAGTGGAACAAGCTTTGGGTTTTCATCGACTCATGACAGAAAATCTCAGAAGGGGTATCTAACAGATTTGAAATATTTCCTGCATAGAACAGTTTTCTGTACCTCTGGTCAATCCCAAACTAACTCCGGCTGCTAAAGTAGACTGGAGGTTGCCTAGATTGCTTGCTGGGGTTCGAGACAAGCCAACATGCATTACCTATCCCTCTCACTGCAATCACACATCCGCCATTACTAGTGTAACCCCTAGGTGGCGCTATCCCAAGGGCTACTACCCCTGCCTGCTTGGCTAGTAGCAGGTTAAAGGGCCTGAGTTCTGAAACGGATGCCTTCACCCGGAGGTCAGGGTTGGTAGTGGTCAAGTTAACCTGGACACAGCCTTCCGGGACACTGTAACCCCCTCTTTCCCCTCTAGTGGCCTGAACACTGTACAATAATCACTTTCACAATACCCCTGGTACAGCACACAAGTACCCGCACTGTTTGCACTTACCACCAGGGCTGGTTCCTCTGGCTCGATCCTGGGGACCCCCTTTAAAACAAGGTTATGCACAGCAAATAGCAACAGTACAGTACTTTGAGCACAAACTGGAACCACAGTCAGATTACATGCAGAAAAAGTTAGATACGATTTATTCAGGGGACTTGAACAAGGAAGGGGCAAAATCAGGTTAATTAGCTTAAAGGTTATATCAGTCAAGCAGTTATGCATGCGCTTTAAGTCCCTCCACACAGTCACACTTCTGGGTACCCAGGTGGAGAAGAGATGGGCTAGCCAGGACTGTTACCCGAGGTTGCAGCTGGTTGGGGCAAAAAAGGTGCAAAAAGTTCAAAACTACAATTCCTACAGATTTTGACTTCAGACAGCTCCTGTAGTCCGGCCACATTTTAGGTCCCACCAGAACTGATTGGTCCAATTTGCAGTCCAGGACCAAGACAGTAGAGACAAACAAAACAGTCCTTGCTACAAAGAAAGCAGGTTAGACAAACTACATTATCATTATCACTCTAAATGATTTTCAGTAAATAGTTACATCTTTCAACAGAGCTCCTTCTCAGATTACTTAGGCTGCAATCAGGCAGCTCTTACAGAGACAGTACACAGGGGCTATACAGGCTCTGGTAATCACAGTTAAACTGCTAAAACGCAGGACACCAGCCTGGCAGTGAGCATTTAGGCAAGCTCAAGGAAGACTTTTTGGGAACCCCCATTTGTAGGGGGGTTACACTAGAATCAAAAAGGCTGGATACCTTGGGATGTAAGTTGTACTCCTCATTGGCAGTCGTTTAGAATTTCTTTTTTTATTTATTATGCTTTTTCATGGTGGACCACCAAAGGCTCCAACCCTGCACCCTCTGAACCCCCACCTTGCCTCGGGCACTTACCTTGTCCAGCGATCCCCCTGGCTTGCCTCCCCAGGGTAGGGCCATCGGGCAGACACGGATCCTTGCAACACCAGCAGAAGGGTGCCAGTAGGGAACACCACTGACATCCTCCTGGTTTACCCTTCCCAGGGAGAGGGAGTGTAAACCAGGAATGGGCCTACCAGATGGATGCTGGTGCTAGGTCACTGGAGAGAGCCATGGCAGGCAAACAGGGCCGGAGGAGCAGGTGGCTGCCATTTTTTTTTAAACTAGATACTCCATTGGGAAGGGGGTGGCGTGCAATAATGTGAGTCGTCAAAGTGCCGAAGTCCAGAATGCCCCCTACAGCAACTAGGCATCAGTGGCTGCTGGACTCCCAGCCTCCGCCAGGGGTCAGACAGGCACTGAGTGCTCGCCCCCCCCAACAGATGAACAGCAATCCGAGAGATGCTGAATCCTCCTCCCCCTGGCCAGATCTCCAACTCTCAGGTCTATTCCCGAACCTGGGATGTCAGTGTCGCGAGCAGAAATCTAACCACTTTGCAAGCGGGCCAGTCGTACTGTAGAATTTCTAATTACGTGGTCCGTTCGGCTTGCTATAACCAAGACCTGTGGGTTAAACTTCATTTTCTGTTAGCAGAGAGACGGGACATGCCACATAATGGCTGCCTTTTAGATTTAGCCTTGTGGGTTGAAGCCGCAGTTCACCATCAGTTCTGCATATTGTTTCATGCATCTCAAGTGGCCTTTTTGCCACAACATTGGCAGTCTACAGTACCTCTGATCGGCTATGTGTGTGGTGTGTGTGTGTGTTGGGGGGGTACCACTGGGCTAGCAGGAAATATTCATATTTCATTGAGGATCAGGATGGAGGGAGGTACCACTAAACTGCCATGGATCACGGGTTAGTTTGTGTGAGGGTGGGGGCAACGACTGAGGCTCTGCGCAATGCCGTCCCCCACATTTGTGCATAGAGGCATTTACAGCACTCCTAATGGCCCCGTAATGGCATGCAAATCAGCATGCCCGCCTCTGAATATGGCTCCCAGGAGCAAAGCTGCTGTCCTGTCTGGGACACGCTTCCCCTCTGTGCTCCTGAGTGAGCATGCCCACCTCTGAATATGGCTCTCAAGAGCAAAAGTGCATCCCATGTCCTGGGACACACTTCCCCTCTGTGTTCGTGAGTGTCTGCTGCCAGTAGTGGGGCTCCGGTACCTCTGAATATGCCTCCCAGGAGCAAAGGTGTGATCCTTTCTGAGACACACTTACCCCCCCCCCCCCGTGCTCCTGAGTGTCTGCTGCCAGTAGTGGAGCTCAGGTAGCACTGTGCATATGTACTTTGTGCGGCACTACCACCACCCGATTCATACCACTGGACTAGCAGGAAATATTTCAGCTTGAATTTTGGGCCAACCAGAGGAAGAAGCAGGCAGTTTTGAACTGGCAGCTGGGCTATAAATCTCCTAGGCCTAGCCGCACTAGACCAAGCTGCAATTCATGTCTGTGCCCAGTGCCACATCTGCAGCAACCAGCTACAGGTGGCGGGGCTGCAAGAAGGAAGCCGGGAGGTGAATCAGAGGGGAGCAGGACTGCATTGGCGGCCTCGAGAGGGAAGCAGCGGCAGAGCAGCAGTGAAGAGGATGACCACCAGGGAGTGGGGCCACATCAGCAGGCCTTCAGGAGGCTCCCAGCTTGAATTTTTTTCCCACCCCTAGACTCCACACCAGCAGTATTGTTGAATGGGCTGCAGGAACCACTCCCAATGGGGGTGCACCAATAAAGAGAGGAGCAGGGGGCGGAGTACCACATAGGGGCACCAAGGAGTGCTTTAGTTTTGGGCTGGCTGGCAGCCTGCAGGATCATCTATCTTAAAGGGACAGAAACTGGACACTGAGGGCTGGGAAGTGAAGCATACTCAAAGTACTGTGCAACTTGCTACTCAAGGTACTATGCATCTAAAAATGTCAGCGGCGGCTGCTATGGGATTGGGGTTCTGGGTGGGGAACACTCTGTGGCAGCTGTATTGGGTGGAGTTGATTGTTACTAGGGGGTATATACTCTGTTGGGCTGTTCCTAGATGTATTGGGTGGGTTATTTGCTCCTAGAGGGTAAAATTATGTTGGGCTGATTGCACCTGTTCTGGGAGGGGGTTAATACTCTGTGCTACTGATTGCAGCTGTGTTGGGTGTGGTTGATTGTTCCTTAAGGTGTATTTACTCTGTTGGTGCTGTCCTAAATATATTGGTTGGGGTTAGTTGTCCTAAAGGGAAATTATTCTGTTGGGTTGAACAAAACTGTTCTGAGTGCAGGACTGATTTGCACCTAATGTTCAGTTAACCATAACTAATTCACCTGGGTACTACGACAGGGCTCTAGAGGCAGGCTGTTGGGGGGGGTTCAGGTATGCTGTGTCACAACAAGGTCTTGGGGGCCAAAAAGGAGGGTGAAGTGGGGGTGATGGAACTGCCTGGGGAGGTGGAGGTTGGGGCATTTCGGGCGGCAAGAGAGAGGCTAGTGTTACAAGAAGAAAATGTGGAGTTGGTTCCAGGGGGCAGGGGGGCAGGAGGGAAATCAGGGGAGACAGACTTGTGAGCTGCAATAGCTGTGGGGTGGCCATTTGGATGGGCACATTGTGGAGGCTACAGGAATGCCCATTTGGCGCAGGTTGGGGGATCTGGAAGCAGAGGTCCAGTGGCTGGCGGGGGAGTTAAGGAGGACGAGGGGTGAGATGGGAAGAGTGGGGGTATGTTGGACACCTCTGAGTACAGGGAAACCAGAGCCTGCAGGGTCTATGAGGAGGGAGGGATGGGAAAACCTAGTAGCATATGGGGCTGTATTGGGGTGGCAGCAGAGGCAGTGCCTGTAGTAGAAGGGCAAGTTCAGGTAATAGGTATGCAGTGCTGGCGGCAGTGGTGAATGAGGATGGTGGGCTCTCTGGGACAGGTGGGTGGGCATGAGGTAGGGGGATGCAGGGACAACAGTTCAGATGGGGAGGGGACAGGATACCAGGAGGAGGTATAACAGGTAGGGGTAGGAGTGGGGGTAGAGGGCAAGGGCAGCAGAGGGAGTGCAGCAGGGGGTGGAAGGGTACTTAGTGAGGTGGGAGGGTCATAGATGGTGCATTGGCTTCTGAGGGAGGCAGCAAGTATAGCAGGAAAGAGCAGTCTGACTGGAATCGGAGGGGGTACGAGCAGGGGGTGGGTCCAGGCGGTGGACAGGGAAGGGTGGATGCTCATGGGAGGGATGGGGACAGTAGGAAGGTACAGGCAAATGGTGGGGGGAGAGGGGGCAGTGTTGTAGTGATGGGGACTCTATCCTGAAGGGGATCAGATGGGATGGAAGGAGAACAAAACAGTCGGATATGGGTGGAATCTACCAAGCTTGATAGCGGGTAGGGCAGGGTAGTCTCTGATTAGGTGTGTTGGGGGTGGGGGAGAGAAACCTCACATGGTGGTGCACGTAGGCACTAATGACCTGGGGGAATAGCACAGTGGAGTTGGTTAGGGAGAGATTTGTGGAACTGGGGAAGTTATGTATGGCGGTAGGGAGCTCAGTGGCCTTCTCAGAAGTGCTACCAGTACCCGAGGCGAGGAAGGACAGGATAGTGGAGTTCAGCTCATGGCTGAGTGGGTGGTGTCGTACTCAGGGGTATGGTCTGGTGGGAGATTGGGGGAACACATGGGACAACAGCGACCTATACACAAAGGATAGATTACACTTGAGTAGGGCGGGGCAGGGAGTCTTGAAGCGTAAGCTGGAGGAATACATAGCATCCAGGGGGATTTTAACTAGGAAGAGGGCAGGCGAGTGTGCAGCTAGTATGCAAGATCCCCAGGCAGGGGAGCTGAACGAGCTGACCCCCATGACAACAGTGTTGGCTACGGGGAGGGGGACCGGAGAGGAGGGTTCTGGTTGGGGGGCACGGGGTAGGGAGCAGGATGGAACTGGGTGGAGGGTGATCTCTCTGAATGTGAGGAGCCTGGGTAACAAAACAGTTGAGCTACAGGCTCTCTTAATTGAAGAGATAGTGGACATTGCGACCATCACAGAGGCCTGGGCCACCCATCACCAGGACTGGAATCTGGCAATCCCAGGGTACAGAATTTATAGGAAGGACAGGGGAAGGGGAGGGGTGGCAATTTATGTAAGGGATGGGATTAGATGCACAAGGAAGGAGGAGAGGAGAGGATAGAGGTGCTATGGATGCAGTTACTGGATTCTAGAGATGGAAAACTGAGGGTGGGGGTAGTGTATAGGCCACCTGCTCAGTCTGAGGAGTTGGATAGGAAGTTAGCGGAACAGATTCAGTGGGTATGTAGAAAAGGGATCGTGGGGGACTTCAGTCTGCCTGGGGTGGATTAGGGAACCCCAGCCACCTCTAGTGCCAGGGAGCAGGTACTCCTGGATGCGTTCCAGGATAGTCTTCTGGTGCGGATGGTCAGTGAGCCCACTCGGCTAGGTAATACACTGGACATGGTACTATAGAGTGGGGAGGTAATGAGGGAACTAAAGGTGGAGGACCCACTAGCTGGGAGTGAACACCAATTGGTGTGGTTCACACTTAACCTGAGCAGGGAGTCTGAAGGTTCAGCGACAAAAGTGGTGGACTTTAGACGGGTGGACTTTGGGAAGATGTGGGAAATCCTGAAGGGGCACCTAGAGGGGATTAGGCCAGTGATGGATGCACAACAGAAGTGGGATATCATCAAACTTGGTCTGAGGGCACTGGCCCACCAGCACAGCGGTAGTATTACTGCTTGTGACGCCAGCAACCTGGGGTCTGGAGCGAACTTAGGTAGCTGGAGGGCCAACCTGGGGAGGAGGATTGAGCACCCGGAGGGCTGCTCTCCTCTTCCGGGTTAGGGTGGGCTGTGAGTCCTGCCATAATTCTGCCACCTGGGTGCCCAGGGGTGGAGGTGCAGCAGGACGCAGACTTGTGTGGGAGGGTGGGCGCCGGCTGAGTTCGGAGATGGTGGCACATCTCAATGTGCTCCGCCCCCTTGGACTCCCTATGTGTCGGCGCTTTGGGGAGGCACACGGAAACAAGGAAATACCCTGCCCAGGCTGCCAGTAGAAGTGATCCAGCTGCCCCTAGCCTCCATAACCAGGCTCCCTGAACGATCACCCGGACCACCCGATGAAGACTCATGGACTGTGGGGGTTAGAGGGGCCTCCCACTCCCCACCCAGGGGGCAAACCATGGCAGGATGGGGGGTCAGTCTGAGGGGTTCACTGAGGGGAGTTACCTGGGGCAGAGCAGAGGGGTACACAGCGTAAGGTCTCTGAAGAGTGGCAGTTGGGGTGGAGAGAAGGGGGGGGGAGAATAAATCTAAAAAAAAAAAAAAAAAAAACTTGGTCTGAGGGAGGCTACTGAAGCATGCACCAGGACTCTGAGCAAGAGGAGCAGGGCTAAGAAGTCATGTTGACTGAGCAGGAAGGTGTTGGAGGGGGTGAGGGCTAAGAAAGCAGCTGTTTGGAGATTCAAGAGGACCAGGAGAGGGAAGGACAGGGAGATGTATGCCAGGAGGTCCTAGGAGGAAACCAAGATAGTAAGAGAAGCCAAGGCCTCCAGAGAGCTGAGGCTGGCCCTGGGCATCAGGGGTGGGGAGAATGACTTTTTAGATACATTAGGGAAAAAAGGAGCTGCAGGGACAAGATAGTGAGGATCAAGAAGGAAGGGGGGGGTGGGTGGAGAAGGGCGGAACAGGCAGAAGCACTGAATGAATACTTTTGCTCTGTGTTTACGAAGGAGGAGGGCAGTCTATTACCTCCGTGGACCGGGAGGGTGGGGACGAGGGGGGAGGAGGACTGACCAACGGGATGATTATCGAGAGCAGGGTACTGGAGGGTCTGAAGACACTAAGGGTGGATAAGGCACCAGGTCCTGAGGGCATTCACCCCAGGGTGTTGAGGAAGATGATGGAGGTGTTGGCCAGGCCACTGGTGGACCTGTTCAACATCTCCCTTGGCACAGGATGCATACCACAGGCTTGGAGGATGGCTCATATGGTGTCTGTCCACAAGAGTGGCCCAAGGGATGAGCCAGGCAACTACAGACCTGTTAGTCACACTTCCATAGTAGGTAAACTTATGGAAGCAATCCTGAAGGAGAGACTGGTGACCTTTCTGGAGGTTAATGGGCCCCAGGATGGGCGCAGCATGGGTTTGTCTTGGGGAGATTGTGCCAGACCAACCTGATAGAATACTATGACGGGGTAACAAGGGAGCTGGATAGGGGCCATTCAGTGAATGTCCTGTATTTGGACTTCAGCAAGGCCTTTGATTCAGTGCCTCACGGGTGGCTGGGGAGAAAGCTGAAATACGTGGGGGTGGGGTCAAAGATGATCTGCTGGATCGTGAACTGGCTGAAGGGGAGGCAGCAACGGGTGGTAGTGGGGAGGAACTTTCATCCCCTAGGCCAGTGACGAGCGGTGTTCCACGGGGCTCTGTACTGGGTCCGGTATTGTTTGGGCTGTTGATATCGGATATCTCACACAGAGTTAGGTGCGGGGTCAGCCTGTTCGTGGATGATACCAAGATGGGGGCCATAGTGGATGGTGTAGAAGGGTGGTAGGAACTATAGGGGGACCTAACCAAACTGGAGGAGTGGTCAGTGAAGTGGCAATTGGGCTTCAATGCGAAGAAGTGCAAAGTTATGCACTTCGGGGCAAAGAACCCAAGCAGGGAATATTGGTTGGGTTGGGTGCGGCTGGGTGTCACCAAGGAAGAGAAGGACCTTGGGGTGATAGGAAAAGAGAGCATGAACAACTCAGCACAGTGCAGGAAGGCTGCAGGTAAGGCTAACAAGATGCTGGGGTGTATTGCAAGAGGATTCTCATCCAGACATTGGGATGTGATCCTGCCCCTTGTACAGGTCCTTAGGCCGCACTTGGAGTACTGCATGCAGTACTGACGTCCGTATCTGAAGAAGGATATCAGGCTGCTAGAGAGGGTGCAGTGTAGGGTGACAAAAATTATACAAGGGATGGAAGGCAAGTCCTACGAGGACAGACTGAGAGACTTGAGTTTGTACACCCTGGAGGAGAGGAGGGATTGGGAGGATACGATTGAAACGTCCAGGTACTTAAAGGGGATCAACAGATGTGACACAGATGGGTTATTTAGGCTGAGAAAGGGAAGGGAGACAAGAGGGCATGGGCTAAGATTGGAGGGGGTAGACTTAGGAGAGAGATGAGAAGGCATTATTTCATGGAGAGGGTGGTGTCGAAATGGAACACTCTACCAGAGGTGATATCCTGCAGGACAGTGGGCAGTTTCAAAAGGGCATGGGACAGGGCACGGGGGGTCTGGGCAAACAGTACTGAGAAATCTCCGGAGGTGGGAGGGGTGGTGAGGCTGCTGCACTTTAGGGTGCTAGCTGCACACTTGAGCAGATTTATAGACCATGAGGCCTGTTTCTGCTGACAGGTTCGTATGTCCATATACAGGCAGTACATGCAGGACAGGGCATGCGGCCTGTATGAACATGCTTCCCTTACGGCCGCATGCTATTTCACTCACAGTGCTATGTTTTGCACAGAACACACAGCCTCTTTTGAATATCGGGGCCACAGTCTTTATAAACTGATCAATGATTTTATTTTAACAAGTATTTGTCAATGCTGAATGTTTGCTTGCATATTGTTGTACTGGGTCCTGCTTGTACACAGTTTTACTATATATTCATCCATGATAGACGGATGAGATGTAATATGTCATTTGCAATGCAGTCTTGATTTTAAACAGTGTTATATTGCATTTACCCAGGATAGTAGAGGTGAGATATAATATCTTGTTTTTAGTGTGATCCTACCTTTCTACTCTATTTTTCATGGACCGATAATCTTAGCTGCAGCATCGCTTTTTCAGTGGGGTTCTGCTGTAGGGTTTTGTTTCTATACAGTTTTGTAATATATTTACTCAGGATAACCCAGCTGAGATCTAATATCTCATTTTCAGTGGGGTCCCGCTTTGACACAGTTTTGTACTGTATTTACCCAGGATGGCACAGTTCAGATGCAGTATCTTGTGTTCAATAGGGCCCTGCTTTTACCCAATTTTATAATGTACGCATATTTACCCAGGATAGCCCATCTGAAAGGCAAGTTACATTTTCATGGGGTCGAGCTTTTACAGAGTATTTTTCCCAGGGTAGAGCAGCATAGCTCCACAGTTCAGCGGGGTCTCTGCTGTACTGGGGTCCTGCTTTTACACATTTTTACTGTATATTTATCCAGGATAAACCAGATAAGATGCAATATCTCATTTTCAGTGGTGCCCTGGTTTTACACATTTTAGGTTGTATTCACCCAGGATAGCCCAGCTAAGAGGCAATATCTAAATTTCAGTGGGCTCCCACATTTTTGACCCCAAATTTTCAACATAGTCTTTTTATGATCTGATGTTATGATCGAGACTGGTGGCATTTTCAAAATCTCATCCAAAAGGTGATTTTGCAGTATGACTGCGAAAACATGTTTTGGAGGGGATATGAAAAATGACACCTCCCTGTTGAGGAGCTGGAGTAACATAAGGGATATGTTGAACATTAGGGGGCCAAAATCTGTGTAACCCCTAGGTGGCTACTACTCCTGCCTGCTTGGCTAGTAGCAGGTTAAGGGGCCTGAGTTCTGAAACGGGTGCCTCCACCTGGAGGACAGGGTTGGTAGTGGTCAAGCTAACCTGGGCACAGCCCTCCGGGACACTGCAACCCCCTCTTTCCTTACTAGTGGCTGGAACAATACACAATAATCACTTTCACAATACCCATGATACATCACACAAGCACCCACACTGTTTGCACTTACCACCAGGGCTTTCCTCTGGCCCGGCCCTGGGGACCCCCTGTAAAACAAGGTTATACACAGCAAATAACAGCAGTACAGTACTTTTGCACAAACTGGAACCACAGTCAGGGTAAATGCAAAAGAGTTAGATCTGATTTATTTAAGGGCTTGAACAAGGGAGGGGTGCAATCAGGTTAATTTGCTTAAAGGCTCTATCAATCAAACAGTTATGCATGCACTTCAGGGTCCATAAACAGTCACACACTCTGGGTACCCAAATGGAGAATGGTGGGTTAGCCAGGAACATTGCAGCTAGTTGGGGCCCTGCGATGGAAGAAAACAACATTCACTATTTGTAATCCGGAGCCGGAGGGCTCAGTTCGTGAAAAGAAAACAAGACAATCAGATGACACACTTTTAGATTAGGCTGTTGTTGCAGGGAGCTACCCTGATGATTACTCATGATACCAAAGACTGGACACAGGCTGGACGAAATTGAGACAGCAGGTGGTTAATCTTGAGTGCCAGGAGAAGCAGGGCCCACACAATCCGCCAAGGCATCGTTCCTGTTCAAGCATGGAGCAGGGGCTGATCCCCAGGCAGGTCTCTCACCGGTGGCTTTCTCTGTGCAGTGGAGTAGTCTAGCAGGACCAGCGTGGCATGGCCCAGGCCGAATGGAGATGAACGCGGATTCAGTCCGATTAGGCTGGATAAAGCTTCCAGCAAGCAGAACACAGTTCACACAGTGGGGAACCAAGTTCACGACCCACTTTCAATACACAGCACATTTACATGTAAGGAAATTCTACTGTACCAGGCAAACTGCTCTCCGGTCACGATTGCAAAGTCTCTGCACAATCCGGGGATTCAGAAGCAGCTGGAAATACTGACAGGCCGATTGCATTCAGCAAATCTTCGGTCTTCTTCAGGTTAAAGCCTGGTCACAGTCCAGTGGCTTAAATAGTCCTTACAACTCGGATTCAGTCCAAATAAACTCTGTTTTCCCTCTCAGAGACAGCAGGCAGACAGGCAGGCCAAAACTCAGCCCTTTCACAGTTCTCCCATGCAAAACTACTCAGAACTGCTGCTCAAAATAACTTGAGCTGTTACTTCTTCACTTCTTAGTTCAAAACTTAAACTAGCTGCAGCAGACTGGGAAATTCTCAAAGATCCAAAAGGTTCGGTTGGCTGATGTGTCTGTCAGTCACAACAAAGGCTCCCCCTTCAGGTGCAGAAAGGTGCCAAAAGCCCAAAACTACAATTCCTACAGATTTTGACTCCAGACAGCTCCTGTAGTCCAGCTCCATTTTAGGTCCCACCAGTGCTGATTGGTCCAATTTGCAGTCCAGGACCAAGACAGTGGAGATAAACAAAACAGTCCTTGCTGCAAAGAAGGCAGGTTAAACAAACTACATTATCATTATCACTCTAAATGATTTTCAGCAAACAGTTACATTTTTCAACAGAGCTCCCTCTCAGATTACTTATGACTGCAATCCAGGCAGCTCTTAAAGAGACGGTACACAGAGGCTATACAGGCACTCTCTGGTAGTCACATTTAAACTGCTAAAACGCAGGACACCAGCCTGGCAGTGAGCATTTAGGCAAGCTCAAGGAAGACTTTTCGGGAACCCCCATTTGTAGGGGGGTTACACCTGCAAAAATAAAGTTATGAGTAAATGCTGGAACAGTTCAATGTTTCTTCATAACTTAGTTGTTTTTTCACATTTGGATTCTTAAATTTTCAACATACTGTAGTCTTTTTCTGACTTCATGTTATGATCAAGACAGGTGTATTTTTTAAGATCCTGTCTGAAAGGTGGCTTCACAGGGGGATTGTGAGAAAATGTTTCTAAGAGATTTAAAAAATGACACGTCATGTTCATCAGGTATGGTAACAAAAGGGCTGCGTGCACATTTGGGGCTAAAATCTGCAAAAATCACAAAGTTATGAGGAAATGCTGAATTTGAAAAAAATTAATTTCCTCATAACTTTGTTGTTCTTTTGATAGTTTGACCCCAAATTTCAAGACTTTTTGTATCATTACCTTATGATCACAGCTGGTGGAATTTTTTAAATCCCGTTTGAAAGGTAACTTTGTTGAACAAATATGAAAACATGTTTAGGAGATTTGAAAAATGACACCTGTCATGTTTATTTGGTGGGGTAACAAAAGGACTGTGTTGAAATCTGGGGGCCAAAATCTGCACACAATGTTATGAATAAATGTTGAAAACATTCAACGGTTTCTTCATAACTCCATTGTTTTGTGTCATTTTGACCCAAAATTTTCAGTACAGCTTTTTTATGACCCATCCTTCTGAACATGACAGGTGTCATTTTGTGTCATAAGTGCGAAAACATTTTGGCCAGGATTTGAAAAATGACACCTGTCACATTCATAAAGTGGTAAGAACAAGCATTTGTCAATGCCAAATGTTGACTTGCTGGCATTGGAATTGGTAGTGCAGGAGTTAGACAGATGCATCATAGGAATGGCAGTGAAGTATTGAACTGATGTCAACCCACCTCCACCCTGCACAGAGTGACAGGCATTAGGGTGTCCCTTTGGGTGTTTGGTAGTGCAGTGCGGGAAAACATGTCGGGCAGGATGTGAAAAATGACAGCTGTACAGTTCATAAGGAGGTGTAAAAAAATGCCAGTGTTGAAAATGTGGCATATAAATATACAAATTTATGATTACAGGGGTCATTGAAATATACAGCATGCGCTTGCAACACTGCCATTTTTATGGTCGGCACCAAATTTTCAACATAGGCATTTTAGCACCTCTGCTTATGTACAGTGTCAATGTTATTTCCTCAAAGTGTCCCAAGAAGTGATTTCGCACAGCGACCACGCTATTCTGCGCCGGAAGTGCGAAAACACATTTTGGGCAGGATATGTGAAATGATGGTTGTACTGTTCATCAAGAGGTGTGGAAAAATGGCAATGGTGAAAATCCAGAGTGAAAATATCACAAATGCACGACGGTATGAGAGTGCGTGCAATCTGCCAACGCACGCTCGTAACACAGTCATTTTATGGAGTATCATCACCAAATTTTCAACATAGGCATTTTAGGTCCTCTGCTCATGAACTGTGTCACTGTCATTTTCATAATCTGGCCCAAACACTGATTTCCTACAGCGACTGCGCTATTGTGCGGAAGTGCGGAAACACATTTCAGGTAGGATGTGGAAAATGACAGCTGTACTGTTCACAAGGAGGTGTACAAAAATGACAATGCTAAAAATCTAGCGTTAAAATATTGTGAATGCGCGAAGTTATGAGCCTGAGTAACAATGCTAACGCCTAAGACAGGCATTTGTTGGATTTTTCCACCAAATTTGGAACATAGGCTTTTAAGAGGCCACCTCATGAACACTGCCACTGTCATTTCGTTAATGGGTCCCGAAAGGTAATTTCGTGCAGTGACTGTGAAATCACCTTTCAAGGCTGATTAACGCCATGACAGTGATAGAATTCATGAGGAGGGGCCCCAAAAACCCCATGTTGAAAATTTGGTGCCAAAATTCCAAGAAATGCCTGAGATATGCAGCAAAGTTGAAAAAACCCTATTCACTCCATTATACAGCTTACCGGCATTTCCTCAGTTCGCGGTCGGCTTTGAAGAGTGCAGACATGTTCTCGGTCCACTGAAGATTGTCGCGCTAGACTCAGAGGTAAGTATGGGGTGGGGGTGAGGAGGCAGGGTGCGCAGTGGGTGGGTGCAGTTGGGGAGGGGAATCGAGACCACGAGGACGGTTTTAGTTTTACAGGAAAAAAAAGAAAACCATTGTGGGACAGTTTTGTGTTGCAGGGCATTTGGCATGCTGGGGTGGGCTCAAGCATGCCACCTGTGTTTTGGGGGGGGTGTCAGTAGCCGGCCAGAGTTGGGCACCCTCGTCAGCTCACAACACGGGGTGGGGGAGAATAATGCCGAATAATGCGTAAAGCTATTAAGGGTAATTTTGTTAGCCTGGCCATGTCTGAGAAACCCAAGAAAAAAAATGGGCCCACTGGGTCTCAACACTGTAGTGAGTGTGGGGAAGTTTTTGCCAAGGCTGATCCTCACCTCATGTGTGTTTATTGTCTGGGGTTTGACCACCTCAAAACAGACTGCCAGATATGTAAGAATTTTCCCAAAGCCACTCTGGATAAAAGATTGAGTAGGCTAAAGGAAAAGGAGGCCGAGAAGTCCGTTGACCTGGATGGCCAGCCCGGTTCGGTTGCGGCCGAACATGAGGAGAGCCACTGACCTGGACAATACCGGGCAAAGGAGATCCAACTCGGAGGGATCGGTTCCGGCGAAAAGAAAATGGAAATCAGCCGGTTAGGATCCAGAACCGCGTACTCCAACCGTTGATGAGATAGCCAAAGCGATAAGCATTGTTCAGTCGCTTCGACCAGTTCTGTCCAAACCAGCACCGTCGGTTAGGCGCTCGGTTCAGTCGGACCCCACTCCATCGGATTATGATCCGGATGCCTATTATGAATTGGAGTGGGAGGGGAACGAAGACTTCCCAGAAGAGGACGACGATGATGATCATGATTCAGAAGGTCTGGATGTGCCCATTGAACCGGACATCTCCCCAGACAGACCCTCCAATGTCTCCCTTCCCAGGCTTTCTAAGTCCCCTTCTCACTGTTTGTTTTACAAAAAGGTGGCTGAAACCCTCCAGCTTCCCATGGTAGAAGCTGCAGAGGAGGAAGAGGATGATGATGGACATCCCAGAGTCTAAAAGGTTGTCTATTCCCCTCCATAAATCTTTGGGGACACAGACAAAGAAGATTCTTCAGACACCAAACTCTTTACCTCCAGTGAACAAGAGAATGGACAGGAGGTACATGTTGTCAGGCTGAGGTACAGAGTTTTTGTACAGTCATTGCAGCCATGTTGGGGTAGTGCAGGCTGCAGCCTGTGACAGGGCTAACATACTTTTGGCTTCACACCCCCTAGATAAAGACTCCAGGAAGGTGGATGCCATGGCCAAAAAACAATATTTGGCATCCTCCTGGGGACTCAGGCAGGCAAATTATATGGCCTATGCAGCCAGATACCAGAAGTCCAGGTGGGATACTGTTCTGGAAGTGGCTAAACAGGCTTCCCCCCAGCTGGCCAAAGAGCTGGAGGAGGTGGCTGCTGATGGAATTGAAGCATCCAGAGTACAATTCCATGCTGTTGTGGACTCAAATGATGTGGCATCACGAGTCATGGCTACATCTGTGTCTCTCAGGAGATTTGCTTGACTCAGATGTACTAGCCTCTCACAGGACACCCAGGCTAGGGCCATGGATTTCCCTGTGGTGGGTAATTCTCTGTTTGGGGAGCAGACAGAGAATTACATGAAGAAAATGGATGAGTACAGGACCACTTATAGGAGTGCTCTGGACAAGGAGAGGCAGGCAACTCCTCAAAGGCAGAAATCTAGAGGCAGGGGCAGGCCTTTTCATAGGCCTTTCTACCAAGCACAGGCCTCTTCTCCCTTTTCACAGAGGGGGTTCTTCAGAGGGAGAGGCAGAAGGGGATGAGCAGGGCTCATCCACCTCAGCCTAAGGCCCTGCCAAGCAGACACCCTGATGGGTCTGCCGGTAAACTCTCCTATCCTGTAGGGGGCAGGCTGGCTTACTTCATCCAGGACTGGATGTCTGTTACTTCAGACAAGTGGGTTCTGGAAGTAGTAAGCCAGGGACTGGTTCTCAGCTTCAAAAAATTTACGAAGATGAGAGCCAGATCTTTTCCACCTGCAGGTCTCTCCGAAACCCTTGCCCTAGAGGCAGAGGTTTCACCTTTTCTGGCCTTAAGAGCCATAGAGAGAGTTCCTACCCTACACCAGGGCAAAGGTCTGTACTCCAGGTACTTCCTTACCCCAAAAAAGACAGGGGAGTGGTGACCCATCCTAGATCTAAGACACCTGAACAAACATCTTTTAAAACCAAGGTTTAAGATGGTGACTCTGGGAATAATTCTTCCCTCTCTAAGGCCAGGGGACTGGCTAGCCTCCCTGGACCTCAAAGGTGCTTACTTTCATATCCCTATCAGGTGCTCCCACAGAAAGTACCTCAGGTTCAAGTTGCCCTCAGGCCATTATCAGTTCAAAGCAATCCCCTTTGGCCTAATATCAGCTCCAAGGGTTTTCACAAAGTGCCTGGCAGTAGTAGTTGCCTTTTTAAGAAGGCAAAAGATTTCCATTTTCCATATCTGGATGACTGGCTCCTAGTGGGCCAGTCTCCAGACCAAGTCAAGTCAGACCTGCAAGCGACCCAGCAAGTGCTCACTTCCCTGGGATTTCTTCTCAACCTCCCCAAGTCAGTTCTTGAACCGCTGCAGCTTCTTGCCTTTATAGGGGCAGAGCTAGATACTGTCAAAGCAAGAGCCTTTCTTCCCCTGGAAAGGGCAAGAGTTATTATAGAACTGGCTTCTTCCTTCAGTCTTCAGGTGTCCCGACCAGCAAAGCATTTTCTTCAACTGTTGGGCCTCATGGCAGCTTCTACAGCGGTGGTCCAAGGGGCAAGATTCCAGATGAGGGACATTCAGTTCCATCTGAGGGCCTGTTGGTCCCAAAGAAAGGATCCTCTTACCAAACTCATTCCAGTGAATCGGACACTGATCCAAGCTCTCCAATGGTGGCAGGATCAGGACAATTTAAGGCAAGGGGTCCCATTTGTTACTCAGTCTCATTTGGTGGTCCTTACCACGGATGCTTCCCTTTTGGGGTGGAGAGCCCATCTGGGGTCTCTCACAGCCCAGGGACTGTGGTCCCCTCAGGAATCCCTTCTCCATATCAATCTCCTGGAACTCAGGGCAGTTTTTCTGGCCCTGCAAGCTTTTTCTCAGTCAGTGCAGAACAAGGTGGTTCAGGTCAGAACAGACAACTCCACCACCATGTGGTACATCAACAAGCAGGGAGGCACTCGGTCCACAGCCTTGTGCACGGAAGCCATGAAATTGTGGTCCCTGGCTTATTCCCTGCAGACCTCTCTAATAGAAGTCCACCTTCCAGGGAAGGACAATGTGCTAGCAGATGCACTGAGCAGGATCTCCCAGGGCCATCACAAATGGTCCCTGGACTCTCTGGTGTTAAAAGTGATTTTCTCAAGATGGGGCACTCCAGAGATAGATCTCTTTGCAGCCCCAGACAGTCACCAACTTCCTCTGTTTTGTTGCAGACCCCCAGTCTTGGGCTCAGTCCCTCTGGATGCTCTGATGTTGAACTGGGAAGGAAATTCTCTATGCCTTCCCTCCCTTTTCTCTGCTGTTCAAGATTCTGGTCAAAGTGAGGTCACAACCCTGCAAAGTGATTCTGATTGCTCCAGATTGGGCCAGGCAGCCCTGGTACCCCCTCTTACTGTCCCTAACAGTCCATCTTCCCAGGAATTACAACCTGTTAACCTCCTCTCAGGGGAGGATTTGGTACCCCAATCTTCGGTCCCTCAATCTCAAGGCATGGCTCTTGATGAGCTAGAGAATGCAGATTTGCATCTGTCCCAAGGGGTTCTGGATATTCTCAAAGCTTCTCGAAAGCCTCCCACCAGAAAGACTTATGACTCCAAATGGAAAAGATTCAGCATTTGGTGTTCCAAGAAGCATATATCCCCAGGCACTGCTGATTTGCCTACAGTTCTGGATTATATTGTCCATCTTAATGGTCTAGACCTCAGACCAGCTACTCTCAAGGTACACTTGTCAGCTGTTTCTGCTTTTCTGTCAGTGGGAAAGCCTTCCTCACTGTCATCTCACCCTATTTTCTCTAAGTTTTTCATGGGATTGCTTCATACCAATACTCCCTTCAGGGATCCTGCCCCTGCCTGGGACTTAAATGTTTGCATTGCTCAACTTATGCAACCCCCTTTTGAGCCTATGTCCTCAGCAGAGCTTAAGTACTTGACTTGGAAAACTGTGTTTTTGGTAGCCATTATCTCTGCCAGACGTATCAGTGAATTGCAAGCCCTGTCAGTGGAACTTGATTTTATCTCCTTTCATAGAGATAAAGTGGTCCTTAGAACCAATAGGAGGTTCTTGACCAAAGTGGTTTCACACTTCCATTTGAATCAGTCCATGTCTCTCCCTGTTTTCTTCACTGATCATTCTTCCTCAGGAGAGAGGAGGCTACACAGTTTAGATGTTAAAAGAGCCCTTAGCTACTACATACAGCGTATCAAGGGTCACAGGTTTGATTCCCTCCAGTTGTTTCTCACTTATGGGGAAGTGGGAAAGGGCAAACCTAGCACCAAAAGAACTATTGCCAGGTGGATCGTTTCTTGTATGCAATTCTGCTATGAGAAACTGGGAAAGATTCCATCCTCAGGCCTGAGGGCTCATTCCACAAGAGGCACAGCTGCTTCCCTGGCTGCTGCCAGGGATATCCCTCTATTAGAAATTTGTCAAACAGCCACCTGGAAAACAGTCCATACCTTTACCAAGCATTACTCTCTGGATATCCAGGCTAGGAGTGATGCTCGGTTTGGCAGAGCAGTACTTCAGAGCCTATTCCCAAAGTAGGTTCTGTCCCTCCTCCATGGAGGTACTGCTTGGTAGTCTGCAATAGTCAGAATACAGCAAGACTTCATGTGGTTTGAAGAAAAAGTTACTCACCTTAGTAATGTTGTTTCTTCTAATGGAGTCTTGCTGTATTCTGACCTCCTCCCCTGCCTCCCCTCTCAGAACCTGTTTTTGGGAAGTGGGTGGGCAGGTGCAGTGTTGCACCCCAGGGATGTCTTCAGCACACCCTCCTTTTTACTTGGGTGCTTATATTCTAATCTTTATTTTGGATAGGTTTTTGGTTTTGGGTTTCCTGACTTGAGTGTTCCTTTGGGAATCCAAAACTTTTGGTTGCCAGTTGGCTAGTTAAAAATGTTACAATTTCCACATAGTGAGTGTTTGCTCATAAGAATCTGTTGGTTAGGTTTCAAAGTGCTGCAGACAGAGACCTCAACCGAGCTCGAGCTCAACGTTCTATGCACTACATAGAAAATTAACCCTCTGCTGTCCGGGGCAGTTTAAAGGCTGGGGCTAACTGCAGATTATCAGAATACAGCAAGACTCCATTAGAAGAAACACAATTACTAAGGTGAGTATTTTTTTCTTTTAGGGTATGCACGGCTTAAATCCCACTTCTCACACCATCTGTTGTCAAGGCACAGCTCAGGAAGCATAGAGAAAACCCAGGAGCAGTTGTAAAATTCCACAAAACTGTGTAGTTGTAGTTGTAGTAACATAAAATAAAATAAAATAAATCTGTTCATAGTAACTATATACAGAAGAAAAATAAAATCTCTTGTAAAAAATCTCCCTTGCAGATCAGCTTAGCTGTTTTTATAACTCTTTTCAACCCCATCCTTTGCAAGCATCCTGTTCTTTGTAACTTTCAGGAGATACTAGAACATTGACAACTTCCTGAGGTCCCCACAGCAACTGCAAAAGGCTCAGGCATTTGTACCCAAGTAACCTCTGTCACAAACTCACTCAGCAGGTCAGCCATCTACTCCCAAAGTGCCAACCTCTGAGTGTAGAATTGTGAACAGTTTAACAGAACAAGGTAACCCTCTTGTCTGTTTTGTGGGTTCGAGTCACCTTAGTCTCAAGTTCTGGAGGGAGACAAACTGATAACCTCTTGTTAACATACCCAATTGTCAGGCTCAGATAATTCTGTCTTCGGGGGGCCAGATGTCTTTGCCTACGGGCACCTAACCAGGTATTTCAAATGAACCCTTAGAACTCTATGCAAGACCTTAGAGAACTTTTATCTGTTTCCCTGTTTGGTATCACAGTAAGCACATGCACAGTGTCAACTATAACCATTATAAGCTCCACTTATATAAAAAGGAGTTTCAAGGCACACCAGGCAGTTTCTGTTTTAAAACATATATCTTTACTTTAAAATAGATAAAATAGGAAAACAGTAAAATACAGAACAAAATATCCCAACACATACAGCCTTAAAACAAATGGGTTTAAAAGTGCAAATTCCTACAATCCGTACACTCAGACTGGTCTTACTTTCTTAATCTTTCAGTGCTTTGATTTTCCTCCTCAGTCAAAAAAATGAATGTGAATGTCTCTCTGTAAGGTCTGCTCAGTATATTTAAAGCAGTCTTGAGCCGGCCTTCTCTCTGTGGTCACCTAACTCCGCCTTTTGGTGTATTACAATTTATATTTTATAACACAGAATGTCCTATTAAGATATTTAAAAAAATAACAGATGACCTAATGAATCGCCTCTCTTCCTGTGACTGATGCAAACCAGTCTGTGCTCTGCTTCACCGAGACCTCAAAAGTCTCTTTGATGCAAGTCACTGTATATTCAAAGCAAATATATATTGGACTCCTTAATTTAGTCTGGGACCTGGTATCCCCAGACATCAAAGGTCTCTTTGATGAAATGAGCTGGCTTCCTGGGAGGATACCCATAACACTGGCCTGTGTCCCTTTTCTCAGAACACCTAGTGTACATCAAAGGCTTTCCCTGAGGGCATTATAAAATGGATATCTTGGTTCCTGCCTTCAAAGCAAACTAACAAGATAATTGCACCTCAGATTTCTGCAGTTTAAGCTACCTCCTGTCCTTTGAACTTATCCCTTGGGGGTTTTGATGTGTCAGTTTCACATGCTGTTTCAATATCTGTCATGACAAACAGTCCATGACCCATTTTTATATTTACAAAAAATTATCATACAGCACTCAGAACTGGCTGTACACATCACATCCTCTAGCTTTTTGCAGTTATCTCAAATTATAAATATATACATTTCAACAGTAACACAATTTTCTAAAGAAAAGTGATCCCAATATCGACTAGATTTCCATACATTGATTCTCATATATTTTATATTAGCAGATATAGACATGCAAGGAAGAAAGACAGCAAGAGAAAACTGAGACAGTGAGAGGCAAAGAATTGCGAGACTGTTCGGGTTGATCAAGTTTGCGGTCTCACAGGAAAATTTGGTTGCACAACCAGACAGAGAAGAGAGAAAAGGAAAGAATACAGATCCTTGCATTTAAATAATTTCTCCATAACAAATGGGACAGGATCCTATTCTACCTTGTCACAGTGGGTAAGGGCAAACCCACCTCAAAGAGAACCATTGCCCGCAGGATTGTTGCCTGTATCCAATTTTGCTACAGCAAAGTGGGTAAAAAAGGCTCCTGTAGGCCTCAGGGCCCACTCTACAAGAGGTATAGCTACTTTTATAGCAGCTGCAAGAGATATCCCTTTGTTGGAAATCTGCAAAGCAGCTACCTGGAAAACAGTTCACACCTTTACCAAACACTATAGCCGGGATACCCAGGCCAGAAGTGATGCCAGGTTTGGCACAGCAGTACTGCAGAGCCTGTTTCCTAACTAGGTTCTCTACCCTCCTCCAAAAGTACTGCTTGGGTAGTCTGCAGAAGTCAGAATACAGTAAGATTTCCTGGGGTTTGAAGAAAAAATTACTTACCATAGTAATCTTGTTTCTTCCAAGGGAATCTTACTGTATTCTGAGCTCCCATCCTTCCTCCCTTGCTAGAACCTATAAGCACTGCAACACAGCTGTTTAGGCTGTTCAAATTCTATGGGTGTTTCTTTCTTGGGCTTAGTGACTTGAGTCTTAGTGTGGCCCACATTTTTGAATAAAGGGGAATAGTTGGTGTTGGGTGTTGTTGAATTGTTAGTTAATTATTAGTATAGTTTAGATAGCTTGTTATTAGCTTTGCTCCATAAGAATCTGATGGTTGTAGAATGTTTACCAGGGACAGTGGTTTGAAAACCGAGCTCGAGCCTAACATTCCATGATTAGCATAGGTTCTGTTAACCATTTCGGCCCCGGGGCAGTGTTATGGTGAGACCATACTGCAGAAGTCGGAATACAGTAAGATTCCCTTGGAAGAAACAAGATTACTATGGTAAGTAATTTTTTCTTTTGGTCCAGAGAGGATTATGGCATTGGAGCCTGGTAGGTAAGTAAAGGGTGTGGGTGGGGGGTGCTGAGTTGTGGGGAGTAACAATAGTGGCAACAGACATTAATGGACTGTTTTCTTTATTTCTGGTATTGATACCAGGGATTGGGCACCCTGGTGTCAGTTTTTTCTTTAAGCGGCATTTCATGCGATAGGGAGATGGGAGGGATACTTGACAGAGGATGGGATATTGAAACGGAGCACAAGAAGTAATGGTGAGGTGAGAGGGATACTTGACAGAGGGTGGAATATTGAAATGGGGCATGAGAAGCAATGGTGAGGTGGGAGGGATACCTGACAGAGGATGGGATATTGAAGCGGGGCATGGGTACCAGTGGTGAGGTGGGAGGGATACTTGGCAGAGGGTGAGATATTGAAATGGGGCATGGGATGCGATAGGGAGGTAGGAGGGATACTTGACAGAGAGTGGGATATTGAAATGGGCATGAGAAGTAATGGTGAGGTGGGAGGGATACGGGGAGAGAGTGGGATATTGAAACGGGGCATGAGAAGTAATGGTGAGGTGGGAGGGATACTTGGCAGAGGGTGATATATTGAAACAGGGCATGGGATGTAATAGGGTGGTAGGAGGGATACATGGCAGAGGGTGGGATATTGAAATGAGCCACAGAACGCAATGGGGAGGTGGAAGGGATACTTGGCAGAGGGTGGGATACTGAAATGGGGCATGAGAAGCAATGGGGAGATGGGAGGGATACTGGGTAGAGGGTGGGATATTGAAACAGAGCATGGGATATAATAGGGATGTAGGAGGGATACTTGGCAGAGGGTGGGATACTGAAATGGGGCATGAGAAGCAATGGGGAGGTGGGAGGGATACTGGGTAGAGGGTGGGATATTGAAATGGAGCATGGGATGTAGGAGGGATACTTGGCAGAGGGTGGGATACTGAAATGGGGCATGAGAAGCAATGGGGAGGTAGGAGGGATACTGGGTAGAGGGTGGGATATTGAAACAGAGCATGGGATGTAATAGGGATGTAGGAGGGATACTTGGCAGAGGGTGGGATATTAAGGCAAGGTATGGAATGCAATGGGAAGGTGTAAGGAATACTTGGCAGAGGGTGGGATATTGAAACGGGGCATGGGATGTGATAGGGAGGTAGGAGGGATACTTGGCAGAGGGTGAGATATTGAAAAGGGGCATGAGAAGCACTGGGGAGGTGGGAGGGATACTGGGCAGAGGATGGGATTGTTTTTACCATTGAGGGAGGAGGACTACAGCAGGCTGATCATGATGCTGCTCAGCTGGCTGCTGGGTAGTGTCATGCCGATAAAAGGATAGAGCTGCTCCTGATTGCAGCGGCTCTATCATTTGAACCACACAAAGTTTCTAGCCAGCAAGCCAGAAACAGCATCATTATCAGCCTTACTGATCATCAGGCTGCCCCTTTCGAGCCCCCTGCAGCCTGAACTGCAATGGGCTTGACAGTAACTCCTCTGAAATGCCATTCTTGTAACAAGATGTTAGCTTGGACATACACAGCAGGCAAACATAAAAACGTGCCTGTGTAAGGAAAAGTGGCATTATGTATGTTTTAGTATTCCAGAATGGGAGATAGGGAGAATGCTGCCGATTATTTATTTCCTGTGTGCCCTGTGCTACTCATAACAGTATAATTAGTCAAGTGCTATGTTCAGTGTGATTTAGAATGGATGAGTTCTGCCAACAGTAGAAGAGCAGAGCGAGGAGATAATCTACAACATACCATTCTAAAATGGCCTCCACCACCGGTGTGTAAATCAGAGACCCTCACTGGGATGACTGAACAACCTGCATCGATGGAACAATAACAGAATTAAAACCAGTATTTAAAATCCACTTCTGGGAAAAATGGCTTGCAGATTCAGTACAGCTCTCCTTTAAGTGTTATGTTCTTAAGGACTAGGAACGCTTGCAAAGATGTACTGCACATGAGATGCTATTATGGGAAATACAGTGCTTGACACGTGGTGTGTCATAATTCCGATATGTTCAATAAATAAATAAAATAAAAAATAAATAATTGCTTCAGGCATCCCAATGCAGCTAAGTAATTTTTAATTAAATTTATGTTCCTAATATCTTTATATTAATTCGGTGCTGCATTTTCAATGTCCCCGCAGCTTAAGCTCAGGCTTTCTCTTGAGGTTTATGTACATTTTACACTTCAGGTGTTTGAAAAAATTCATAATAGACCACTTCCCATGCATCATTCTATATCATGTAATCAACTTGACAGTGGCTCTTGATCTTCCCAGAAACAGTCTTCACTATTCATGACTGGTGGGTCTATGCTGGAGGCAGGGTACCCTTGTGGGAGCGTTAGCTTTAAGAATCTTGAGCCGGGAGAACTGAAGTCACGGATGGCACTGCCCATGAGGCAGATGTATTACATGGCACTTATAGACTGGCCAGTAACCGACACTGGCTCCCCCTTCTTAGTTTTTCTTTTCCCGCCATCGAGGCAGCATCTTGAGAGAGTGTCTGCAGAAGAGAGAAGTTTCCTGCATCAGTTCTGCCGCTGCTGCTATTTACTCGACACCATACCCAGCTGGGCTCTGGATCTTTGGCTCCATCTCTGTCCCCTTTCTTTATTTTTTTGTGCGGTGTCGAGTACTTTACTTTGTTATTTTATTTCCAATACCGTGGTCATGTCCAGTTCGGGGCCTTCAAAATCTGGAAAATCTTTAACCTGCCTGGGACCAAGCCATGACATGGATTCGTGCAACGTCTTTCTCCATGGACTCCGTGTCTTCCACGTCCATGCCAAGAAGATGGGTTGGGACCTTCTCACCTTCAGAGGATGATATCGCACTCAAGATGCCATGGTCAGGACTCTGGGCCCTTCCCCGGGCCGCTCCCTGGTACTATACATACCAAGGGAGAGCAGGCCTGCGTTGCTCTTAGTCTTGCTGGGACCAGAGGATTGGGTGAGGGGTTGACTGACAGTTGGCTCCTACCGAGGAGTTGGTTGAGCACCCCTCGCAGTCCATTGTCCCCATGGGGATGCAAGCATCCCCAGTGTTGAGATTGCAGCTATACGCTTGGCCCGTGCCAGTGGTTTCCTCAGTGCCACCACCTGTTGCCGCTTCAGCTACCACCGCCACCTCTGGTGTCGGTGAGCAAGGCGCTGCCGCTGGTGCTACTGTGTTCCCTTCTGATGCCACTCGTGGTGCCGGGGGGGGCCTCTGGGATGGCTAGCTTGGAGATCTCCCTGATGTCCCCCTCTGGGTCAAAGGAGGATGATCAGGATGATCCCGATTGGGTCCCCTGCTCTCTGGAGCCCACAGACTCCCCTAGGTCCAGTTCAAGGGCTTCTTTTACTTCAGAGTTAAGCCACTCTGCTCCCAGCACTGTCCTGGAGCCACCTCCTCCTCGCCTTGCGTTGCCGCGTGTGGTGCCAGGGGTGTTTCCGGTGTTGACTCTGGTGCCAGAAAGTAGGCCTGCGCCGAGCATGGTGCCAGGTCAGGGCCTGCTGCCTTTTCTGGAACTGAGCCTGATTCCGGCACCGTTCTCTGTGCTGATTCGGGCCTTGGTGCTGGAGCTGGTCCTGGGGTAGATATTGATGCTGCTCGCGATGTGGGATCCACCCCTTCTCTACAGGACTGACTCTTAGTCCCAGAACTGTCCCGAGGGGCAGATCCCTGTCTGGTGAGGTGGGCATGAGGAGGTCAAGGTTGGTGCTGAGGGCTCTTCCTAGAGTGGCTGGGAGCTCTGGGAGGGCTTGGAATGGTGACACAACCCTTCTCTCACCACCAGAATTGGTAAGGTCTGCCATTTGTGGGGACAGGGGCTGCCGGCAAGGGTCTGTCCGGCTCCGATCTCCTCACTTGGGAGTTTCCCCTCATGGACACCACCCTGCTTGCCCCTCTCCATTTTGGCATTCATCGGTGGGTGGGCTGCACAGCCCCTTTGCTCGGGACTGGTCCGCTGCTTGTTCCCACAGCCCCAGCAGAGGATCTCCTCTGGTCTGCCAAGGCCCTTCTCCTCCTCCTATTCCTCTGCCGCCACCTCCTCCTCTTCCAGGTCTCTTTGGCCCTATGGGGCCCATGATCTGGGAACAATATAGGGCTTTGGCATGTGCATTCCCTCGGTACCTGAGAGCTTTAAAGGAAGTTATTTTCAGACCTGAACCTCCAGCTCTACTGAGCCCTGAATCCAGCTCCTCTGCCTCTTCGACTTCCTCCCCTGAGGAAGAGGTCTCCTCCATCCACCTTTCTTCTGACGTTGATCTCACTAGCTATCAGCGATTCCATATGGAGATGTTGGAGGAGCTGCACATCTCCCACTTTGCAAGTCACAATCCTGCTCGTGTGACACATGCATTCCTAGGGGAATACAGTGCTGACAATATTGTCATCCCTCCGTGGCCCCAGCCTTTTACAGAAGCGTCACTCAGTGTCTGGCATCATCCCTCTGCCCCTGCTCCAGCCCCAAGGGACTGCCAGTGTAGGTATTGTGCACCTCTGGGGTCTCCTGGTGCTATTCGCCACCCCTCCTCAGGTGTGGAGCTCCTTAATACCCCTTCTGGGCATCGTCACCCCAGGCACAACCGCCCCCCCCGGAGGCAGACTCGGCTGAGTTTGACCGCTGGGGTAGAAGGGTATACTTGGTCGTGTGCCTCCATCTGTACATTTCAATGCACCAGGCACACCAGGCTGCCTATGCCAGGCACCTGTGGTCGATGCTATGTCAGCTTCTAGCATCTATGCCCGATTATGAGGTTACCAGGCAAGCCATCAGCCTTTCTGCGCATGGCCTGGAGCTAGCAAGACATCAGTCAAGGGTGTCTTACAATGTCAGTGAGGTAGCGTCCAGGCTAGTGGGAACCACAGTCTACGTCAGGTGGACAGCATGGTTTTGCCTCTCTAGGTTATCACCCCATACCCGGTGTAGGGTGGTTGCTAGTCCATACCAGAGGGAACCACTTTTTCTCTGCAGGGTCAGGCATGAGTTAGCGAGGTGCCTTCCCTCTCCCAGGCTACGGGAATTTCTGCCCGTTCCTAATCAGTCTTGGGTCTCACCAGGCCTGTGAGGGGCCTCTGCCTCCTTGTGTTTTTCCCCCACAGGAAGCTGAGGGAATTTATCCCTCAGGGTTTGCCAATGCCACAGAGGGTGGCAGCTTGGCACTCAGACCCATCAGTCATAAATGGTGAAGATTGATTCTGGGAAGATATGAAAATTACATACTCACCGTAATTCTCGATCTTCCCAAATATATTCACTATTCTTGACTGTTATCCGCCCACCTTCCCCTCAAGACCAGGCTCTGGGCAGTGCCTCCCCACTTATTCTTCACAACAACAACAACAACAAAAAAGACACCGCCTTAGCTGGGCAAACCCTGGGGTGTCTTTCTCTAGTCTCATGCCCCTAGGAAGGACAACAAAATGTAAAGCCTTGTCTTCTAGCCTTCTGTTTTCTTTAGAAGGACTGTTTCTGACACCTCCCGCTCCTCTTTCATCCAGTCAAAATGTCCTATATTTGCCTGCTCCACCTGGGAGCCTTTTCAATTTTATTGCAAAAGCAACAAGACTTCACATTTTGTTTTTCCCCTTCCAGGGCTAACCACAGTACTTCTTTGTGCTGTAAAAAAAAAAACCTCACAGGACAAGCAGGCATGCTGCATATCCATTTTCATTCCTTCCCATAGGGAGACAGAGAGACAGAGTGCCTCTTGCCCTCCTGTCTTAGGGCCTTTTGTTTTCTTATCCCCTACATGGCATTAACGTGTTCCTTCTCAGGCTTGTAGGGTTTCCAGCACCAACTGACCTCCTGTGTCCTGTTTCTACTGGGGAAGCCTCCTCTGTAGGGCAGTATTAACTTCTACGTATCCCTTATTTCCTTTATCTCCTCTTGAGCACCATTCGTACTTTAATATCTGCTGCACAACTCCTGTAGGGAGCCCAGTTTTTACTTGGTCCTCTACTTCTGTTCCTTCTCCTTGAGGCACTTTAATCGTCCTCTAGGAACCCCCAAAAAACCAAATATATATATATATATATATATAATATATATATATGCTCATGAAGGGTAAACAGCTAGAAGGAATAACCCATTTTATGGGAGACACCCAACTGGAAATGAGGACACAGCCTGCTCTGTAACTTGCTTACACTGGTACTCTTTCTGGAACCTCCATGTGTTGTAGCTCCTTGCCTGAGGAGTTTAAACCTCATAGAAACATAGACCTTGACAGCAGATAAGGAGCGCTTGGCCCACCCAGTCTGCCCGTTTCCCTACCTATCGGATAGTTGGCATTCATCTGTATTCCCTTCCCTGGGTCGTGCCTGAAAATAGGCAGAATTTGTCTAGCGCACTTACCAGGTCAACAAAAACTAAATAAATAAATCCTATTTCTTCCCTGTGTCTCTCTTCACCATTCATCACTAGTATGGGTATCTGGCTGGAGGCTAGAACCCTGCGGGAGCTGGTTTTATTTTTTTTTTAGAGCGGAGTTGATGCAGGGGTGGCACCGCTGTCAAGGCCAATGTGTTGCGTGGCGCTCATGGGTTGGCTGTTATCTGCTGTTGACTCCGCCTTGGTCCCAGTTCTTCTTCTCCTGCCGTCAAGAAAGGACCTCATGGGAAGACTTTGAGAATTTCATCTGTGTTTTGCGGCTAGTCTGCGGCCTAGTCCATCGGTCATTTTCGTGTTCAGCTCACAGTTCTGGTCGCCCCTACTTGGCACCACTTCACTGATCTCCGGTAAGATCTGTCCTTTATTTCTAGTGATGCCGAGTACTTATTTTTGTCTATTTCCATCCGGTCACATCTCATCCCGGGGACAAGAAGAAAAAGTTGAAAGCGGGGCGGTCTCCTATGCGTTGGTGTCCCTGCGGCCATCTTTACTTCGTAATGGACCAGCATGACTGGTGCCTCTCCTGCCTAGGCCCAGGCCATGATATGGATCATTGCAGTGCCTGCTTTTTGATGGATCGGCGAGTTTTTGGAGATGCATGTGTTCAAAGTCGGATGTGCGTCGCCAACTTTCGGAGGGCAGGTTCACAGTCGGCGGGCTAGGGTAAGGACCCTCGGCCCTTCCTCCGGGTCCCCTCCTGGTCCTATATGGCCCGTGGAGGAGGGGGCTTCTGCCAGTCTTAGCCTTGCCTCAACGGGGGCTCCTCCCACGGTGTAGGAGGCCCAGTTTGACTCTCTAGGGGGCCAGGCGGGAGGCACCATTTTGGCAATCACTTCCTTGGAAGCGAAGGCTCCCCCAGTGTCGAGCTTTGGGGCCTGTGGGCCTGGGCTGGCACCTTCCTCAACACCGTCTGATGGCGCCACCCTTGGCTCCGATGTCGCTTGTGACACCGGGGACCTGGGCTGGGCCGCCCTGCCCCATAGTGCTGCTTCTGACTCTGGCACTACTCGCAGTGCCGGGAATGGGAGTGACGCCATGGGTGGCGCAGGATTTGTTCTCGGTGCTGCCTCTGGCTCTGGCGCTGGGGAAGGGGTCAGTGCCGCCTCTGACTCTGGTGCAGTTCGCAGTGCCAGGGAGCGGGGAGCTGCAGCGGCCGGTGCTGCCTCATCTCCGGTGCCATTCGCGGTGCTGGGGGGGGGTCAGCATCGATCACGGTGCCACTTCAGGCTCTGGTGCCATTCGCGGTGCCAGAGCTGGAGGTGGCGCGGCTCGCAGTCCCAGGACTGGGAAGGATCATGGAGTGGTCTGGGTTCAGGCCTCTCAGTCCTCCTCCTCGGAGGAGGACTCAGAATCTGACCCAGACTGGCTCCTGGATTCATCTGGCTACTCCAATCCTTCTGAGTCCAGCACCTTGGCCTCCACTGAGCCTTCTTCCTTTGGCCGGGCATGTTCTGTTGCTTCTGGGGTCAGTGGGACTGACCAGCCTGTGGCTGTCCAGGTGGTCACTGCAGCATGACCCGGGACCATGGATCTTTCTGTCCCTTCAGATGGGGTACCCCCTTCTTCAGTTATCCTGGCTAATCCAAGTTTGGGACAGACTGGAGCGTCCCAGAAAGGGGAAGGTGCTGTACCTTCGGCTGTCTCCCAGGGGTCAGTTAGAGGTTGCCAGTTGCCTAGGCTAGTGGTAGTGAGGAAAAGGGCCCTTTCAGAGTCGGAGGGGTTGAGTGGCCAGGGCTTGGCACAGTGACCTCTCCCTGGGATCCACCCGGGTTCTGGGAGGAGTCGCAGTGCTGATCCTCGCTTTCCCCCCGGAGACTCTTTGAGGGGGATGTGGAGGGGTTGTGAGATAACAGATGGACCAGACACCGAACTTCAACACACAATCTCTGTGTGATGTTTATTCAAAATACAGGAAAAAAGCTTCTGCAATGCCATATTCCTTCTTCCGTACATCAGCAACGTACAGCAACAGACTATGTATGTCCTTTCCCTGCACTTAGCCAGCACCTACTGACACTGATCTCTGATCTAACTTACCAATTGAGATGCAACCTCCACCCCTATGTGGGCCCCGTTTGCTTGGGTAGTGGGGGCCCAAAAAGAAAAAAAACAAAACAAGTTATAGACAAAGAACCTCAATGCAGAATCACTGAAAGAAAGGTTACCCCAAAGGGCATTGGCAACAAATCGAGTTTCAAAGAAATACATCATCATACCTACTTCCATAATGCAAAGCATCATGGGATACATGCATATCACCATGACATTTAGACTTGTTCAGTTTACAGCAATTTACATGCATTTTAAACAGCACAACTAACTTAATTTCTGTAATAGTCACCTCGTATTTTTACCATTATCAGAAACACCAAGTGCCATGGCATTTTCTACATTTACAGGTTTCATAAACATAAGCTATATACATCAAGGTATTTTATGACACAGTGCTATTACATACTCAATCCAACAACAATAAACACAACCTGTTTTACATACACTTGGAGGTCACCACAATAACCTCCCCATACGAGGACCTGAGAGGGAAAAGGAAAATTAGAGAGGACACTATAGCATAGTCAAGAAGGGGAAGGAGGTGCCCATAGGTGGCCAACCTTATAGGCTAGAAATTATAAAGGACAGATTAGGCTAAGAAATAGAAGAACTGTTGCAACAGATTTAAGAAAAGGTCAGTCCTCAAGAGTGGTAGGAGCTCCCTGTCACAGGGGACATCTGCTTTTGAGGTCAGGGGCTGTCCTTCTGGACTCACATGGTGCCGGTCACCTCACGGGGGGGATTTCCTCTGGGAACAACATTGACCATTCCAGTCCGGTTGAGTGGTCAGCGTCTGCTGGGACCACCGGGGCTCCTCCTCTTTTGAGGTCTCCTGTCGGATCCCCCTGCCTAGGGAGAGGCAGTGCCCCTCAGAGGAGCAGCCTGGCCCCGTTGCCTCTGCCAACCCCTCCCCCTCTCCCGGGGATCTCTGGCCCTACGGGGCCTCTCACCTGGGCACAGTTCAGGGCCATGGCTGAGGTTTTCCCTACCTATTTTAGGGCTGTGAACCAATAAGTGTTTCACCACCCCCTGCTCAGCCTGACCCTGTATCTCCGAGCTCGTCGGCTTCTTCATCTTCCTCCTTTGAGGGAGGAGAGTCATCGGTCCACCTTTCCCCAGCTGCTGATTTGTCTGCCTATCAGCTCTTCCTGTCGAGGTTGCTCGACAAGCTCAACATTTCCTCCCCTTGAGAGCACAATCTGGACCGGGTGGTGTGCGCCTTTTTAGGCAAGTACAGTGCGGAAGAACTTTTGGTCCCCATCTGGCCTGTTCCTTTTCAGGAAGCGTCAATCCGAGTCTGGCAACATCCTTATTCCCCGGCTCCAGCCTCAAGGGACCTTCACCTCAGGTATTGCGCCCCCCCCCAGGGTCTCCAGGAACTCTACCTCACCCCCCTTTGGACATAATGCTTCTGGATACCCCCTCTGGGCATTGATGTCCAAGCCG
Source organism: Neoceratodus forsteri (assembly GCA_016271365.2). NCBI lineage: Eukaryota > Metazoa > Chordata > Ceratodontiformes > Ceratodontidae > Neoceratodus > Neoceratodus forsteri. The sequence goes on from JADMNL010000023.1 coordinate 548,252,691, forward strand.
TAACCAGCCCCCGGATTATGACTCTTCGGAGTTTGATTTTTGGGGCAGGAGGACATTCTTCTCGGCATGGTTTCTGCTCTGCATTGCAGCTTCAGGCCCACCATGCTGCCTATAACAGTTACTTGTGGTTGAGGCTAGGTCAGGTCCTAGCTTCCTTACCTGATGCAGAGGTAACCAGACAAGCCATGGCCCTCTCCACGCAAGGCCTGGAGCTAGCAAGGCACCAAGCAAGAGCATCTTATGATGCCAGTGAGGTGGCCTCCAGGCTAGTGGGGACAGCGATCTGCATTGGGCGGTCGGCATGGCTTTGTCTATCCTGGTTGTCACCCTTGGCCCAGTGTAGGGTGACCTCCTCCACCTTCTGGAGAACCCACCTTTTCTCCCATATGGTGAGATGGGATTTGCCGGGGCGCCCTTCCTCTCCTCTGGGGAGATCCCTGCCTCACCCAGACCAGTCCCAGGCCTAGCCAGGCCTGCAAGGGTTCTCCCCTCTAGTGTTTCCCCCACTGGAGGCTAAGGGGCTTTGTCCCTTAGGGAGGTGATGGGCCCCCTTCGGGAGGCTTGGTACTCACCAATACTAGTGAAGAATGGTGAAGATTGACATAGAGAAGATGTGAAAATTATGTACCTACTGTCACTCTTGATCTTTCTGTGTATCTTCACCATTCCTCACTAAATCCTGCCCTCCTTCCCCCTGGGCCTCTGTCTCTGGGCGATCCTCCTACCTGTGTGTGTCTCTAGTTGCACTCCAGCACCTGTCCTCTTCCTCTTCTCCCTTGTGGTTAGGAGGAGGAGGACTTTTGGAGACTGATGGGAAGGAGTTTTTGCTTGGGGGTCTCGGGGTGACTCTCTCTCTCTCTCTCTCTCTCCTTCTCCTGCCTCTTAAAGTTCAGCTCTCTGCCCCCTCCGGGGTTTCTGAGATGGGGAGACCCCTGAGTAGCCCCTCAGCAATCCCTTTATTATTATTAATGCGCCTTTGGGGCATCTCCTCCTTATCCTTAAGGTGTTGTCACTTACCACACCATTCTCCCTACTAAGTTTCAACAGGGGTAGGCTCACCTGTTTTTTCCCCATGCCTCATTTTATCTCCCCTTTTGGGGACATTCTGTTTTAATTTGGCAGAAGGGGTGGACACCGCCTGACCTGTCTTAACCTGATTTGACCTCGAGTCATTTTTCCCCTTAATTCTGGTCCCTTTTTGGGACTATCCTGGCTGTGCAGGGGGCACTTCCTGTGTCTTCTCTTCTGCACTCTGCAGCTTGGGGGTTCTAGAATCTGTGCTACCCCTCTCAAGGTCCAGGTGTTCCGGGTTGAGTGGGGGCAGTGTCCTCCCCTCCTTCCACCTTCATTCCCCTCTTTCTACCCTCCCTTCTCCAGCCTTCTTTCTTTTGCCCAGAGATTGAGGCCCCTTCCTATCCCAATTCCTTAGGCTGCTCTCTGTCTCGTTTTGCTGTCCTCACAGTTGTTTATTTCTCCTTTAAGTTTTTATATCCTTTCCTTTTCTCTGTCCCTTGGGCTTCCTTGCCCCACCCCGCCATCTCTTCCTATCTCTCTTGCCAGTGTTCAGAACTGGTGCCAAGACGGAGTCGACAGCAGATAACGGTCAAGCCGCGAACGCCACATAACATGTTGGCCTCGAGGGTGGCGCCTCCCCTATGTCGACTCCGCCTCCAAAAAAAAAAAAAAACTTCTGCGGGCTCCTAGCCTCTGGCCAGATACCCATACTAGTGATGAATGGTGAAGATACACAGAAAGATGAAGAATTATGGTAGGTACGTAGTTTTCATTTTTACCACTATCCTACTTCCCCCTACCTCCCACTAGCATTGCCTTACGTCTGTCCCATGCATTCTTAAATTCCCCCACTGTTTTTGACCCCACGACCTCCTCAGGAAGGCTGTTCCATGCGTCCACCACCCTCTCCGTGAAAAAATACTTCCTCACGTTGCCCCTAAGTTGTCCCCCCGTCTTCAAATTGTGCCTTCTTGTTCTTGCACATCTCTTTTTCTGAAAGATGCTACCCTCTTGGACTTTGTTGATTCCCTTGAGGTACTTGAAAGTTTCTATCATGTCCCCCCCCTTTCCTCGAGGATATACATGTTAAGCTCCTTTAGTCTGTCTTCATATTCCAGAGGGAATACAGGATGTATGCTTTCCCTCTCTCTCTGTCTCACTCTCCTTTATTCTCCTCTTCCTTGGCCTGTCCAGTTGCTTTGGTCTCCCCAGGCCAGCTTAAGTCTCTCACCCTAACCTGTTCAGGACTTGGGTGTAATGTGGTTATGGTAGACTTTCTCTGAAATGTTCAGAGCAAGCTAGTTCGATGTTAAAGATGTTTTAAAGTAAGTAACATAGGTGAGAGGAGCCTTTATTCACAAAATAGTTATTTTTCTTGTTGAGGAATGCAACTTTACAGTCACGGTGGTTTCTTGTTAGCCTTCATTGAGGGCTCTCACCCGCTAATGTTCTCAGTTGCCAGTCACCTGAGTTAGATACTTCTTTTTCTGTAAAAAATCTTGTACTTAGTTCTGCCACAGTTAATCTATTATAGTTTAAGCTGCAATGTTGTGATGTTCACTTTAAACAAGTCCCTTTACCTTCCTGTTTGTGTATATAAATGTGTTATGAATCAGATATACATATATATATCAAACATGCCTGCTTGCCAAAAAAGTCAACCTAGGTATGATGCCTCCTGGTGTTCAATCCCTTCTGGTGCCATCGTTAAACCCTTGCACTACCAGAAGTTCCGGCAGTCAAATTTTCAGAACTCCTAGATGCTGTACCTCAGTTGGACAGTGTGCTTTCACCTATAGAGCCCCACTCTGGATAAGTGCACTGCAATCAGACATTTCCAGTGCAACAAAGTTGGGCTGCTTTAAGTGCTTACTTCGGCAGCATTTAGTTGCCGAGGCTACCTGTGACTGCTACCACTAGGCACTACCAAATTCTACTGCACCCGCTCCTTATGGGTATCCCCCCCGACCCTCACCTACGCTAATTTCTACCCTCACTTGCACTTATTTTGTACTTACCTCTGGGGCCCTCCTGCCCCACTATCCTCCCTCTCCTCCCCTATCCCCGCACCCCTCCTCCCTCACTTCTCCTCCTCCTCTTCCTCACGGCCTTATGCCTGTTTCACTCTGTATTTAGTAACCCTGTAACAATTAGACTCAGGCATGCATTGTACAATGCCTCTGCTGTATGAAGATGTACCTCTGATCACTGTTAGTGTCATTTTTGCTTTATTTTATCTATAGTAATCTCCTGAATCTTCGTCTCCCTTCTCTTTACACATAAATATATTTAGGCTTGGTGACACTTCCATTGTAACTATTGTAAATGTTAACCTGACTATGTTATCATTCTGATGTGGAACCGATGTAAAGAGCGTCTGCTCAAAGGTCTTGAATCCAAGATGTTAATAAATAAATAAATAAAATACGGGGTATTTTTGAAACATGGCATGTGCCTGCAAGGATGGTCGGTTAGGGGCTATAGTTATTATAGTTACTGATTATATCCCTAATCTTATTACTCAGGTTTAAACAGCTTCTCCCTAATGGTACTACCTAAGCCATTGAAGAGGCTGGCAACTGTTTGGCCATTTTTGAAAATGATGATTATCATAGACTTATTCTTGGACTCCCCCTACTCCTGCTGTAACAGAGTACATGGTACCCTATTATAATGTATGGGTAGCCTTTATTACTGCTAAAAAGCGGCAAGATTATTTCTTTGCCAGATTATTTCTTTGTAATCCCATTGCTGTGACATCAGGGGTTGTTAACTCTTCTTGAGTACGTAATAGCAATGGGATTACAAACGGCGCCAATCTGCGCATGCTGCTCCTCTTTTTCTCATGAACCGACGGCCTTCCAGAAAAGGGCGCAGCAGTGAGAGCATGACCCAGAATGGCCACAGCGGTGACTGAAACTAGAAGAGTAAGGAGCCTTCTTTATTTTTCTTACTGTTTATCAGGACCATACACTACAAAATATAATGTATGGTTCCTCTATCGGTAACCAGTTTGTGTAATATCTCATTTCAATTTCAATTCACTTTTATTTCTTTTACCAGGAGATACATAATTGAGATACTCATTTACAAAAGTGGTCCTGGAGGACAATACAGCATAATACAATACAAGGTCATACAAAAAAGGAATACAACGGGATCTGTATAGAGTAGGAATACAATGCAGTGAGGACAGTCATATACACAGAGTTAAAAGTCAAACCATATCAAATAAAATATAACTAGTGTAACCCCCAGGTGGCGCTATCCCAAGGGCTACTACCTATGCCTGGCTGACTACTGACAGGTTGAGGGGCCTAGGTCCAATGGCGAGTGCCTCCACCCAGAGGTCAGGGTTTGCAGTAGTTAAACTAACTTGGTCACAGCCCTCTGGGACACTGTAACCCCCCTTTCTTCCCACTAGTGGCCCACACAATGCATCAGGAATATCTTCACAATGTACACTTACCCCCAGGACTGGCTCTGTCGCCTGGACGCTGGGGACCCCCTGTAAAACAAGATGATACAATGCAAAAGCCACAGTACAATACTTTAACATAAACAAATACCACAGACAGTGTAACTTTGCTCAAACAAACAAATCTGATTTATTTAAGGAGCTGTAACAAGGAAGGGGGGAATCAGGTTAATTAGGTTAAACACATTAATAATCACAGTACTGTGCGCATATTCAGAGTCCCAAATTGTCACTTTCACTGGGTATCCCGGATGGGGGTTGGGAGGCTAGCCAGGATCGGTGCAGCTGGTTGGGGCCCTGTGATGGAAAAAACACTGGCACAATACCCAAATTGTAATCTGGAGCTGGTTGGCTCAGTTCGTGAAGAAATGGAAAAAACAAACAAACAACAATTAGATGATACACTTGCAATTCGATAAACAGATGGCAGGGAACTACCCTGCTTTGTACTCACAAACTCAATGCTGGGAACTGGATGGAAGGCAGATTGTCCTGGATTGCCAGGAGGAGCAGACCATGTGGACAAGGTCCTTGTGACTGGACCTCACTGCAGTTTAGAGCAAATGGATGTAGTCTGGATTAAGCTGGGGTTTACTTCCAGCTTCATGCACTCAATTCACTGTACAGGGGATTTGAAACGCAATTTCCCACAAGCACTACACACATTTATATGTAAAAGGAAAGTACTATACCAGGCAGGCTGCTTCTCTATCCCGATCGCAATTACTGCACAATACCCGGGAGAACACACAGCAGATTCAGTTCCTGACAGACCGAGCACGATTCAGCAATTTCTCCAGTCTTCTACAGGGTGAGCCTGGTTTCTACTCTTCATATTTCCTTGATTCTCTTCACAGCTCGGATTCAGTCCAAACAGGCGCTTGCACAAGCTGCAGACCGAAACTTAGGGTCTTACATGCGATTCCCACGCTAAAACTACACACCGAAGAAGCACACAGCTCCTTGTCTCTTCACTGCCCCAACTCATCTGATCTTTCCAGTAGACAGAGCCAGGTATTTCCTTTGAGTTCCTCCCAGTTCAGTTGGCTGGTTTGGCTGTCACTCACAATCAGACTCCCCCTGTTGGTGCAAAAAGGTGCCGAAGTCCAAACTACTATTCCCAGAGGCATTGGCCATACAGTACATAGGTGGCTGGCTCCACAATGAGAGTCCGAGTTCTGATTTGCCAGCAACGGGCTCCATTTCAAAGGTCCCCCCACACTGATTGGTCCAGTTCAGCAGTTCAAAACTAGAATGGGGGACTAGGCAAACACAGTTCTGACTGCAAAGAAAAGCAGGTTAGACAAACTGTATTTTCGTTATTACTCTGAATGATGTCTGGCAAACAGTTACATCTTTGAAAAGTGCTCACTCTGCCCACTTAGTGACGGCAGAAACGGAGCGATTTGGCAGCAGCTTGAGTAGGACTCAAGCAGGGAAACACACAGACCCCCATCCAAATTAATTATGTCTGCAGGCAGACAGCTCTTAAAGAGACAGTACCAGAGGCTCTAAAAGCACTCACAGATAAACAGCTTAGACGCCGAACACCATCCAGGCTTGGAGCATTCAAGCAAGCTCCTGGAAGACTTTTGGGAACCCCCATTTGCAGGGGGGTTACACCAATAAAAATAAAAACATAAGTGCAAAAACTACTAATTGAGCAGTTAGATTGCAGAAGGAAGGTACAGGGAACAGATGGAGGTTGGGCACAAGGTTGAGGATGAGGCAGAGGAATGGAAACAGGAGCATGGTGGGGGTTGGGAGGGACAAGCACTACAGGAGAAGCGGGTGAGAGAGATGGGAGCAGAGGCAAGCAGCAGATTATGAAGGGGGGGCGGCAGGGGGGGCCAGAGGGCAAGGGTAATGGTATAAGTGCCATACAACCACACAATGAGAGTGGTTAGGTATAACACTGGCAGTTCTCCTTCAATAAGGGTTTTAGAAGGAATTTTAAGGAGGATAGTTTGAAAAAGTGGGTTAGTTTTAAGGTACTTTGGAGAGTGTTCCATAGCATTGGTAGAGCGTACCCAATAGACATGGTGCCATAATGGGATCTGACCCTGGGGATATCAAGCAGTATATAAGTGTATTTCCTGAGAGAGTACGTAAACTTAAAGATATTGGATATGTACAGGGGGAGTTAATTGGTGAGGGCTTTTAATGTCCAGATAGAGGCATTACGCCACCTTCTGGTGGAGAACGAGGTCCAGCCTAGTTGAGAGCATAGCGAGCAGTGGTGAGCTATGAACGGGGAATCAGTCATGAATTTTAAGGCTCTATGATACAATACGTCCAGCTTAACAAGAATGGTTTCAGGATAATTATTAAAGTCTGCATAGTCTAATAGTGGGAGGAACGTTGTTTGTACTAGCCTAGATTTTGCTTCATAGGTGAGCAGCCGTTTGATGTGGAAAAATAATCCCAACCTTTGTTTTAATTTTTTAGAAAGCTCTTCGAGATGGGGGTACAAGAAAGTTTGCAGTCCAGCTGAAAGCCAAGATATTTAAACGTGTCCACTTTTTCAAGGGATTCACCCGTTATAGTTGTAATGCCTAATGTTGGAGAGATAAACATAATTTTGGTTTTCGTGGCATTAAGCAGCAGCTTCAGTCAAAGTAGATTCTGCTGCAGCATGTTGCATTCTTGTTGGAGGACCGCGCAAGTGGTCTCTGTGGTAGGCTGAGCAATGTAAAGAACAGTATCATCTGCAAACAGATGAACACTGGCAGAACTGATATTGTGGTCAACATGGTTGATATATATTGCAAATAATAGGGGGCCCAATACTGAGTCTTGGGGGAACCCTCTGAGAAGTGTTTTACTGGGGAGAAGTCACCCTGTGCTTTCACCTGTTGCTGCCTGCCAACAAGGTAGCAGGAAAACCAGTGAAGGGCAGTCATCTAACCCGATGTTTTTCAGTAGGGTCAATAGAAGATCATGGTCCAGTGTATCAAACGCTTCACTTAAATCAAGGAAAAGTGAGGCTACGTGATTTTTATTGTCGAGAGCAGCTTGCCAATCACTAGAGACGTTGGCTAGTGCAGTGACTGTACTGTGGTTCGACCTAAAACCAGACTGGAGAGGATTTAATATTTTGTGGGTTTCTAAAAATTCTCTTTTGCTAGGACGGGTAGTAAAAATGGGTCTGTAATCATTTAAATCACTTGGGTCGCCAGATTTAAACAATGGGATAACATGGGCTGTTTTCCACACTGCGGGGAGGGAACCTTCTCTTAGGGACATGTTAAAAAGGTGGGTGATCGGTGGGGCTAGTTGATAGTAACCTAGTTTTAGTGAAGCAGGGTCAATTTGATCAGCTCCTGCACTTTTTTAATGTCTAGGGAAGCTAGTAGGTCTTCTACCTGTTTAAGTGTGACTGGGGTGAAACTAAACTCAGCTGAGCTGGTGGGAGTTATGGTAGGGGGCCAAGGTATATTGCTGTTCGTTTGCTGATGATTAAGGGGGCAGTATTGAAAGCTAGGCCTGCAGTGACAAAGTGCTCATTGAAGGCTTCTAAGATGTCTTGTTTATTTGTGCAAGTGCTGTCACCAAGGATGATTTTGGTTGGCATTTTGGAAGATGATTTATGTCCTTCTACTTCCTTCAGGATCTGCCAGAATTTGGCACTGTTGTTCTTAAATGACTCAAGCGCATTCTGAAAATATTTGGCTTTTTTGGATCTCAAGGTTGCTATGGCAACATAAACCTCTCGTGCTTCGCTGTCAAGGTTTACATGGTCACCCTGGCAACCTCTCGATGTTAACAAACCGGTTACCGATAGAGGACCATACTTTATCCTTTATGTGATAGCTATCAGTTTATGGATATAACTTGTTTGTATCTGCACTTGGACTATATATGAAAAATCTGCAGATTATTTGTCTGTTTATTCATGTAACCCCTAGATGGCGCTATCCCAGGGGCTACTACCCCTGCCTGATTTGCGACTAACAGGTTGAGGGGCCTGGATCCAATGGCGGGTGCCTCCACCCAGAGGTCAGGGTTTGCAATAGTTAAACTAACTTGGTCACAGCCCTCTGGGACACTGCAACCCCCCTTTCTTCCCACTAGTGGCCCACACAATATATCAGAATTACCTTCACAGTATACACTTACCCCAGGTCTGGTTCCGCACTGGGACCTCCTGTGAAATGAGATACAGTGCAACAATCAGCAGTAGTACTTTAACATAGACAAATACCTCAGGCAGTATAACTTTGCTGAAACAAGCAGCTCTGATTTATTTAGGGGATATAACAAGGACAGGGAAATCAGGTTAATTAGCTTATCACTCTAATAATCTACCTATGGCTCTGTGCACAGGCCTATCCCTATCAGTTACTGTCCCTGGGTACCCAAGCCCTAGTGGCTAGTCCAAACCGTGGCAGCTGGTAGGGGCCCTTTCACACAGAGAAAGGAGAATTAAACAGTCAGCAGTACAGTAATTCCATTTGGATTTAATGTGGCAATTCAACAGGGAGCGACCTGAATTAGTACTCACGACCTCCAAATAAGATAGGGTCCTTCAATGTCAGCAGGGCTCACTTGAGGTACACAAACCTCTTCACACATCCATATAAAAGAAAGCACTATACCAGGCAGGCTGCATCTGTATCCCGATCGCAATTACTGCACAATACCCGAGAACACAAGCAGATTCAGTTCCTGACAGACCGAGTGCAATTTTCAGCAATTCCTCCAGTCTTCTACAGGGTGAGCCTGGTTTCTACTCTTCAGAGATCCTTTGATTCTTTTCACAGGACGGATTCAGTCCCAACAAGCTGCAGACTGAACTCTGGGCCTTACACATGCTTTTTGACTAAAATGCACACTGAAAAAGCACAGGGCTCCTTCCTTCTTCACTGACAAAGCTCAACTGAAACTCCAACCGACAAAACTGGCACTTCCTTTGAGTTCCTCCCAGTTCTTGACTGGATTGGCTGTCACTCACAATAGACTGCTGCTGTTGGTCCAAAAAGGCACTGAAGTCTAAACTACATCTCCCAGAGTCACTGCCCATACAATCCTCTTGTGGCTGGCTCAGATTAGAGTCCAAGTTCTGATTCGTCCAAGGCACCATTTTAGAGCTAGCTTACTCACACTGATTGGTCCAGTTCAGCAGTTCAAAACTAGAATGGGAACTAGCAGACACAGTTCTGACTGCAAAGAAAGCAGGTTAGACAAACTGTAATTTCATTATTACTCTAAATAATTTCTGGCAAACAGTTACATCTTTCAGATAGGTTCCCTTTGCACTCTAGTGACTGCAAAATGAAGTGAATTGGCAGCAGCTCGAGTGGTACTCAGAGAAGCACACAGTCCCCCATACAAACTAATTATGTCTGCAAGCAGACAGCTCTTAAAGAGACAGTACCAGAGGCTCTAAAAACACTCACTGATAAATGGCTTAAATGCCAAACACCATTCAGGCTTGGAGCATTCAAGCAAGCTCCTGGAAGTCTTTTGGGAACCCCCATTTGCAGGGGGGTTACATTCAGAAAATTAATAAATAAAAAGTTTACCAAAAAGTCTCTCACCCTATACCTTACCTCTTCTTCATCTCTCGTTTGACTTTTATTTATTTTCCTATTTATTTTTATTTATTTAGATCTTAGATTACAAATACCTTTGAGCTTAGAGCTCTTTTACCAAAGTTCCACATCAGAAGACCTTGAATTCTAGGTGGTAGGAGGCCTAGGGTTATATTCTTGGCCATCAGGCATGTTTGATATTTAATACGATCTTTGAGTTGGAGCCAACCAGTGTGGGCATGGAGGTCGCCAGAGTGGGTGATACAGTGGGCTCCTGAGATGAGATGACACACCTTGTTTAGAACAGTGGAACTGCACCGGAGGGCAGTTTCAGTGGCAGATCCATAGATTATCAAACCATAGTCAATAATGGAGGTAACACAACTCTGTATGGCCAACTTTAAGGCTTCTGGTATAAGGGAGTTCTAGTGTCTGTAGAGGAGGCTGATGCAAGTATTAACTGTTTTGGCAGTGTTGTCAATATGCACCCCATAGGATAAGTTCTTAAAATATTGTACCTGCTCAAGAGCGGTCCCAAGGTGGTTAGAGATAGTCAGGGGATGATGCCTGAGTTTATTCTGGGAGCTGCTGAAGAGCATGAGCTTAGTTTTTTTTATAGTGTAGCACCAGTGTGTGATCACTGAAACATTTCTCTACTGATGCAAATCCAAGTTGCAGCTGGCTTTCAAGAGGCATGGGGTCTGTGTGACTTGTGTAGATAACCGCATCATCCGCGTATAGTAGGATTTGTTCAGGGCAGGATCTTGGGAGATTTTTTAAGAAGAGACTAAATAGTAGAGGACCCAAGATGGACATTGTGGGACACCTGAGCGAACTGGTTTAGAGTCCGAGATGACATCGGCAATTTTGACTTGTCGAATGCAGTTCTCCAGATAGCTTTTAAACCAGGCATTAGAGTCGGCGGAAATTCCAGTGTTGCTTAGCTGTTCCAGTAGTAGGGGGTGATGGACCGTGTCGAACGCTTTTGTCAGGTCGATAAATGCAGCCCCAACTATCTGTCCATGGTCCAGAGATTTGTGTATGAAACCAGTGAATTCCATAAGAGCTGAGGAAGTGCCGTGTCCTTTTCTGAATCCATGTTGTTAGGTACATTGGATCTTATGTTTATCTAGATAATTTGTAAGCTGGTAGGCTACAATGCGTTCAAGTGCCTTGGAGAGGGGCGGAAGTATGGAGATGGGCCGGTAGTTCATGTGGAGAGATCTGTCACCGCTTTTGTGTACCGGTGTTACCATGGCTGATTTCCATCTCTTGGGGAACTGGCAAGGCTAAGTGAGAGATTAAAAATCCAGGTAAGAGGCACTAGCATTTCCTCTAGTGTGAGGGACAACAGTTTAAGATCGAGGGAATCCCCGCTGTGTCTAGATTTACCAGTTGCCTTGAGGATATATTCACGGGCTTCCTGCAGTGAGATAACTTTAAAGTAGAATGTGGGGTGGCTAGTAGGTGTGGGAGTGCTATCAGAGGTGGGCAAGGTGACATATGCATCAAAAAAAGTCCGGTTGGAGAGCACTGCTGAGGCCTGTGAATGCGTTATTGAAAGTATTGGCAATAGTTACAGGGTCAAGGGTAGTGATCCCATCTAAGTCCAGTATGGTAGGTGGTGATTTTGAGGTTTTACCTGTGATTTCTTTAATATTATCTGAGAAAGCTTTTCCTTTGCCCCAGGTATCAGTAAGCACTTCCTGATAGTGTTTAATTTTTGCTAGACAGATGTACCTAGTGCAGTCATTTTGAGCTCTTTGGTCCCTTATTTTCATGCGAGCTAGGAGTTCTACAGAGAGCCAGGGGTTGCAAGGGCCCTTGATTTTGCATGTTTTTAAGGGTGCGTGAGAGTTGCAGGCAGAATTATAGGTATTGATGAAGTGTTCGAGTGCTGTGTCAACATCCTTCGCTCTGCAGATTGGAGACCAGTCATGCACTCTAAGCAGGGATTTAAGAGGTTCCAGGTGACCCCAGGCAAGGACTCCGCTGGTAATTGTCCATGGTGGTGGTTTGAAAAATTTGTTTGTCCATGTGCAGATGACAAGGGAATGATCACTGAGCGTATCCGGGAGGACAGTGATGTTAGTAATATGGTCTGGATGACTGGTTAGGACCCAGTCCAAAAGGATTTTAGTCCCCATTTTGTAATTGGATCTGGTTGGGGAGTCAACCAGCTGGGAACAATTTATGGCAGAGATGGCGTCCTCAATCCTCTGATTTTCAGGTGCAAGACAGTTTATATTTAAGTCTCCCGTCTGAATTGACTCTGACCCAGGTAGCTGGTTACGTGTGAAGTCCAGTACCGAGTTGAAACCACTCCCTTGCTCTTTTGGAGGGATGTGTACGGATGCCACAGTAAGTGCCTTATTTTGGGCACCAAGCAGAATTCTGATGGCGAGTAATTGAGTGGTTGTAGCAGTCACAGGAACAGGCAAGAAGTGGCCCATGAGTGACTCTTTGAGATAAATTGCACATCCACCACCTCTTTTTGGTTGTCCTATCTTGTCTGAAGATGTTGTAGCCTGGTATGGCAATAGCTGAGTCAGGGAATTTTGGTGAGAGCCATGTTTCAACAATTGCCAGAACATCCGGATTGTGTAGAGTAGCAAATATTTGTAGAGTGTCCAGCTTTGGTAGGAGGCTGCAGATATTCAGGAATGCCAATGTGAGCATCCCAAGTCATTTTATGGGAGTTGCCATACGTGGCAGGCCAGGGCTGGGATTTGGGTGAATATTACCAGACAACAGTAATAGCAAAAGTAATAGTTTGAGCAGGCACAGCCGTAACTGCCTGTAGGTGAATCCAACCCTCAGCAGGAAAAGGTTAAGTTGCATTCTTGATGTAGTAATATTAAACCATGCAGATAGTTATGATCAGAGATATGTAATATAATCTTGACCAAGGTACCAGGAGTCAAATGATGAAAAATAATCAGATCCACAGGAAATGGTGAACTACTGGGGACCAGTAAACTGTTGTTCAAACAACATGAAGTCTTGCTATATTATGACATATGAAGTATAACCCCAGGTTAGAACTGCTCTGGAGGTGAAAGAGTTAACTTCCATGCAGGGCATGGAATCTTGAGCGCGAGCTCGGTTAAACACTCTGTCTGTTGAAGCTCAAACTTAAACTGTCAGATTCTTCACTCCGCCTCACTGAACAGTCGCTCCGGAGATTCCTCCTGCTGCTCGGTTTGTTTGTCGGTTTTAAAGTGTAATTCTCGGTTTATTTTACCGAAATTTTACCGCAATCGTCGGTTCAAGCTCTGTCTGTGGTATTGTAAGTAGTAGATAGGCTTATTTATTAATTTTTGTTCTGTGTGGAACTTGTAAACGTCTTTTTCGGTTCAGTTTGAACCGATCAGAGGGGTTTAAAAATTACTTTCTAGCCCTTTAGAGTGCAGTTCCCGGTTCTTATCGGTTCTAAAAAAACCGGATTTTATTACGTTTTTTTCCACGACCCGTGACACGGTTGGGAACCGATAAGAGAGTCTTGCTTGGAGGATTGCCAGTAACGGGCAAGTTTGGTTAGGCTGGCACTATGCCTGAGAAACCCAAAAGAAAACCGACCCACTGGGTTTCAGCACTGTGGCTCTGTGGGGAAGCTCGCTGCTGCTGACCCACACACCATTTGTGTATATTGTCTGGGTTTGACCACCCAATGCAGACTGCCAGATTTGTCAGAATTTTCCTGCTGGCACCGTGGAAAAAAGAGTTGGTAGGCTCAGGAAAGGGAGGCCAAAAGTCCGCTGACCCGGATGGCCAGCCGGTTTGGTTCCAACGAACCTAAGAGATGCCCTCTGACCAGAGCGATGCTTCCTCGGGCAAAGCGAAGAACCAGCTCTGAGGGCTGGTTCCAACTAAAAGGGCTAGAAGGTCAGCTTGGTTTGGGGCCAAAAGTTCTTTCTCCAACTGGCTGAGGAAACAGCCAAAGCTATCCAAATTGTCCAGTCTCTTTTCCAGTTCTGTCCGAACTGCACTATTGGCAAGCGCCCGGTTCGGTCGGTTCCCTTGGTTCAAGATTATTATTTTGAAGATTTTTATGAACCAGGGGAAGGGGAGGAGGGGTACGAGGAGAGTGAGTGTGATTTTGACAGTCTGGATGTGCCCATTGAACCGGACATCTCTCCAGACAGACCCTCAGGAGTATCCCCTCCCAGGCTATCTGAGTCCCCTTCTCATTTTTTGTTTTACAAGAAAGTTGCTGACACTCTGCAACTCCCTGTTGAGGAAGCTGTTGATGATCAAGAAGAGCCTGATTTTGTGGAAATGATGGATATTCCAGAGTCTAGGAGACTGTCTATTCCCTTGCATAAATCTTTTAGGAAACAGTAAAAATTCTGAAAACTCCTCATTCTATCCTCCTGTGGATAAAAGGATGGACAAGAGGTATGCTTTATCAGGCCCTAATACAGAGTTCCTATCTCAGCAGTGCAGCCATGTGGGGTAGTGCAGGCTGCAGCCTGTGACAAGGCTAATATTCCTCTAGCTCTCACCCTCCTGAAAAGGATTCCAGGAGGATGGATGCCATGGCAAAGAAACAGTACATGCAGCATCTTTGGGACTCAGACAGGCAAATTATATGGCTTACGCAGCTAGGTACCAGAAATCCAGGTGGGATACTGTCCTGGCTCTAGAAACAGGCACCTGAACAGCTTGCCGGAGGAGCTGGAGCAGGTGGCTGCAGACGGGATTGAGGCATCCAAGGTGCAATTTCATGCTGCTGTAGACTCTAATGATGTTTCATCTAGAGTTATGGCTAATCTGTGTCTCTTCGCAGAATGGCCTGGCTCAGATGTACTGCCCTGTCACAGGATACCCAGTCTAAGGCTATGGATTTTCCTGTTAGGGAAATTCTCTGTTTGGGGAGCAGACAGAGAATTATATGAAGAAAATGGATGAGTATAGGACCACCTATAGGAGTGCACAGGCCAAAGAAAGGCAAGTCACTCCTCAAGGCAGCATGTCAGGGGCAGGGGCAGGCCTTTCATAGGCCGTTTACCAAGCCCAGGCCTCCTCTTCTGCTTATGCCCAGAGGGGGTTCTTTAGAGGAAGGGGCAGAAGGGGCTCTAGTAAGCCTGCTTCTATCCCTCAACCCAAAGCCCTGCAAACAGGCTTCCTGATGGGATAGCCAGGGCCGATTCTCCTGTACCGTGAGGCTAAGCTGGCTTATTTTGTCCAGGACTGGAAGTCTTTAACGCCAGACAAATGGGTCCTGGGAGTAGTAAGCTAGGACTGGTTCTCAGCTTCAAAAATTTCCAAGATGAGAGCCAGATCTTTTCCACCTGCAAACCCATCAGAGGCACTTGCCCTGGAAGCAGAAGTTTTGCCCTCCTGGCTCTCCGAGCCATGGAAAGGGTTCTACCCATACACCAGGGCAAAGGTTGTACTCCAGGTACTTCTTACCCAAAAGACAGGAGAATGGCGGCCCATTCTGGATCTCAGGTATCTAAACAAGCACCTTTTAAAACCAAAGTTCAAAATGGTGACCCTGGGGATTATTTTACCCTCTCTAAGGCCAGGGGACTGGCTAGCCTCCCTGGACCTCAAGGATGCCTACTTCCATGTTCTCATCAGAGAAGCTCCCATCGAAAGTACCTCAGATTCGAACTGCCCTCAGGCCATTACCAGTTCAGAGCAATGCCCTTCGGCCTCATCTCGGCCCCAAGGGTGTTCACAAAATGCCTGGCAGAAGCAGTTACTCATTTAAGAAGGCAAAAGATTGCCATCTTTCCTTATCTGGATGACTGGCTCATTGTAGGCTAGTCTCCAGAACAGGTCAAACTACATTTACAAGTAACCCAGCAGCTGCTTACATCTCTAGGTTTCTCCTTCTCAATCTTCCAAAGTCAGTTCTGGAGCCTGTTCAGCTTCTCACCTTCATAGGCGCAGAACTGAACACAAAAGAAGCCAGAGCCTTCCTTCCTCTGGAGAGAGCAAGGACCCTGGTGTCTCTGGCCTCCTCTTTCACCCTGCAGGTCTCTCGACCAGCAAGGCATTTCCTACAGCTCCTGGGGCACATGGCTGCTTCTACAGCAGTAGTGCAGGGAGCGAGATTTCAGATGAGGGACATTCAGTTCCATTTGAGAGCCTTTTGGTCTCAAGGGACGGATCCCCTAACCAAATTGATTCCAGTGACTCAAACCCTGATCCAGGCCCTTCAATGGTGGCAGGATCAGAACAATCTGAGACAGGGGTTCCTTCACCCCCAGTCTCATTCCTTGACCCTTACTACAGATGCATCCTCCTGGGGTGGGAGCTCACATGGGCGACCTTTCCACCCAAGGGCTGTGGGCCCCTCAGGAATCCCTGCTCCACATCAATTTGCTGGAGCTCAGAGCAGTTTTTCTAGCACTTCAGGTCTTCTTCACATCTGTCCAGAACAAGGTAGTTCAGGTCAGAACAGACAATACCACTACAATGTGGTACATCAACAAGCAAGGGGGGCACTCGGTCTACGGCCTTGTGCACCGAAGCAATGAAGTTGTGGTCTCTGGCTTACTCTCTGAATGCCTCCCTTACAGCAGTTCACCTCCCAGGCAAGGACAATGTCCTAGCAGATGCTCTCAGCAGGATTTCCCAGGGCCATCACGAATGGGCACTGGATCTCCTGGTACTGGAGGTAATATTTGCCAGATGGGGCACTCCCGCAAATAGATCTCATTTTAGCCCCAGACAGTCACCAACTTCCCCTTTTTTGCTGCAGGCCCCCAGTGTTGGGCTCAGTCCCTCTGGATGCCTTCCTTCTCATTTGGGAAGGGAAGTTTCTCTATGCTTTTCCCCCTTTCCCTCTTCTTTTCAAACTGCTAGTCAGAATCAGATCTCAATCCTGCAAGATGATCCTGATTGCTCCAGATTGGGCCAGGCAGCCCTGGTACCCACTCCACATGTCCTTAGCAGTCCACCCTCCCCTATGCCTTCCCAGGAATCACAACCTGTTAACCTGTGCCCAGGGGGAGAGTTTGGTATCCTCACCTCAAATCTCTCAATCTCAAGGCTTGGCTCTTGAAGAGTTAGAGTTTGCTGACCTACACCTTTCTCAAGGTGTATTGGATATCTTGAAGGCCTCTAGGAAGCCTTCCACCAGGGCTACCTATAATTCAAAATGGAAAAGATTTTCCATATGGTGTGCTGGTAAACATATTTCCCCAGAATCTGCTGGTGTGCCCACGATCCTGGATTATTTGGTGCATTTGAATTCCTTGGGGCTGAGACCAGCTACCCTAAAAGTGCACTTGGCAGCTGTGTCTGTCTTCTTGTCAGCAGGTAAGCCCTCTTCTTTATCAGCTCACCCTGTGTTGTCCAAGTTTTTTAAAGGGTTGCTTCACACCAACCCCCCGTTCAGGGATCCTGCCCCTGCTTGGGATCTTAATATTTGCATCGCTCAGCTTATGCAACCCCCTTTTGAGCCATTGTCTTCAGCAGAGCTGAAGTACTTGACTTGGAAAACTGTGTTTTTGGTAGCCATCACCTCTGCCAGGTGCATAAGTGAGCTACAGGCTTTGTCAGTGGAGCCTGATTTTATCTCCTGTCATAGGGATAAGGTAGTCCTCAGGACTAACAGGAAGTTTTTGCCTAAGGTGGTTTCAGACTTTCACCTTAATCAATCCATGTCTCTTCCTGTGTACTTCACTGACCATTCCTCCTCTGGTGAGAGGAGATTACACAGTTTAGATGTCAAAAGAGCCCTTAGTTACTATATAGAATGTACCAAGGGTCACAGGTTTGAATCCCTCCAATTGTTCCTCACTTATGGTGAGGTTGGTAAAGGGAAACCTGCCACTAAAAGATCCATTGCCAGGTGGATTGTCTCTTGTATCCAATTTTTCGAAAAACTGGGTAAGGTTCCTCCCTCAGGCCTGAGGGCTCACTCTACCAGAGGTACAGCTGCGTCTCTGGCTGCTGCCAGGACATTCCTATCCTAGAGATATGTCAAGCAGCTACCTGAAAAACAGTTCACACTTTTACTAAGCATTACTCTCTGGATATCCAGGCTAGGAGTGATGCTCGATTTGGCACAGCTGTGCTTCAGAGCCTATTTCCCAGTAGGTTCTGTCCTCCTCCATGGAGGTACTGCTGTGTGATCTGCATATGTCAATATAGCAAGACTTCATGTTGCTTGAAGAAAAATTACTCACCTTAGTAATGTTGTTTCTTCTAATGGAGTCTTGCTATATTATGACCTCCCCCCCAACCTGCCCCTCTCAGAACCTCTGTTTTTGGGATGTGGGTGGGCAGTGCAATGTTGGCACTTCTTTGATGCCCACTTTATTTCACCCTTCTAGGGTGCTTAGGTGTTATGCTTGAATTTTTCCTTCTTGAATCCCCCGACTTGAGTCTTTGCTTTGGGATCAGGAACAAAAAGGTGTTTTTGTAGTTAGCCAGTGGCTAGTGTAGATTTACGGCTTCCACACAGAACCTTAGTGAGTTTTTGCTCGTAAAGATCTGACAGTTTAAGTTTGAGCTTCAACAGACAGAGTGTTTAACCGAGCTCGAGCTCAAGATTCCATGCCCTGCATGGAAGTTAACTCTTTCACCTCCGGAGCAGTTCTAACCTGGGTTATACTGCATATGTCATAATATAGCAAGACTTCATTAGAAGAAACAACATTACTAAGGTGAGTAATTTTTTTCTTATTGTAGATCAAAGACCCAGAATGTGTTAAATTCCTGAAGGTGATGAACATTGGCTTGGGGCATATGCAGGATGTGAAAATCCTTTGTTAGTGTCTTCCCTTTGTTCTCCAAAATGGTTGTGAATAGACCTCAAAGACAAGCACAGATCCTGTAAGAACAAGTCAGATGGAAATGTGGATTCAATGCAGCACTCCACAACTCAGAGCTTGTGTAACAGATTTACTGACCTTACTTTTGCTTCTGATGGCTTCCAAAAAAGTCGATTTATGATGTGAATGCCGATACCTGGTGGTGGTGATTTGCAGTTTCTTAGTCGAGGAAACGTTCATAGATGATATGTCCAAGAATGGTCCAGTTCCTCCAAGCAGAAACATGTGAAAATCCACAAAACTAAACTACTGACAGAGATGAACACCAACAACCAGCCACTTCGCTGCTCCAGCCAATAAACAATAAGTCCATAATAAGCCATATTCCATTCTCTTTTTCTGTCCCTTAGGCACCCTGGCCCCCACTCTTCCCAGTTCTATATCTTTTCTTCCTTCCTCTCTGGCAGGGCAGAACTGAGGTGTTAGGGGAGCCGGCGTTGGTTACTGGTCAGTCCATGAGCGCCATGTAATATCTGCTTCGTGGGTGGCACCGTCTCCAACGTCGGCTCCCCCACTCCAAAAATTCTTAAAGCTAACAATCCCACAAGGGTCCATTGCCTCCACTTCCATTTATTGCAGCAATCAAGCTAGCATGATTGATTGATTAATTGATATTGATTGACTATAGTGTGACCAAATAAACTGCAGAGACGTGGATCCTACAGCATTTACAAGCTGTTCATGACATCATTCCAATATGAATCCCTGTGGGGCACCTTTCTAGGCTTTGGTGGTGTGGAAAGGTGTTTGGGATACAGGTAGCTTGTGTCTGTTTGATAAAGAAGAGTCAAATCACTTGACAGCCCAGTTATTCTTTTTGAAGGTGGGTATGATGCACTCTTTCGAAGGCCACAGACAGGTCAATGAAGACTGCAAAAGAAGTAAGGCTGAGTATATCTCTAGTGAGTTCTAATAAGGCTGTGACAGAGGAGTGACAGGAGTAAAAGACAGATGGTACACTAACCAGGGAGCAGTTTTCCTCCAAAAAGCTAAACATATGTTTATACACAACCATTGACGATATTTGTAATATTATAAATCATGTGATTTCAGCCCATCAGCAATCAGAACCGCATGGCCGCTTATCCTGCATGCAGTTGTTGCAGGGAACATTAGAGTGGAACAGTTCACTTCAGATGAGGGTGGGGAGTGGGAGGAGAGTGCTAGCACAACAGGCACTTTTTAAGTAAAATGACAGAAAGTCCAGCAGCACAGCAGTAGTACGAGTGCTCACTACGCTGGCCAGCTAGGTTCAAGAATTGACTCAGGTCGCTCGCGGGGCTGGCTAGAGGAGGGTAGATTGAGCATCCTAAGGATGTCTCTCCTCCCTTGGGGAAAGGGGATCCTGTGTCCCTGTTCGTCTGCTGCCTAGCGGAATCTGGATGGCAACATATTCAAGATGCAGGTGCTTGAGGAGGACCCCCCTCAGTGTGAATATGTGTGTGTGCATTGGATGACAGCGCAGTCAGGATGCACACACTTGGGGAGCAACCCCCTCAATGTGGATATGTGTGTGAAGCTGGATGACAGCGCTGTCAGGTTGCACATGCTTGGGGAGGACCCCCTGCTGTGAATATATGAGTGAAGCTCGATGACAAGGCAGTCAAGATACACATGCTTGGGGAGGAACCCCCCCCCCACTGTGAATATATGAGTGAAGCTGGATGACAAGGCAGTCAGGATGCCCATGCTTGGGGAGGCTTCCCCTTCAGTGTAGATATGAAGCTCGATGACGAGGCAGTCAAGATACACATGCTTGGGGAGGACCCCCCTTTTGATGCAGACGTGTGTGAAGCTGGATAGCAGCGCAGTCAAGATGCACACGCTTGGGGAGGACACTCCCGCCCGGTACAGATATATGTGTGTGTGAAGCTGGATGGCAGCACTGTCAGAATGCACATGTTTGGGGAGGGACCCTGGTGCGGATATATGTGTGAAGCTGGATGGCAGCACAGTCAGGAGGCACATGCTTGGGGAGGACCCCCTCGGTGCGGATATATGTGTGCGGGCCTCGGTGCACATGCATTATGTATGCACCATTGCACACTGAAAGCCCTTGTAGGCAGAAAAAAACAAAGGTCACAAACTCTGACTGCAATAGGATGCCGCCCTGCTTCCTCGCAGGTCTGGCACCCCCGACTACAGCACCTCCACATTTGGATTGTGCTCCAGAGGAGCTTTGGGCCTGCCCCCCCCCCCCCATGACCCTGCCCTGCATATTTGGGGACACAGCAGAGAGTTAAATCCTAGAGATGGTGGGTAGCGGGACTGGAAGGACCAGTGGCAGAAGGGAGCAGTTTGTAGATGAGGGGACATAGACAAATGGTTAAGAAATGGAAGAGATAACATTATAAATCCCAGCAGCCACCTCTAGTGATTTATAGTAAGTATATATGTGTTACATGAGATCTCCCTTATGGTATAAGGATATCATATTGCACAGTTTGGGCCAACCTTTCAGCTTCACTTCAAGGTCCTTGAGCCCATACTGCACAAGATGACACTTATATACCATTAGAGATGTCTCGCATAGCTCTTTCAGACTGTGGACAGATTACTCTACCCTACCTGTCTGCAGCTGGAAAGAACAGTTTCAGTGGCCAAGTTCTCTCTGGTAGAGTATCCTCTGTCAGATCTGGGATTTCCCCAGTTGGGCAGTCACAGACCCACAGTGGTGAGATGGCCATTGCTAAGAGTGCTCTTCTCATCTGGAGCAAGACTAGACCAGTGGGGTGGAAGGGGTTTGTGAGGTAATCTTGAAGCTGCAGCTCACTTATTGCGAACTGGACCCAGGCCTGACCCATCCCCTTGTGGGCTGTGTGGGGTCGTAGGTTCAGTGTTCACAGAGATTGCCTGGTGCTCGCTCTCAGAGGGGTCATTCTCTAGCACCTTGAAAAAGGCATTGGTAGGCTCTTCTAAAGAAACCAGCCCTCGTTTTTGGACTGCTTGGTGAATTATAGACCAGTCTCTAACTTTCCCTTTCTGGGATAGGTTATTGAGAAAATAGTTGCTCTGCAGCTCGAGGTGCATCTCACAACCTTCGACATCTATGAGCCTCTCCAGTTGGGATTTTTTAATTTTTATTTATCACATACTTCGGAAACAACCTTTGAGCATGATGCTCATTTGCAAAGGTTCCATGTCACAGAACACAGAGTTACACCTTACACAGCTAATGACAGTGACAAAAACAGTCACTAATAGGAGGTAGTAACAGTAATCTCCCAGGAGTTAGGGTTACAGTCTGGCAATTGTCATAGAGCAGCCTGGAAAACAGGCATTGTGAAGCAAACTGTTTCAGTATAATGAAGGTGAGGGAGGACAGACAAGGGCTCAAGTGACAGCCACGGCCGGGGGGATAAGTGCTCGGTAATTAAAGGAGGAGAAAATGGGGGGTAGTGTTCTTGTTGGGGAGAGGAGCAGGAAGGAGGGGTGAACGAAGGATGATGGAATACCATATGGAAATATGTTGTCAGAGGGTGAGAGGAGGTGCCCTACCAGTGGGCAGAAGTGCATCAGTGAGAGGCAAGAAAAACTGGTGATTGAGTTAGCCAAGTCACCTTCCTACATGCACAGGTTCCCAGAGAGGCAAGGCGTTGATTCAGTTCAAGTATAAAAGTGAATTTAGGTCTAGGCAGTGTGGAAACTGCATTGGTCAGGGTGCATAATGACCTTCTCAGGGTTAGAGATAGAGGGGAATGGTCAATTTGCATTCTCCTCGATCTCTCCTCAGCATTTGACACTGTGGACCATGGTGTGTTGTAGTATCACCTTAGGGAGCTCTGTGGACTAGCCAGCAATGTCATCAGCTGGTTCAAGTCCTTTCATACAGGTAGGACACAGAGAGTGGTGATGGGAATTTTCTCCTCACTTCCGAAGCCTCTATCATGTGGAGTTTCTCAGGGCTCGATCCTCTCACCCATGTTGTTCGCGGTGTGTATACTTCCCCTGGGAGAGACCATCAGACATTACAGCATGGGGGTTCACTGCTATGTGGATGGCAGCCAGCTATATTTGTCATCTGCAGCTGGGGCACATGGCATGGCTGAGGCACTGAATTCATATCTGGCCAACATCCAGGATTGCATGTGCTGTAGCCAACTGAAGCTCAACCCAGGCAAGACAGAGGTGCTCGTGATTGAGCCTCGGCATTGGCAGGGTGCAGAGGCAGTAGGGGAGTTGACCAGTGCGATGCTTGGCTCCTCCCCACTTGCTGTCTCTGCCAAGGTGAAAAAATCTGGGGTCGTTTTGGATGATAGATTGATGCTTGAGGCTCAGATGTTGGTTGTCCGGAATGAATTCTACCATTTTAGGAATATCACCTGGATTAAAGCCCTAATCCTGATTGATTACTTGCCCTCACTAATGTATGCTTTTGTGACCTCCAGACTCTACTGTTGCAGTGCCCATTACTGCGGGGTAAATGGAGGGGTCCTGCATTACCTGCAGCTAGCGCAGAATGCGGCGGCCAGATTCCTGTTGGGTCTTCCAAGGTCCTGTCATGTGACCCTGGTCCTGTGTGATCTACATTGGCTGCCAGTGAGATGGAGATTCATCTTCAAGGTCAGTTTACTGACCTATAAAGCCCTATACAGACTGGGCCCTGGCTACCTGAGTAACCACCTGACTCTCCACCACACCCAGCACCTTCTCCACTCCTCTGAGGTGGACCTCCTAGCGGTTTCCATGGCTTGGCTCAAATCATCTGAGGATCAATTCAAGTGGCAGGACCGGCCCTGTGGAACTCGCTTCCAGGATCCTTGGGGGGGGGGGGGGTGCCTTGTTGGAGGCCTTTAATTGAGGCCTGAAGGCACACCTATTTAGAGAAGCCTTTGGAGTACAGTTAAGAAACCCTTACATCAGCTGCTGATAAGATGGTTTTAGATCGAATCCACAGTTTAACTATGTTATTTAATTGTAATTAATTGGGTTTCGTTTTTTACCAATAGAAAACACGTAGCGTAATTTGCCGTAATAAAGGAGTGTTTATTACGGCAAACACGCACCGGGTTTATTTATTTATTTTAGTCTTTGGTAACCAGGTAAGGCCCAGTAGGTACAAGTGCCTGTTTTCAGGGGCGACCTGGGAGCACTGGGCAGTTAAGTGACTTGCTCAGAGTCACACAGTATGCAAGTGGAGGTTGTGAGAATCAAACCCAGGTCTGGTCTGCTGGATGTACCAAGCTCATTCACAGCTCATTACTCTAACCTCTAGGCTATATGCCAGCCCTGCACATGCACCAGCACCAGTCGCTGTTCTTCCACATCCCCTGAGCCAACCTAACGCCCAGCCACCAGACTGTCACTCTGACTCGGCAATAAGTAAATTTTTTTTTTATATATGTAGTTTTTTTGCGGCTTTTCCCCCTGACCCCGGCAGACACACTCTGCCCCTTCCACCCCACCCCTGGCAATTGCCGCCGCCCCCTCCCATCTGTGCTTCCCATCTGACCTCCACCCGATAGGAGCAGAACTATGGGGGGGGCAGACAGCCACCCCCGGGAAGGGAGAGCTGCCATAAGCTACTTGATCCCGCTCCTTCCCTCCCCCCATGCCAGCACCCCAATGACCTGAGGTCATTCCTGAACCCGGGTCACCATCGTGGTGCGAGGTAAGGCGTCCAGCACCTCAGCACCACCAGGCCGGTGTAAGTACATTAAAAAAAAAAACAACAAACAGCTGGGATAAAAACAATTACTATTGCCTTCTACCAAATGAAAAAATAACCCTTCCTTCCAGCAGCCGCGTCCGACCCCTAACACTGCTGAAACCAAGTCAGACCACAGCTGCACGGAGAAAACTTCTCTTATTTAATTTATATAATTGCTGTGGCAAAAAAATGAAACCCAGCAATTATGTAAAATGAAAATATGGGGTGGGGTGTAAACTCGAATTTTACACACACACCCTCGGTGTTGGATGCCGAGATAAACCCCTTGAGCTTTGCTGTCGGGGTTTATGTGGCATCCAACACCTCAGGTGTGTGTAAAATTCTCATTAAACACACCGCCCCATACTTAATTCTATTTTGTATCATCTATTTTATTCATGTTTAAGAAGTTATGTAAGCATTTGTGAACATTGTTTTATGTTGTACTGATCTTACCTTGTACCGCACCCTGAGTCTCAGGGAATGGGTGCTTAACAAAGAACGTTTTACTGACTGACTTACTAAACTTCCAGAATAGGATGCAAAAGAGATGGTCTGAGAATTGTGTCCTGCTGATTCCATGATGAATCTCTTTGTATTGTCCTGCACCGCGATATCTGATGCTTTCTGCAGAATGGGCAGTTTAGTCCTGTGCCATGGACTGTCTCCCATGCATGTATTGATTACAGCCATAGCCACTACACCTCCCCATTCTATGCCCACTGATTGGCTGAGTGTCTGTCATACCTCCATACCATAGCCACATCCTATGACGAGCAATAGTAAGCACTGCTGTGGGGACACTATTGGGGAAATACTGGATATTCAGGCACACCACACAGTAAAACCTTCTGAAGTTTCTGAAGTACTGCATTAAACCTGCAGGGGCTTGTTCCCCCAAAGACCTTCCATAAACGTCATTGTTGTACAGTTCAGCTCTTGTTTTGAATGGCATTCTCATCAAAAACTGAAAAACAGTCTGTTAGACTCCACACAAAGATTGCTACCTTGTACAAAAGCTTGATCACAATTTGCTATTCTGATAATTGTGGTGTTGGGTGGGTGGGGCAGTGCGATGAATGATGCTTGTGTCTCTTACTCAGAATCCTGCTTTGATATTACACATTTTTCCTGTCTTATTTTGCAGGTAAACGGCAGTGATGGGATGTATAAATACGAGGAGATCGTCCTGGAAAGGGTGAGTCTAAAGTCGGCATTATTGATTGATTGATTCATTCATTCATCTAAGTGCATGGTGGTCTAGTTTGGAGACTATAGATAAAGGACTGGATCAGGTTCACTGACATTCTTAGCTTGTGACCAGCACAGGTGACACTGGCATCATTGTTCACCATCACATCAGAGAAATGGAAAGCATCCTCAGGGCATGCAGGCTTGTTAGTTTGTAACAGCAAATATGTGAAATGTGCAGTTCCAGTCATCATAGATCTGTCCAGGTTCACGTCAGCTGTGTTTATTTCAAGCGGGTATGATATTAGTACGTACATTAATGTTCACCGTAGAAAGCGACCCAGGCGGAGTTACAAATAACCCACGTTACCTGGGCTAATTTTCACCAGGGCCCTATATAACTCTAAAAGAGACATTTCTAACTAACAAAAAATATCCGTCTGTCACTTAACTGGAGCTCTTTAACAAATTAAGAGGTAAGAGCAAGAACACAGCTTATTAAAGGGGAACAGTCACCACAAAGGGTCTCACACTCAAGTGTACAGCTGGTCACAATGTGCGCAAAAACATTTTGGTTTACTTACTTTTTACTATAGTACAGTAGTCTGTATCAGACTAATTTTGTTTACTTCTAGGCTGACATTTTCTGTTGGTAGAAATTCCAGAATCCCCTGCTGCTGACATCAGAGCAGTAGGAGCTTCAACAGCCTGTAGTGCATGTTAAGAGTTTATTTAAAGGGACACTGTCAACCCCATTTGCATCATATTATTTCTAGTTAAAAACCCAAATTTTATGATTGCTTATCTTCTGTAAAATTCACTGATGTTGCTGGTTGGATTATCTACCTCCTTGCTTAGTAGAACTGAAATGCATGGAGATCACGGGATGCAGCCAACCCGTTAGTGCCTTTCTCCATGCACTCCCGCTTGCTCCTCTCTCATTATAAAAAAAAAACAAAAAACGAACTTACACTCTGATAACTTGGTCCGGTGCATCTGTGTAACAAGCGGCAACTACTAGTAATCTCCCAGGCATACCTCTCAACCTCCTGCCTCATAAATCAGGGACAAGGCTTAAAAAAATCAGGGACAAATGACCAAAATCAGGGACACATCTTCAAAATTAGAGCTATCCACCCAGAAAGCGGCTAGAATATGGGGCTTCATGCAAAATGCATTTTCTATGAAGAACAAGTCTGTAACTTTAATGCTTGACTTTATTTTTTGCTTACAGTCCCCACTGTTTAGCCACAAAACACAAATTTTAGGAGGGACAGAGTAAAATTTTGAGGCAAAATCAGGGACGTCCCTGAAAATCAGGGACACTTGAGAGGTATGTCTCCAGGTTCAATTTTGGTGGCCGAGTTGAAAAATGGAGGCTGAAATGCGACCCACACTACCTCACCACACACTGCCAAGTACTCTGGAGAAAGTGACCAAGAAATCAAAGGCCCAGGCTCACTCGGCTCAATCGCAGGCCGCGGCGCGCCAGCAGCAAACCCCACTAACCCTGGAGCTCTTTCGGGAGGAGTTGCGACCTTTTAAAGAAGAGCTACACTCGCTGGCTACTGATTTTAAAAGTTTGTCCGGAGCCTTGGAAGATCTGACATGGCGCACCAGCGATAACGAAGCCAGGATCGTGTCAGTGGAAAAGAGAATTGCAGTGTTTGACCCGGCAATGGCGGCTACGAGGCATCGGATTGCTAAATTAGAGGCAAAGGTCAAGGATCTTGAAGGAAGGAGCCGACAAAACAATTTAATTCTGATTGGGCTCCCTGAGAAGGAAGAGGGAGATAATCCAGTGGTATTTGTGCAAAAGTTCCTAGCTAAGTTGGCCGGCCCATCACCCTTTGACTCAGGGTACACAATTGAGCGTGCTCACAGGGCACTAAGGCCCATGCCTCCCCCTGGGGCTTCTCCACATTTTCTCCTATTTTTAAATTTATGAACTATCAAGAGCGACAACATGTCCTAGTAAAGGTGAAGGAATTAAAAGAAGTCTGATGGGAAGGGAACCTGCTTCGAGTGGCCCATGATCTTCCTCTGTCAGTCAGACAAAAAAGATCCTCCTACCATGCCATCGTAACTAAACTCATAGCGGCTAACATTAGGTTCCGCATGGGATATCCTGCCCAATTTCAAGTTTTGGTTGCCGGGTCCTGGGTGTCCTTCAGTGATCCAAAAGCAGCAGAAGATTCTTTGAAGGTATCATTCCCTGAATTATTTAAGGACCGCCGAAGAGCCAGTGAATTCAGCTATGGGGACTCATTTTTTCTCAGCGGACTGGGATCTATTGTTTTGATGCCGCTTTGATGTTAATTTAGGCTGCTGGTTGAGAGACGTGGAGGCCATCCTCCTGAGGGGGGTTTGCAGCAGTACACTTGGGCCAGTAAAGCAGCTCCAGGACATCAAGTATCTAACTCTCTCTCCATGCATGGGCTATGCAGCGGTAATTTGGACGATTTGACTCCTTGGGACAGTAAGGCCTTCACTAAGGCTAACCAGAGTGTTGTTTTGACTGTTCTGTGTAGCTCGGGAGTGCTTGCTCGGTTGGACTTCATTCTGCAAGTGAACGCTCGTCCTCGGCCCAGGGAATACCAGATTTATGACTTGTTAATTAGGCTTGTTAGATTTTTTTTAATACGCTTTGGTGCAAAACTCGTTTCCTTGCTGGACCCTAAGAACTTTTGCTTTACAACAGTACTTTTCCTGAATCCATCTTGATGGGCCTATGTTTTGTTTTTTTGTTTTTTAAAGGGGACAGCTCTGCTCAGACTTTGGGTCTTTCCAGTATGTGTCACCTTTAGTTGCTCACAGTTAGCTAATTAGGTTGTAAGTTGAGGCATGATTTAATTTTTGCTGGGAGGTTAGTTGTGTAGGCTCTTCAGTTGGGAGAGCTGAGGGGAAATACCCCTTATATTTAAAAACATTTTTTTTTTTACATATCTGTGCAGAGGTCCAAGTAATTTGGTTCAGGATGTTTGGGGAAGGGAGATGCAGAGGGCGGAGGTTGGTTAATTATGGGAAGGTGTGTTATGTACTGTAAGGATGTGCGGGGAGGGGGGTTAATTCTTGTTGTTGGGGTGTAAGGGAGGGGTCATGTTGCTGTTACTGGGGTTTGTGTATTTTGGGGAGTGTAGGGGAGGAGGGGAAGGAGACCCAGCTTGGCACTGTGGGACTTCTTTTGGGGGTAATGTTTGGCTGATCAACTTATGTTTGATTCAGTTTCTAATAGAGTGTCATGTTGGGTGCTAGAAGAATACTTTCTTGGAATGTTCGTGGAGTGAAAATTAAATCCAAAAGATATCAGGTATTCAGACATCTCAGGCTACTTAAAGGGGATGTTGCATTTCTCCGAGAAATACATCTTTTAGAAGCCGAGGGGAACCTACTTCGTGGGCAGTATGTGGGGCAAGTCTTCAATGCAGGGGATAGTACCCAAAGTAGGGGTGTGGCCATTTTAGTGGCCAGAGGAACTTCGTTTACTAGTGAGCAGATTCTGGGGGATTCACAAGATGGGTATATCTTTGTGAAGGGGATTTTGGACAGGCGGACTGTAATATTAGGTAGTGTATACAGCCCAAACGCTGACACACCCCAGTTTTTCACCGATCTCCTAAAGGTACAGTCACCCTTTTCCACTATCCCAGTCATTTTGGGGGGGTGGGATTGGAACCTTCCTTTTCCCCTGATCTTGACAAATCAGGAGTGCAAAAAAAAGGCCTCTTCCCAGCCCAAAGATCTCTCCGGGAATTGGGGAACCATTTGGGATTCTGTGATCCGTGGCAGATCCTGCACCCCACTCTAAGGGAATTTACCAATTTACCTTCAGGTCGGGGGTACATGGATCCATGTACAGGATAGACTATTTTTTTATTAGTCACTTGTTGCTAGGTGGCCTAATAGACTCTAAAATTATTCCTGGGGTGATATCTGACCACTCTACAGTGGAATGTTGCCTGTCTTTTGCTGCAGATAATCCCAAAGAGTCGATGTAGAAGTTGAATAATCAGCTTCTCAAAGAAGAGCAAACTGTAGACATTATAAACAAAGAAATTATTGAATATACTAAGGTGAACACAAATTCCACACAGAGACCAGATTTGGAATGGGGAGCCTTAAAATGCAACCTATGTGGATTTTTTATTAAAGTAGCATCCCAGAGAAAAAGGGTGAGGGACCATAAAGCAATCCCCCTATTGACTAGAACACGTAATATAGAAGCCACATTGTCCCCCAACACTACGGAAGCTGTTCACTCCACACTAATAGGGCTCAGGGATGAATATTCCCGCCTTTTGAGTGAGAAGGTGGAATACGCAATACTGAAAATGGGTACAAGGTACATAGATCGGGGGAGAAAACGGGGTATCTCCTTGCTTTAAGGCGTAGGAAAGCGGAAGCCTCCAAAGTGATTCAGAGTATAAGATCCCAGGCAAATGGGTCTCTTTGCCTCTCCCCTAAAGACATAACAGAGGAATTTGCTAATTATTATAAAGCGTTATACAGCCCCATTCGTAATCTCCCAGGAAAAAGAGGTGGTGCAGAATTCTCTCGGTGCTATCCCTCTTCCCTCCCTTATTCACGAGCAACAAGAGTTATCGGTCACCCTGATTTCAGAAGCAGAGATCCAGGCAGCCATAACTTCTTTGGTTTCTGATAAGGCTCCCCTAATTTTTACGAAGTTTTTGCGGAAAGTCTGACTCCTTGGTTCAGTCGGCTATTTGACTGGGTGTTAAGTAACACTCCTCTGGATCCCTCACTACTGGAGGCACTAATTATCATGCTACCCAAGCCTGGTAAGGATCCGGAAAATGTTAGTAGTTATAGACCCATATCATTACCAAATTGTGATATCAAAATGCTGGCAAAAGTTATTGCAAACAGGTTAAGAAAAGTTCTGCCTTACATTATCCACCCGGATCAGGTGGGATTCATGGAAGGCAGGCATTCGGCCGATCACTTCCGTAAACTTGCGCACATTTTTTCGGCATTCAGGGATTCCGATATCCCGGTAGGTTTTGCTTTCCCTGGATGCAGAGAAAGCGTTTGATAGAGTGAACTGGCAGTTTTTATTTTTAACTATGCACTGATTTGGTTTCCCCTCCAATTTTATCCAGTGGGTCTCCTCTCTTTACCAGCATCCCCACGCCAGTATATACTGTAATGGGGTGTTCTCAGGCTTGTTTCTCCTATTTTCCGGTACCAGGCAGGGATGCCCCCTTTCTCCCCTTTTGTTCAATATTTACCTTGAACCATTGTTGACAAAAATACGGGAGCATGCAGAGGTTAGATGTGTCTGGGCAGGACTACAGGAGTTCAAGCTCTCGGCACATGCCAATGATGTCCTTCTCCAGCTGGTAGACCCGGTCCAGACTTTCCCAGTAGTTTTTTCCCTGATAACAGAGTTCGGGGTTGTATCTAACTATAAGGTAAATTTAGGGAAAACTACTGTTTTTCCACTCAATCATAGGCTTACCAAACATGAAATAGAACCCCTTGGTGTGCAGTGGAGTCCCCAAAATCTTAAGTATTTAGGGTTAATGTTAGCTAAAATGGGATTTGTTGATGAGAAAGTTAAATTTAGATCCCCTCTTTCTCACCATTCAACAAGATCTTAAGAGATGGCAATCACTTCCAATTTCACTTTGAGGCGCATTAATATTATTAAAATGAATATATTGCCTAGATTATTTTACCCCCTTAGTATGCTTAACTTCTGGATCCCATTAAGTTGGTTTAATAAGGTACACGCCATTATTTCCTCCTTTATCTGGCTTGGGAAACGTCCTAGACGTGCTTATAGAAAGTTGGCTGCCTCCACATTTAGTGGGGGGTTTAAACTTCCCCACCTTGGCCTGTATTTCTGAGCCAGTGAGGCGGTCAAATTTCTGAGATGGCTGGGGGGAGCTGTGGAGCCCGAGCTAAGCAGCAGCAGATTCTCTGAGCTCCTGATAGAACTCTTACAAATTGCTTCAAACTATATTTAAAAGTTGAATAACTACATTATTAGCAACAGAATCGGAAAGAGCAGCCTTGAAATACTTAGAATGGGCAACCCAAAGAAAGAAAAGCAACAAAGCGGTCTGGACAGGAGCAAAGGAGCCGGAGGGGCCTCGCGATCGCAACTTGTTCAGCAGGCCAACACTGAGATCGAACCCCAGGAAACTATTGCCTGCCTGGGGCACAAGCTTCAGAATTTAATCGCCTCGGTATCCACCCTAAACCAAAAGGTGGATGACTTCAACGGACGAGTACTGGTGGTTGAGAATGCGGTGGATGGGCCAAAAAAAAGACCTACAGGAGGTCCGCCGACAAATGAATTCAAACACCACCACCACTAACACCCTCGTGGTTAAAGAAAACCAGCACCTTCGTGCCCGCCTGGAGGCCTTGGAGAACCAAGCTTGCTCTGGGAACATTAGAATTCTTGGCCTCCCAGAAGTTATCGAAGGGGATCACCCCACAATGTACATCCAAGAATGGCTCTCAGATAAGCTTGTCCCTGAAGGCGACAATGTCACTTGGGAAATTCAAAAAGTCTACAGGGTCAATCCCAGAGGCCGATCCTAGAATTCGGAGGAAACCCGTACAGTTATGGTAGTCACTTCGGGAGTGGGAATTCGTGACCATATTCTTCATCTTGCACGGAAAGCGAGCCCTCTCATGCAAGATGAAAACCAGGTTCTCCTTTTTCCTGACATTAGTTATTCCACCCGTCAGAGAAGAAAGCGATTTGATGGAGTGCGACAGTCGTTGAGGGATATGGGCATCTTGCACACCATGATTTTTCCAGCATGGCTCAGAATTACCCACCAAGGGAAGTTGTTTTATTTTCGGACCTTGTGGATGCCGGTAAATGGGTTACAAAAATGACTACAACTTCTAGGAGTCGTGGTGATGCCGCTGCAAGGGATGACTCGGAGGGGGACACTTGACCGCGTGGCCTTAGCGATAGGTCATGTACACGTTCCCTGTGGCTGACAAGCTAAGTGACTCTAAATTACAGATGGTTCTTTGCTGGTTGTTATATTTTCTTTAAGGTTTTTACTTAAAGCCTGAGTGATGTTAAAATTTAGATGTCTGTTTAGATACTGTTTGAGACCAC
The DNA here is from genome assembly GCA_016271365.2 of Neoceratodus forsteri. Lineage (NCBI taxonomy): Eukaryota > Metazoa > Chordata > Ceratodontiformes > Ceratodontidae > Neoceratodus > Neoceratodus forsteri. The sequence continues at coordinate 548,285,461 of JADMNL010000023.1, forward strand.
AATATATCAATATATATATATATATATATATATATATATATAGGCATTGTGTGCAAGTCGAATCTTTCTCTTGGTTTACTGTAAGGGGGAGGTTGCTCATGGATTTAAATTTAGAGTTAAAATTTAACTACTGGAACAGTAATATAACAAGGATCTTCAAAATCCTGTTCTGATGTTTAAAATGAGTTATTGACGTAATCTGCTGCTAGATACTTAAATTAGAAAAGTTATTATTGCATTAAGGTGACATGCATGGCACCCTAAGTCCTCTAGGGGGACTTGTTTCCTTTAATTAGGCTGGACACTGATGGACAATCCTGTTATTCTTGGCGAGCCATGTTGCTCATGGGCTCATCCACACAGCATATCTGGGACTTTTTGCTCTGTTTAATTAATATGCAACCCTCCAGTGATGTACCACAATATAGTGGATGCAAACTTTAAATATCCTGTATCTCGGGATTAATCTCCCCAATGGTTTGTTATTCATACATGGTCTGTTCACTCTATGCGATGATATATATTGCCAAGATATACGATATAAAATTAAAAATAAAGTTAAAAAAAATGTATCTGAGATGGCTCACCCCCCAAGAAGAGATTGCCTCCTGCTCCTATGTACTGGACTGGTTGAAGTTGGAGAGAAAGCAGATTTCAGAGGCTAATATTTCCCCCGAGGCCATGTTGTATGTCACTGCGAAGGTTCTCCCTCCTACTCTTGCCAATTCCCCAATTGCCTCTTCATTTCAAATACATGAACAGTTATGTGCCTTCCTAAGATCTAACAACACTAGGGATCCCAGATAGCCTGTGGGGGCAATCCTAACCTTAAAATAGGAGGGCAACTCATTTCTGGAGGGTGGCTGCCCAATATTAGAGGGTCCAAGATAATAGACTTCTTCCCAGGAGGAGCTTGCATAGACTTGAGAGAGATTATGGCTCCATTTAAGTTGGATAAATCTCAGATTTTTAAAGTTTTCCAGTTATGTCACCTTCTAATACGTTTCCCAAAGGATCTGAATGTAGACCCAGAAATGTATGATTGGTTTGGTCCGATGGTGAACTTAACCAGTAGTCCCCATGGTATTTCCAGAGTATATTCACTTTTTCGTGGAAAAGCTTTGGATCCACAATGTAGTATCCCCTGGGCCTGGTCGGATCACTTCCTCAGCCTGCTTGAAAGATAGGAACACATCTGGAAAGCTACTTTCACATACATTCCTGCAAGACAGACTGAGGCTTACCCAATACCAGATCTTAAATGATATGTATTGGACTCCCATCAAACTTCAGAAATTGGGAAGATCCCCTGATGCCCTCTGTAACAGATGCAGGAAGCAGGAGGGTGCCCTCAAGCATATTTTTTGGCACTGCCCGGAAATTAGCAAACTATGGAACCAGATTAAGCTTAGGGCAGATCCCTTGTTAGGTATAGAGGATCTGTTTACCCCTGAGATATATTTATTAGGAGATTTTTCCTGGATTCCTGTATGGATCCGAAGGTATCAAATGGCCCTTCTATCCTTAACATTGAAGAAACTGGTGCTCCGTCACTGGCTGGATGGGCAGGCCATATCATATCTGGAATGGTTAAATGATCTTTTGTTTAATCTCTGGGTTGAGCAAATGAAAGCTAACCTTTGGGGCTCAGGGTCGAAATACAAGGGAGTCTGGGATAGTTTTCTGGTACTTAATATAGATTTACCTCCATTATTCCACCACTACACTTGTCAGTTGCCCTCCCCCCCTTAGGGGGTGAGAGTTTCCCAAGTAGTAGGGAAGATGAAAGGAAATCTTCTGTTACCTCCTTTTCTGTGTTTTTCTTGTTTTATTTAGCAGCCAGGCTGGGGGGAGGTTGGGTTAGGGAGGGAGGAAGGGGGCCTGGCATGGGTTGAGTGTCAGTTTCTACCTTTGTATATGTATGGATACCATGTCAGGGCATGTTATTGTAAAAATTAATAAACTTGAATAAAAAAAAAAAAATTGAAATGCATGCTAATGTATAGTTATACCCAACCCTGTTTCGTTTCAAATCCTTGATCTACTCCTATTGCGTATTTTCTGAACATTAGAAACCCCTCCAGACAGTGCAGCCACTCGTGATGCAATAGTCTTCTCTAATCCCAAGGCATAAGTAGTGGCTAAACTGCATTGGAGGTGTTCCAAAGTCCAGGAAAGATGCAGTGGAAGTTGATCAAGGAATGTAAACAAACATGTTTATGTGTGGTTTCCACTTTTTTTTTTTTACTTTCTTTTTATCCCCTCCTATCACCCCGTTGTTCCACTTCCTCTGCCTCGCTCATGCTACCCACCCCGGCACACTGAGTCTGCCCCTAGAGTGCCCATAGGTGACTCCTACCTTTCCTCCCGTCTTTCGTGGAGCACCTGGCACAGCAGGGTCTGCCCATGGTTCCAGGACTGGGCAGCTGGAGCGGCCATCATCTAGGCCCGCCGAGGTTGGTTTCCATTTTTCTGTGCTTCCCATCCCCCCCCATCCCTGAGGATGTCGGCTCGTCAGCATGCCTGCCAAGTGCCTACCAACGTCCTCCCCTCCCTGACTCCAGCCCTTCTGAAGCCACCAGTGCCCCTTGAGAGCCGGTGCTCCCACCGGCCCCCAGGGATGTCGGGTGCATACAGTACCTCTGGTAACCCACCCCAAGGAGAGAGCATCTGTTGGGACGCTCAGTCTCCTTTCCTGACTTGATCCGTACCCAGAACCCGGGTCGCCCGGCGTGGTGCTGAGTGTGCGTGCCCAGCCCAACCCTCAGCGCCACTGGGCCGGCTGTTTTCCACTTTTTTAGAAGGAAAAATATAGGGAGAATCAAACTACCAGCTACATCAGGAGTCTGTACAGAATGTGAAGAGCCATAACGTGTTTTTTAAACTAAGGACTCTTTGAGGCCTAAGTGGGTTGACAATGTCCCTTTAAGCTCTGATCTTTTGTTTTTTTTTGGTGGTCCAGCTGTCCTCCCAGGGCTAAGTACAGTCACAACGGACTGTGCTTAGTCCCTGGAGAAAAGCTGAACCAGAAAACATTTAATCAGAGAGTATAAAAACTTATAAAATAGCAAGAAAAAATCTAGACATTTCATTGGCTGAGAGATATCAGCTGGTGGTACATTATATCCCTATGAACACATGGAAGGCTGCTGAAATTCACCCCCCCCAAAAAAAAATAGCTTCTTACTGAACAATATCACTAAGCCTCAAAACAAAATAAAAAAACAGCAGCCGCTATATAGAAAATTCTTCCTTTACTACTGCATTTTTTCAAACTAAATTCCTGCAAACTAAATGCCACCTTCTCACAAACAAAGTACACTGCCATCAACATAGCACCTTAACAAACATTTCCCTACTATTTTGAAAAAGCATTCTTATTATTCAGACTTAAAGGAAAGCTGTCCAAAACGTGGGCTTCCGTCCCCGGACAGCTTACCCTCTGGTTTCGATTTTAACAGCAAGAGCGGCATTTTTCTCGCACCGCAACTTGCTGTATTTTAATTTTAAAAACTCTGGAACCCAGATGTATTGAAGCAAGTGGTGTGTTGCCGCACCTTTTCAGCAAATGAAGCGTCCCCTGCCTCTTCCATACTTCCGGGTTCCGGAGTTTTTTAAATTTAAATACAGCAAGTTGCTGCACGATAAAAATGCCACTCTTGCTGTTAAAATCTAAACCGGAGGGTAAGCTGGCCTGGGGCGGAGCCCACGTTTTGGACAGCTTTCCTTTAAAGGAACCTGTGTGGCATCTGCCTGAAACAAACCTTGTCTGCATTGAATCTCCTGCTAACACTTCGCTCCAGCACCGCAGGGAATCCCACACTGACTTTTTACACTTGACCATTTTTTGCCACAATTTAAAACGTGACACAACACATTCTGTTTTCATGTTGAGCTGCTGGCCCACAGTGGAGCTGCGCTACATGGTGGGGGCAGCACAGCTATCAGGTGACTAGTGTGGCTCCAGCCGCAAGTCAGACTTCTGCTCCTGAGCTCCCCGGCCCACTTTTGGAGTTTGTGGGGCCAAGACAGCCTAAACCCAGTGCTCCTGCACATTACACAGGAAACTTATAGTTAAGATGCAGCTTCTGCCATGACCGACAGTGCCCGCTCCTCTCCTTCCAGTCACGCCCCCCCCCCGTTCTCCAGTTTCATTCTGCTGATTTCTATACTTCTATCCTTACCTCCAGTCGGCATGGGAGTGGGGAGCATCCCACGACAGATCAACTGAATCCGGTCCGATCATGTTGCTGGGGACTGATCAAGTACTACTCAAATGAGGGGGAGGGAGCTATCCAGCAAGTGAAGTGGGAGAGGGGGATAGTTCCTTCTGTGCTGTACTTCACAACTGTGGGAGTGGTACTATCACTCCCACAAATACTCCAGCATAAATCAGGAGACAAGCAGTGGTCTTCGGGGGCCATTTCAAGTGGTACTGTGCACTGCAGAGCAGGGGGAAGTGATCTCAAGCAGAAAACAAGCAGAGCTCTGCAGAATGGGTGGGAGGGCTCTTTAAACACACATTTTAATCAGGTCTCGGATCTCAACAGTAAAAGGCTCAGTGCACTACATTAAAGGAGAGAGAAATGTCACACAAGGCACCATAAAGATGTTTTAAAAAAAAAACTTATTTTCACAACAAAAACGTTTTTTTATTTTTATAATCAGAACAACCCATTTTCTAAATTTTCAACAACATGAGCCATTTTATGTGTGATAAGTAACTCCAAGGTGTGTATTAAAAGATTTTATAAAATGGCAAGAAAAAATCTAGAAATCTCATTGGCCAAGAGACATCAGCTGACTGTACATTAAATCTCTTTATACGCTCAGTCATCCTGGTCCTAAACCACATCACACAATGAACAAATCAGTCCTCCTACAGCCAGAACTATCTTCCATCAGGCCCCCTGCAACCAGAACTGGTCTTCCATCACAAACATGGCTGCTACCTTTACACTGTAAAATCCTTCAACTGGGCCCTAAAAATTAAACTACCTTAAATAAAAAATAAAACAAATTAATTAAATGTTGTTTCCCTGATCATCACACTTTCTTTACACACATAAACAAATTAGAAACATTAAGTATTGTTTATAGTTTTCATTACAACTGTTTCTTTACTAACAGTGAAAAATCCCCCTTCTGTCTTTACCTGCTCATCTGTGAAATCTCTTCTGCTTACTCTGACAGTGAGATAATTGAGTCTGTGGCTCTAAAACAGGCCTTCGTTATCTGTGTGTACAGAATGTCAGGAGAGTAACAGTCTACAAGTGGAATAGAGCAGAATTTTGAATCCCTGTATTCCATGGTAAACATTCCATGATAAGCATTCTATGTCTTGAATGTGGGGAAAAATAGAAAACAAAAAGAAAAAAATTACTCACCTTAGTAATTATGTTTCTTCTAATGGAGTCTTGCTGTATTCTGACTATTGCAGTTAGCCCCAGCACTCAAACTGCCCCAGACAGAAGAGGGTTAATTTTCTATGCAGAGCATAGTATGTTGCGCTCGAGCTCTGTTCAGACCTCTGTCTGCTGCACTTAGAGGCACAACCGTCAGATTCTTACGAGCTAATACTAACTACTATGTGGAAATTGTAAAATTTTTACTAGCCAAATGGCAACCAAATATTTTGGATCCCCAAAAGACTCAGGTCAAGAAATCTAAAATCAAAAAACAGGTAGTGAACAACTTAAGACTGTTAAATTAATAATATAACCCACTCTCCTCTCTAAAAGGAGGGAGTGCCCAAATGCACCCCTGGGGTGCAACACTGCACCTGCCAGCCCACTTCCCAAAAACAGGTTCTGAGAGGGGAGGCAGGGAAGGAGGTCAGAATACAGCAAGACTCCATTAGAAGAAACATAATTACTAAGGTGAGTAATTTTTTCTTCAAACCACATGAAGTCTTGCTGTATTCTGACTATTGCAGACTACCAAGCAGTACCTCCATGGAGGAGGGAATCGAACCTACCTTGGGAATAGGCTCTGCAGTACTGCTGTACCAAACCGAGCATCACTCCTAGCCTGGATGTCCAGGGAGTAATGTTTGGCAAATGTATGGACTGTTTTCCAGGTGGCTGCTTTACATATCTCTAGCAAAGGAATATCCCTGGCCGCAGCCAGGGAAGCAGCTGTACCTCTAGTCGAATGAGCCCTCAGACCTGAGGGAGGTATTTTGCCTAGCTTCTCATAGCAGAATTGAATACAAGAGACAATCCACCTGGCAATAGTTTTCTTAGTGGCAGGTTTGCCCTTCCCCATAAGTGAGAAACAACTGGAGGGAGTCAAACCTGTGAGCCTTAGTACGCTCAGTGTAGTAACTAAGGGCTCTTTTAACATCCAAACTGTGTAAGCTTCTTTGTCCTGAAGAAGAATGATCAGTGAAGAACACAGGGAGAGACATTGATTGGTTCAGATGAAAATCTGAAACCACTTTAGGTAAAAACCTCCTGTTAGTTCTAAGGACCACCTTATCTCTATGGAATGAGATAAAATCAGGCTCCACTGACAGAACTTGCAATTCACTGATAAGCCTGGCAGAGGTAATAGCTACCAGGAACACAGTTTTCCAAGTCAGGTACTTAAGCTCTGCTGAAGACAAAGGCTCAAAAGGGGGTTGCATAAATTGAGCAATGCAAACATTAAGATCCCAAGCAGAGGTAGGATCCCTAAAGGGGGGATAGGTATGAAGCAATCCCTTGAAAAATTTACAGAATGCAGGGGGAGATGACAGTGAGGAAGGCTTTCCCACTGACAGAAAAGCAGAAACAGCTGACAAATATACTTTGAGAGTAGCTGGTCTGAGGCCTAGGCCATTAAGATGAACCATATAATCCAGAACTGTAGACAATTCAGTAGTGTCTGGGGATATATGCTTCTTGGAACACCAAATGCTGAATCTTTTCCATTTGGAGTTATAAGTTTTTCTGGTGGCAGGCTTTCGAGAGGCTTTGAGAATATCCAGAACCCCTTGGGACAGATGCAAATCTGCATACTCTAACCCTTCAAGAGCCATGCCTTGAGATTGAGAGACCGAAGATTGGGGTACTAAATCCTTCCCTGGGACGAGGTTAACAGGTTGTAATTCCTGGGAAGAGACAGGGGAAGATGGACTACTAGGGACAGCAACAGGGGGTACCAAGGCTGCCTGGCCCAGTCTAGAGCAATCAGAATCACTTTGCAGGGTTGTGACCTTATTTGACCAGAACCTTGAACAGTAGAGGAAAAGGAGGGAAGGCATATAGAAATTTCCCCTCTCAGTTCAAGATCAGAGCATCCAGAGGGACTGAGCCCAAGACTGGGGGTCTGCAACAAAACAGAGGAAGTTGGTGATTGTCTGGGTCTGCAAAGAGATCTATCTCTGGAGTGCCCCACCTTGAAAAATCAGTTTTAACACCGGAGGGTCCAGGGACCATTCGTGATGGCCCTGGGAGATCCTGCTCAATGCATCTGCTAGCACATTGTCCTTCCCTGGAAGGTGGACTGCTATCAGATAGGTCTGCAGAGAATAAGCTAGGGACCACAATTTCATGGCTTCCATGCACAAGGCCGTGGACCGAGTGCCTCCCTGCTTGTTGATGTACCACATGGTGGTGGTGGTGTTCTCTGTCCTGACCTGAACCACTTTGTTCTGCACTGACTGAGAGAAAGCTTGCAAGGCCAGAAAGACCGCCCTGAGTTCCAAGAGATTGATATGAAGAAGGGATTCCTGAGGGGAACACAGTCCCTGGGCTGTGAGAGCCCCCAGATGGGCTCTCCCCACCCCAATAGAGAAGCATCCGTGGTTAAGACCACAGAGTGAGACTGAGTGACGATTGGGACTCCTTGTCTGAGTTTGCCTTGATCCTGCCACCATTGGAGAGTCTGGATCAGAGTCTGAGTCACTGGAACTAGTTTGGTTAGAGAATCTTTCTTCTGAGACCAAAAGGCCCTCAGGTGAAACTGAATGTCCCTCATCTGAAATCTGGCCCCTTGGACCACTGCTGCAGAAGCTGTCATGTGACCCAGAAGTTGAAGGAAGTGCCTTGCTGGCCGAGAGACCATCTCTACAATAGCCCTTGCCCTTCCCAGGGGAAGAAAAGCTCTTGCTTTGACTGTATCCAACTCTGCACCTGTGAAGGTGAGGAGCTGTACAGGCTCGAGAACTGACTTGGGAAGATTGAGAAGGAAACCTAGGGAAGTGAGCACTTGCTGAGTCACTAGCAGGTCTGACTTGACTTGGTCTGGGGACTGACCCACAATGAGTCAGTCGTCCAGGTATGGAAATATGGAAATATTCTTCCTTTTTAAAAAGGCTACTACTACTGCTAGGCATTTTGTGAATACCCTTGGAGCCGATATCAGGCCGAAGGGCATAGCTTTGAACTGATAATGGCCTGAAGGCAATTCAAACCTGAGGTACTTTCTGTGGGAGCACCTGATGGGAATGTGAAAGTAGGCATCTTTTAAGTGCAGGGAGGCTAGCCAGTCCCCTGGCCTTAGAGATGGAAGGATTATTCCCAGAGTCACCATTTTGAATTTTGGTTTTAAAAGATGTTTGTTCAGGTATCTTAAGTCTAGGATGGGTCGCCACTCCCGTGTCTTTTTTGGGGTAAGGAAGTACCTGGAGTACAGACCTTTGGCCCTGTGCAATGTAGGAACTCTCTCTATGGCCTTTAGAGCCAGTAGAGATGAAACCTCTGCCTCTTAGGCAATGGTTTTGGAGATGCTTGCAGGTAGAAAAGATCTGGCCCTCAGTTTTGGAAATTTCTTGAAGCTGAGAACCAACCCCTGGCTTACCACCTCCAGGACCCAAACAGACATCCAGTCCTGGATGAAGTAAGCCAGCCTGCCTCCTACAGGAATGGGGAGTCGACCCAGGCTGACACATCAGGGTGTCTGCTTGGCAGGAGCCCTAACTTGAGGGGTGGATGCAGCCCTGCTCATCCCCCTTCTGCCTCTCCCTCTGAAGAACCCCCTCTGAGGAAAAGGAGAAGAGGCCTGTGCTTGGTAGAAAGGCCTATGAAAAGGCCTGCCCCTGCCCCTAGCTTGCCGCCTTTGAGGAGTTGCCTGCCTTTCCTTGGCCTGTGCACTCCTGTAGTTGGTCCTACACTCATCCATCTTTTTCATGTAATCCTCTGTCTGCTCCCCAAACAGAGAATTACCCACCGCAGGGAAATCCATGGCCTTAGCCTGGGTGTCCTGTGAGAGACTAGTACATCTGAGCCAAGTCATTCTCCAAAGAGCCACAGATGTAGCCATGACTCTAGATGACACATCATTGGAGTCCACAGCAGCATGGAACTGTACTTTAGATGCCTCAGTCCCATCAGCAGCCACCCCCTCCAGCTCCGAGGCTAGCTGGGGGGAGGTCTGCTTAGCCAGTGTCAGTACAGTTTCCCACCTGGACGTCTGGTACCTGGCTGCATAGGCCATATAATTAGCCTGCCTGAGTCCCAAGGCAGATGCCGTGTACTGTTTCTTTGCTATGGCATCCAGCTTCCTGTAGTCTTTCTCTGGGGGTGTGAAGCCAAGGGTATATTAGCCTTATCACAGGCTGCAGCCTGCACAACCCCAACATGGCTGCATTGTTGATACAAGTACTCTGTACCTGAACCTGAAAAAGTGTACATTTTGCCCATCCTTCTGTCGACAGGAGGTACAGAATTTGGAGTTTTTAAAATCTTTTGTGTCTGTTTCCCAAAAGACTTATGAAGGGGAATAGATAGTATCTTGGACTCTGGGATGTCCATCATCTACACATAATCAGGTTCCTCCATGGCTTCCTCCACAGGGAGCTGGAGGGTTTCTGCCACTTTCCTGTAAAACGTGTAGTGGGAAGGTGACTCAGAAAGCCTAGGAGGGAAAACACCAGAAGGCTTGTCTGGGGAGGTGTCCGGTTCAATGGGCTCATCCCGACCTTCCCCACCATCGTCATCATCGTCATCATAATCTTCATCCCCCTCTAAATCCGCTTCATAAAAATCTTCAAAGGCATAACCTTGAACCGGAGGAACCGACCGAACCGAGCGCCTGCCAGAAGGCGCCGGATCAGACGGAACCGGGCGAAGCAATTCTGCAATCCTTATCGCTTTGGCAATCTCTTCGGCGGTCAGAAAATGGGTCTCTGGATCCGAACCGGCTGATTTTTCTTTTCTTTGTCTTTTTGTAGGAGAACCGATCCCTCAGGAGCTAGGGTTGCCACCTATCCGGTTTTTGACTGGATAATCCGTTTTTTAGGGTCCTTATCCGGTCATCTGGTTTTGATTAAATGCAATCCGGTTTTTGGGCCATTTTGAGTGCTCATATACTCTTAAAACTAATTTATCAAGTCACCCACTGTTTTGGCTGCATTGCATGTCCAGGTTACAAAGAACTTCTGATGTCACAGTCATTCAGACCTGCCTTTGTTTGTAAAACCAGACTGCCTCAGAGGTGTAAAGTATGGCCATTAAGATGGTTAACAGTAAATTAACCTAATCTTTTCCACTCTGAATTTTAAGTATGGTCGTTTACTGCTATGACAGGAAACGGCTTTTACACCTTTATGTGCTCTCAAGTGTTTCTTTTTGTTTGTCCTATATTCTGGTATGTTTTAGACCCATTTTTGTTAAATTAATAATCTTAACTTTTATTTACTTTATCCACACATTTGCTCTAATTTTTTTTATTACCTGAACATTCTATGATATTAGCTACACTTTTACAGGTCATTCAGACAAACAGCATGGAATGGTGAGTCTGAAATTGTGGAATGTCTTAGAAATATAAAAAGAAACAGCAGTAGCTGCTGAGGTAAAGGGGAACACAGTGCAGTATTAAAGGTACCACAAGCATTGATAATTAAGTTATCAAAAATTGGTCAAAGCATCGGAATACATGACTGTCAGGAAAGGAAAAAGAGTGTTTAACAGAGGGTTGAGCAATAATCTGTGGATGAGCTTGGCACATCCAGCAGACCTGAGTTAGATTCCCACAGCCACCACTTACATACTATGTGACCCTGAGCAAGTCACTTAACCTTCCTGTGCTCCTGGGTCACTCCTGTAAAATGGGCTGTGTGGCCTATGGGAGTTAACCTGGTTGCCAAAGAATAAAAATAAATAACTGAATGAATAAATCAATCAAATAAATAACAGCTGGGATAGGCATAAGGGAGCAATACAAATGAGTATGAATAGATAGGCCACTGACAGAGCAAAGGCCGATGGCACATTTATAAGGTAGGAAAAGAAATGGGCAGACTGGATGGGCCTTGCAGTCGTTATCTGCCGTCAACTTCTATGTTTCTATGTAGCATAAAAATGATTTCCTATCACTAGTAATGTATATCCCAACGTTACAAATGACTTTGGGGTAGGAGCGATATACTCGCCAGTCATAAAAAGGGGTGGAGCCTGAGGTGGAGTTTGGGGTGTGGTTTAGCATCTGGTTTTTACCTCATCCAAAGGTGGTGACCCTAGCAGGAGCTGGATTGAGCCACTGTACGGCAGCTCTCCTCTCCCAGGGAGGTTTGGGGGGGGGGTGTATGTGTGACCGGCACATAATGGATCCCTGGCGGAAGCCGGGGTTTCCATTGCAAGCGGCGCCTGGACTCTCCTGGGAGGCATGCCAGACACTGATGCTCTGCGTTGCCACATCATTCCATGCCACGCCTCCCATCTAGATCTAAAAATAGTGGCCGCCTATATGACGCCCCACTCTCCCGACTCTGGTTGTCCACCGTGGCACTCTGGTCATTGACCTGTCCCGTCTCCTAATGTGGCAGGCCCGACTTCACACCCCACCTTGGGGGGTAAGCTATGGAGGCAATACCAGTGGGCTTCCTACCAGAATCCTTCTCCTGACGTCATGCGGGTTTTGCGCTGGTGCACTGGCCCTGCCCTGGGGGGCAATCCAGGTGGTATCCTCTGCCTAAGGTAGGTCCCAGGGACGAGGAGGGGACTGAGCATTGGCGACAGAGAAAAGTATACTAAAGTGAAAAAAAAAATACAGTTTACAGTTTTTCTCTCTGAAACCTTGCACCAGTTATAAAAATAATGCCTATGCAGAGTTTGTTTTATGAGGATTTTTCACACACCATCGGTGTATGATAATCTCATAAACCCTGGGTGTGAAAAATTCTCATAACACACACCTGTACAGGCATTATTCTCTATTTAATGCACACCCTGTCGTGGCATATTACTCACTTAACATGCACTGCAGGCTATTGAAACTCCCACTCTTGACTACTGCTTTCACGGCAGCTGCAGAAGATTCTGGGATCTGCAGTAACAAAAGAGGTCAGCCTAGAAGGAAACAAAATTGGTCTGATATAATCTACTACACTACAGTAAACAGAAAGTAAACCAAAATGTTTTTGCACACAAAGTGCACATTAGGACCAGCCCCACACTTGAGTGTAAGGCCCTTTGTGCTGACTGTTCCCGTCTAACTACACATTCATATGAAATAAGATTTTCAGGTTCCTGTTGTCAGCCGATGATACATACTCTCTGCATGTATCCCATTTGTTATACTTAGTTCATTGTCTTCCATATAAATACACTCTGTCCTGTCTCAGTGCATGCTGTACCTGGAGTTCTGTGCACTGAATGTACTGCTGCACTGTTACATGGTCATCTTATACGTATGCAGTAATACACGCCAGGGTGTGTAATTATCGTGAATAATTCCACAGCCTGAGAGTGTTGTTTAGTACAAGTTAAAATCAGATATCTCTGGCTCTGAATCAAGATGTGCCTCCTCACTGGCCACTAGATACGTGTACAGTATTCTGACCATTTGTTGTCTAACTTGTATCTGTATACATAGTAATGACATCTTCCTGAGAGAATGATTTCAAGTGAAAAACTTGCATTTTGTATGAGCCATGAGGGCACTTTGGGTACATTTCAGCTCCCAATTCTTTGCTCACTCAGTGTGTATTGTTACCTTGTTTAAAGATGACTGGAAATATACATATGTGTTCTGTTATTTCACTGCTGAGGAGTAGGCATTTTCTCTTTGAATTGCTGGCTTATGCTCCCTGCTACGTCTGACCTGGCCCCAGCCCTGTCACTTGCCATTCCTCAGACTTAAGCACGAGACTACTATATTCAGCTGCCCAAACCTCTGGTGCCACGGCAAAATTATTTGATTCACAGAAAACAAAAGTCGGGCAACACTGAAACAAAACAACAAAAACCCAATATTGGTATGTTAAAAGCTATTTATTCTTTAAATAAAATAGTAAAACCATGATGACACCCGCTCAGGGTATATACCAACATTTTGCGCTGGTCACATGTGCTTTATCAAGGTACCTGAGGTGGGTGTCAAAATGTCCCTGACCTTTGTTTTCCGTGATTCCTCAGACTTATCCTGATCCTCCTCCTTCCACGGTTGAGTGGTGTCATCCTGCAGGGTTGGGGTGTTTTTTCATTTTTTTTCTGGTCCTCCCGAGAGAGAGAGAGAGAGAGAGAGAGAGAGAGAGAAGAGAGAGAGAGAAGAGAGAGAGAGAGAGACTGGCGGCAGGGATGCACAAGTGTGAGCATGCATACTTGAGCAAGCATGCTGCCACGCCGCATCAGCCAGCATCTCCCCTTCAGAAAGTGAGCTGCGTGACATCAGTCAGCGCTTCTCCTTAAAAAAGTGCACTATGTGGCATCAGCCAGTGTCTCCCTTCAAAAAGGGCACTGTGTAACATCAGCCAGCACGTACCCTTTAGAAGGTGTGCCGTGTGACATCAGTCACTGTTTCCCCTTCCAAAAGTGCACTACATAGCATCAACCAGTGTCTCCCTTCAAAAAGGGTGCTGTGTAACATCAACCAGCATCTCCTCTTTAAAAGGGGTGCCATGCCACATTAGCCAGCATCTCCCCTTCACAAGGTGCACCATGTGGCATCAATCAGCATCTGTCCTTTAAAAAATGAGCTGCACGGCATTAGGCAATGTCTCCCTTCAAAAACGGTGCTGCGTAACATCAGCCAGTGTCTCCCCTTTAGAAGGTGTGCTGCGTGCCATCAGCCAGCGTCTCCCCTTCACAGGGTGCACCTCATGGTATCAGCCAGCGCATGTCCCCTTCAGAAGGTGCACCACGTGGCATCAGGCAGCGTCATCTGCCCTTCACAAGGTTTGCCACACAACATCAGCCAGTGTCTCCACTTCACAACATGCACCACACAGCAACAACCAGTGTCTCCCCTTCACAGGGTGCACCGCGCAGCATCAGCCAGCATCTCTCCTTCAAAAAGTGCAACATGCAGTATCAGCCAGCGTCTCCCCTTCACAAGGTGCACCACGCAGCAACAGCCAGTGTCTCCCCTTCACAGGGTGTGCCGCGCAGTATCAGCCAGCATCTTTCCTTCAAAAAGTGCAGCACACAGTATCAGCCAGTGTCTCCCCTTTACAAGGTGTGCCGCACAACATCAGCTAGTGTCTCCCCTTCACAGGAAGTGCTATGCAGCATCAGCCAGCATCTCTCCTTAAAAAAGTGCAGCATGCAGTATCAGCCAGCATCTCTCCTTCACAAGGTGTGCCACACAACATCAGACAGTGTCTCCCCTTCACCAGGTGCATTGTGCAACATCAGACAGCATCTCCCATTCAAACAGGGCACTGCACAGCATCAGCCAGCATCTCCCCTTCAAAAAGTGCACCACGCAGCATCAGCCAGTGTCTCCCCTTCACAAGGTGCACTGCACAACATCAGCCCATGTCTCTCCATCAAAAAGTGCTGCACGCAGCATCAGTTAGCATCTCCCCTTTACAAGGTGCACTGCACGACATCAGCCCGCGTCTCTCCTTCAAAAACATAGAAACATAGAAGTTGACGGCAGATAAGGACCGCAAGGCCCATCCAGTCTGCCCATTTCTTTTTCTACCTTATAAATGTGCCATCGGCCTTTGCTATGTCAGTGACCTATCTATTCATAGTCATTTGTATTGCTCCCTTATGCCTATCCCATGCCTGTTTGAAGCCCTGCACTGTATTCATAGCCACTACTTCTTGTGGTGTCATTCCATGCATCTACCACCCTTTCTGTGAAAAAGAATTTCACATTCCCCTTAATCGGCCTCCTCTAATCTCATGCTGTGTCCTCTGTCCTGCTATTTTTCTTATATTTAAACATGTTAGACTCTTTCACCTTGTTTATGCCCTTAAGGTGTTTAAATGTCTCGATCATATCACCTCTCCCTCCTTTGCTCAAGGGTATACATATTGAGCTCCGTTAATCTGTCCTCATATGTCTTCTGATGCAGTCCCTGCACCATTTTGGTTGCCCTTCTCTGGACTGCCTCAATTTGTTAATGTCCTTGTGAAGGGTGTGGCTCCAATACTGCACGCAGTACTCCAGATGGGGCCTAACTAATGTCTTGTACAGAGGGATTATTATTCCTCTACGACTTGTGATACTCCTCACTAATACACCCTAACACCCCTAGCCTCATCTACTGCTTTAGAGGTCTGCTTGATGATTTCAGGTCATCAGTGATGATGATGCCCAAGTCTCTTTCTTCCTTTGTGACTGCTAGCAACTCCCTCCCAGCCTATAAGTGGCTTCAGGGTTTCTCTTCCCTATGTGCATGATTTTGCACTTCTTTGCATTAAATCCCAGTTGCCACTCTTCTGACCATTCTGCTAGTTTATCCAGATCTCTTCTCATTCTGCCCACCCCATCTGGATCATCTACTCTGTTGCAGATCTTGTGTCATCTGCAAACAGACAAGCCTTACCCTCTAGTCCATCTGCTAGGTCACTAATGAAGATGTTGAATAGGACTGGCCCCAGGACTGATCCCTGAGGTACCCCACTTGTGACTTGCATCTCTTCTGACTGTATACCATTTACCACCACTCTCTGTTTTCTGCCAGTCAACCAGTTTGCACCCAGTTGACCAACTTCTGACCCACCCCGAGCCTACCTAGCTTATTTATCAATCTTCTATGTGGAACAGTGTCAAAAGCTTGTTGAAGTCAAGGTAGGCGACATCAACTGCTCCCTTTGTCCACCACTCTGGTTACCCAGTCAAAGAAATCTATGAGATTATTTGACAGGACCTTCCTTTTGTGAACCCAGCTGTCTTGGATCCTGTGCCCCTATGGATTCCAGGTGTTGCACTATCCTTTCCTTAAGGAGTGCTTCATAATCTTGCTCACTACTGAGGTAAGACTGACCGGTCTGTAGTTCCCGCGCCTCCCTGCTACCACTCTTGTGGAGGGATCACATGAGCCCTTCTCCGTCTTCTGGGACCTCTCCTGTGCTCAGAGACTCACTAAACAATTCTGCTAATGGCTCTGCTAGTTCCTCCTTTAGCTCCTTAGTACCCTGGGATGTATGCCATCAGGTCCCATTGCCTTATCCACCCTGAGCTTAGCAAGCTCTTGTAGGACCCTTTCTTTGTGAAGGGAGTAGTGCTCACCTCCCTCCCCTCTGTGTCCATGATGCTGAGCTGTGGGCCCTGCCCTACCTTCTCTTCAGTGAATACTGAGCAAAAGTATCTATTTAGGATAGATGCCTTTACAGAGTCCTCCTCCTCACATGCTCCCTTTTTCCATTAAGCTTAGCAATACCCTCTGGACTTCTCCTTTCACTAATGTATCTATAGAAAGTCTTGTCACCTTCTTTACTGTTTGTGCTAGTGTTTCCTCAGTTTGGGACTTTGCCTGCCTTACTGCCTTACCTGCTTCCCTTAGGGCAGTTTGGTATGCCCTATCTTCATCCCGCTGTGTTCCTTTATATTTTCTGAAGGCCAGCCTTTGGCTCTGACCTTTCTGCTACTGTATTTGAGAACCAAAGTGGTTTCTTCTTTACTTCCTTTTCTGTCTAACACAATGGGATGTTGCTTCAAGTATTGTATCCTTAATGCTTGCCCACTTTGCCTGTACCTCCTCACCTGTGTTTCTTTTTGCCAGGGCTAGCTTAACTCTGTTGGCCATCTTATCAAAGTCAGCTCCTCTGAAGTCCCATATTTTTGCCTTTGAATGGGATGATTTAGATGTAGTAGCCAAATTGAACCATACCATGTGATGGTCACTGGCCCCAGGTGACCTTCTACCTGGAGATCTGTGATCCCTTCTTTGTTAGTCAGTACTAGATCTAGGATAGCCCTGTCTCTTGTGGGTTGCTGTACCAGTTGTTTGAGGCCCCCCTGCAGGGAATCCACTATGAGTCTAGTTCTGGCAGATGTTCCTGCTGGTATTGACCAATCTGTATCTGGCATGTTGAAGTCTCCCATTATCAGAACCTCCCCTTTAGCTGTCATGTTTTGTATATCTTCTAACAGTAATGTGTCTATGTCCTCCCTCTGGTCTGGGGGCCTGTAGACAACCCCAGTTCTTATGGCTGTCCCATTTCCTGTTTCCAGGGTGACCCACAGTTCTTCTGGCTCCTTATGTGTATTCTGAATTTCTGTAGCTTTGATATTTTCATTAACATACAGGCCACCTCCCCCTTTTGCACCTCGGTCTCTTCTGAACAATACATAGCCAGGTACTGAAGTCTCCAAGTGTGGTTACTGGTAAACCACGCCTCACTAATTGCTACTATGTCCAGTTTAGCCTCTGACATTATTGCCTGCAGGTCTGGGATCTTATTTCCAGGCTGTGAGCATTTGTGTACATGATTTTCCATTGGCCAGATTTTGGTGTGTTAGTTGTTGGGTGAGGTTTGGCATTACCCTGTGCATCGTATGGGAGATAAACCTTTTTCTTACCTGTGATGCAAATGAGCAGCAAACACACTGAATTCCAGTTTGACCACTAGCTGAGGGGAGGGGTGTTCTTCCCATTCAACGATGGGTGCTGCACCCTCTCCCCATTTGCTAGTTTAAATATTCTGCAAAGACGCCAAACTTCTGCCCCAATGCACTGACTCCTCTTTAGTCAGATGCAGTCCATCAAATTTAAAGAACTTTCGGCTCCCAGAACTGTTGCCAGTTCCTACAAATCTGTGTCCTTTTCCTGGCACCAGTCCTTGAGCCACGTGTTAGCTCCCCTATCTCCTCTTCTCTGACCTTCCGTCCATCTGCTCCCTTCTCCCAGACTGGCAGGATCTCAGAGAAGGAGATGCCGGACGAAATAGATGATAGTTTGTCACCCAGCCTAGTCAGGTGTTCCTTGGTCTCCACAACTGACCTGGCTGGCGAGATCATTAGTCCCTATGTGTACTAGGACATCAATGTTTTCTCCTGCTTTGTGAACAATTTTAGCAATGCGGCCAGTGCTCTCCATGCTGATGTACCTGGGAGACATCTGACCATCACCCTGGCTGGAGATGGGTATCAACTCCCCGAATCATGGAGTCTCCTATGATCAGAAGTTTTTGGATTTCCTTTGTGCTTGTTTAGTTTTGGTTCCTGATTTGGGTGAGTATTGTTGTGCTAGGTCCCTGTGCTGCAGTGTCCTGCTCTGCAGTGTCTTCTGCCTCTTTATTTGATTTCAGAGATAGAGGCAGATACCTGTTTGTAGTGTTTATATGGTTTTGGAGGTAATGTGTTGGAGAGCAGAGAGTGATGGGGCACCTGATTTGCTCCTCCTAACCACCTGCCAACCTCCTGGACCAACTACCCTCTGCGTTGAGGTTTTTCTGTTGGATGCTGGGAAATGGGTGGTTCTTATAATGTATTTCTCTTCAATATGAAATTTGACGTGCAATTCTGCCCATGCTGCCCGGAGCTGAGACCTAAGATCTCCAAAGGCCCAGCATGTAGACAGTGTCCTAAATCCTGTAAGAATGTCCTTCTGAAAATTGTTCCACAGTACCTGCAGTTAATGAAATCCATTCCAAATAAGTTGCTGGGTTTGTAACCTAGTCAGAGTAATTAGAAGGAAAAAAATGCAAGTAATGGTTTAATTGTGCTTTGTTTAACTTGTTATAACAAGTTAAATTACTAGTGCCCTGTAAATGAGATCACCTTGTGGAGGCCCCACTGATCCGCCCCTTCCTGCTCTGCCACAGGAAATGTCACAACTGTGGTACCCTATAAAGGAGTGTAGCGTGGGTGGTTGGGGATGGGGTGGGTGGCTGGCCCTTCCCTGCCTAAAAGAAGAACCACGGACTAAAGAACAAGGAGGTAAGAGCAGAAACAATCAGTCAACAACAAATGCAGTAACCCTGAAAGCTTATCCTAATGTTAGATAAAACTGTAAAACCTGTAAAGCACCACCTGTAATAATTTCAGAGAAGATATACCTGTAAGAAACACTTTGCTCCAGAGAAAAATAAAGCAGTAACAGAAGATATACTTTGCAAAAGACAATTTGAATCAGAAGATTACAGCAGTAATCTGTTAGCACACACCTGTAGGCACACCTTTGTAATAATGCAGAAGAAGGTATACCAGCAACAACAATTTGAATCAGAGAAAAAATAAAGCAATGAAATGTTAGCAACAAACAGTAACAATCCCTGTGAGTAAAAAATAAAAACACCACCACACAGTAAATCTGCTTAGCCAAACTAAGTCTTAATCCTTCTCCCTTGCTCTGGTAAGTTTCTCTACTCTGCCTTTCAAGCAGTCTTAGAAGGAAAGAGCTCAGGTGAAGCTAGGTGCCTTGGCCAGCAAACCAAGTCTTCTACCTGCACGCAGCATCAGTCAGCATCTCCCCTTTACAAGGTTCACTGCGCGACATCAGCCTGTGTCTCTCCTTCAAAAAATGCAGCACGCAGTATCAGCCAGTGTCTCCCCTTCACAAGGTGCACCGCGTGGCATCAGCCAGCGTCTCTCCTTCAAAAAGTGCAGCACACAGTATCAGCAGGCATCTCCCCTTCACAAGGTGCACCATGTGGCATCAGCCAGCGTCTCTCCTTCACAAGGTGTGCTGCGTAGCATAAGCCAGTATCTTGCCTTCACAGGGTGCACCACATGGCATCAGCCAGCGTCTCTCCTTCAAAAAGTGCAGTACGCAGCATCAGCCAGCATCTCCCCTTCACAAGGTGTTCTGCTGCACCCATGGTCACCCAAGTGGTGCTGCTACAGAGCCGTCACTCTCCCTCTTCCTTGGGAAGCATAATTCTCTTCAGTCTGGTCAGCCCCTGTTGATCCAGGCTCATTCCTGTATGCAGGCAATGCTACTATGGGGTCATCCCTCTTGCTTTTCCTTAAGACGCTCAGTCTTTCTCACCCTAGCCAGCATCCAATGACTCAGGCTCTTTCCTGTATGCAGGCAGTGCTACTGTGGGGTCATCTCTCTCCCTCTTCCTTAGGATGCTTGGTCTGTCTCCCTCTGGCTGGTCTCCGATGACCCAGGCAGTGCTGCTGCAGCAGCATTCCTCTCCCTGTCCCTTGGGACATTCAGTTCTGCTCACTCCAGCTGGCCACCGACAACCCAGGCTTGTTTCTTTAGCCAGGCGACGCTGCTCTGGAGTCATCACTCTCCATCTTCCTTGCGAGGCTCAGTGCTCCTCCTCATCCCTGGCCGGTCCCCAATGACCCAGGCTTGTTCCTGTACCCAGGTGGTGCTGATACGGAGGGGGGTGTCATTCTCCTTCTTCTTTTTTTTTTTTATATTTAAAAGGCTTTTATTATTTTCCAACAGGTAAAAAACATACAGAATAAGAAAAAAAAAAAACACATCTAGTATACATCGCTTAGGAAAAAAATACATTTCCTAAATATTAACATGCTCATTAGTTGATACAATCGCTCATTAATTCATGTGGCAATACACTGTTACATTTTGCAGAAGGAATACTTACGTACTCCGGTTCGTGCTGAAATCACTCCACATTGGGTGATTATCAACCCCCTAGTGTACTGTGAATATTGGTCCATCTCGATGAGACTCAATAGGAGACCATATTTTCCATACTCACTTAGTACACATACAGGTCAGTGACATATTGCATCAGTTTTAGGCGCACATTATTTCACTTTGTAATGCCCTAGAAGGGAAAGAATAGTGAGAGTGGAGAGAGAGAGAGAGAGACACACAGAGAGAGAGGGAGAGAACACCTTAGAGGGGAAGGGTTCATCAGAAAAACAGTATTACAAAGGGGAGGGAAAAGTTCGTAACTAAGCAATCTTTGTGGTGTCATTTCTCTCAAGGCCTATGGTGGAAGGGTTGACGAGGCGAGGCTCTTACGGAACAATATCAGGATAGTTGTCCAATTAATGCAGGGAGGACTGCAGGCCACAGGCAACACTGCACAGAGCAGCTGGGGTAAGAGCATCACAGGGGGGTTTAGCACCAAGTAAGATATAGTAACAGAGGGCCTGATTCTCAAAGCTCCTGGGCAGTGCAAGGGGCTTGCACCCCAGTGATTGGCACAAAGTGCCCCTTGCACCAAACAGTGCCCCCGGAGTGATTCAGAAAGGTAGCCTGCGCGTACCACATGCAGCTTGCACCTAAAGGGGGCTTGTGCCACCGTTGCACTACACACACTGCGCTGCAGTATGGCGTCAGGGGCTTGTGGCAGACGTTGGCTGCCAATTCCCCAGAATCAGGATTCACAAAAATCTCCTGGTGGTGAAATTTCTAACTACTGTTAAACCAGCCAGGGCTGGTCTAAGTGTACTTAGAAATTTCACCACTGGGAGAGTTGACCCGGTAGTGGCAATGTGCCGCAGTCCCCCCTTCTTCCTGTCCCCAAGAAATGTCGTAGGCCTCCCTGGTGGTCTAGTGGACCCCTGATCCCCAAGTATGCCCATATACATGTATAGTACATGAGTCCCCTCCCAGGTGGACTGGCGGACACCTCCCCGATGTCTCCTTGATATATGTAATAATCATCTGACCCTGGTGGTCTAGTGGACCCCCATCCCTGATGTCCCCATGAAGTATTACCCTATACATACTCCCTGATGTTCTAGTGCCCCCCCCAAAGCCCAGATCTCCATTATGCCTTAGTAATTGTGGTGTCCAGTGTAGTAATGCCCCACTCAGCCTCTCTCATCCCCAGAACAGCCAGCAACTGGCACAGCCTGCGCGATGGCCACCGCCGATTGAGCCTGATGGAGCACG
Organism: Neoceratodus forsteri; assembly: GCA_016271365.2. Taxonomy (NCBI): domain Eukaryota; kingdom Metazoa; phylum Chordata; order Ceratodontiformes; family Ceratodontidae; genus Neoceratodus; species Neoceratodus forsteri. Next base: position 548,307,395 of record JADMNL010000023.1, read on the forward strand.
ACTGCATTACATGCTCCATCAGAGCTCAGTCAGTGGCTGGCCATCATGGTGAGTGGTGGGCTGTGCCAGTCGCCGGCCCATTCTGGGGATGGGAGAGAGCGGAGTGGGGGGACACTGCCTACCAGGGTGGGGGGACACTATACCACCAACCAATAATTACTAAGGCATAACGGGGGATCAGGGCTTGGGGGGAGCACTAGATCACCAGGGATTTTGTATAGGGTAATACTGCATGGGGACATCGGGGATCAGGAAGGGGGTGCACTAGACCACCAGGGTCAGATGATTATTACATACATCATGAGGACATCAGGGAGGGGGGGTCTGCTAGTCCACCAGGGTGGGGGCTCAGGTACTATGTATGTATATGGGATACTTGGGGTTCAGGGGTCCACTAGACCACCATGGACATATAGGTCACCCATTTCCATGGGGACATTGGGGAGCGGGGACAGCTAGTCCGCCAAGGATTGTCTGGGGACTCTGCCACATGGGCGCCCATGGCTTGTGGCACCTAGTCCAGGTGTGCCCTCTGTTCGACGCAACGCTAAGGTTGCCGGAAGCCACGGGACTTTGTCAGCGGAACGCTACCTGATCGTGAATCGGGCACAGGGTCCCTGGCGTTTCCAGGTTTGCCACAGCCATAGATCGATGCACCTTACAGCGATCTTAGGGCTTTATGAGAATCAGGTTCAGAGTCTTCAGAGGTAATCAATATGCAGCAAAGTGAAGGAGTCATAGAGCCTAGCTGGGGGGAACCCCACCAAATGTAATCAAGAAGTAGGGAATTAAGCAAGGTACTCTCAAAGGTAAAAGCAAGGGGAAGCAACTAAACCCTGACTAGGGTAACCCTAGGTTAGAAAAGTCAGGTGGGAAAAGCATCACCATATAGCTAGGTTGGGATAGGCCACATATAGAAAATGTGGGGGCTAAAAATTGTTGCAGACAGCATAAGAGATGGGAGATGGAGAGGTGGAGGGAAACAGGAGGGCAAACTAGACAGGACAGCAGAGGAAGTATTGTGAGCTGTAATGGATGTAGGGCTGCAGTCTTTATGGAGATATTATGGAAGGAAGGGGGATGCCTGGTGTGCAGGAGCCTGGAGCAATTAAGTAAAGAGGTACAGTGGCTCAGATGGGAGTGGAAACACAAGAGATGGGGAAGCAGAGAGGGTCAGCAGGGGCTGATAGGACAAGTAGTAGCTGCTTCAAGGCACAGTGGTAACAGGCATGAGACAGGAAATAATGGAATTGCACAGAGGCCGAGAGCATATCATCATCAGGGAACGTATGGTACTGGCAGAACCAAGGTGGAGGAATGGCGGGTGGTAAGGAACAGGGGAGTAAGAGGTTCTACATTAAGAAGGATAAGGGGAACAAGGGATAGGTCTCCAGATGGGATACCCACATCTAATAGATATACAGTACTGGCAGAGGTGGGGAACCAAGGGATTACAGGAGGGGAAAGGTGGGGGAACCACAAGGACAGAGGTTGGGGGAGAGGGAGAAGGGAGCATCTCAGAAAGTCAAACAAGGAACAGAAGCCAAGGGAGAAGGAAAGAGGGAGGGAAGGGGAGTAGCTCAAGAGGGTGGGGGGGGCAGAAGGGAGAGGAGAACAAGGAGGGAGTTAGAGAAGGGAAAGGGGAAGGCATATTAGGAGCAAGGATGGAGAACCAGTGAGAAATGGGATTAAATGGGAGCGAAGGAGCAAGAGGAGGGGGAGTCGCTTGTATGCACAGGAAGACTCCAGCAAAGGGCAAGGAAGGATGGGGAAGGGGGGCAATAGTTCAAGTAGAGATGAGGGTCGGGTCGGGCTATGGACATACAAACAGCAGAAAGGTAGTGGTCTTCGGGGATTCAACAATAAAAGATATACAGTGGGGGAGAGAGAGGGACCCATGAAACAGTACAGTGATAACTTGCATGCCAGGAATGGAGGCGGGGAGAGCAACACTTAAGATCACGGAGGTGGTAAGGGAGACAGGAGGGAAGCCTGACTTGATTGTACACCTTGAAACCAGTGATCTAGCACGTGAGGAGGTGGGGGTGGTACACAGCAGATTCAAGGAATTAGCACAGAAGAGATTCAAGGAATTAGCAGGATTATGCAGGGAATCTGTGAAGTTGCTTGCCTTTTTGGAAGTAATTCTAGTTCCCAGGGCCAACACAGTTAGGAAAAGGAGAATAGCATATTTCAATGAGTGACTTGGTGCTTGGTGCAAAGAGCAGGGGGTACAGTCTTATAGGGGGGTTGGGGGACACGTGGTCAAATAACGGGCTTTATTGCCCAGACAGACTGCACCATAGTTGGGAAGGAAGGAAAATACTGAAGGACAGGCTGGGGGAATATGTGGGAAAGGAACTTAGTTTAAACTGCTAAGGGGGATGAGGGGGTCAGAGGACCCACACAAATTGAAAAGGGGAGGTCGGTGGACCTTCCCCCCATAAAGGCAGTAACAACAAAAGAGAAGGAGGGAGAGGGGGTAGCTGGGGGGGAGGAGGGTAGGAAGGCAACCCAGGACAAGGTTATTAAACAGAAGAGACAAGATATCACAAGGACAAAGTGGAGGGTGGTGTCGCTGAATGCCCGCAGTCTCAGGAACAAGATGGCAGAAATGCATGCCCTCTTAGTGGAGAGTAAGGTGGATATAGTGGCAGTCACCAAGACATGGGCTACAGCATACCATGACTGGGATCTCTCAATCCCAGGTTACAAGCTATACAGAAGGGACAGAGAGATAGGCAAACGAGGGGGGTGGCAGCATGCATCAGGGAGGGAATAATTTGCATGAGGGAAGTGGGAAATGAAAAGGGGAACACAGAAACATTGTGGCTCCAGTTACAAACTGGCAGAGGAAAAAACATCAGGATGGGGGGTGTATAGACCGCCCAACCAGATTGAGGACAAGGATAGGGAACTGTGTTCCCAGCTAAGGAACGCAGCAGGAAAGGGGGAGATGGTAATGGTAGGGGATTTTAACCTGCCTAAAGTGGACTGGGCTACTCCCACCACATCCGGTGCCAGAAGTCAGGAAATCCTAGGTGCAGTCCAGAATGGCTTCATGACTCAGAGTGTGACCAATGCCACCAGGGAGTGGGCAATCCTGGATCTAGTACTCACCACTGGGAAGCACGTACAGGAGATATAAGTTAGGGAACCCATGGGTGGAAGTGACCACAATACAGTGTGGTTCAGTTTTGACAAGGGCAAGGATGACGTTCCCCACCAAAACCAGGGCATTGTACTTCAAGAGGGCAAATTTTAAAAAGATGAGAGAGGTGTTAATGGAAAACCTGGAGAGCATGGAAAAGGGCATGGGGTGGACCAATTATGGGCCATCATTAAGGGGGCCATTCAGATGGCCACAAGCAGCTGTATCAAATTGAGGGGGAAGCCAGACCACCAAGCTGGTTCAATGGGAAGGTGGCCAGAGTGGTAAGGGAAAAGAGGGCAACCTATAGAAAATTCAAAAGAACAGCAAAGGAAGAGGATGAGGAAGAATACCGGAGGCTGGCTAAGGTGGCAAGAAGGGGGGTGCCGCAGGCAAAGGCACAGTAAGAGCTCCAAATAGCTGAGGGAATAAAGAATGGAGAAAAGGCCTTCTTCTGCTACATAAGTGAAAGGAGGGACAAGAAGGACAGCATTGTTAGGCTGAGGAAGGGAGCTGGTTGAGTAGAGGAAGATAGGAGCAAGGCAGAGATATTAAATGAATACTTCTGCTACATCTTTACAAAGGAAAAGGATGGACCAGTGCCACATATAGGGAGAAGGAGGGAAGGTGCAGGAGGGAAAGCAGTAGGTGTAATTGGGATTGAAAGAGTGAGAGAGGGGCTGATGGCTCTGAGGGTGAACAAATCCCCGGGACCAGACAAAATACATCCCAGGGTGCTGAAAGAGTTGGCGGATGATCTGGTGGGGCTGTTGGCTGTTCTGCTCAGTAGATCTCTGGAGTCGGGTGTGGTGCTGCAGCAGTGGAGAACGGCACATGTGGTGCCACTCAACAAGAGTGGAACCAAGGATGACCTGAGTAACTATAGGCCAGTCAACCTGACATCGATAGTATGTAAACTCATGGAGACCATACTAAAGGAGGGGTTGATGAAGTACATGAAGGAGAATGGTCTGCAGGATGATAGACAGCATGGGTTTGTGGCAGGCAGATCATGTCAAATGAACCTGATCAAGTTTTTCGATTGGGTCACGAGAGCAGTGGACAAAGGCCAGGCGGTGGACATCATATACCTGGACTTTAGTAGGGCCTTTGATTCGGTGCCACACAAAAAGATTGATAATGAAACTGAGGGACCAAGGAGTGGGTGAGAATATGGTAAGATGGATTGAAACTTGGTTGAGGGGCAGAACCCTGAGTGTAGTAATTGGGGGCGAGTTCTCCAGCACCAGGGAGGTCACCAGTGGGGTCCCGCAGGGATTGGTGTTGGGGGCCAGTGTTGTTCAATGTCTTCATAAGTGACATTGGGGGAAGGCATTAAAGGCAAAATATGCCTGTCTGCAGATGACACCAAACTTTGTGGGAAGGTGGACACCAAGGAGGGGATACAGGACCTGAGGGTGGAGCTTGCCAGACTAGAGAGATAGTCAGGAATCTGGCAACTTGGTTTCAGTGCCAAAAAGTGCAAAGTGATGCACATAGGGGCCAAGAACCCTTGGGCAGAGTATTACATAGAAAAGGTTCATGTAAATACTTCTGAAGAGGAATAGGATCTAGGAGTGGTGATTACAAGTGACCTGAAACATGCATCCCAGTGTAAGAAAACACTGGCAAAGGCTAACAAGATGCTGGAGTGTATTGCATGGGGATTCAGTAGCACGCAGAGCTATGTCATTTTACCACTGTACAGGTCATTGGTGAGACCACATTTAGAATATGGGGTAAGGTACTGGCATCCATACCTTAAGAAGGACATCAGCATGCTGGAAGGGGTCCAGAGGAAAGCAACCAAGATAATAGAGGGGCTACAGGATAGGTACGATGAGGGGAGGCCGGGAACCCTGGGAATGTACTCCCTGGAGGAGAGGGGTGGGGACATGATAGAGACCTTCAAGTACATGAAGGGAATTAACAGAGTGCAAAAGGAGGGTCTCTTTAAAATGAGTGAATACACCACCACTATGGGGCACAGCCTAAAATTGGGGGGGATACAGAAGGGATGTTAGGAAACATTTCTATACGGAGATGGTGGTTACCACCTGGAATGAGCTGCCAGAGGAGGTGGTATCAGCAAAGACAGTGGGTGCATTCAGGAGAGCCTGGAACAAACACAAAACAAAGGGAACCCTTGGGACCAAGGGAAGGGGAGGAGGGAGGTTGGGGAGGGGCAGGGTCAGTGGCATAGTATGTAACCCCTCACAAAAGGGGGTTCCCAAAAAGTCTTCTTTGAGCTTGCCTAAATGCTCACTGCCAGGCTGGTGTCCTGTGTTTTAGCAGTTTAACTGTGATTACCAGAGCCTGTATAGCCTCTGTGTACTGTCTCTTTAAGAGCTGCCTAATTGCAGCGTAAGTAATCTGAGCGGGAGCTCTGTTGAAAGATGTAACTATTTACTGAAAATCATTTAGAGTGATAATAATAATAATGTAGTTTGTCTAACCTGCTTTCTTTGTAGCAAGGACTGTTTTGTTTGTCTCCACTATCTTGGTCCTGGACTGCAAATTGGAGCAAACAGTACTGGTGGGACCTAAACTGTAGCTGGACTACAGGAGCTGTCTGAATTCAAAATCTGTAGGAACTTTAGTTTGGAGCTTTTTGCGCCTTTTTTTGACTGAAGCAGGCAGGGGTAGTAGCCCTTGGGATAGCACCACCTAGGGGTTACATCTTGGAAGCACCGCTGGGATTTTGTGTCTTCTAGTGGCCAAATTTGCGAATTGCTGTTAAAAATAAATGGCTACCCCAACAGAGTGGCTGTACGCCAGTTGGTGGGGTGGTGTACTGGGCAGGAGAGCGACCCCCAAAATGCTATACTTATCCTGGATATTCCCCTGGGTACCAATAAGGACACTGTAGAGGGAGTACTTTCCAAGGTTGAATGTTTACAAAACCCTGTGGTGGTGGGTCGACAGGCTAATCTGCTCGCCCAAAGTTTCATGGCGTTAGTAGAGTGTAAGGACCCAGTAGACAGTTCCAAAGTGCCACGGACTATCACCCCCAAAGGAGCCCTCACTGCCTGGAGAGTGATAACTAAAGACAGTAAAGACCCCGGGGAGAATGAGCCCCCACTATCTGAGACTTTTGAGGAGAAATTTGCTAAGTTGTTGCTGGAGGATGGGAAAACTGTGGAGGACTTAAATAAACTATTCCTGCCACCTGGGGGTGTTCCTCCCCAACACCCCCTCCTGCTCCAGCACCTGTTATTACCACTCCTTCTGTGTCCGTGCCAGTGCTGGCTTCTATGTCTGTACCTGCCATTAATCACGACTCTTACCGAAGGTTGAGAATCTTCTCCGGCACCCTTCCCACCCCCCAAGGGAAGGATGATTGGGAGACCTGGATAGATTGTGTTGCCCTTTGTACCTGAATGGCAGCGCATGGAGGCTGAGAAATGGAAAAGGATCATAGAAAGTTTGAGGGGTCCCGCCCTAGAGGTCATTAAATTTCTGAGGTCCACAAACCCTGATGCATCTGCCCAGAAGTACCTATCTGCACTCAAAGGCAATTTTGGGAGCCTTGAGTCAGGGGAGAACTTGATGTGGAAATTTCAAGGTACAAAACAATGGCCAGGGGAAAGTTTGTCTGCATATGTTACTCATCTGGAAAGAGCGCTGCAGAAGGCTTATCGAAAAGGTGGGGTAGCCGCCAGTGACTTAAACCATGTGAGGTTGAGGCACATACTGCAACATGCAAAGCATTCTAAATTGCAGCTCCTTCAATTAAGGCTCCAGATAGAAGGGGTAACCCACTGAACTATTGTGACTTGATAAAAGAACTCCGGAAGGTTGAAGATGAAGAGGGGGATTGTAATTCTAGGGTGAGCGCAGCCCACGTGATCACGGCATCGGAAGGCCCTTCCGAAGTGGGGACCAATGAGGGTGTGCTGCCACGGGATGAACTGCTGAGGGAGTTCAGGGAAACAAAAACAGTCTCTTTATGAAGGCCACTCCTGCAAGTACAGGCACCGACCCTTATCCAACTGCATCTGCTATGGGGTGGGTGTGTCCACCCAAGCATCTCCTGCTGACAGCAGCTCGAAACTTGATGTCTTGACTATGAAAGTAAAAGAACTGACGAGATGTCTCCAAATGCTCACCACAGAGCAGACAGAGATGGCACCAAGGTTTTCAGTTGGTAGTACCACCACCGCCCTAGCTCCCAGTGTGATGCCTCGGCCACCCCAAATCCCAGAAAACATATTTTGCCATAATTGTGGGAAGGATGGGTGTTACAGATTCACTCAGCAGGTCAGGCCCTCTACTCCCAAAGTGCCAACCTCTGAGCACAGTCTTGTGAACAGTGAACAGAACAAGGTAACCCTCTTGTCTGTTTTGTGAGTTCGGATCAACCTTTGGTCTCAAGTTCTGGAGAGATTCAAACTGTTAACCTCTTGCTAGCATACCCAATACACAGGCTCAGATATATCTGTCTTCGGGGAACCAGATATCTTTGCCTACGGGCACCTAACCAGGTATTCAGAGATGAACCCTTAAAACTTTAATAAAGACCTCAGATTTAAAACGCTTATCTTTCCAGTTTGGTACCACCATGCAAGCTTATGTCTGCTGTCTGCTATAACCATAAATATATTTAGCAAAAGAAAGCAATTCAAAGACAGACCATGTATGCTCTAAAATTAGAGTTTTTACTAAACTATATAATAATATGTCAAACATACAATACAGAACTCTTATATCACAAGACATACATATTTTTAAATAAAACAAGGTTTAAAACAGGGAAATTCCTACAACAATATTTAGATTTTATAAACACACAAAGAGGTGGCTACCAACGATAAAAACTGGAGCCAAACAATAAAGGCATCAAACGAAAAAACAGTACGGCTGCCCAGTAATCGACGTAAAAAAGACCTGTAAGCTAAGCTCAGTAAAAAAGCTTTTAATAAATAGCTTAAACGAGCAACAATACAGAGCCACAGACGCATGTTTCACATCCCAAAAGATGCTTTTTCAATGTGACATTGGCTCGAGAAAAAACATACAATTTAAATAGCTAATGCATCCATTAACATGGATACCAATTGCAATTACAATTACAACAATTAGTCAAACACACTTGAATGCAATCAATTAAAATTGAAAAAGACAAGAGCAATGTAACACTGGTCACAAAACTTCTATATAAAATCCTTCTTATATCTAGAGCAACCATAACTATATTATACTATATTATTTATTTATTTGCTTTTGTTAACCGGGTAAGCACACTAGACAGCCAATTGCCTATTTTCAGGTGCGACCCGGGAGGGTTATAAGTAAAGTGAGTACAGGTACAATGAGGAGGACAATGCATCAAACAGAAAATAACAGGCATCACAGGGATTACAGTCAGTGCAGGATACAGAGAATACCAGGCATCACGGGGAATTACAGCAGGTGCCAACAATAATTAGAATAACTGAAAGTACAAAAACAGTACGGTATTGGTACATACAGGGTAATTGGGTAGTAAGACAGTAACAGGCGACTTAATAGCACAAAATATTTCAGTGGTGATAAGTGCAGGGAGGATTTGAATAGAAGGCATACTAGGGAAGCTTACAGAGGGTATAACGAGCTACGTAGGGACAGCCATGGGTGGCATGACAGTATCTGAGAACTAAGTGGGACATGAGCAAGTGGGGAAATGAGAGTACAGGGTGGGATTGGGGGTGCATCCTTATGACCTTATGATCAGGGAGAGGGGACTGGGGGTAAGTGCCCAGGGGGAGGAGGCCACAGCCGCCAGGCACAATTGCCTGGAGTGGTCCATGAGGATAAGTGCAGAGGTGCGTGTGGCCCTCATCCAGAATTCCCTGGGTGGGAAAGTAGTTGGGTTGTGCTAGAAGGCTACGAGGTGCAGGGACACGCTGAAGAGTGTTTTAAAACGTTCCAAAGGGAGGCCTTAAAGCTGGTATGGGAGGGGGAGGACCGCGTTAGTACAGGGAGGGAGTTCCACATTTTTGGGGCGTAGGTGTGGAATAAACAAGATAACCAAAAATGATATATATATATGCCTAATCATAACAGAAAATATTCTTATAAACAAATCCAACAAACGTAGCATAATCGATTAACTATATGGTCATTTTATACATAAAATATACAGAACACATAAAAAACATGTAAAACCCCACTCAGAAATTCATTTTAAGTACGGGGTGATACTAAACATAGCATTTAAACCTTTATTTCTATGTGCTCCTAACAGGCACTGCCACCTGCTTTCAGCTTTCAAGATCCTATTGTTCAAGTCCCCCCAGACGCCTAACATGATCTTTTCAAGACCCTGAAATTTAAACAAATGTCCATCTCCCTTTTGCATAATATGTACAGCTAATGCATTTGTGATATCCTTATTAGCAATACTTCTCAAATGTTCTGCTATTCTATTTTTAAAAAGCCTCTGAGTTTTACCAATATAGAAGTCCTTGCAAGAACATTGCGCCAAATATATTACATTTGCCGTAGAACAGTTAATGAAGTCATGATTGAAGTACTCCTTCTTTGTAACGGGATGTTGAAAAACAGTACCTGTATTGATATGCTGGCAAAATGTACAATTACCGCAACGAAAAGTTCCACCAGGTAATGCCACATTATTTTGACTCTTCGGTGACTCAAAACAGCTGTTGGTGACCATATTTGCAATGTTCCGCCCTCTTCTATAAATCATCCTGGGGGGGACTACCACATGCTTAGCCAATTTAGGTTCCAGCATAAGGATGTCCCAATGTTTCAAAAGAATCTCAGAAACAGCCGAACTCTGTGGTGTAAAATCTGAAACAAAATTAATCTTTGTAAAATCTTGTTGATTATTGCTACGTTTTTTATTTCTATTACCACTGTTCTGAAATAAAGTGTCCCTTTCCATATTATTAACAATGCTTTCAGTTTTTAACAATGATGTTCTATCATACCCTCTTTTTTCAAACTTGTCAATAAGTAGCTTTACATCAGATGTATACTGTTCAGATGCAGAAGTATTACTTTTCAAATGCATCATTTGGCCTTTAGGTATATTATGGTCAGTGTCAGATAAAAGTGTGTCTGTAGTGAAACAGAATAATCTTTAAAAGCTGGTTTTGCCCACTTCTTTTGCATAAGGTCATCTAGCTCCTCCCTGTCAAAATATCTAAAAAATATATATTTCTATACAACCCCAGGATGTAATTTCAAAGTATTAATTCTGCAACCTTAGCATAACTCAAGTTTCAAATGACACTTCTTTGATCCCAGGATGAGTTTCCTCCCTCCAGGACATGAAGGAACATTTACACTTCGCACCCCTGTGTAAGAACCTGAGTTTCCTTCCAACGTTGTAAAATGGATATTTCAGGGCTTAGCTACAAATAACCCACATCCTAACTAAGGCTATAAAATGCAAACTCTTAGGAGTTAATCTAATCACAGAGATCTGCTGATCAGCATATCCTGTCCTGTTAGAGCTGAAACCTGGGGGTTAGTGAGGTCATTCCAAGTGCACTGGCATTTCCAGCAGACAAATTCAATACCACATTTCTGTTATTTTTAAGAAATAAAAAATGATACAGCACTCAGAGCTTGCTGCCTATCTCAGAGTGGGCACATGAAGAGAGAATGCCGGTCCACAAAAGACCTAGATAAAGTTGTGTACAGGCTTCAAGGACAGCTTTGGAGAATGAATCAGCAGTCGAGAAGTGCACAAAATGACTGCAGTAAGGGTACGAGAAGTAGTAACTCAAATCCCTATGTGGCTAAATCATCTGTCCAGGCCCCTGCTGCTGTCCCTCCAGACTGGTCCAAAATAGTGGGCCCTTCAATGGAGACTACCGTGGCTGTGAATGGTATTCCTGCTTGGGCTGTGCTGGACAGTGGGTCGCAAGTGACCATTGTATTTAAGGACTGGTATGATAAACACTTACCTGCTGTGCCGTTACAATCCCTGGAAGGCCTACATGTGTGGGGGCTGAGCGACAAGTCTTATCCCTACCTAGGATATGTCTGCCTCTGGTTGTCATTTCCTGCAGCTGTAACTGGTGTAGAGGAGCAAGTCGAGACCCTGGCCTTAGTGTGTCCCCCTACTGGACTATATGATGGGGTTCCCCTGTTAACTGGGACCAACGCCCATATGTTTGGGAGACTGGCACAACTCTGTCGTGAGAAATAAGGGCGACGGACTGGGAGGGCCTAAGGAATTCCCCTCTGATCAAGAGGTATGATTTGCAACAGAACCCCAAGGGAGTGGACCAGGATGAACCGGGTAGGGGTCGTGTGGGCTAAAGGATCTCCATTCAGTGGTACTGGCTTCTAACGCCCAGTGTACCGTTTCAAGGGAGGTCCGCCTCCGCAAAGATGTCAAGAACAAAATACTGATGTTGGACGCGCCAGGCGATGGTGAAAATTGCCGAAGGATTATTGGTTAAGCTCCAGCATCTGCCAGCTCGTGCTCATGCCTGTGCACGACGAGTGATGGTCCAGATTCATAATGTGTCAGATGGGGAGATCCGGGTGAACAAAGGCTTTACCCTAGCTATGGTACACTGCACAGACACTGCAGTGTTGCCCAGCAACAAGCACCCTGGCAAGACAGATAGAGTGACTCCCGACTTGTTTGATTTTGGTTACTCCCTGTTGCCAGCTGAATGGAATACTAGAATTTGCCAGAAGCTTGCCCAGAGAGATCAAGTGTTTTTATTGAAGGAATGGGACGTGGGATGTGTCCACGTTGAGGAGCATCACATACACCTGCATGATGAATGGCCATTTTGAGAGAGGTCTTGATGCCTAGCCCCTGCAGACATAGACGATGTGAGAAGACACTTGCAGGAAATGCTCACGGCTGGTGTGATACAAGAATCCAGGAGCCCATATGCTTCTCCCATTGTGGTTGTGCATAAGAAGAATGGAACAGTATGAATGTGTGTGGATTATCGGACCCTTAACAGGCGGACCATCCCTGATCAATACACCATGCCCCGTATACAAGATGCTCTGGATTGTTTGAATGGGAGCAAATGGTTCTCGGTGTTAGATCTTCACAGTGGATATTACCAGATTCCGATGGCTCCAGAGGACTGTGAGAAGACAGCCTTTATCTATCCTTTGGGGTTCTATGAATTCCTGAGAATGCCACAGCGGATATTGGGCACCCCAGCCACCTTCCAGCGACTGATGGAACGAGCGGTGGGAGACATGAATTTGCTAGAATTCCTGGTGTACTTGGACAGTGTCATTGTGTTTGGGAGCATCCTAGAGGAACATGAGAGTCGACTGTTCAAAGTACTAGACCGACTGGAAGATTTCGGCCTCAAGCTGTCCATTGACAAGTGCCAGTTTTTCCAAACCTCTGTGAAGTATGTGGGGCACATAGTGTCTACAGAGGGGATAGAGACTGATCCTAGTAAAGTTGAAGCCTTGACTACTTGGCCCCAGCCCAACAATTTGAAAGAACTACAATGTTTCCTGGGATTCTGTGGTTACTACTGCCAGTTCATAAAGGAATATTCCAAAGTGATTCGGCCACTCTTGAATCTTACCTAGGGTTACCCTCCTACCAATCAGAAATACAAAAAAGGGTCCATCAAAGAACCAGACAAAGCATATTTCCACCCAGGTGAACTTTTCGGATCCTGTTGGATGCCTGACTGTGAAGCAGCTTTCCACAAAGTCATATACCAGCTCATTCATGCCCCCATCCTCGCTTATGCTGATCCCACTAAACCCTATGTGCTGCATACTGACAAAAGTCTGCAGGGTCTAGGAGCTGTACTGTATCAAGACCATGAGGATGGTTTGAGACCAGTGGCATTCACCAGTAGGATCTTGACCCCGTCAGAGCGAAACTACCCTGTGTACAAGTTGGAGTTCCTTGCGTTAAAATGGCCCATTGTCGACCAGTTTCATGATTACCTCTATGGGGCAAAAATATTGGTGAGGACTGACAATAACCCATTGACGTATGTACAGGCTTCAGCTAGGTTAGACGCCATGGGGCACCGTGGCTTTCTACATTGTCAACATATGATTATGCTGTCGAATACAGACCGGCCTGAATCGTATTGATGCTGACGCCCTATCCTGGAGGCCCATTTCCAAGAGCGACTGGGTCAGGCTGTCTGAACCTGACATCCAAGCATTGTGCCAAAAGTTTGATAGAAATTAACAGATGTCTACGGACACAGCGGACTGCTTAGTAGATTGCTTGGGCCCCACTGACACCTGCATATTGGCTGCGTATTGCCACTTCTCTGCTCTAGACATTAGTGCACTACCTCAGTTTGACAATGACAGCATTCAGTGGGCTCAATCCCGAGATCCTATGATTCAGCCAGCACTTGACGCCCTTCGTGCAGGAAAAGATGTGTCCAAGTTGCGTTCCTCTGATCTGCGAATCGCTTTATTGTTTAAAGAAGGCCCCAGGTTGAAGGTGCTTAATCAGTTGTTGTATAGAGAGACTGTAGATCGGGGTGGCCAGATAGGCAAGCAACAATTGGTCCTGCCCACAGCCTTCAAAGATTTGGTACTGAGGTCCCTCCACAATCATATGGGCCACCTCGGTATCTACCGGACCCTTGACCTAGTACGATCTCGATTCCACTGGCCCAAGATTGGGGCCAATGTTGAGCACCATGTAAGGACTTGTAGTTGCTGCCTGCAGAGAAAAGCCCTGCCTCAGAGGGCTGCCCCCCTTGTCAACATTACTACCAGCACCCCAATGGAACTAGTCTGCATAGACTTCTTGAGCTTAGAGCCTGATCAGCGAAACATTGGCAATGTGTTAGTGGTTGTGGACCATTTCACATGGTATGCACAAGCTTTTCCCACCAAAGATCAAAAAGCATCTACCGTGGCCAAGGTGCTGGTGGAAAATTTCTTCGTCCACTATGGTGCCCCCCAGCGAATTCACTCTGATCAGGGCCGGGACTTTGAGAGTCAGCTAATCTAAGAAATGCTCTCTCTATGGGGGGTGCGAAAGTCAAGAACCACCCATTATCACCTGCAGGGGGATCCTCAACCAGAACGCTTTAACCGCACCCTACTAGACATGCCAGGCACCCTCTACCCAAAAGATAAGCATAAATGGAGCCAGCAGATTAGCACCTTGGTACACGCATACAATTGCACAAAGAATGATGCTTCCAGGTTCTCTCCCTACCGCCTCATGTTCGGGACAGAGGCCCGGTTGCCTGTTGATGTCTGTTTTTGGGTTTCCCCCGATGGGGACTGAGCCGAAGATTACCTGCAATATGTACAAAAACTGAAAGCTCAATTGAACCATGCCTATCAACTGGCCCAGGCAATGGCCACCAAAAGAAATCTAGCCAACAAAGAGAGACATGATAGAAAAGTAAAGGCTCAAGAGCTTAGGCCTGGAGACTGTGTGTTGTTGCGAAATTTAGGATTGCATGGTAAACACAAAATTGCTGATTGATGGCACCATCTTCCCCATGTCATAGTTGGAAAGTTGGATGATTTGCCAGTGTACAAAGTGCACCCAGAGAATAATTCCAAAGCTGTCAAGACCATGCACCGTAACCACTTGCTACCTATTGGTCAAGTTATAATTGAGGCTGAACCTGCCGAGGTTGATTCCCCTGGACCAGTGACTCGAGCTGCTGCAAGAAAGAAACAGAGTCAGCCTACCCCTGTGGTTGCCGATTTAAGACTTCCCCCACAGCAGGCCCAGAATGATAGTAACTGCCAGTCTAACTCTGATGACAGTGAGTGTGATAATGCATATTACCCCGCATATGAACTGAGTCAGTTGTTTTGTGGAAATCCTATGTTGAATTATGGGGATGAAGCTGGGCCTTCTGGACTGCCTAACACCCCGGCATCATCCTTGGAGCCAATGCTCCCTGAAGGTGAAGTGCAAAGTATCATGTCTGAGGATGCTGAGTCTTTGTGTATCATGGAACTGTATGATTTGCATGGAGGAGAGGCTGATGGTATGAGTCTTTCTGGTGACATGCCAGAACTTGAGGAACACTATGAGAGTGCTGACAACCCCTCTTCAGTGCCAGAGTGTCTTCAAAATGAGCCAAGTGTTATAGAAACAGAGACTACAGAGCAAGGGTCTGACAGTGATCCCAGCTTGGACATTCCCCTTCATGCAGAGGCACCCCTCACAAGTGCTGAAAGCTCCAAGTCCATTGCTGAAAGTGCAGAGACTGTGGTTGTTCACCCCAGAAAGACTGGCCGAACTGTCAAGCCAGTGATGCGCTTCAGTTACGATTCCCCCGGGAGGTCAGTGGATTTGCCTCTCAATGTAGTCCATAAAGATGTCTATGTCTCTCAGAGCTCACTGCCCAAATTGAGCTTGATGGCCCATTCCAGGTTACTTGTTCTGCCTCTCACCATGGTGCCCCTACCCCATCCAGCCCCAGGTTAGCTGATAGGGAAGGGCCCCCTCTTGCATTGTTTAGAGTACAAGAAGTTATTACATGATTCTGTATAGTAATGTTCAATTTACCTGTGTGAAATATGCATAATGTATTGTTAGAATGGAAATGATATAGTGGAGTACTTTGAAATGTATAGTAAAGTGACAAGTTATGCCAATTGATGAATCAGATAGTACTTGTATTTCATTTCATTTTTATTAAATGGGTTAGACCATTGAGTAGAACTCATTTAAAATGGTGACCCTTGGTCGTACAAAGTTTGGTTACAACAAATATATAAAAACAAAAGAAAAACAGAACATACATACAAACTAAAAAAAACAATACAACTTATTTAACCACAACAATTCTTCCTTTGCCCTGAAAGTGTTTCCAAATACCAGGTTTTAACAGCATTGCATGAAGGTGTTTTATGTCCACACAATCGAAATCTTACAGGAATCATATTCCAAAATCTAGGAACAAACTGACTAAAAAAAAATCAGAACGTTTAGTTTTCAGTCTAGGTATAACCAACTCCCTATATCCTGCGTTTCTTAATGAAGATTTAATTTCCCTAACTTCTAACCTTTCAGCCAGATATTCTGGAATTACCGTAGTAATACTTTTAAAGGCCAAAATATATTTATGCAACTGTCTCCTCTCTGTCAACGAAGTCCATCCCAATCTCTGGTACATTAAACAATGATGGGTGTCTTTAGGACACTGTAAGGTCAATCTCGCGAGGTCATTATACAGTACATCTAGTCTGCACAGTCTACCTAACTGAGAATTATCATACAGTGTATCACCATAATCAAAAAGAGGAAATATCTGGGACTCAACAATTTTCTTTATCACAGTTCCACCTAAACAATTTTTATTTCGATACAATAATCCCACCCTTACACCCACTACTTTAACCAATTCATCTATATGTATATTACCAGTAGCCAAGGGATCCATCCAGAAACCCAAGTACTTGTAAGTCATCACTTGGTCTAATTTTGTCCCTCTGGATCTAGCACTGTCAATTTTGTGCAAGATCTAAGTTTCAATAGATTAGATCCAAATAACATACATTTTGTCTTACTTACATTAATTTTAAGTTTCCGCTAGACAAATACTCATGTAATTTATCAAAGCTTAACTGTAAATTTAATTGGATCTCTTCGACTGAGGGAGCAGAAGTATATATTATTGTATCATCTGCATATAATTGGTAAGCCATATTATTTACATGACATCCCAAGTCTCTAAGATAAATCAAAAAGAGCAAGGGGCCAAGCACTGATCCCTGAGGGACCCCGTACCACTGGTAAAGGTGATGATACAATCTTATTAACAACTGTTGACTGTGTCCTACCCTCTAAATAAGAGGAAAACCACTTAAGAGCACCACCTGAGAGTCCAATATCCTTCAAACTTAATGTATGCTAATGGTATAAATGTCTTGTATATGTTGCATTTTCAATGTTATGATGGTACAGACTTGACACGGACGCCAAGTTTTCCCAGGCAGGGAAAGGTGTAACCCCCCCTACAAATGGGGGTTCCCAAAAAGTCTTCCTTGAGCTTGCCTAAATGCTCACTGCCAGGCTGGTGTCCTGCGTTTTAGCAGTTTAAATTTGATTACCAGAGCCTGTATAGCCTCTGTGTACTGTCTCTTTAAGAGCTGCCTAATTGTAGTTTAAGTAATCTGAGAGGGAGCTCTGTTGAAAGATGTAACTATTTACTGAAAATCATTTAGAGTGATAATGATAATGTAGTTTGTCTAACCTGATTTCTTTGTAGCAAGGACTGTTTTGTTTGTCTCCACTATCTTGATCCTGGACTGCAAATTGGAGCAAACAGTACTGGTGGGACCTAAAATGTAGCTGGACTACAGGAGCTGTCTGAATTCAAAATCTGTAGGAACTTTAGTTTGGAGCTTTTTGCTCCTTTTTTGCAACTGAAGGGGGAGCTGTTGCTTTGACTGACAGCCAAATCAGCCAACCAAATCTTTTGGATCTTGGGGAAGTCCCGGGCTGCTTGCAGTTTTCAGTTAGATCTAAGCTGAACAAGAAGGAGCTGAAGTGATTCTGAGCAGCAATCCTGAGTGGATTCGTGTGGGAGAACTGTGAAAAGGCTAAGTTTTTGGCTTGCATGTCGGTGTGCTGCTACTGAGAGGGAGAAAAGAGAATTATTTTGGACTAATTCCAAGTTTGTGTGACTAAAGTGAGCTACTGAATTGGGCCAGGCTCAACCTGAAGAAGACTGAAGATTTTACTGAATGCAATCGACCTGTCAAGAGTTCCAGCTACCCCTAAGCTCCCGGTGTGTGCAGAGACTTTGCGATTGCGACCGGGGAGTGCTTTGCTTGCTACAGTAGAATTCCCGTACAAGTAAATGTGCTATGAGTTGCTATTGGGTTGTGAGTTAGTTCCCCACAGTGTGAACTGTGTTCTGCTTGCTGAAAGCTGTATCCAGCCCAAAATGGACTGCATCTGAATTTGTCTCCATGCGATCCGGGCCTTGCCAGACTGGCCTAGCCAGACTACCCACTGCACAGAGAAGCCATCGACGAGAGACCTGCCTGGGGATCAGCCCCCTGCTCCACACTTGAACAGGAACGATGCCTCTGCGACTCGTGTGGGCCCTGCTTCTCCTGGCATTCCAGATCAACCACCTGCAGTCTCGATTTTCATCCAGCCTGTGTCCAGTCTTGGGTATCGTGAATAAATACCAGGGTAGCTCCCTGCAACAACAGCTTAATTTGAGTGTGTCATCTGAGTGTCTTGTTTCATTTCCTTTACAAACTGAGCCCTCTGGCTCCAGATTACAAATATTGTGTACTGTGCATGTTGTGTTTTCCATCACAGGGCCCAACCAGCTATGACGCTGGCCAACCCCGGGCAACAGTCCTGGCTAGCCCATCTCTTCTCCACCTGGGTACCCAGAGGTGTGACTGTGTGGGGGGACTCAAAGCGCTTACATAACTGCTTGATTGATATAACATTTAAGCTAATTAACCTGATTTTGGCCCCCCCCCCCTTGTTCAAGTCCCTGGAATACATCAGGTCTAACTTTTTCTGCATGAAATCTGACTGTGGTTCCAGTTTGTGCTCAAAGTACTGTACTGTTGCTATTTGCTGTGCATAACCTTGTTTTACAGGGGGTCCCCAGGGTCGAGCCAAGGAACCAGCCCTGGTGGTAAGTGTAAACAGTGTGGGTACTTGTGTGGCGTACCAGGGGTATTGTGAAAGTGATTATTGTACAGTGTTCAGGCCACTAGAGGGGAAGGGGGGTTACAGTGTCCCGGAGGGCTGTGCCCAGGTTAGCTTGACCAGTACCAACCCTGATCTCCGGGTGGAGGCACCCGTTTCAGAACTCAGGCCCCTTAACCTGCTACTAGCCAAGCAGGCAGGGGTAGTAGCCCTTGGGATAGCGCCATCTAGGGGTTACAAGTGTAAGACCAGATCCTGCATCTTTACCAGTAGACATGACAGACCAGGCGGTCTTCTTCTGCTGGCTCTTTTCGTATGTAAGTACCCATCTGCACCATTTGGTCTTGAAGGACGATATACGGTTTTGCATCCTTGCAGATATTCTTTCCAAAGAGTAAATCTCTAGGAAAAGTTCATGCCAGGTGCTTCGGGTAGTTTTTTTTGTACGCCATTGTCAGGTGACAGCTTTCTTGGCTGCTTATAAGATTAGCAAAATCAATTTGTAAACTCTTATGTTTAATACGGCATTATCTGGGGGATAGCAGCCAGTATGAAGGCAGGTGTGATTGTTCTTGGGCACTCAAGTATACTTTCCAGGCCTTTAATTACTTCCTGCCAGTAAGATTGAAGTAGTGGGCAAGACCACATGATATGTGACTGGTCCGCCTTTGGATGCCCACACCCACGCCAGCAATGTCCAGCTTGTGGGCCCAGAAATTTAGCAGTGACTGCTGGGGTGTGGAAATATCTCATCTGACGTTTCCAGGAGTGCTCCCTCCAGTATGTGGCTGACGTTATCCTATAAGAAGGGATGGCATAGTTGTTGCATGTTTCAGGTGAGAGATTTTTGTCCAGCTCCCAGTTCTGTCTTTGTCATACGGCATCAGTGGAATCCACTGGTGGAACCTGTAAGGCACTATATAGTGCACTTATGAGATGCTCTTGGGTGTGCCCTTGCAGATAAGACTGAATTAGGGAAACTAACGAGGAGGATTTCTGGGTAATCTGGGTCAGTGCTTCCTCTCTAGGCTGAAGGTACGAGCGACTCTCCCTCTTCCTCGGGGTGCTGAATCCTTCTCACCCTTAGCCGGTCCCCAGTGACCCAGGCTCATTCATGTATCCACGTGGTGCTGCTATGGGGTCATCACTCTCCCTCTTCCTTGGGGTGCTGAATCCTTCTCGCTCCTAACCGGGCCCCGATGACCCAGGCTTGTTCATGTATCCGCGTGGTGCTGCTATGGGGTCATCACTCTCCCTCTTCCTTGGGGTGCTAAATCCTCCTCGCCCCTGGCGGCCCGATGACCCAGGCTCATTCATGTATCCATGTGGTGCTGCTATGGGGTCATCATTCTCCCTTGGGGTGCTGAATCCTCCTCGCCCCCGGCCGGTCCCCGATGACCCAGGCTCATTCATGTATCCACGTGGTGCTGCTATGGGGTCATCACTCTCCCTCTTCCTCGGGGTGCTGAATCCTCCTCGCCCTTAGCCGGTCCCCAGTGACCCAGGCTTGTTCATGTATCTGTGTGGTGCTGCTATGGGGTCATCACTCTCCCTCTTCCTCGGGGTGCTGAATCCTCTTCACCCCTGGCCAGTCCCCGATGACCCAGGCTAATTTATGTATCCACGTGGTGCTGCTATGGGGTCATCACTCTCCCTCTTCCATGGGGTGCTGAATCCTCCTCGCCCTTAGCCAGTCCCCAGTGACCCAGGCTTGTTCATGTATCCGCGTGGTGCTGCTATGGGGTCATCACTCTCCCTCTTCCTCGGGGTGCTGAATCGTCCTCGCCCCCGGCCCATCCCCAATGACCCAGGCTCATTCATGTATCCACATGGTGCTGCTATGGGGTCATCACTCTCCCTCTTCCTTGGGATGCTGACTCCTGCTCTCCCACCTGGCCCCCGATGATGCTGACTCATTCCCGTACCCAGGTTACCAGCATGGCAAGTGGTAGCCCTGCCCCTGCACTGATGGGCCTGCTTACTATGGGGTGCTTAGAACAAAGTGGCATGCCATTAAAGAGCTAGTAGAACCAAATCTAGCAGACATGAAAATGATACAAATTTTAGCAAGTAGTGAGTTAAAACATTTCATTCTCAAGTATTGTTTTCCATGTGTTAGTATTATGCTGGATTTGTGGAATAGCTCTGTGTCTGGCATTTGACATGTCTGGTTCTGTTCCTCCCATTTCATCATCAGCACAGTGACCTCGCTCACAGTGACATCACAGATGACTGACCTGGCAGCTACCTGAGCAGCTGTGATGGCACAGTCAGTGAGGTGACAATGCTGATGGTGTAATGGGAGGAACACAGCTATATAAAGGTAGCTATAAGGTAATACTTGACTGCTTTTAAAAACTAATGCTAGTTTTCGGCAGTACACTAACTCTTTAAATTGTGCTTTTGTCACTACTTTCTCTGCCCTGAGTTCTTAAAGTCAGCATTCTGTGAGAAACAGCATGATGTCATTTTAGTCACAGCAGAGTTTTCTTCTTGATAAAAGCTGGCATAAAAACACTTTGCTACATAGAAATTCATGATGTCACTATCAGTTTATATATCATTACTTTTTTTTTAAACATTCTTTTTTATTTTAAGTGCTACATACACTATTAGACAATATTGATGCATCATACCAGATTCAGAAATACAGGTATACAGTTTGGATAACATTATCACTTTAGTTAATACTTCAGTGTGCTTATGCAACTAGATGAGATGAGATGAGATGACGCTTGTGTAACGTGATTTACTTCTGTAGCTTTCCACCTCTCTATCTGTGGGATATACCACCCTGTAGGGGTATTACGCAAGGAACCCTAGAGGAGGGTTTCCCCCCTACAGGTGCCGCGGGAATGATTGCATCGGCTAAAGGTAGTTTAGGAAGAAGCCCACGGGTAAGAGAGATGAGCCACTGGAAGAGGAGGGGTGGATGGTGGGCAACAAGAAACGAATCCTGAATAGTCCCAGGATGAGTGGCCTTATAAGCCTGATGGGGGAGTGACGTAGTTGCTCCCCCCCATTGAACCTCGGGCTTAAAGCCCTCCCATTCAATGTGCTTACGCAACTAGATGAGATGAGATGATGCTTGTGTAACTTGATTTACTTTTGTGGCTTTCCGCCTCTCTATCCATGGGATATACCACCCTATAGGGGTATGACGCAAGGAACCTTAGAGGAGGTTCCCCCTTACAGGTGCTGCAGGAATGATTGCGTCAGTTAAAGGTACCTTAGGAAGAAACACAAAAAGAATACCTGATGTCAAGCATCGAAGAGGTGAGGATGATTAATGAATGAATTCTGAGAAGATGATTAAGGGTGGGCTTCCTAAGGAGAGAGGGGAAAGCCGGGGCCACCATCTGCCTCCATTCAACAGCAGAACCTAACTAATTGACCTAAGAAAGCACTAACTCTAATTAATATTGTGACCATTGGCATGGAGGAGAGGAAAAAAAACCTTTTTGGAGTAAACCTCTGGGGATCCAAGGCCTAGGTCGCCTTCCCTCCAGGATAACGACATTTGATTTAAGGATGTATATCATTAAAGAGAAGGATATCAGTAGGGAAGATGACTGGATGGGGGAAAACCCCCCAAAAGACAGCACAGATCGAAGAAGGAACATGAGGCAGCAGGGACCCGAGAGGGGTATGCTGAGGAGGCGATGGGAAGGAGTAGATCCATTTAGAAGTCAGGGGAGCAAGGGGTATCCAGATGCACTGATGAGAAGATGGAGGATGATGAAGACTGATGACGATCACCGCAGGAGTGCAGCAGACCAATATGAGAAGGCTGAGGATGATGAAGATGGATGATGATGAGCGCTGCAGAGGTGCAGCAGGTTGATGAGGTAGCAGAAGACCTCATGAGAGGTATGCTCCATTGAGTGACGTGAGTGTGAGGAAGAGGAGACAGGAAATGAACTAGAAAATGAACTTGGACGATGGTGGTATGCTCGATAGAGCAATGTGATGAAGTAGGCTTCTTGAAAGGAGGTAGATTCGGAAAGGAACTTGAACAATGGTGGAGAGCCTCCAGCCAGCCCTTAGCAAATGGCGACAGACAGGAAGGCATGGCAGCAGCAATGTGATTAAGTAGGCTCCTCGAAAGGAGGTAGACTCCGAGGCTAAGAAGGCATGTCTGGAACCAGAGAGTATGCGAACTGGCATGAAGGAGTGAAGCCTTGAGTGGAGTGAATCCTTGATGGCTGATGACGGAATGAAGCCATGAATGAAACTTGATGAATGCGACAGGAGGGACGCGGTTCGATGAGGTGGCATATGAGTTATGATAGGTATGCCCAATGGAAGTATCGATTGCAGGCTAGATGGAGGCATAGGTATTAGCTAAAGAGACGAGTATGAGTGGAGAAGGTGATAGTAGGACAGGGAAAACCGTGATAGTAGGATAGGGGAAAACCCCAAAAAGAAATGGACAGGCGTGTCGAGTACCATCATTACACGACTAGCTTAAAGTAGTGAATTTTGGAGGTCGCTGGAGCTCTTGTCGAGATCCAAAGAGGTAGAACAGAGCAGGACCAGAGCAATTAGCCATCCATAAGATGCAGACGTCTTGAAACAGAGCTGATGCCAAGGCAAACAACTGCTGTATCAAAAAAACAGAAAGACATACCATAGCTCATAGAAAGACATACCATAGCTCAGACTCCCACCCAAACAAATGCAACTAAAGTGAGATGAAGGGGTTTGTCCGACAAGCACACAGAAGAGACAGCTGATCTGATAAGATAAAGCAGATCATGAGCGCTATGGATGCCAAATTGACGGCCAGGTCAGGACACACAAACTAAAGCTGCAGGGAATGGAGTCGAGGAATAGTCCGGAAAAGGAGTAGGGTCCCCCCCACAACAGCCCATCATGCAGCCCTAAACAACTCACTGAAAAAGATCCAGAAGAGATGTATGTCCTGTTATGAGCCGCGACATTGCCCTCTAGCAGAGGGGTGGAGGATTCCATACAGGCAGAGATAGCAAGAGCCCCCATGTCAGTGCACAACCAAAACAAAAAAAAAATTAGTAGAATAACCAGAGAAAGAAGAGCATAACTTTAGAAGAAATGAATTCGATAAGACATATCAGTAACCCTATTACACTGGCAGGTGTTCAGAATGGATGTTAAGAGAGCTGCAGAACAGTACAGAAAGCTAGCAATGTCCCCTATGCATTTTAAGTGCAGTCCGTTACTGCCTTCGGAATGCCTTCCCTGCCAAAACATGAGGTTTGGAGCCATTTCCCAAGAATGAAAGATGCCCCAAAATGGATTGTCTTGACTCCGTGATTTGTAGGGTATGGGAACGGTGGCAAGGAACGAGCAAGGAGCAATGCGGTGCAGCAGCCATGTGAACAGCAGCACCGCCAGAGGTATGCATCAGAATGCTGGTGGAGGTAGTGGCACAATGGAGCTGTAGGGAAAGAAATGCTCCTGGATACAGGCAAGGAGGCATTACAGGACGAGAGGCCTGAAACTGCATAGCCAAGGCAAGTACTGTAACAGAGATGCCCACGTACCCAGAATTGATGCGACAGGAGCAGTAGAGCAATCAGGCATGGGGAGTGGCCGCCCACGACTAAACAATGCAGCCACAAAGCCAGGAGACACTGCGGATGAGCGAGGAGGATAGGCAGAAAATCCATTGAGGAGCGGGGCAGAGGCAGCGACCAGAAAGGGACCAAGCACCAGACGCTGAGAGGATGGCAGAACGCTGCACGAGGTAAAACACAACGGGAACTAGGAAGGAGGGGAGGGGACAAGGGAACAAAATGGACAGCAGAAGGAAGTGGAAGAGCCGCCATGAAAGCGGGCGGGGTTGAGGATGAGCGATAGATGAAGGAGGTACGGGGAGGGAGGGAGGGAGGCATATGAGAGAAAGGGAGGGGAAGAACGCACAGAGTGCAACCGAGAAGGAGCAGAGAATGAGAGAGAGAGAGACTGACAGGCAGCAGGAGGTAACAGAATGAAACCGGAGAGGCAAAACAAATGAGGGAACACAGCAGAGAGAAAGAACAGCTGACGGAGCCTCCAGCTGCAACAAGAAACGAATCCTGAATAGTCCCATGTTGAGTGGCCTTATAAGCCTGATGGGGAGTGACGTAGTCGCTCCGCCCATAGAACCTTGGGCTCAAAGCACCGGACATGACCAGAGCATATGGGGGTGTGTGGATACCTCGCAACCACACCCCCTCCAGCAGGATGAGTCTTTGGAGGTGTATATTATTACTTTTGTAACTTTTTGTTAGATTTAATAAAAGTAGTGCAGAAAACAGTTCCATTATGGAAGTAAAATTGGTTATATACTGATAGGATCTGGATTATTATTGAGGCAACTGTAGCACTTCACCATTGCTGTTACAAAACTGAAGGTGCGGTTACAAACTGTACATTAATAAACTGTCTAGAGCCTGTTGACAGCACAAGAGATAGGCACATACAGGGCTGTATAAAGTCTCTCAGTGTAAGTATCTCACCAGAATCCTGGCTTAGTGTCTTAATTGTCCATACAGTAGATGCAAAGAATAGTCCTTTGCATTGCTTAGATGTGAATCAGAGCAACAACTGTCACAGCATGTTAATAATAATAATAACTTTATTTGTCTGCGCCTTTCTTAAAACCAAGGCGCATTACAATAAATTACAAATAAAAGCATTCTAAAACTATACAATACTTCAAAAACTAAAATTAACAGCGGGGCAATTAAAATACATCAACCTTATCTGAGAATGCTTTATTCCATAAAAGGACTTTAAGCCCTTTTAAAACCCTACGTCATCGCTCTCGAATCCAACGTGGTAGAGAATTCCAGAGGGTAGGTGCCGCAAACATAAAGCTGGGCACCAGAAGATTTTAAACTAACCTCAGGATCTCTAGCAACCCCTCGTTGGTGGAGCGGAGTGGACGTGTCGGTCGGTAAGGCACCAGAAGCTCTTTCAGATAGTCAGGGCCCAACCCGTGTAGGGCTTTGTAAGTCAGAAGACCTACTTTAAAGGTGATCTGCCACTGAATCGGCAGCCAGTGCAGATCTCAAAGCACCGGTGTGATATGCGAGGAACAAGAAGTCCCCGTTAACAACCAGGCTGCCGAGTTCTGCACTAGCTGGAGGCGGCGGATATCTACCCCAGAAAGCCCAAAGTAAAGGGAATTGCAGTAGTCCAGATGAGAGGTCACAAAGGCGTGGATCAGCGTAGGTAGGTCACCGGATGGGATAAGGTGCTTGATCCTGGCGATATTCCTAAGATGGTAAAAGGATGTCTTAACAACTGCTGACACCTGGGCATGCAGAGTCAGCTGATCGTCCAGAATCACCCCCAGATCTCGCACCCTTTCAGAGGTCGGGAGCTCCACACCTCCCAAGAATAAACCGGAGGCTAAGCAACCACCCAACCCCTTAATCTGGCGATTGGGATTCACAACCAACACCTCAGTCTTCCCAGAGTTCAACTTCAGCTAGCTGGACCTCATCCAATCCTGGATCTCCCTGAGACAGCTGTTAAACACTGAGAGAGCTCTATTCTGGTCAGGTACAAAAGATAGATAGAGCTGGGTGTCATCGGCATAACAATGAAACTCCAGCCCATATCTTCTTACAATGTCTCCGAGGGGAAGCATGTACACCGCAAACATGGGAGAAAGCACAGAGCCCTGAGGCACCCCACAGGTCAGAGCAGTAGGCTCAGAGGAAAAAATCTCCGATACCACCCTCTGAGTCCTACCTGTGAGGAAGGAAGTAAACCATCTGAGGACCAAACCCGACAGCCCGCAGATGTATCTCAGGCGCTCAAGCAATACCCCATGGTCTATGGTGTCAAAAGCTGCTGACAGGTCCAAAAGGACCAAAATAGACCGTTTTTTCTGGTCTCTCGCCATCAAGAGATCATTGAGGACCCAAACCAGCGCAGTCTCCGTGTTGTGTCTCTTACGAAAACCTGATTGAAGAGGATCGTAGATATTGTGGATGGTAAGATGGTTGTCTAACTGGGCAGCCACCACTTTCTCAATGACCTTCCCAACAAAGGGGAGGTTCGAGATGGATCTGTAGTTTACCAGGGAGTCGGGGTCCAAAGATGTCTTTTTCAACACTGGTGTCACTACCACCTCCTGTGAAGTTAAATGTGAAGATAAGCAGTGGAGTACATGACCATGGATGTTACTCCAGTAATGGGCTTTCTGGTACATTAATCTATACCTCACTTACAGTTTTGATGAAAGAGACACATAGAAATATACTTTCTGTAAACCTGATGGCTGAAATTCAAGTTGTAGCCACGTTGCTCATTGGTCTGCAACTGAGAATGCTGCGAACTGGCTCGCACTACTGTACACTGCCTGAATAGTGAGAAACAAGCCTCAGTCAGGGAGAAGACGAGGGAGGGGATCCCCACCAGAACGGGTAGCGCTTATAGCGCCATCTTTGTCATGCAGTTTCCACCTCCCAGTTTATTCTAGCGTCACCAAATGGGTAATATATACCCGCCCTGACCTGGCTGGATACCAAATCCCCCACAAGTCCCATCAAGCAACTGTCAACTCACATCTTACTGCATAGTCCCACTACCTGTTCAATCCTCAGACTCCTCATCCGATTCCTCTTCTCTCGATCCCAAGGAAAACTCAGTCCTGATTTTCTGTGTGAATTTCCCTGCATCCGCTGGATCGGAGTACAGAAATGTTTTACCTCTGTAGTGGATTTAAAGAGCTAGTATACTGCCTACAACTAATATTAGATTTTAAACGCAGTCAACCATTACCTTTTATAACTGAGGTACTTTCCTTTTCCCTTTGACTAATTAGAAGATTGTTTACCTGATGTTAGTAGGTGTGCTGTGTGGAACAGCACTCTGCCTGGCAGCTGACATATCTTGCTCTAGTTCCCCCCATTACATCATCAGCATTGTGACCTCACTGACTGTGACATCTCTGCCACTTAGGAACAGACACTTGAGACCACAGTGCTGATATAGTGGGGGATAAGAGACAGGTATGTCAGCTGCCAGGCCGAGAGCTATTCCTCACATGCAACACAATATTATCACATAGCAAACTTTCCAATGAGCAAAAGGAAAGAGAAAAACAGTTCAGAAATAAAAAGTTACAGCTAATAACTTCTTAAAAGTTATATCATTTTCCTGTCTGCCTGTTTTGGTTCCACTAGCTCTCTAAGGTGTGTAGGGAGTAGCAGATAATGATTTATACCGAGCTCCCTCAGGAGCGACCTCACTCTATCAAACTCATTTCACCTTGTTCTGGTGCTGTAGCTGAGGCTAGGGAACAGCTTCAGAGTTAAGTCCCCCGGTTGTACGTTGCCATTACACTTTACAACCTGCAGAATAGTGTCCTGCTCTTCTAAGCTGCCCACAACCAGAAGAAGTGCTTGAGGAGTATTTTCACTTGCTGCTGGCCTCCAGAAAGTATTCCGATATGCTTTTTGGATGATAATGTCCACGTCCAAAAATAGTGTCCATAGACGCCAGTTTTGGAATTATGTTTTTAGGTTGCCTCCACCAGTAATCTCTGGGAGACCTGAAAGTCTTAAATTGGTGGCCCATCAGAAATTCTCCAATTGTTTGAGATGAGCCCTCAGGACAGAATTTTCTTTGACCAAACCAGTGCAAGTTACAGTTGTTTTCTGGGACGTCTCACCTGCTTTTATTGCTTCTGTTTGCGCTGGGACAGTTTTCTTTTCCAGCAGCGTTGTCCAATTGTTGGAATCTTCAATTTTTTTATCCAGCACCTCAGTGGCCGTGAGGAGAGCCTTTAATGTGAGCTCACCTCCTGAGGCAGCTGACTGCTCTGAGTCCACAGTTGTCTTGTCTTACTGTGCTGGGCCATAAATTTGGGCTGATTGGGTTGTGGCTGGTTTCTTGGTTTACCCATTGCTCCAGCATGCCAAAATTGCAGCAATTACAGCTAATAGTATATTTGTGCAAATGTCCCAGTCCGGTTATGAAAAGATTAACTTTAAAGTTATACTTCTGTGCTTTGTTAACTTTTCAGGTCAGAGCTATGTGACTGTTCCCACTGGTAGTCAGGCCCTGTCCATTATTATTTTTATAAAAGAAAAACTGCATTTACCAAAGCACTCTCCACTGCTGGCACTTAAGCCCCTAATTAGCATTTCTATATGTAATAAAAAATGTTCAGGTACTTTATGGTTTAAATAAACTTTTAAACAGTGTACCAGAACTTCTGGATCTTCTTCGGGGATATCTCTGTTATCAGGTCACACCTATACAACTTCGGCGTCAGGATTTCACGGAAGCTTTTTTCTACAACAGTCTATTAGAGGCCACCCACGCTGACACCAGGCTCTGACATCACACACCGTATAATAGTGCGGACCCCATGTTCCCTCCTCAGTTCTTTCCCGCCATCGATCATTCGTGCACGGACTCCGTGGAAGCTTTGTCGCTCCCGCCATCGACCATTCGCGCACAGACTCCGTGGAAGCTTCATCGCTCAGTTCGACCACCATTTTGGCTTACCCTTTTCTTTTATTTACGATTGAATCACTTTTATATAAAGTGATTCCTTTCTCCTTTGCATGTTGAGAACGACTCCTTTGTCGGCTCTTTTCCGTCACTGTCACTGCAGAAAGAAGATCTTCACTGATGGACACCAGCTCTGTGTCTGCTGTCTTGGTCCCAGCCACAACATCCTCACCTGTGAGTCCTGGCAGAAATTCATCCTTACCACCCGGCACCGACATAAAAAGCTCTGCAGAAGTTCCTCATGGAGCAACAGGCAGCCAGCGGAGAGCAGGGGTCTTCTGGAGCCCCCCCCCCACCAGTCACTGGCATTTTCCTTGGGCTGACAGGCCGCTAAGGCCTGGGACAAATAGCCGGCCTGCTGGCTCAGTGGTAGCGCTACCCGCTTATGACGCCACTGACCCGGGTTCGGGAACGTGCCCGGGGAGGCAGAGGGACAGCTGAGGGGAGGAGGCTTGAGCATCGGAAGACCGCGCGCATTCTCCGGAGAGGGAGGGGGAGGGGGATGAGGCTTGACACTTGACTGACTTCTGGCGGAGGCTAGAGATGCAGCAGACACCAAGCCACACCAATGGGGGAGGCATAATGGACGTTGGTGATTGTGCCTAGATGTCAGGGCGTACGTCACGCCACACCAGAAAAATGGGAAAACAACTCCCTGAAGCACTGGGTAGACAGAGCGCCTGGCACAGGCCCCAGTATCCCCTGCCTGTCTTGACTAGTGTAAACCTGATGAAACTAGAATCTCAGGGTGTATGGGCCCCACCTCGTCTCTGCTTGGGGGGAATAGCCGAGGGCTCCAGGCAGTGAGGATGGGGCAGATGCCTAGGCGACTCCTGAAGAAGTGGTACTCAGAGAGTAGGGGGTGGATAAACAGCAAGTAAAAAAAAAAAAAAAAAGGCCTGTGACAAATCCTCAGGGAAGCACTTCTGTTGGGACAAAGAACAGCCTAAAGACCGCTCCCCCTCCCCCCGTCTGCGATCCCGGTCCCTGCGGGAATCCTCTTCTTCCTCTCCTGGGATCACACTGTCAACTGGTTTGGCACTGCCGCCTCGCCCCGTGCAGGCCTCTGCTACTTCCAGGTGCCCCACAGTGGATTTGTCTCCCAGTCATCATAGGGCTGTGGAAGGGCCATCAGCCTCCAGGTTGTCAGCCCCCACCCTGCTATCAAGACCTCTCTAGCCTCGAGGTCCATCGGTGCAGGGCCCTCCCGCTTCCACTTCAGTGAGTGGTTCATCATCGGATCAGGGCCTCGCACCCCCTCTGTCGATGCCTGTGTTGATCATGATTCCCTTTCTTGCCATCAACCTCAATACCATCCTTACCTCTATTACCACGTCTCTCTTCCAGCAGCTAATTCCATGGCCCAGGCCATTGTCACTCGCACCATTGTCAGCTGTTTCGGAGTCAATGCCTATTCAGCCCACACGCCCTGTGCCCCTAAGAGAGCCATCAGTATGGCATTCTTCAGTGCCTGCTTCAGAGCAGACCAGCGTCAAAGAGGAGTACCATCCTGATCTTATCCTCCCTGAGGAAGAGGAGGAAGACGATGATGTTGATGTGGAATCCTTTGACAGGTCCACTGTCTCCTCCGGGAGTGAGGAATCTATCAAGCACACTCCTAGATTCTCCCCCCCCCCGAGGACCCCTCCTTTTTTCAGCATCTTGAAACAGCTTTCCTCCACCATGGGTTTCCAGACTGAGGAGGAGGAGGAGACCAGGAGGAATCTGGTGGACTTCCTGGAGATTCCCTGAGTCTTCCCCAAAGGTTATTCCTCCCCTTCTGCCAGCCTTGAATGATGCTGCCATAGCAGCCTGGTGCAGGCCCAGTATGGTACCAGCCATGCCCAGGAAGGCCGACAAGCTTTATCAGGTGCCTCAGGGGTTGCCCTTCTATATGGCCCAACCTGAGACTGACTCTGTGGTCATCAAAGCTGCTCATAACAGAACTAAGGCCCCTAAGCACCTTGGTTCCCTGCCCCAGACCTTGAGTCCAGGAGATTGAATTGCTGGGGCAAGAGGACTTTTGCCTCGGCCACCCTTGGCCTTAGGATTGCCAGTTATTTGGCTCATTTCATTAAGTACCAAAATACCCTTTGGAGGAAGGGCAAAGTGGCTGCTCAGGCCCTTCCTGAGGGTTCCCAAATACAGGAGCTTCTTAAGGTACTCTAGGCCTTAGAGGATGTTAGTAGGCATCTCCTCAGAGCCATCTATGATTTGGCTGACACTGCAGCCGGGGCAGCTGCCTCTGGCATTTGCCTCAGGTGGCACTCCTGGCTGCAGGTCTCTTGCTTTGCAAATGATGTCCAGCAAAAGGTCTTGAGTGCCCCTTTTGTGGGCCACAAACATTTTGGTCCAGATGTGCAGGATATTGTCAGTGAACTGCAGGGAGGTGGGAGGGACTAAACTTGAAGACATTTGGTGACTCAGCTGTCTCCAGTTAACTATCAGAGTGTGGATATGAACTGTATACAACTAGTAGAAATACTGTTACATGTTAGTAACCTATATGTGTCTACTTGTAGCGATGCCACAGACACGACTCTCCACCCAAAGTTTGGCACATTGTACCGCAATAAAACCTGCCTCTTACTCTAGTCTGCCACAAGAACACCCTCAGGATGATCTTTTCGGTGTTTATGCAGACCTGGTTTATAGTGCTGCCCCAAAACTACCCATGCCAGACTGGAACCCCTTTTTACCTCCCTTTGCCGCTGTGTTCTTGGAGCTCCCCCCTTCGCCCCACTGCTCCCTTAACCCCAGTCTTTCTCTCCCCTTCCTCATGTCAGGGTGTCTCTTGCACTGCTTCTCCTTTATTGTTAACTACTGAAAAGTAAAGCTGTGACTGTGGGCCATGCACAGTAGCATCGATGCTGATGCTCATACCTGTTATCAAGGCTGGACTTTCAAACCTGCCATTTCTACATGAAATACCCATTGGTTTTGGAAACCACATACATTGCAGAGATCAGTGGGAAAGGTAGATTCGAATTATATAAATGAATCCATAAGGCTTAGCAAACACAGTGTCTGATCATGCACTAGGGTGCGGGATCACTGGCACCTTTGCTGCTTGGGGATGCGTGGGAGAGACTGGCCGCAGGAATAACGTTGGACCGAACAGAAAGGGCATTTTTTTTTATATATATATCTTTTTATTATTTTCAAAACAAACAGAGAAAACCCCAACATAACAAAAAATGAATCACTCTGGCTATACATACATTGCAGCTTTTGTTACAGGTAAAAAAATAGTTACATTTACCAACCCACAACTTTCGATGAGGGTAGTTGACTCTTGGAATAGTCTGCCACAGGACGTATTGGGGGAAAACACAGTGGAGGGGTTTAAGCATGCCTGAGACAGGCACAAGGGAAGCTTGAGAGGGGAGGGAGTGATGACAAGCCATTGATCACATAGGGTCAGTGGCCACATACAATGAATAGGGCCTACAGGCAGACTGGATGGGCCTAGCAGTCCTTCTCTGCTGACAATTTCTGTGTTTCTCCCTTTGTATGCTGTTATATTAAAAGAGAAATTCACAGTTAACAAACCACTCAATAAAAGCGAATAGAACATTTGCAGGTAAAGAAATTTCTTATTTAGTTGTGCTTACACAACTGTATGAGATGTATGCTTGCGTGACTTCAATACATTGTGGCTATTCGCCTCTCTATCCGTGGAATATACCACCCTATAGGGATAAGACGCAAGGAACCCTAGAGGGGGATTCCCCATAGGTGCTGTGGGAATAATTCCATTGGCTAAACATCCTTCTTCATCTCTGCAGATGTTGGGAGAAATCCTGATGGAGAAACAGCCGGGCTCCCTCAAACACCACCTCTTGTTTCTGTTTGAAAGCAAACCAGATGGTCTGCCTATCTCCAAAGTTGTGGAGATGAAAGATCACTTGTCTGGGGGTTCACATGCTGGCTGCTGTGGCACCAGTGCTGTATGGGCCCTCTCAATTTTGAACGCCTGCCTTTGGGGCGGAGGCCCAGCAGCTCCGGTAACACTTTAGTACAGAAATCCTCTGCCGAGTTTCCTTCTTTACCTTCTGGCAACCCCTGGACTCTGAGGTTATTCTGATGTTAGTAGTTCTTCCGGTAATCGAGCTGCTCCAGGAGCTCCTCCAATTCCTGCTTCACCTTTTTGACTTCCTGCGGGACCCGATCCACTGTATCTTCCATTCTGGAAATCTGCCCCTCCGTTTTTGTAATTTGGGATGCATGACCAGCTGCTCAGACATTTGGGACATTTTACCAGTCCATGCGTCTATTTTAGGACTGAGAGCTGCGAGGACCTGTTCCATTACAGTGCGGCCTAGTGCCTCCATTTCCCTGACTGAAAGTGTTACTGTACCTTGGCCTTCCTGCGCCACCACTGCTCCAGCTTTCTTCATGGATTTCACCACATTCCTGGCACCAGATATTCCTCCATGGCACCTTCCCCTTTCTGTTTATTCACTTTGCCTGTGATTTTAAAATAGAAAAAACATTTTAATCGGGTATTATCTACCATGTGGAGACAGAACTCGTGGAGAGACGTCTGCTACGTTAGTTGCTCATTCAAACAACATGAAGTCTTGCTATATTATGACAATTGCAGTTTGTCCCACCATTAGAACTGCTCCGGAGGTGAAAGAGTTAACTCCCATTCTAAGAATGGAACTTGGAGCGCGAGCTCGGTTAGAGAAGCTCTGTCTGGGTTATTTCAAACCCAAACTGTCAGATTCTTTACTCCGCCTCACTGAACAGTCGCTCCGGAGATTTCTCCTACTGCTCGGTTCATTTCTCGGTTTAAACAGTGTTTTCTCAGTTCAAATTAACCGAGAATATTATTATTTTAACCGCAAAACTGATCGGTTCAAGCTCTGTCTGTGGTATCATAAGTAATTACAGTTTATTTTCTGTGTGGAACTTGTAAATGTTATCGGTTCGGTTTTGAACCGATCAACTATTTAAAACTTGAAATTGAAGGTTTAGAGTGCGGTTCCGGTTCTTATCTGTTCTAAAAAACAGATTTCATTACGGTTTTTTCCAAGACCTGACACGGTTAGGAACCGATAGGGTGTCTTGCCTGGCACTGCCGTTAAAAGGGCAAGTTTTGGTTGGCTGGCATTATGTCTGAGAAACCCAAAAGAAAAACCGGGCCCACTGGGTTTCAACACTGTGATGTCTGTGGGGAAGTCTTTGCAAGGCTGACCCACACACCATATGTGTATATTGTCTGGGGTTTGACCACCTCAATTCAGACTGCCAGATTTGTAAATATTTCCCTGCAGCCACCCTGGATAAGAGAGTTGGCAGGCTCAGGGAACGAGAGGCCAAAAAGTCCGCTGACCCAGATGGCCAGCCCGGTTCGTGCCAACCGAACCGGAGGGAGTGCCCTCTGACCAGGGCGAGACTTCCTAGGGCAAACGCAAAGCTGGCTCAGAGGGGCCAGTTCCAGTAAAGAAAACAAGAAAATCAGCAGGTGTGGCGCCCAAAATTCCTTCTCCAACTGCTGCTGAGATAGCAAGAGCTATTCAGATTGTCCAGTCACTTTCTCGGTTCCGTCCGAACCGCCACTGTCTGGTAAAGGTCGGTTGATCGGTTCCACGTTCAGGAATATGATGTTGAAGAGTTTTATGAACCAGAGGAGGAGGATGATTATGAACAGTATGAATGTGACTTGGAGGGTCTGGGTGTGCCCATTGAACCGGACATCTCCCCAGACAGACCTTTTGAATCTCCCCCTTCGCTTTCTGAGTCCCCCTCTCACTTTATGTTTTACAAAAAAGTTGCTGAAACCCTCCAGCTCCCATTGGAGGAAGCTGTGGATGAGCAAGAGGAACCTGATTTTGTAGAAATGATGGATATTCCAGAGTCTAGGAGATTGTCTATTCCCTTGCATAAATCATTTAGGAAACAAACAATAAAAATTTTAAACTCCTAATTCTGTGCCTCCTGTGGACAAAAGATGGACAGGAGGTACACTCTAGTCAGGTCCTGATACAGAATTCCTTTCACAGCAATGCAGTCACGTTGGTGTGGTTCAGGCTGCAGCCTGTGATAAAGCTAATATTCCCTTGGCTTCACATCCTCCTGACAAGGATTCCAGGAAGATTGATGCCATGGCTAAAAAACAATACATGGCAGCGTCCTTGGGACTCAGGCAAGCAAATTACATGGCTTATGTAGCAAGGTATCAAAAATCTAGATGGGACACTGTCATGGCTTTGGCCAAACAGGCCTCTGGCCAGCTTGCTAATGAGCTGGAACAGGTGGCTGCTGATGGCATTGAGGCATCTAAGGTACAGTTTCATGCTGCTGTGGATTTTAATGATGTATCCTCTAGAGTCATGGCTCGTCTGTAGCTTTTAGTAGGTTGGCCTGGCTCAGGTGTACTAGCTTGTCACAGGATACCCAGACTAAGGCTATGGATTTTCCTGTGGTTGGAAATTCTCTGTTTGGGGAGCAGACAGAGAATTATATGAAGAAAATGGATGAATATAGGACTACCTATAAGAGTGCTCAGGCTAAGGAGCTGCAAGTCACTCCTCAGAGGCA
The DNA here is from genome assembly GCA_016271365.2 of Neoceratodus forsteri. Lineage (NCBI taxonomy): Eukaryota > Metazoa > Chordata > Ceratodontiformes > Ceratodontidae > Neoceratodus > Neoceratodus forsteri. The sequence continues at coordinate 548,343,181 of JADMNL010000023.1, forward strand.
GACCCCGAGGGTAGAGGTAGGCCTTTTCACAGGCCTTTTACCAAACCCGGCCTCCTCTGCTTATGCTCAGAAGGGTTCTTCAGAGGAGGCAGGCGGGGTGTGGGCAGGCCTGCTCCCACCCCTCAGCCTAAAGCACCTGCCAAACAGACACCCTGATGGGGTGCCCAGGGCCAATTCTCCTTTACCTGTAGGGGGCAGGTTGGCTTACTTCGTTCAGAACTGGGTGTCTCTAACTTCAGACAAGTGGGTCCTGGAAGTAGTAAGCCAGGGTCTGGTTCTCAGCTTCAAAAAGTTCCCAAAGATGAGAATCAGATCTTTCCCACCTGCAAACTCTTTAGAGACCTTTACTTTAGAAACAGAAGTCTCAACCCTCTTGGCTCTCAGAGCTGTAGAAAGGGTTTCTCCCCTACACCAGGGCAAGGGTCTGTACTCCAGATATTTCCTTACCCCAAAAAAAAGACAGGAGAATGGCGGCCCAGTTTAGACCTGAGATATCTGAACAAACACCTTTTGAAACCAAAGTTCAGAATGGTAACTCTGGCAGTGATTTTACCCTCTCTAAGGCCAGGGGACTGGCTAGCCTCCCTGGACCTCAAGGATGCCTGTTTTCACGTCCTAATCAGAAGCTCCCACTGAAAGTACCTCAGATTCGAACTGCCCTCAGGTCACTACCAGTTCAGAGCAATGCCCTTCGGCCTCACCTCCGCCCCAAGGGTATTCACAAAATGTCTGGCAGTAGCAGTTGCTCATTTAAGAAGGCAAAGGATTGCTGTCTTTCCCTATCTGGACAACTGGCTCATTGTAGGCCAGTCCCCAGAACAGGTAAAATCTCACCTGCAAGTTACCCAGCAGCTGCTCACCTCCCCTGGGCTTCTTGCTCAATCTTCCAAAGTCAGTTCTGGAACCAGTTCAGGTGCTCACCTCGAGGTGCAGATTTTGACAAAGCAGGCCAGAGCCTTCCACCCTTAGAGAGGGTAAGAAACCTGTGGCTCTGGCCTCCTCCTCACTCTGCAGGTCTCGACCAGCAAGACACTTTTGCAGCTCCTGGGGCACATGACTCGTCCACAGCTGTAGTGCAAGGAGCAAGATTTCAGATGAGGACATTCAGTTTCACTTGAGAGCCTTTTGGTCTCAGAAGAACCCCTTTCCAAGTTGGTCCCAGTGACCCGAACCCTGATCCAGGCCCTCCAGTGGTGGCAGGATCAGAGCAATTTAAGACTGGGGGTCCCCTTCATTCCTCTGTCTCACTCCTTGACCCTCACTACGGATGCTTCCCTCCTGGGGTGGGGAGCCCACATGGGCGACCTCTCCACTCAGGGAGTGTGGTCCCCTCAGCAATCTCTGCTCCACATCAATTTGCTGGAACTCAGAGCTGTCTTTTTAGCACTTCAAGTGTTTTCTGCGTCTGTTCAGAACAAAGTGGTACAAGTCAGAACAGACAACACCACAACAATGTGGTACATCAACAAGCAGGGGGGCACTCGGTCTTCGGCCTTGTGCACCGAGGCAATGAAGTTGTGGTCTCTGGCCTATTTCCTGAACACTTCCCTCATAGCAGTTCACCTTCCTGGAAAGGACAATGTCCTAGCAGATGCTCTCAGCAGGATTTCCCAGGGCCATCACGAATGGTCTCTGGATCCTCAAGTACTGGGGATAGTTTTTGCCAGATGGGGCACCCCTCAGATAGATCTTTTTGCAGCCCCAGACAATCACCAACTTCCACTGTTCTGTTGCAGGCCCCCAGTGTTGGGCTCAGTCCCCCTGGATGCCTTTCTCCTAGATTGGGAAGGGAAGTTTCTTTATGCCTTTCCCTTCCTCTCCTACTCAAGGTGCTAGTCAAAATCAGATCCCAGCCTTGCAGGGTGATTCTGATTGCCCCAGATTGGGCCAGGCAGCCCTGGTACCCACTCCTTCTGTCCCTAGCAGTCCATCTTCCCCTGTGTCTCCCCAGGAATCACAACCTGTTAACCTGTGCCCAGGGGAGAGTTTGGTATCCAAACCTCAAATCCCTCAACCTCAAGGCCTGGCTCTTGAGGAGTTAGAATTTGCTGACCTACACCTTTCTCAGGGTGTTCTTGAAATCCTAAAGGCTTCTAGGAAGCCTTCCACTAGGGCTACTTATAATTCTAAGTGGAAAAGGTTTTCCATTTGGTGTTCTGGGAAACATATTTCCCCGGAATCTGCTGATTTGCCCATTGTTTTGGACTATATGGTCCATCTTAATTCTTTGGGCCTGAGACCAGCTACCCTGAAAGTACATTTGGCAGCTATCTCTGCTTTTGTGTCAGCAGGAAAGCCCTCCTCTTCCGCTCACCCTGTATTTTCCAAGTTTTTAAAGGATTACTCATACTAATCCACCTTTTAGGGATCCGCCCCTGCCTGACCTTAATGTTTGCATTGCCCAGTTAATGCAACCCCCTTTTGAACCTTTGTCTTCTGCAGAGCTTAAGTACTTAACTTGGAAAACTGTTTTCCTAGTGGCTATCACTTCTGCCAGGCGCATAAGTGAGTTGCAAGCCTTGTCAGTAGAAACTGACTTTATTTCTTTCCACAGGGATAAGGTAGTCCTCAGAACTAACAGGAAGTTTTTGCCTAAGGTGGTTTCAGATTTCCATCTTAATCAATCTATCTCCCTTCCAGTGTTTTTCACTGAACATTCCTCCTCTGGCGATAGGAGATTGCACAGTTTAGATGTTAAGATGGCCTTAAGTTACTATATAGAACGTACCAAGGGTCACAGGTTCGAATCCCTCCAACTTTTCTCACTTATGGTGAGGTCGGAAAAGGAGACCTGCCACTAAGAGATCAATTGCCAGGTGGATTGTCTCTTGTATCCAATTTTGTTATCAGAAACTGGGAAAGTTCCACCCTCTGGCCTGAGGCTCATTCCTGAAGTACAGCCGCATCTCTAGCTGCTGCCAGACATCCCTATCTTAGAGATATGTCAAGCAGCTACCTGGAAAGCAGTACACACTTTCACCAAGCATTACTCCCTGGATGTCCAGGCCAGGAGAGATGCTGGTTTAACACAGCTGTGCTTCAGAGCCTATTCCTAAGTGAGTTCTGTCCCTCCTCCATGGAGGTACTGCTGTGTAGTCTGCAATTGCCATAATATAGCAAGACTTCATTTTGTTTGAAGAAAAATTACTTACCTTAGTAATGTTGTTTCTTCTAATGGAGTCTTGCTATATTATGACCTCCTCAGCCTGCCCTCTCAGAACTTCTACTTGGGTATGGGATGGGCAGCCTTGTGTGGAGCTAGTTATGCCCATTATATGTTTTCCACCCCTTCTTGGGGTTTTGGGGTGTGGTGTTTTATTTTATCTTATATTATTGCTTATATTATATTATTACTTCTGGTCCCCTGACTTGAGTCTTTGTGTTGGGACCAGGAATATGTGTTAATAGTCAGGTAGCCAGTTGGCTAGTGTAGGTTACAGCTTCCACACAGACCTTAGTGAGTTTTGCTCGTAAAGATCTGACAGTTTGGGTTTGAAATAACCCAGACAGAGCTTCTCTAACCGAGCTCGCACTCCAAGTTCCATTCTTAGAATGGGAGTTAACTCTTTCACCTCCGGAGCAGTTCTAATGGTGGGACAAACTGCAATTGTTATAATATAGCAAGACTCCATTAGAAGAAACAACATTACTAAGGTAATTTTTTTCTTATCGCCCCTCCCCTCAGAAAGGGCATTTTGATAAAAAAACTAATTTTTTTACCAAGAATGCTGAAATCATAGACTGGACATGCCATCACTGGTTTAAAACATATTTAAAAAAAAAGGTGCCCACAAATGCTGACAGGGTCTCTAATTTACTTCTGTATTGTTTTATGTCACTTCCCTTTTATTCCCCTCACCCAGTTCATACCTGAAAACAAATCTTGGCTCATTCTGCCTATTGTAATCACCATATCTTACATAAATAAAGATTTACATAGGACCTTTGAGAATCTCTAAAGGTGGTGGGGGCCCAAACCCTACTAAAAGGTTATGCACTGTATCAAAAAGCTCTGTTGTACAGTGAGGGTGGGTCTCTAGAATGGTCTGCAGTGTGGGGAAGTGGCTACCTGTGTAGGTGTCATCTGGAATTTAGAGTGGGGGCAGCAGTACAAGGAAAATCCCTTCTTTCCTGGTAAACCATGGAACATCAGTCTGTGATGCTCATGTAACTTGGACCATTGACTGCAGCAACACCCTGCAATCCAAGCTTGTTGGGAGGAGTATTGGCTGATAAAAATTCTTGGGTATTCACTGAGAAATCAGACACTAATCATGGGCTAATGAGAAGGAGCTGTGAAGCTCTTTGTCAACAGAAGTGACTTCAATTGCCAACTAATTCCTGAATTATAGCCCAGAAAAGGTCAAGCTGTATATTATCAGTTCTACTATGTGACAAAAAAAGGGAATAATTGCTGCATAAACAGAGAATAGTTAAAAATGTAAACCATAAGTCTGCTCTAACACTGTGGATTCATCCTCGTCCCCCACACTCTACTGTTGCTGTATGTCCTGTACAGTCCAGAGTTCCTGGGCCCCAATATTCCAAAGCGTCCGACAGTGCAGCACAAAGTATAGTACAGCACACTAAATAGTGTGCCACAATACCAGAATGTATTCTGATATGCATAGCACCGTGTTCAGCATGTACTGCTTGTATGAAAATAAGGCTACGGTATTTTCTTAAAGTGCGAGCACTAGCATGCGACAAGCGCCTTGCTGGCAAAGACACTCAGGAGCAAAGGGGGCTAGCACTTCCCAAACGGGTTAGCGCTTTCCCCCAGGGTGCCATTTTGAAATGGCGGCATTGTGTCCCTGTTTATATTCAATCCTGTATATTCCTTGTATTAAGTGTACTTATTATATCGGCTGTAATTCATGCTGAGTCGCTCCTGAAAAAGGGACATTTTGTCTCAGCCTACCCAGTTACCAAAATGCAATAAATAAATAAATAATAACCACAATAATGACTACACAGGGCATAGAAGGCCATTTGCATGTCATTAGGAACGTAGGAGTATACGGACAAGAGGGAGCTTATGCCCATCTGGCCTGTCTGCCCTTTTTCAACAGGTATACACACCGAACTCTCCCTCTAGTAGATGCATAGCTAGTCTTTTTTTTTTAAGTTGCTAGATTATCACTCATTACTATTGTATCTAGTAACTTGTTCCAGTATTGTACTATCCTCTGCGTAAACCACCCTCCCCTCTTTACCAGTTTGTAATTGTTACCTTTTAATTGCAGTTTGTGTCCTCTAGTATTGCTCTTCAGTTGTCTGAGTTTGAAGTGTAAACAGCTCTGGGTAATTAAGTGGCCATAAGGAGCTCTGTGCAATGCCTCTGCACCTTTGTATGCCCCGTCTGACTCCCGATCCTCATCCTCTGCACCTTTGTATACCCCCTCCAACTCCCAATCCTCATCCTCTGCACCTTTGTATACCCCCTCCGACTCCCGATCCTCATCCTCTGCACCTTTGTACCCACTTGACTCCCAATCCTCATCCTCTGCCTTTGTATACCCCGACTCCCGATCCTCATCCTCTGCACCTTTGTATACCCCCAACTCTCGATCCTCATCCTCTGCACCTTGTATACCCCTCCGACTCCCAATCCTCATCCTCTGCACCTTTATACCCCCTTCGACTCCCAATCCTCATCCTCTGCACCTTTGTATACCCCGACTCGATCCTCATCCTCTGCACCTTTGTATACCTCCTTGACTCCCAATCCTCATCCTCTGCACTTTGTATACCCCCGACTCCGATCCTCATCCTCTGCACCTTTGTATACCCCTCCGACTCCGATCCTCATCCTCTGCACCTTTGTATACCCCTTGACTCCCAATCCTCATCCTCTGCACTTTGTATACCCCCTCGACTCCCAATCCTCATCCTCTGCACCTTTGTATACCCCTCCGACTCCCGAGCCTCATCCTCTGCACCTTTGTATACCCCCTTCGACTCCCAATCCTCATCCTCTGCACCTTTGTATACCCCCCAACTCCCGATCCTCATCCTCTGCACCTTTGTATACCCCCTCCGACTCCCAATCCTCATCCTCTGCACCTTTGTATACCCCCTCCGACTCCCGATCCTCATCCTCTGCACCTTTGTATACCCCCTCCGACTCCCAATCCTCATCCTCTGCACCTCTGTATACCCCCTCCGACTCCCGATCCCCATCCTCTGCACCTACGTATACCCCCTCCGACTCCCGATCCTCATCCTCTGCACCTTTGTATACCCCCTCCAACTCCTGATCGTCATCCTCTGCACCTTTGTATACCCCATCCGACTCCCAATCCTCATCCTCTGCACCTATGTATACTCCTTTCGGCTCCCGATCCTCATCCTCTGCACCTTTGTATACCCCCTCTGACTCCCAATCCCCATCCTAGCCATGCTGGAATTAAAGGGGAAGAGTCACCACCAAGGTCCCCACACTAGACTACCAGGGATTACGTGTTTATTTTAATATGGCTGGAACTGGGAGCAGACAGGGGGATTTGTCTGGGTGCTGGGCCCTGTTCTAACAATGCAAGATCAGTAGCGCATTGTTAAAACATGGCTACTGGGAGTGTAAATTAGTGCTGCGCTGGCAGCCTGTTAGTGTTTCTAGGAAACAATCAATACTCTGTACCACTGCACCCTGTGTACAAGCATTACTTAACACCACACAGACCTTGTGTTTGAATATAGCAGCAACCACGTAACAGACTGTCAGCTGAATTATAACCAATTAGCACAACGCTTTGTACAAACAACATGAAGTCTTGCTGTATTCTGACTATTGCAGTTAGGTCCTGCCTTTCAGCTGCCCCAGAGAACAAAGAGTTAACTTTCCATGGCCAGCATGGAACATTCAGCGCGAGCTCAGTTGAAGCCTCTGTCTGCTGTTGTTTAAACTCCAACCGTCAGATTCTTTACTCTGCCTCACTGAACAGTCGCTCTGGAGATTTCTCCTTTGCTTGGTTCAAAAAAGTCAGTTAAAGTGTCGTTTTTTCGCTCGGTTTCTACCGAATTTCTGCTACTGAACCTGTCGGTTTAAGTCTCTGTCTGTGGTACCGTGAGTACTAGATAGGTTGAGCATTTAGTTTCTGTGTGGAACTTGTAAACATTGGATCGGCTTGGTTTGAACCGATCAGATTGGTTTTAAAAAACTTTTGAATTTATTAGAGTGTGGTAAACGGTCCGTATCGGTTCTAAAAAAAACGGATTTAATTACGTTTTTTTCCAAGACCCGTAACACGGTCAGGAACTGATAGGGGTGTCTTGCCTGGCGGATTGCCGAAAAAGGGTAAGTTTTGGATAGGATTGGCCATGTCTGAGAAACCCAAGAAAAAACCGTGCCCACTGGGTTTCAACACTGTAGTGTGTGTGGGAAGCCTTTGCTAAGGCTGATTCCCACACCACCTGTGTTTATTGTCTGGGGTTTGACCACCTCGATTCAGACTGCCAAATTTGTAAAAGTTTTCCCAAAGCTACCCTGGATAAGAGAGTAGGTAGACTGAGGGAAAGTGAGGCCGAGAAGTCCGCTGACCCGGATGGCCAGCCCTGTTCAGTTCCGACCGAACCAGAAGGAGTGCCCTCTGACCAGGGCGAAACTTCTTCAGGCAAAAGGAGAGCCGATTCTGAGGAGTCGGTTCCAGTTAAAAGAAAGAGAAGGGAAAAATCATCCGGTTCGGATCCACAAATTATTTCTCCAACCACTGATGAAATAGCCAAAGTGGTAAGGATAGTTCAATCGTTAACTTCGGTTCCGGCCAAACCAGCACCATCTGGCAGGGGCTCGGTTCAGTCAGTTCCCCCGGTTCCGGATTATACTTTAGAAGAATTTTATGAACCGGAGGAGGAGGAGGAGAAGGGAGAGTATGAAGATAATGATGATGATGGTGATTATGAAAGTCTGGATGTGCCTGTTGACCCTGACATCTCCCCAGACAAACTTTCAGGTGTTTCTCCTCCTAGGCTTTCTGAGTCCCCGTCCCACTTTATGTTTTACACGAAAGTGGCTGAAACCCTCCAGCTTCCAATGGAAGAAGCAGTAGAGGATCAGGAGGAGCCTGATTTTGTTGAGATGATGGACATCCCAGAGTCCAGGAGATTGTCTATTCCCCCTCCATAAATCTTTTGGGAAACAGACATTTAAAATTCTAAAGACTCCTAATTCCATACCTCCTGTGGACAGAAGAATGAACAAGAGGTATACCCTTTCAGGCTCAGACACGGAGTTCCTTTCCCAGCAGTGCAGCCATGTTGGGGTAGTGCAGGCTGCTGCCTGTGATAAGGCAAATATTCCCTTGGCTTCACACCTCCCAGATAAGGACTCCCAGGAAGATTGATGCCATGGCAAAAAAGCAGTACATGGCAGCATCTTTGGGACTCAGGCAGGCTAACTATATGGCCTACACAGCTAGATACCAGAAGTCCAGGTGGGACACTGTGTTGGCTCTGGCTAAACAGGCCCCTGACCAGCTTGCCAAGGAGCTGGAGCAGGTGGCTGCAGATGGGATTGAGGCATCCAAGGTGCAATTTCATGCTGCTGTGGACTCCAGTGATGTTTCATCTAGAGTCATGGCTACATCTATGGCCCTTCGGAGAATGGCTTGGCTCAGATGTACTAACCTATCACAGGATACCCAGGCTAAGGCCATGGATTTCCCTGTCATTGGTAATTCTCTGTTTGGGGAGCAGACAGAGAACTACATGAAGAAGATGGACGAGTACAGGCCCACCTACAGGAGTGCTCAGGCCAAAGAAAGGCAAGCCATTCCTCAGAAACAGCATTCCAGGGGCAGGGGCAGTCCCTTTCAAAGACCTTTTTACCAAGCCCAGGCCACCTCTTCTGCCTATGCTCAGAGGGGGTTCTTCAGAGGGAGAGGCAGACGGGGAATGAGCAGGCCTGCTTCCACCCCTCAGCCTAAAGCCCCTGCCAAGCAGACACTCTGATGGGTCAGCCCGGGCCGATTCTCCAATACCTGTAGGGGGCAGGCTGGCTTACTTTGTCCAGGACTGGAAGTCTTTGACATCAGACAAGTGGGTCCTGGAAGTAGTAAGCCAGGGACTGGTTCTCAGCTTCAAAAAATTTCCCAAGATGAGAACCAGATCCTTTCCACCTGCACATCCATCAGAGACCCTTGCCCTAGAGGCAGAGGTTTCTTCCCTCCTGGCTCTCAGAGCCATAGAAAGGGTTCCTACCCTACACAGGGGCAAATGATTGTACTCCAGGTACTTCCTAACCCCCAAAAAGACAGGAGAATGGCGGCCCATCCTGGATCTAAGATATCTGAACAAGCACCTTTTAAAACCAAAATTCAAAATGGTGACTCTGGGAATAATTCTGCCCTCTCTAAGGCCAGGGGACTAGCTAGCCTCCCTGGACCTCAAAGATGCCTATTTTCACATTCCCATCAGGTGCTCCCACAGAAAGTACCTCAGGTTCGAGTTGCCCTCAGGCCACTATCAATTCAGAGCAATGCCCTTTGGCCTAACATCAGCCCCAAGGGTGTTCACAAAGTGCCTGGCAGTAGTGGTTGCTTTCCTAAGGAGAGAAAGATCTCCATCTTTCCATACTTGGGCGACTGGCTCATAGTGGGTCAGTCTCCAGACCAGAATCAAGTCACATCTGCAAATAACTCAGCAAGTGCTCACTTCCTTAGGATTCCTCCTCAACCTTCCAAAGTCAGTTCTCGAGCCAGTACAGCTCCTCACCTTTATGAGGCACAGCTGGATACAATAGAGCAAAAGCCTTCCTTCCCCTGGACAGGGCAAGGACCCTTATAGAACTGGCCTCTTCATTCACCCTTCAGGTGTCTCGACCAGCAAGGCATTTCTTGCAGCTCCTGGGCCACATGGCAGCCTCTACAGCAGTGGTCCAGGGGGCAAGATTCCAGATGAGGGACATTCAGTTCCACTTAGGAGCCTTCTGGTCCCAAAGAAAGGATTCCCTTACCAAACTAGTCCCAGTGACTCGAACCCTGATCCAGGCTTTGCAATGGTGGCAGGATCAGGACAATTTGAGACAGGGAGTACCTTTTGTCACTCAGTCTCATTCAGTGATACTCACCACAGATGCCTCCCTGCTGGGCTGGGGAGCCCACCTGGGGGATCTTACCACCCAAGGGCTGTGGTCACCTCAGGAATCTCTGCTTCACATCAGTCTCTTGGAACTCAGAGCAGTGTCTCTGGCACTGCAAGCCTTTTTCAAATCTGTACAGAACAAGGTGGTCCAGATCAGACCAGACAATACCATGACAATGTGGTACATCAACAAGCAAGGAGGCACTCGGTCTACGGCCTTGTGCACAGAAGCAATGAAGTTGTGGTCTCTGGCCTATTCCCTGCAAAGCTCTCTGATAGCAGTTCACCTCCCAGGGAAGGACAATGTCCTAGCAGATGCTCTCAGCAGGATATTCCAGGGCCATCACGAATGGACCCTAGATCCCCTAGTTTTGGAAGTGATTTTCTTGAGATGGGACACTCCACAGATAGATCTTTTTGCAGCCCCAGACAATCACCAACTTCCTCTCTTTTGTTGCAGACCCCCAGTCTTGGGCTCAGTCCCCCTGGATGCTCTGATTCTGAATTGGGAAGGGAAGTTCCTGTATGCTTTTCCCCCCTTCCCTCTCCTGTTCAAAGTGCTAGTCAAGATCAGATCTCAATCATGCAAAGTGATTCTGATTGCTCCAGACTGGGCCAGACAGCCCTGGTACCCACTGTTGCTGTCCTTAACAGTTCACCTTCCCCTGTCTCTTCCCAGGAATTACAACCTGTTGACATCCTCTCAGGGGAGGATTTGGTATCCGAACCTCAAATCTCTCAATCTCAAGGCATGGCTCTTGAAGAGTTAGAGTTTGCTGATCTACACCTTTCTCAAGGGGTTCTGGATATCCTTAAGGCTTCTAAAGCCTTCCACCAGAAAGACTTACAACTCCAAATGGAAAAGGTTGACTATTTGGTGCTCTAATAACATATTCTCCAGAATCTGCTGGGTTGCCTACAGTCCTGGACTATATGGTTCATCTTAATGGCTTGGGACTTAGGCCAGCTACACTAAAGTTCATCTGGCAGCTGTTTCTGCCTTCTTGACAGTAGGCAAGCCCTCTCCTCTGTCAGCCCATCCTGTGTTTTCTAAGTTCTTCAAGGGATTGCTGCACACCAATCCCCCTTTAGGGACCCTGCTCCTGCTTGGGACCTTAATGTTTGCATTGCTTAGCTTATGCAATCACCCTTTGAGCCTTTGTCCTCTGCAGAGCTTAAGTACTTGACTTGGAAAACTGTGTTTTTGGTAGCCATTACCTCTGCCAGGTGTATCAGTGAATTGCAAGCCCTGTCAGTGGAGCCTGATTTCATCTCTTTCCATAGAGATAAAGTGGTCTTAAGAACTAACAGGAAGTTTTTGCCTAAGGTGGTTTCAGATTTCCACCTTAATCCGTCTCTGTCTCCCTGTTTTCTTCACTGACCATTCCTCCTCTGGAGGAGGCTGCACCTGGATGTTAAAGTGCCCTCAGCTACTACATAGAGCGCACCAAGGGTCACAGGTTTGAGTCCCTCCAGTTGTTCCTCACATATGGAGAGGTCGGTAAGGGCAAACCTGCCACTAAAAGATCTATTGCCAGGTGGATTGTCTCTTGTATATAATTCTGCTATGAAAAACTGGGTAGAACACCATCCTCAGGCCTGAGGGCTCAGTCTACTAGAGGTACAGCTGCTTCCCTGGCTGCTGCCAGGGATATTCCTATCTTAGAAATTTGTCAAGCAGCCACCTGGAAAACAGTCCATACATTCACCAAGCATTACTCTCTGGATATCCAGGCTAGGAGTGATGCTCGGTTTGGCACAGCAGTACTTCAGAGCCTATTCCCAAAGTAGGTTCTGTCCCTCCTCCATGGAGGTACTGCTTGGTAGTCTGCAATAGTCAGAATACAGCAAGACTTCATGTTGTTTGAAGAAAATTACTCACCTTAGTAATGTTGTTTCTTCTAATGAGTCTTGCTGTATTCTGACTCTCCCTCCCTCTCAGAACCTGTTTTTGGGATGTGGGTGGGCAGGGCAGTGTTGGCACCCTAGGGTGCCCTTTTCATCCTCCTTGATTTTGAGTGTGTGTTGTGTTTTGTTTTTTGGGTTTCCTGACTTGAGTCTTTGCTTTGAAACCAAAAAACCCTTTTTTAATAAATTTAGACGCCAGTTGGCTAGTGTGAGTCTTACAGTTTCCACACAGAACTTCTAGTGAGTATTGCTTGTAAAGATCTGACGGTTGGAGTTTAAACAACAGCAGACAGAGGCTTCAACCGAGCTCGCACTGAACGTTCCATGCTGGCCATGGAAAGTTAACTCTTTGTTCTCCGGGGCAGTTGAAAGGCAGGACCTAACTGCAATAGTCAGAATACAGCAAGATCAGCATGACCCCTGCGGCACTCCGACTAGAAGTTACCAGCTTGGACCTCTCCATAATAGATTATGGACTTGTCATTATGGATCTGCAACAGACAAGACCCTTAAAAAAATTAGCGTCGTACTCAACAAATCTTGCTGTTTGGTCTCTGGTGCCCTTAGGCACACCCAGACTTGCGACTTGTATGCCCAGACCAATTGGCTGCACCTCAAAGGCAGAATCTCTTACCACTCATGCCTGTTGGCAAAAAAGATCAGCCTCGGTCTTACCCCACCCACTGTGCAACAGTTTCTTACACACGCGCCCAACCCTCGCTGCATGAGAAGTGCGTCCAAGCTCACCTACCTAGTCCCATTCTGCCATACTATGCAAGCACAGAGGGCTTTTATGTACAGACCACCAGGGATATAGGATAAACTATTAATTTACTGAAGCCCGTGATCAGGCAGGCAGCGGTCCACTGGACCACCAGGGATAAAGGATAAACTATTTATTTACTGAAGCCCGCAATTGGGCAGGCAGCGGTCCACTGGACCACCAGGGATATAGGATAAACTATTTATTTACTGAAGCCCGTGATCGGGCAGGCAGCGGTTCACTGGACCACCAGGGATGTGGGGGGTTTTCTTTAGTTTACTAATGCCCGCGATCAGGCATGGGGGCCACCAGGAGGTGCAGCGAACTCGGTGGCCACCCACAGGTGACAGCTGCTGTGTTGCGCCCTGCAGTGCAGCAGCTCACCTGTGGGTGGCCAGCCCTTCTTCTTTTTTGGATCAACTTTGTGCTGGGCGGGTAGGGGTTGCGCATGCATGGCTCTGCACATCCTGGGCTGAATATCGGGCTGGGCAGAGTATGCATGGGCATGCCCCCCCTACCTGTGCCTGCAGACATTACTGATGTGCTCTGGTGCATCGGGATTTGTGCCGTGCACTTTCCCCTTTTGAATATCGCGCCGGGGCGCATCAGTGGGTTGCGCATGGCACAACACCTTTGAATATATGGGCCTCTGTCTTTAAAATATTTAGAGTGGTCCTCTGTTGGTAACGTACTAATATACTGAAATAAGTAACTAGTGTGTCATAATTTGGGCTCTTCATGGTCACTTCTTTGGTAAACCAGTCTCTGTGCCAGTTTTCTTTCCCTAGGCACCAACATCTGTGTTCAATTTATTTACTCAAAAACTTACACTAACCCCCCCCACCCAAAAAATAAAGGTCATCTATCAGATTTGTCCTTGTCTTATCAAGCCAGTGTGAGCAGAGTAAGGCAGTAGTATCATGCTAACGGGCCACCAAAATGTTATGCAGGCCATTAATTTTAGCTAACTCACTGGCCCGATGACCACCACGTTTTTGGGGCTAAAGTCAACCCCTGCCATGTAATACTTTTGTTCAGTCTAATGTTATAACTGTGTCTGTAAAACTGCCTCCGTACTTTGCAAATGCCCTTTTGTTGTTACAGCTGTTCATTCATGACTCAAAGGTACTGTAATCTGAGAAATAAATAAATAAAAAGGGTAGAGGAGGGAGTGGAATATTCCCACTGCTGCCTGCTTTATTCCAGCCTTTCTCATCATTCTCTGCTTCTTCTGCTGTCCCTTCCACACTTCCTATTTCCATGTTAATCCCCGCCCTTCCCATAACCCTGCTTGCTGCATCTTTATCATGTTACAGTGCTTTCATAGATTATGGGATGAGTCGATGGGAAGTGGGATCTTCTGTGTGATTTTGCTACTTTAGAAAGGCTCAGCTCACTAGGAAACTAGGATAGTCTTAGTTGGGTATGCTGAGTGTGAACCATACACTGCGTTATTGGCACAGAGTAAACTGAAAGTGTATTTCTAGGGACATAGCTATGGTGCATTATCCACACTCTGGCAGTCTTCCTTTCCTTTTAAATTCCACAGGAATGTCTTCAAGCTAAGCTCCGCCCACCCACCCAGGTGTTATACTCCTCGGCTCCACCCTGTGATGTCAGATATTCCTTTTTGCTGGAAGAGTCAGGTCTCCTCCTTCACTGCTCTGTATGTGCGGTGTAGGCCTGGGCAGAGGGGGCCCCTGAAAGACAGTACTGGTGCTTCCTCCAAGGCTGCTCAATGATGGGTTGGGGGGGTGTCTGCCTCCCGCCTGTCAGAACCCTGCCTCAGCTTCCCATGGGGGTTCAACTTTGCCATTTTTGGAATGCCTCATCTGCCATCACTTTGGAGAAATGGGTGCTAGAAGTGGTGGGATGTGGAATGCTTCTCGACTTCAAGATTCTCCTGCCCTACCAAACTCATGCTCCATGAGAGTCCATGGTGTCACTGAACACGCCGTCTGCCCTCAGGGAGTACATTGCTCAGCTCCTAGAGAAAAGAACCGTAGCCCATGTCCCGGATGCCATGGCCGGCTAGGGCTTTGTGTCCAGGTATTTCCTGGTCCCCAAGCAGATGCGGGGGTTGGCACCCCCATACTGGATCTTCACTATCTAAATCAGTTCCTGAGGCAGCACAAGCTCTGGATGGTCACTCTGAACCAGATCATTCCATCCCTGGAGCAGGGCATGTGGTTTTGCTCTCTGGACCTCCAGGACGCCTTCTTCCACATTCTAGTCTGTCCCACTGGCAGTACCTTCGGTTCTGCTTGGAGGGAGTTCTCTATGAGTTCCAGGTCATGCCTTTCAGCCTCTTCTCAGCTCCCAGGGTCCTCATCAAGTGCAAAGCAGTGGTGGCAGCATTCTTGCAGTGACGAGCAGTCTGGGTCTACCTGTACCTGAATGACTGGCTGATAGCCTGGCTGTGTAGGCCAGGTGGGACAAATTAGGTAGCCAGTTGGCCAACAGTCACTAAAACAATTGGTTTGGCATCCAGATTCTGAAAGTTACAAGCAAACTGTATACCTGTTCACAAAGTGATTTTAGAGCTATTAAAATTATGGCCACTACACATATTGGTTTGGCTACCAGGTTTTGAAAGCTAGTGGACAAACTGACCACCAACTCACAAACTGATTTGTCCCACCCTGTGTCCAGGGAGGCAGTGGATGATCCAGGGACCTGACCCTCTGGGTCTGCTCAGCCTTGGGTCTTCTGATTAACATGACCAAATCAGAACTCAGCCACTTGCAGATCATCCACTTTATTGGGGAGAGCTTGACTCCCACTGGGCCAGGGCCCTACTCCCAGCAGACCAGGCGGTGGGCTCTGAGGTCCTCAGTGAGTGGTTTAGATGCTACATTGGCAAGCGTTTAAACCAGCCGGTGGGAGGGGCAGTGTAAAGCAGAGAGACTTGGTCTGTCCCCCCCCCCCCAAGGATCAGGAGGGCAAGTACTTGAATCTGGAGAAAAGTGACCCAGAAAGAAATTTCAGGAGTGAAGAAAATCAGGGGATACGAGGTAAGAGGGGGATCAAGTTTAGAAATAGGACAGACAAAGAAAGGCAAACAGTAGCAGGAAAGAAGGAAGGGAACGCATTCTGAAAGGTCATGTGTGCTAATGCCAGAAGTCTTGGGAACAAAATATCAAACCTGGAAGCCACCATGGTGGAGGCGGACCTGGACTTGGTAGCTATCACAGAGACCTGGTGCAAAGGAAACCAGGACTGGGATCTGACTAGACTAGGTTATACTCTACATAGGAAGGACAGGGAGGGTAGGAAAGGGGGCAGAGTGGCTCTTTATTTTCGAGATTGCATAAAGGCTACAGAGGTGCAGGGAAGGATACCTGGGGCAGAGGCACTGTGGGTTACCCTGAAAAAAATAAAGGAGTAGTTCATACAGGAGTGATCTACAGGCCTCTTATATGGGGAGGGGTCAGGGAATTGATGGAAGAAATCCATAGGATGGCACAGAAGGGGGAAGTGGTACTGGTAGAAGACTTCAATCTTCCTGACATGGATTGGAGTCTCACTGCTGCATCGTCTACCAGGAGTAGGGACATCCTGAACTACCTGCAAGGAGCGACCCTCAGGTAGCTAGTTATGGAGCCCACCTGGGAGGGGGCGATACTAGATCTGGTATTGACGAATGGGGAAAGTGTAGTAGATGTCATGGTGGGGGACCACCTGGGAACCAGCGACCACCGTTCGGTATGGTTCCATTTCAAGACTGGGCTAGAACGGAGCCACACTCGGACTTGGGTCTTAGATTTCAGAAAGGCCACCTTTAATGCAGTGGGAGAATGTCTAAGGGACATCCTGGCTAAGGTAGGGGTACTGGAGGGAGTTGAGAAGCAGTGAACAAAAATTAAGGAAGGCACCATAAAGGCTACAAATCTGTGTGCCAGGTGGGTCAGAAAGAGCAAAAGAAAGAAAAGGCCTATATGGTTCTCAAAGGAGGTAGCAGAAAATATAAGAGAGAAAAAAAAAACGGGCCTTTAGGAGATACAAGATGACCCAAAGAAAGGAGGATATAGGGAAGTATCAGGAAAAACAAATAGAGGCAGGAAGGGCAGTTAGGAGGGCCAAAACATCGGCAGAGGAAAAAAATTGCTAAATCATTGAAGAAGGGGGATAAGACTTTCTTCAGATACATAAGTGACAAGAGAAAGACCAAGTTGTGGGGGGATAATTAGGCTAAAAGGGGAAGGAGGGATTTGCGAGGAAGAGGACCACCTAAAGGCTAATATACTGAACAAATATTTTGGTTCGGTGTTCATGGTGGAAGGACTGGGGAACGGGCCAGTAGTCAAGAAAAAGGCCATCAAGGAAATGGGAATGGACACAAGCCCCTTCACAGTGGAGAGGGTGCTAGAGCAGCTTTCCCGGTTAAAATAAGGTAATGGGACTTGATGGGGTGCACCCTAGGGTATTGAGGGAACTCAGAGAGGAGTTGGCGGCACTTCTGACAACCCTGTTTAACCTATCACTGGAAACAGAGGTGGTCCTGGGGGGGGGCTGGAGGAGGGCAGATGTAGCTCCATTCCACAAAGGTGGAAGCAGGGAGGAGCTGGGTAACTACAGGTCAATCAGCCTGACTTCGTAGTGGGAAAGGTTATGGAATCACTACTGAAGGAAAGGTTGGTGGAATACCTTGTGGCCAATTGACTGCAGGATCCAAGGCAGCACGGCTTCATGGGGGGAGGTCTTGTCAGACTAACTTGATTGAGTTCTTGGATTGGGTTACTAAGGTAGTGGATTGGGGGTGCAGTGGATGTGGCCTACCTGGATTTCAGTAAGGCCTTTGACACTGTTCCCCACAGAAGATTGGTGAACAAGCGGAGTAGTCTGGGAATGGATCCTAAATTAATTAGGTGGGTAGAGACATAGCTCAAGATGGCAGAGGATGGTGGTAACTGGCATTCACTCGGGGTGGGTAAAGTTACCAGTGGGGTACCACAGGGGTCAGTACTGGGCCCAGTCCTCTTCAGTGTCTTTATCAGTGACATTGCAAAGGGACTGGAAGGGAAGGTATGCCTGTTTGCGGATGATACAAAAATCTGCAATCGAGTGGACATGCCCGGTGGGATGAAAAGTATGAGAAAAGACCTAAAGAAGCTGGCGGACTGGTCACAAATCTGGCAACTGAGTTTCAATGTGAAAAAGAGCAAAATCATGCACTTGGGTCACAGGAACCTGACGGCGACTTACCAACTGGGTGGGGAAGAGCTTGCAGTAACAGACAGGAAAGGGACCTGGGGTGATCATATCCGATGACTTGAAGGTGGCTAGGCAATGTGACAAGGTGATGGGTAAAGCGAACAGGATGCCTGGATACATAGGCAGGGGTATCACCAGCAGGAAGAGAGAGGTTATTATGCAACTGTGTTAATCATTGGTGAGACCTCACCTGGAGCACTGCGTCCAGTCTGGAGGCTCCACCTTAGAAAGAACATAGACAGGGTGGAGGCAGTTCAGAGGAGGGCAACCAAAATGGTGCAGGGCCTGCATCAGAGACCCTCCAAGGAAAGATTCAAGGAATTAAACACGTACTCACTGGAGGAGAGGAGGGAGAGGGGTGATATGATAGAGACTTTCAAATATCTCACAGATATAATCAAATTGCAGGAGGGGAAGCATCTTCCATCGTAGAAGATGCTTGAGAACAAGAGGGCATTCTATGAGGCTGGAGAGGGGGGACGTTCTTCTTCTCTGAGAGGATAGTAGATGTTTGAAACGGTAGAGGAGGTGGTGGTGGCAAAGACAGTTTAGGGGCTTACGAATGCATGGGATAGGCATAAGGGAATTTTAGAAAAAAGGCAACGCTGCATGAGCAGGAATAGTAAGGGCAGTTTAGGCAGGGACATTGAGCAGACTGGGTGGGCCATGTGGTCCTTTTCTACCATCAGCTTCTATATTTCTATCTTACATACTTTGTCCGATCATTTCCAGTTGGGCGCTCGTGCCCTGCTCAGGACTTCCTGCGGCTGCTGGGGTATATGGCATTCTGCACCAGCATGGTCCGGTAGGCCCCCTGGTGGATGCGCCACCTGCAATGGGAGCTGGCCTGCCAGTGGTCTCAGTGCCTAGGTCACTTGGACCAGCCAGTCATGGTGACTCAGCCAGTGTGTGACACCATCCAATGATGGCTGGTTCCAGGACATTTAGAGGAGGGGGTCCCGTTCATCCGCCCAGAGCTGACTGTCTCTCCAACGATCGGTGCATCTCTGGTGGGATGGGAAGCGCACTTGGGGTACCACAGGGCCACGGACTTTGGACCCCCAAGGACTTCTGTTACCACATCAACCTGCTGGAGCTTTGTACGGTGTCCCTTGCTTTGACAGAATTCGCTCTGTCAGGGGCCAAGTCATGCAGGTCCAGATGGACAATACCACGACCATGTACAGCCTGAACAGACAGGGTGGAACACATTCCTTTCTGTTGTGTCGGGAGGCCCTCCACACTTGGACCCTTGTGTGCAGCTTGGGTGTTGATCTCCTGGCAATTCATGTGGCTGGAGCCTCCAGACAGCTAGTGGATGCTCTCAGCTGAGCGGGTGAGGCGTCTCATGAGTGGTCTCTGCATCAAGAGGTGTTGGACCACCTGCTCTCCCAGTGGGGACTCCTGGTCAGTCTGTTCACCTCCTGGGAGAACATGAAGCTGAGGCTGTTCTATGCCCACCCCTCTCAGTGCAGGACACTGCTGGGGGATGCATTTACGAGGCTTTGGATCCCAGGCCTCCTTTACACCTTCCCTTCCTTTCTCCTGATCCTCAGAGTGCTGGTCAAGGTGTGGAGGGACAATATCCCCAGACTCACCACGCCAGTTCTTATACCTAGATCTCCTCAGCCTCAGCAGTAGACCTCCATGGTGCTTGCCCCTATGTCTGGATCTGCTTTCCAGTTACGGCGGAAGGTCTTGTGCCTGGACCTTCAGTTCCTGATCCTGACAGCCTGGTTCCTGAGCGGCTAGACTTCCAGGCTTTGGGTCTCTCCGAAGAGGTTCTCCATGTTGTGGAAGCCTTCTGGAAAGAGTAGACCTGTCAGTGCTATGCCTTCATATGGAAGCGCTTTTCCATTTGGTGCCCCTGGCCTGCCCCTTGGTTAGCATTCTGGGTTACCTGTGGTCCCTCTCCCAGTCGAGCCTAAGGTCAACAACCCTCAAGGTGCACCTGGCAGCCATCTCTGCGTACCGGGTGCGGGCTGGTATGCCGACGATGGCACAGGAGAAGGTGATCGGGCACTTCTTTTAAGGCCTTGACCACCTGTCCCTGCCAGTGCATGAGCCACCATCATGGGATTTGATGCTGGTACTGGAAGTGCTCATGGGCAAGCCATTTGAATCAAGGCACAGGTGTGACATCTCTCACCTGTCGTGGAAGACTGCCTTCTCAGTGGCTATCACCTCCACCAGAAGGATCGGTAATCTCCAGGCATGCTTGGTGGAGTCTCAGTATTTGGTGTTCCACAGGACAAGATTGTCCTCTGCCCCAACCCAAAGTTCCTCCTGAAGGTTGTTTCGAAGTTTCTTCTTAATCAGGTGATTAACCTCCCGGTGTTTTTCACCAGTCCAACCCTGGAGGCCGAGCACAGGCTCCATTCATTGCACCTGAGGCAAGAACTTGCTTATTATAAGGAGCGCACGGCATGAGTTCGGGGTGAGGTTCGCCAGCTCTTCGTCACCTACACTGAAGTTGCACTTGGCAGACCAGCAGCTAAGCAGATGATATCAGGTGGATTGTCTCCTGCATCAACCTCTGCTACAAGTTGGCTGGTAGGGAGCCTTCCATAGGGCTTAGGGCTCATTCTGCCAGACATACTGCTGCCTCGGTGTCTGCTTCCAGGAATGTCCCTGTCCAGGAAATCTGCAGGGCTGCTACCTGAAAGCACACACCTTCATTTCCCCATTACCACATTGACCCAGAGTCAGGCCAGGATGCTGGTTTGGGGACCTCAATTCTCCAGTCCTTGTTTGCTAAGTATTAGTGTATGCCTTGTCCTCTCCTCCTAAAGAATTTCTAGGAGTCTGCCAGAGTGTGGATAGTGCACCATATCCACATCCCTAGAAATGAGGGTTATTCACCCGTAACCATAATTCTAGGAGAGGTATACTGTGCACATCTGCATGGCCCACCTGACCTCCCCTGGCAAGTGGCACACAGCCCCCTGCTTCCAGAGTGCAAGATCTGACATCACGGGGGTGGAGCCGAGGACTATAGCACCAGCTGGGTGAGAGGAGCTTAGCTTGAAGACGTTCAGGTGGAATTTAAAGGGAAAGGAAGACTGCCAGAGTGTGGATATGCACCATATACCACTAATAGAACTACAGTTGCAAGTGAGTAACCCTCATTTTATTCACCCTGTGTAATAGCACTGTGTGTCTGTTTCTTGAGTACATTAAAGGTGTGTTTACTCACCCTGTGTTATTGGTAGGTAAACAGGCATATACTACACTAAAGGTGTATTTACTTACACTGTGTTATTGGTAGGGAAACAGACATATAGTACACTGAAGGTGTGTTTACTCACCCTGTGTTATTGATAGGGAAACAGACATATAGTACATTAAAGGTGTATTTACTCACACTGTTTTATTGGCAGGGAAACAGGCATATAGTACATTAAAGGTGTTTACTCACTGTGTTATTGGCAGGGGAACAGACATATAGTACACTAAAGATGTGTTTACTCCCACTGTGTTATTGACTGGAAAACAGACATATAGTCCAGTAAAGGTGTATTTACTCACCCTGTGTTGTTGGCCGGAAAACAGACATATAGTCCAGTAAAAGTGTATTTACTCACCATGTGTTATTGGAAGGGAAACATGCATATAGTACAGTAAAGGTGTATTTACTCACCCTGTGTTATTGGCAGGAAAACAGACATACAGTCCAGTAAAAGTGTATTTACTCCCACTGTGTTATTGGAAGGGAAACATGTATATAGTCCAGTAAAGGTGTATTTACTCACCCTGTGTTATTGGCAAGGAAACAGGCATATAGTACACTAAAGGTGTGTTTACTCAAACTGTGTTATTGGAAGGGAAACATGCATATAATACAGTAAATGTGTATTTACTCACCCTGTGTTATTGGCTGGAAACATGCATCTAATACAGCAAAGGTGTATTTATTCAAACTGTGTTATTGGAAGGGAAACATGCATATAGTACAGCAAAGCTGTATTTACTCAAACTGTGTTATTGGAAGGGAAACATGCATATAGTACAGTAAAGGTGTATTTAGTCACACTATGTTACTGGCAGAAACAGGCATATAGTCCAGTAAAAGTATATTTACTCACACTGTGTTAGTGGGAGGGAAACAGGCCTATTGTACACTGAAGGTGTGTTTACTCACACTGTGTTAGCAGGACGGAAACAGACATATAGTCCAGTAAAGGTGTATTTACTCACCTTGTGTTACTGGCAGAAAGAGGTATATAGTTCAATAAAGGTGTACTTACTCACTCTGTGTTACTAGCAGAAACAGGCATATAGTCTAGTAATGGTGTATCTACTCACCCTGTGTTATTGGAAGGGAAACAGGCATATAGTACAGTAAAGGTGTATTTAGTCACACTATGTTACTAGCAGAAACAGGCATATAGTCCAGTAAAAGTGTATTTAGTCACACTGTGTTAGTGGGAGGGAAACAGGCATATAGTTGAGTAAAGGTGTATTTTCTCACCTTGTGTTACTGGCAGAAAGAGATATATAGTTCAATAAAGGTGTATTTACTCACCCTGTGTTACTGGCAGAAACAGGCATATAGTCTAGTAATGGTGTATTTACTCACCCTGTGTTATTGGTAGGGAAACAGGCATATATATTGTACACTGAAGGTGTGTTTACTCACACTGTGTTACTGGCAGAAACAGGCATATAGTCTAGTAATGGTGTATTTACTCACCCTGTGTTATTGGTAGGGAAACAGGCATATTGTACACTGAAGGTGTGTTTACTCACACTGTGTTACTGGCAGAAACAGGCATATAGTCTAGTAATGGTGTATTTACTCGCCCTGTGTTATTGGTAGGGAAACAGGCATATAGTGTATGGTGGAACATCGTTCTCCACCAAAATCCATCGTTGTCAAAACCTTGTAGTCACACACTAGTGACGTTCACAGTGCAACAGAACGATTTTTTCTACTGCACTGTGAACGTCACACACTGTGTCCTCGAGCGGCATTTGACAGTTAGGGCTCACTCCATAGACAGGACACATAGCGAAAGCAGCAATGTCGGCAGCAGTACTAATGTTTAGCGTCCAAACGTTCAAAATGTAAAGTTATTAAACAGTTAAAATGTCAAGCGTGAACATGTTCAAAATGTAAAGTTCTTTTTTCCTTCTAGTAACCCAGTAAAAATGTTTTGAAGCAGAAACATGCTGTAGTGATTTTTTTCCCCCCAAAAAAACGACGTTCCACCATACACTGTAAAGAAAGTGTATGGGAACAGTTGACAACAGGGCATCTTTCACCTCGTTGGTGAAAGAATAGCCCTGTTGTCAACTGTTCCTCATGCACTATCTTATATATTGGACACTGAAGGTGTGTTTACTCACACTGTGTTACTGGCAGATAAACAGGCATATAGTACAGTACATTAAAGGTGTGTTTACTCCCACTATGTTATTGGCAGGGAAACAGGCATATGTACGTTAAAGGTGTGTTTACTCACACTGTGTTATTGGCAGAGAAACAGGCATATAGTATACTAAAGGTGTGTTTACTCCCACTGTGTTATTGGCTGGAAAACATACATATAGTCCAGTAAAAATGTATATACACACCCTGTGTTATTGGGAGGGAAACATGCATATAGTACAGTAAAGGTGTATTTAGTCACACTATGTTATTGGTAGGGAAACGGGCATATAGTACACTAAAGTTGAGTTTACGCACCCTGTATTACTGCAGAATTTCAGCTCCCTCCTTTGGCAAGCAGTGCTGCTTCATGTTTAAGCACAACCACACATCAGTGCTGTGGGTCATTGCAGGCAGATTAGTGTGCTACAAATCTTTTTCTGGAAATGCACACCCTGGAGATACACAGATTAGAGTTTCATCTTTATTATCAAAGAGTGCGGTGTGCATAAATGTTTGAAACACAGTTTTAGAAGTGAAAAAGAAGTAAGTGCCCCAACTGGGATTTGAACTAAGGTCTGCTCGGAATACCATTTGGCTGCACTAACCAGCTGTACTATCAGGATAGCTGGAACCTGAGGATCCCCAAGAACACTCAACTTTTTCTTGAAATGCACACCCTGGAGCTACATGGTACTCCGTGCAGACCTGGATCCAAATCCCAGCTGGGGCACTTATTTCTTTCTCACTTCTAGAACTGTGTTTCAAACATATACACACACCACACTCCTAGATAGTAAAGATATAACTCTAATTTGTGTAAGCTGGGTGCCTTTGGGGATACTCAGGTTCCAGTTGTCCTGGTAGTACAGGTGGTTAGTGTAGCGGAATAGTATTCTGAGCAGACCAGTGTTCATATCCCAACTGGAGCACTTATTTCTTTCTCACTTCTAAAAGTGTGTTTCAAACATATCTGCACACCGCAGTCCTTGAAAATAAAGGCTCTTAGCATTGAGTGAGGGGTCAGTGAACTGCTTGACCTTGGTACTGATTAAGAGTTCAGTGAACTGCTTGTCCTTGGCATTATTTTTGGTGTCCGTAAATTATTTGTCTTTGGCATTGATCAAGGAGTCGGTGACCTGCTTGTCCTTGGCATTGATTAAGGTGGTCAATTAACTGCTTGTCCTTTGCATTGATTGAGGGGGTCAATTAACTGCTTGTCCTTTGCATTGATTGAGGGGTCAGTGAACTGTTTGTTCCTGACATTTATAATAGTCTCTGCAAAGTTCCCATCCTTGGCATTGTTCAAGTGGTCCGTGAACAGCAGGTCCTTGGCATTGATTGAGGGGACATTGAACTAGTTGTTCTCCACTTCGATCCTGAGATAAGTGAACTGCTTGTCTTGGGCATTGATTGAAGGGTCAGTGAACTGCTTGCTTATGCCATTGATGAAGGGGTCAGTGAACTGCCTTTCCTTGGCATTTATCAAAGGGTCAGTGATCTGCTGGTCCTTGGCTTTGACCGAAGGGTCAGGGAACTGCTTTTCCTTTTCACTCATAATGGGGTATGTTAACTGCTGAACCGTGATATTGATTGAGGGATAAATAGAAACATAGAAACATAGAAGTTGACGGCATAGGACCGCAAGGCCCATCCAGTCTGCCCATTTCTTTTTCTACCTTATAAATGTGCCATCGGCCTTTGCTCTGTCAGTGGCCTATCTATTCATAGTCATTTATATTGCTCCCTTATGCCTATCCCATGCCTGTTTGAAGCCCTGCACTGTATTCATAGCCACCATTTCTTGTGGTAAGCCATTCCATGCATCCACCACCTTTCTGTGAAAAGAATTTCCTCACATTCTCTTAATCGCCCCTCTAATCTCATGCTGTGTCCTCTTGTCCTGCTATTTTTCTTATATTTAAACATGTTAGACTCATTCACCTTGTTAATGCCCTTAAGGTGTTTGAATGCCTCGATCATATCACCTCTCTCCTCCTTTGCTCAAGGGTATACATATTGAGCTCTGTTAATCTGTCCTCATATGTCTTCTGATGCAGTCCCTGCACCATTTTGGTTGCCCTTCTCTGGACTGCCTCAATTTGGTTAATGTCCTTGTGAAGGTGTGGCCTCAATACTGCACAGTACTCCAGATGGGGCCTAACCAGTGTCTTGTAAAGAGGGATTATTCCCTCTTACGACTTGTCGATACCCCTACTAATACCCCTAACACCCCCCTAGCCTTACCTACTGCTTTAGAGGTCTGCTTGGATGATGTCAGGTCATCAGTGATGATGATGATGATGCCCAAGTCTCTTTCTTCCTTTGTGACTGCTAGCAACTCCCCTCCCAGCCTATAGGTGGCTTCAGGGTTTCTCTTCCCTATGTGCATGATCTTGCACTTCTTTGCATTAAATCCAGTTGCCACTCTTCTGACCATTTTGCTGGTTTTCAGATCTCTTCTCATTCTGCCCACCCCATCTGGATCATCTACTCTGTTGCAGATCTTGGTGTCATCTGAAAACAGACAAAGCCTTACCTCTAGTCCATCTGCAAGGTCACTAATGAAATGTTGAAGAGGACTGGCCCCAGGACTGATCCCTGAGGTACCCCACTTGTGACTTGCATCTCTTCTGACTGTATACCATTTACCACCACTCTCTGTTTTCTGCCCACAACCAGTTTGCCACCCAGTTGACCAACTTGACCCACCCGAGCCTACCCAGCTTATTTATCAATCTTCTATGTGAACAGTGTCAGAAGCTTTGCTAAGTCAAGAAAGGCACATCAACTGCCCCCTTGGTCCACCACTCTGGTTACCCAGTCAAAGAAATCTATGAGATTAGTTTGACAGGACATTCCTTTGTAAACCATGCTGTCTTGGATCCTGGCCTATGGATTCCAGGTGTTGCACTATCCTTTCCTTAAGGAGTGCCTCCATAATCTTGCCCACTACTGAGGTAAGACTGACTGGTCTGTAGTTCCCCGCTCCACCCTGCTACCACTCTTGTGAAGCGGGATCACATGAGCCCCTTCTCCAGTCTTCTGGAACCTCTCCTGTGCTCAGAGACTCACTAAACAGTTCTGCTAATGGCTCTGCTAGTTCCACCTTTAGCTCCTTAAGTACCCTGGGATGTATGCCATCAGGTCCATTGCCTTATCCACCCTGATCTTAGAGCTCTTGTAGGACCCTTTCTTTTGTGAAGGGGTAGTGCTCACCTCCTCCCCGTGTCCATGATGCTGAGCTGTGGGCCCTGCCTACCTTCTCTTCAGTAAATGCAGCAAAGTATCTATTTAGGATAGATGCCTTTACAGGGTCTTCCTCCTCACATGCTCCCTTTTCTCCATTAAGCAGCAATACCCCTCTGGACTTTCTCCTTTCACTAATGTATCTATAGAAAGTCTTGTCACCTTCTTTTACTGTTACGTGCTAGTTTTTCCTCAGTTTGGGACTTTGCCTGCCTTACTGCCTTCCCTGCTTTCCTTAGGGCAGTTTGGTATGCCTCCTATCTTCATCCCGTTGTGTTCCTTATATTTCCTGAAGCCAGCCTTTTGGCTCTGACCTTTTCTGCTACTGTATTTGAGAACCAAAGTGGTTTCCTTCTTCTTTGTACCTTTTCTGTTCAATGGCTAATGGATGTTGCTTCACATTGCATCCTTAATGTTGCTCACTTGCCTGTACCCCCTCACCTGTGTTTCTTTTTGCCAGGGCTAGCTTAACTCTGTTGGCCATCTTATCAAAGTCAGCTCCTCTGACGTCCCATATTTTTGCCTTGGAATGGGATGATTTAGATGTAGTAGCCAAATTGAACCATACCATGTGATGGTCACTGGCCCCCAGGTGACCTTCTACCTGGAGATCTGTGATCCCTTCCTTGTTAGGAAATGTACTGCTGATCCTTAAAATTGATTGAGGGGTCAGTGAACTGCTGCTCCTTGGAATTAATTGAGGGGTCAGTGAACTGCTGCTCCTTGGCATTGATTGAGGGGTCAGTGAACTGCTGGTCCTAGGCATTGATTGAGGGTTCAGTGAACTGCTGGTCCTTGGCATTGATTGAGGGTCGTGAACTGCTGGTCCTTGGTATTGATTGAGGGGTCGGTGAACTGCTGGTCCTTGGCATTGATTGAGGGGTCGGTGAACTGTTTGTCCTTGGCATTGATTGAGGGGTCGGTGAACTGCTGGTCCTTGGCATTGATTGAGGGGTCAGTGAACTGCTGGTCCTTGGCATTTATTGAGGGGTCAGTGAACTGCTGGTCCTTGGCATTGATTGAGGGGTCAGTGAACTGCTGGTACTTGGCATTGATTGAGGGGTCAGTGAACTGCTGGTCCTTGGCATTGATTGAGGGGTCAGTGAACTGCTGGTCCTTGGCATTGATTGAGGGGGTCAGTGAACTGCTGGTCCTTGGCATTGATTGAGGGGTCAGTGAACTGCTGGTCCTTGGCATTGATTGAGGAGGTAAGTGAGTTGCCGATCCTTGGCATTGATTGAGGGGTCAGTGAACTGCTGCTCCTTGGCATTGTTTGAGGGTCAGTGAGTTGCGATCCTTGGCATTGATTAAGGGGTCAGTGCATTGCTGCTGCTTTGGTTTTAATTTATATTTATCCGTTTTCAACATAATACATACCTGTATTACATGCAAATACTTGGTTTAAAACATAGTTTCCATGTGATAAGTAATATCAACAGTCGGATGAGAGTCCCTGAGTCCTTTGTTACACAATTGTGAGGATTAGCTAATATGATTTAGCATAAGTCTGCTGGATACGAAATTAACATGGATGGCCTTCTGCAGCAAGATCATGAAGCAAGGTGAAAATGTGTATAATGTCGGTGGTCCCGAGTGCCAAACACTCAGATAGGTCACATATGTGACCAACTGTGTCCGTGTAACCAGCAAAGAGAAGTATGGGTCTGATAATTTAGACCTCGCTGCAGTAAAGCTACCCCAAAACAAATATTCCTTACAGTAATACAAGATGTAATTACCCTGTTACTGGTGTTCGCTTTTTCCCATAGGGAAACCCGGTTATAATTTGCCGTTATAACCAGCTGGTTATAATGGCAAACGCGCCGGGTCTCCCTCGAACCACACATGCACCAGTAGCAGTCTTCCTTCACTCCTCAATGTCCCCTTGAGCAGTTCCTTCGACCAATACTTCACCGCCACTCGCAGCTGGTGGTAAGTTGCTTTTATTTAAAAAGAAAAGACAGTCGTTTTTCTCCACTGACAAACCCTTACAAAAAAAAAAAAACGAAAACCAGGAAATGAGTGGAGCACTGTATCTTGACAGACCGTGGACCGCTCAGAATTCTGACTTGTACACGGTTGCCTGAATCTGTTTATTTTATTTTCTATAATTGCTGAGGCGAAAAAGTGCACGCCAACAATTATAAAAAATAAAATATATGGTGGTGTGTGTAAAACTCGATTTTACACACACCCTAGTTTTGGGATACATTTTATAAACCCCTCGGGGTTTATGTAGTATCCCACAACTTGGGTGTGTGTAAAATCTCATTACACATACCACCCCATATATTATTCTCTATGTTAAACTGAAAGATTATATAAACAGCCAACATTTAAAAAAACTCTTGTAATTCTTGCAGGCTATTAAAACAGAACTCCCCATCCGTAATAAATGTTAACTGAGAACAACTGCTTAACTGGAAGAGTATCAGGTGGCACACTGCAAGAATACCTGCCTGTGGGATTTAATATCAAGTCCTGTGCTGCCTTAGAACACTTGAGTTGAAAACCTGACCCATGCCACATGCTGGAGTCACGGAGATGCTTACGCATTTAACACTGTCCTACACCGCTTCCAACAGGTGACGACGGCAATAATAAATCAACCTTACTGTAGCTTAGTTAAGTCCACCGTAATTGAGCCAGAGCTCTGAACGAGCCAGATTAACTACATTTATTTAAAAATTGCTGCATACGCGTACCACCAGTATCTCTTGAGAGGAGCCCATTGGCATAACTCAAATAAAAAAAGAGAACCAATTGTCAGGCATGCAGAAAACTACAAACAACACTGTCCCTCACTGATAAGTACATTTTATGTGAATAGGGTTCAAAATGTATATGTGCCCCATCAGTCTTCTCCCTCGGATTCTGCTTCAGCTGACCTGGCTGCAAAGTCCGTCCTTATCTTTTCTGTGTGTTTGCTGGCTTCCAATGGATCAGTAGATGCTTCTCCCAAGTATATGATTTTCAGAAGAGCTAGGAGTTTCAAACAGTGCAATACACCCAGCTCTTGGAGGCCGACCCTCACAGCATGAAAACTCTGCGCCAGTGGGTCGCAAAGCTGGTGTCACAGAAACAAATACGTTGAAGTGCGATCTGGTAATTGCAAAGTTCCTAGTCTTTTAGCTATGGCAAGCACTTTATTGCAAATGTGTACCCCACTGGTTACAATAAGAACTGTGCAGGATTTTGGACTGAGTCAGTTGCAGTTTTCCCATTTGTCTCCACTGTGTCCATGCATGTTTCCACAGTCAGAACCTGAGTTTTCAAGTTATCTAAGTTTTTAATACAGCTCCTGGACTGCTTGCTTTGACGTCCTGTTTAATTTAGTGAACAGAAGAAGGGCTGCGTTCACTGGCTCAAGCTCCCTATACGAGCGTGGGTCCGCTCCATCTTTAACCACGAAATCTTGCGGCTTGCCTCACTTACCCTTGCAGTTCTCCTGTCCAGGGCCCTGCCAAGGTCTCCCCATGTCCAAATCTGGCAAAAAGGTATCTGCAGTGAGCTCATGGCACATACTGTCAAGAGGTAGAAAAAACAGTATTCCAACATTAAATGCTTAATTATTTAAGATATTTGGTGCAAGACAGAGAGCTCCGCATACTGCATCTTACCCAGTCAGCTGAAAACTCACACCCTGTCCTCGATATTGATTGCAGAGTCATTAAACTGGTTGCTTTTGGCATTGATTGTGGAATCAGTGAATTGCTGGTCCTGGCATAGGGCATAGTGTCAGGGAATTGCTGGCCATTGTCATTGTTCCACGGATTAATGAAATGCAGGTCCATGGCATTGACTATGAGGTCAGAGAACTGCTTGTTTGTGGCATTGATCAAATGGTTAGTGAATTGTTGATGACTGGCATTAATCAAGGGGTCCATGGTCTGTTGGTACCATGTAGTTAAGGCGTAAGTGAATTGCAGATCCTTGGTATTGATGGGGGGTCAGTGAACTACAGGTCCTTAGCATTGATTGGGGGAGGGCAGTCAACAACAGGTCCTTGGTGTTGATCGGGTGGTCTGTGAACTGCTGGTCCTTGGCATTGATCGGGTGGGGTCAGTGAACAACAGGTCCTTGGCATTGATTGGGGGGGTCAGTGAACTGCTGGTCTTTGGCATTGATTGTGAGGGTCCGTGATCAACAGGTGCTTAGCATTGATGGGGGGGCAAGTGAACAACATGTCCTTGGCATTAATCGGGATCAGTAAACTGCTGATTCTTGGCTTTGATTGAGGAATCTGTGAACAACAGATGCTTGGCATTGTTTGGGAGGGACCATGAACAACAGGTGCTTGGCATTGATTGGGATGGTCCGTGAACAACAGGTGCTTGGCATTGATCTCTCCTGCTCCTGCTTGGAATGCCCAACTTTTAATCAGGCCACCAAAAAGCGGAGACAGCAGGCTTTGGAGGTCCGACTTCTAAAGGTCCGCTTAGCTTCTTTAGAAAAGCAAATGGACCGCATTAGAGAGTCCTCTTCAAGAAATCTCTCCCTCAAAGAAGCACCATAAAGAGAAATCTCGGGAGCGCCCATGGACCAACCTGAGACCTGCGGCCCTCAACGGCAAGGCCCAGCAACTGCTAAGAAGACCCCGGATGGTAAATCGCTTAAATCTTCATCCGGTCAGTCGACCATCGGCTCCTCCAACGGACACACTGCTACAGCCGCTAAGTCGGCCCCCGGCTCCTCCGGGACCGCACGGCCACCGATAAGATGGCTCCCCAGCCTTCGGGGACCCGCCCAGCACCAGTCGGTAAGTTGGCCGGGGGCTCCTCCCCTGCCCGCCTGGCTTCACCTGATAAGACGCCCGTTACATAGACAGGGTAGAGAAGGTTCAGAGGAGGGCAACAAAGATGGTGCTTGGATTGCATCACAAGTCCTATGAAGACAGGTTGAAGGAACTGAACATGTACTCCCTAGAGGAGAGGAAGGAGAGAGGGGATATGATAGAGACATACAGGTATCTTACAGGGAGGAACAGGGTGCAGGAATACACTATTTTTAAGTGAAAAAGATGTTCTAGGACTAGAGGGCATGGAATGAAGTTGGAGGGAGGATGATTCAGAGGAAATGGAGAAGAATTTCTTCACAGAACGGGTGGTGGACAAGTGGAACACCCTGCCAGAGGAAGTGGTGGGGCTGAAACAATCACGGGATTTAAGAATGCATGGGATAGACATAAAGGAATTCTGGAGGTCAGGGTGAGGGCAACAGACTTCTAGGAAAACATAAACTGAACTTACAAGCTCAAATGGGCAGACTAGGCGGCCATAGGCCATATCTGCTGACACTATCTATGTATCTATGTTCCAACGGCCACTCAGGCGTGGTTCTTCCGCTAGCTCCTGCACACCTCACCCGACGCACCAGCAGAACCAGGAGGAGAAGGCCTCTCTCCCTCTTCCTTCGCCTTTACCCTCCCCTTCTCAGGTGGGTACTTCAGGCGAAGACAGCACGGAACCCCTTGATGTGGTAGATTCCTCTGGGTCTGTCCTGCACTTTCCTGATGGGGTCATGGAGAAGGAGGCTCCTCCAAGACCGTCTGGCCTTCAAGCGGAGGCCCCTTCTCCTCATCCAGGTGGGATCCCTTCAGAGCCGACGAATATCCCAGCCCTGATCCCACCGTTGGATCCGGCGAATCCTGTTCTGACGCCAGATATTCTGATGACTCTTCCACAGCCAGGGCCCTGTGGTCTGCCCCAGCCTTCAGCTCCAGCACCAGACCAGGTCCCGCCATCAGGCCCCCTTTGTCCGGCCCCGATGCCAGCCTCTCCAACGCCGGATCACCTTCCGACGCCGGATCGGGTGGTGCTGGTCCTGACGTCAGTCCTCCTGACATTGGCTATCCTGATGCCAGACCCCCTGCCGATTTATACTATAGTGGGTCCGACGTGGGTACTCCCTCCGTCAGATCTGACGACGGGGATTTATACCAGACCCTGGACTGTCCCACATTACCCTTTTGGGTATCCTGGGGACCATTTCCCGGCTGGTCCTCCTCCTGAATGGAGTTCTTTTGGACAGTACTACCCTGGTTATAACCCCTACCATGGATACCAGGGTTACCATTACCGCCTCCTCCCTCCTCCTCCTCCCCCTCAGCCACAACCTCCTCCTCCTCCACCTCCTCCGGCTACACCAGATTTTAAGATCTTCATCCAGTCTTGGTGGCAGGGGGTGCACTCGGAGTTGGTTTCAGACCTAGAGACAAAACTCCCTCTTCCGCGGTCTCCTAGGTCTGCGTCCCCAAGAAGCTCTTCTCCATCCATGGTACATGTCTTGGAGACAGCTCGTCAGGACATTACCCTTCCCGACATCCGTAATCTTCCTGATGAGGGGGCAGACGATGATGATGATGAGGAGGAGGATGCCGACGAGTCAGTGGATGACGCCTTGGAGGAGCCCGAGGGTCCGAAAGGCAAGGTTTCCTCCAAGTCCCCCCAGAGAACCCTGCCTTCTCGGATCTTCTGAGGTCCATGAAGGATTTCTTTGGCTGGGAGTCAAAGGAACAAGACCCAATGAGACAACTGGACTTAGAGTCTCTGTCTCCAGTCCCCATTCCTCCCTGGATCGGGCCTCACGAGGACCTCACCTCTACAGTCTGGTAGATGCCTCATTCTCTCCTGGCTAGCCCCAAAATGGTGGATAGGATTTACCAGGTGCCAAAGGATGCTCCATTCCTAAAGACGCATCCTAAGGTGGACTCTGTTGTCATCTCAACTGCTTATGACCACTCCGCTGCACCCAAGCACATGAGCACCTCTCCTCCAGACAAAGAGTCGCGGCAGATGGACCAGTTTGGTAGAAAAGTTTACGCCTCAGCCACATACGCACTTAGATCCCTCAACTATGTGGCCCACATGGTGTCCCACAAAAAGGCTACCCTGGCCAGGTTAAAGGCTCGTGTCCAGTCTATGGAACCCTTGAGCCTTAAAGAGGAGCTTGCAAAGGACATTCGCCTATCTCACTTTTCATGTAGAAATGATTTGCGGGCCACATACAACTCCGTCGACTCTGTAGCTCGTACCTCGGCAACTGCCATCGCTCTAAGACGGCATTCCTGGCTTTACATCTCTGGCCTTGCCAATGAGGTACAGTCGGCGATTCAGGATGTCCCCTTCCGGGGCTCAGTGCTTTTTGGTGGGGACATCAAAGATATCATCACTGATCTCCAGGACAGAGGCCTCGCCCTCAGATCAGTGAGGTCCATGTACCAATCGGGCACTCAACAGCAGCAGCAGCCCTTTTGGAAAAGGACCTGGAGGCAGAGGAAGCAGGCTCCGGCTCGGTGCCAGGGCAAACGCAAGTCCACGGGTTCAGCCACTCCTCCGGCCTCCAAGAACCAGAGACACGAAGGGGGCCCTCCCCCTGAACATCCTGCCACTTCCTGACTCACTATCCCCACTACCTCCTCAGTCTCACGACAAGGAGCAGGTGGGGGGGGGAGGTTCACCCGCCATGTGCAGGGATGGAAGGCAGTAACCTCTGACGCATGGGGTCCTGCAACTGGTGTCCGTCGGACACACCATAGAGTTTCTGGAAATTCCTCCAGAATCTCCACCAAAAAGGTCTTGTTACTCCAGGGATCAGGCTCTTCTTGTCCGAGAAAAAGTTCAAAGCCTCTTGCTCAAGGAAGCAATAGAGCACGTTCCCCTCCAGCAATTGATGCAGGGGGTTTTACTCCCATTTTTTCCTGGTTCCAAAACAGACGGGAGACTTCAGACCCATTCTCGACTTAAGCAACCTCAATCAGTTTGTCGAGTACAAAAAGTTTCGGATGTTGACCCTCCAGAGTCTCCTCCCACTCCTTCTGGAGGATGGTTGGTTGTGCACTCTGGACATGCAGGATGCTTACCTGCACGTTCCGATCTTCCCCAGCCACCGCCGTTTCCTGCGGTTCCAATTCCAAGGGGAGCACTTCCAGTTTCGGGCGCTCCCTTTTGATCTGTCCTGAGCACCCAGGGTGTTTACCAAGTGCCTGGTGGTGGTGGTGGCGGCTTCTTTATGCCACCAGGGTATTGCAGTTTTCCCTTACCTGGTCGAATTGCTGATCTCAGCCCCATCCAGGGACTCCTTACTGGAGGCTCTCTCTTTCACCTTGGACCTCTTTGGCAGACTGGGGATTACAATCAGTATTCCCAAGTCATCCATGATCCCATCCCAGAGACTACAGTTCATTATGACAGTCTTGGAT
This sequence comes from Neoceratodus forsteri, assembly GCA_016271365.2. Lineage (NCBI taxonomy): Eukaryota > Metazoa > Chordata > Ceratodontiformes > Ceratodontidae > Neoceratodus > Neoceratodus forsteri. The sequence continues at coordinate 548,377,966 of JADMNL010000023.1, forward strand.
ATGGTCCAATGCAGAGCCTTCCTTCCTCCAGACAGGGTGGAGACCCTGATCTGTCAGGCTTCGCGAGTGGCTTCATCCAGGACCATCCTGGCCTGGGAGATCCTCCATCTTCTTGGCCTGATGGCAGCCTCCATCACTATTGTTCCTTTGGTGAGGCTTCACATGAGAGTCACTCATTGGTCCTTGCGCGTGCAGTGGGACCAACTCCTGGACGACCCGGACTATCCGGTACTGGTCTCCTCAGTGCTTCAGAAAGAATTGCTTTGGTGGAGGGACCCCTGCAATCCTTCCTTAGGTCTCCCCTTCAGGAGCCCTGCTCTTCTGGCATCCCTAACTACAGACACTTCAAACATAGGATGGGGAGTGCATCTGGGGGAGCACCAAGCTCAAGGACTGTGGTCCAGCTTGGAAGCGCCTTTGCACATCAACGTTCTGGAGATGAGAGTGGTCTTGTGCGCCTTACAAGCCTTCCAGACCCTCCTTCCCAAGGGATCACTGCTGGTACAAACGGACAATATGTCGGTAGTCTGGTACCTCAACAAACAAGGAGGAACCCGATCGTACCCCCTGTGCAGGGAGGTGATGCAGGTGTGGAACTGGGCGGTCCAGCACAATCTGGCTCTTATGGCCGTGCATGTTTCAGGCATTCTAAATGTCCTGGCAGACAGTCTCAGCAGGTCTTGGACCCTAGCTCATGAATGGCAATTAAATCAGGAAGTGGCAGAATCTCTCTTCCTAAATTGGGGGCGTCTGGAAATCGATGTTTTTGCCTCCCAGTACAATGCAAAACTTCCCAGTTTTTGCTCGCTCGTTCAGGGCATGGTGCTTTCTGTACGCGCGCTCTCTCTCCTGGACATGGAAATTTTGTACTCCTTCCCTCGGTTCCCATTCTCTAGAGGGTCCTTCTCAAGCTTCAGGCAGAGAAGGTGAGGATGATTCTCATTGCTCTCTCTGGCGAGACAAATTTGGTTTCCGCTGTTACAACAGCTATCCAGGGAACCATCGGTTCCACTTCCAGTGACCCACGACCTCTTGACCCAGGATTGAGGTTGTCTTGTAAATCCGGGGCTCAGGACACTGCATCTTCATGCATGGATCCTGCAGACATAGCAAGTTCTCGCTTCGGGGTCTCCTCCTGAGTCGTTCAAGTCCTTATAGAGGCTAGAAAATGCTCTACTCGTTCCACTTACGCCATGAAGTGGAAACGTTTTTCCATCTGGGCGACTTCCAAGAATTGGAACCCCTTTTCTTGTTCTGCCCCTCAAATCATGGAATACCTCCTTCATCTGTCAGACTCTGGTCTGTCATATTCTTCCTTGAAGGTCCACCTTTCTGCAATTTCGGCGTACTACGAGCTGGTGGATGGTAAACCCGTGGCTCAGTTGGAAGTCTCAAAAACCTTTCTGAAAAGGATCCTCCATCTGAAACCCCCCATCCGAAGCCCAACTCCACCCTGGGATTTGAACTTTGTGCTGGAAAAGCTTACTCTTCCCCCATTTGAGCTAGCCATGAGCTGCAATTTACGCCTGGAAGATGTTGATTTTAGTTGCCATTATGTCAGCCCGAAGGATTTCTGAGCTTCACGCTCTGGTTTGTAAAGAGCCTTATCTTATTTTCCACAAGGACCGGGCGGTCCTCAGGACAAATCCTAAGTTTCTACCCAAGGTGGTGTCAGAAGCCACACTGAACCAATCAGTAGAGCTTCCTGTTTACTTTCCGTCCCCTTCGAAAAGAGGTGAGGCACTCTTGCACACCATGGGCGTCCATCGGATCCTTCGGTGCTACACACACCGGACCAAGGATTTCCATAGCTGCAATCAGCTTTTTGTTTCTTTTGGCCCCAGGTCTAAGAGCAAAGTGGTTTCCAAGCAGTGCCTTTCCAAATGGTTAGGCAACTGTATTCATTATTGTTACCAAAAGTACGAAAAATCTCTGCAAGGTCCCATCAGGGGTCATTCTACAAGAGGCATGGCTGCTTCCACTGCTTTTTTGAGAAACGTCTCTGTGGCTGATATCTGTGCCGCAGCCACTTGGAGTTCTGTCCATACCTTTACCAAACACTACAGTCTGGACATTGCTTCTAGGTGAAGGGCTGGCTTGACCTAGCTGTTGCAGCACCTTCTGTCCTAAGCTGGGTCCATTCTGGTTCCCAGTTTCTGTTGGAGCTATTTTCTCCTCCTCCTGGTTTCTCTCAGTCTCTCTTTGGAGGGACTGCTTGAGACTCTGTCCTATATGTAACGACCTACTGAAGGAACCCTCTCGAGTAAGATAGTACAGTTACGTAGGAACTTACTGTAACAGTAGATCTTCGAGAGAGTTCCTTCAGGAAGGTCCTATTTTCCTCCCTCTGTCCCTCATTTTATTTCTTACACAGGGACTCCAAATCCTGTTTGCTCCTGCTGTCAGGCCTCTTCCTGGCTCCAGTGGGAGAACTGGAGGGCAGGCATGGGGACCGCCCACTATATATGGCCATGCTGACGTCGGTCACATGGTGTCAGGTGAGCGGTCCCCCATCTGGAATTGCTAGAAAAGTCTACCATGCGGCTCGACGCCAGGTGGCACCAGTCCTATATATATAGCGACCTATTGAAGGAACCTCTCTCGAAGATCTACTGTTACAGTAAGTTCCTATGTAACTGTACTGTGCTTGGCATGGATTGGGAGGGTCAGTGAACAACAGGTGCTTGGCATTGATGGGAAGTCAGTGAACAGCAGGTCCTTGGCATTGTTGGGGTGTCAGTGAACTGCTGTTCCGTGGCACTGATTAAGGGATCAATGAACAACAGATGCTTGGTATTGATTGGGAGGGCAGTCAACAACAGGTGCTTGGCATTGATTGGGGAGTCCATGAACAACAGGTGCTTAGCACTGATGGGTGGGTCAGTGAACAACAGGGCTTTGGCATTGATTTGGGGGTCAGTGAACAGGCTGGTCCTTAACATTCATTATGCAGTCTGTGGATTGATGGTCCTTGGCATTGATCACAGGGTTAGTGTACTGCTGGCTCTTTGCATCGATCATTGGTTCAGTGAACTTATTCTCCTTGGTATTGATCCAGAGGTTAGTGAACTGGCATTTATTGAGGAATCGGTAAACTGACGGTCCTTGGCATTATTTGAGGTGTCACCGGATTGCTCGTCCTTGGCATTGATTATTGGATCAGTGAACTGCTTCTCCTTGGACCTGACCGAGGGATTCAGGAACTACTGGTTACATACGAACATACGAAGAAGCAAGCAAAAGAAGCCCATTTGGTCTATTAAGTCTGCTTGTATTGCAGGGTCCACAGCAGGCTAATGTCCCTGCCCTCCTCCCCTCCTCCCATCCTCCCTGCCCATGATTTTTACCGTCCCCTATGCTATCCAGCCTCCCTTAAGCTGCCCTGTCTTCAATGAGATGACCTCTTCCAGCAGTGCATTCCAAGTGTCCACCACCCTCTCTGTGAAGAAGTGCTTTCTGACCTGTCTCTTAAACCTCCCACACTACAGCTTAAGACTGTGCCCCCTCGTGTTATGGTTGCCACTCAGCTTAAGGAGACTCTCCTTATCAACCTTATTTATCCTTTCAAGTACTTGAAGGTCCCAATTATGTTCTCTCTCTCTCTCTCCTGTCTTCCAGGGAGTACATGTTCATGGTTATTGGCATAGATCTTAGAGTCAGTGATTTGCTGGTCCTTGACATTGAACGAGGGGTTGGTGAACTGTTTGTCCTTGGCATTGATTGAGGGGTCAGTGAACTGCTGGTCCTTGGCATTGATTGAGGGGTCAGTGAACTGCTGGTCCTTGGCATTGATTGAGGGGTCGGTGAACTGTTTGTCCTTGGCATTGATTGAGGGGTCAGTGAACTGCTGGTCTTTGGCATTGATTGAGGGGTCAGTGAACTGCTGGTCCTTGGCATTGATTGAGGGGTCAGTGAACTGCTGGTCTTTGGCATTGATTGAGGGGTCAGTGAACTGCTGGTACTTGGCATTGATTGAGGGGTCAGTGAACTGCTGGTCCTTGGCATTGAACGAGGGGTCAGTGAACTGTTTGTCCTTGGCATTGATTGAGGGGTCAGTGAACTGCTGGTTCTTGGCATTGATCATAGAGTCAGTGAACTGCTGGTCCTTGGCATTGATTGAGGGGTCAGTGAACTGCTGGTTCTTGGCATTGATTGAGGGGTCGGTGAACTGTTTGTCCTTGGCATTGATTGAGGGGTCAGTGAACTGCTGGTCCTTTTCATTGATTGAGGGGTCAGTGAACTGCTGGTCCTTGGCACTGATTGAGGGGTCAGTGAACTGCTGGTCCTTGGCATTGATTGAGGGGTCAGTGAACAGCTGGTCCTTGGCATTGATTGAGGGGTCAGTGAACTGCTGGTCCTTGGCATTGATTGAGGGGTCAGTGAACTGCTGGTCCTTGGCATTGATTGAGGGGTCAGTGAACTGCTGGTCCTTGGCATTGATTGAGGGGTCAGTGAACTGCTGGTCCTTGGCATTGATCATAGGGTCAGTGAACTGCTGGTCCTTGGCACTGATTGAGGGTCAGTGAACTGCTGGT